>CM059556.1:29646021-30267313 GCA_030386875.1 Morinoia aosen
GGTTCCCGTTTTGCGTTTGCATATTGGGTTCCCGTTTTGCGTTTGCATTTTGGGTTCCCGTTTTGCGTTTGCATTTTGGGTTCCCGTTTTGCGTTTGCATTTTGGGTTCCCGTTTTGCGTTTGCATTTTGGGTTCCCGTTTTGCGTTTGCATTTTGGGTTCCCGTTTTGCGTTTGCATTTTGGGTTCCCGTTTTGCGTTTGCATTTTGGGTTCCCGTTTTGCGTTTGCATTTTGGGTTCCCGTTTTGCGTTTGCATTTTGGGTTCCCGTTTTGCGTTTGCATTTTGGGTTCCCGTTTTGCGTTTGCATTTTGGGTTCCCGTTTTGCGTTTGCATTTTGGGTTCCCGTTTTGCGTTTGCATTTTGGGTTCCCGTTTTGCGTTTGCATTTTGGGTTCCCGTTTTGCGTTTGCATTTTGGGTTCCCGTTTTGCGTTTGCATTTTGGGTTCCCGTTTTGCGTTTGCATTTTGGGTTCCCGTTTTGCGTTTGCATTTTGGGTTCCCGTTTTGCGTTTGCATTTTGGGTTCCCGTTTTGCGTTTGCATTTTGGGTTCCCGTTTTGCGTTTGCATTTTGGGTTCCCGTTTTGCGTTTGCATTTTGGGTTCCCGTTTGCGTTTGCATTTTGGGTTCCCGTTTTGCGTTTGCATTTTGGGTTCCCGTTTTGCGTTTGCATTATGGGTTCCCGTTTTGCGTTTGCATTATGGGTTCCCGTTTTGCGTTTGCATTATGGGTTCCCGTTTTGCGTTTGCATTATGGGTTCCCGTTTTGCGTTTGCATTATGGGTTCCCGTTTTGCGTTTGCATTTTGGGTTCCCGTTTTGCGTTTGCATTTTGGGTTCCCGTTTTGCGTTTGCATTTTGGGTTCCCGTTTTGCGTTTGCATTTTGGGTTCCCGTTTTGCGTTTGCATTTTGGGTTTCCGTTTTGCGTTTGCATTTTGGGTTTCCGTTTTGCGTTTGCATTTTGGGTTTCCGTTTTGCGTTTGCATTTTGGGTTTCCGTTTTGCGTTTGCATTTTGGGTTTCCGTTTTGCGTTTGCATTTTGGGTTTCCGTTTTGCGTTTGCATTTTGGGTTTCCGTTTTGCGTTTGCATTTTGGTTTTCCGTTTTGCGTTTGCATTTTGGGTTTCCGTTTTGCGTTTGCATTTTGGGTTTCCGTTTTGCGTTTGCATTTTGGGTTTCCGTTTTGCGTTTGCATTTTGGGTTTCCGTTTTGCGTTTGCATTTTGGGTTCCCGTTTTGCGTTTGCATTTTGGGTTCCCGTTTTGCGTTTGCATTTTGGGGTTCCGTTTTGCGTTTGCATTTTGGGTTCCCGTTTTGCGTTTGCATTTTGGGTTCCCGTTTTGCGTTTGCATTTTGGGTTCCCGTTTTGCGTTTGCATTTTGGGTTCCCGTTTTGCGTTTGCATTTTGGGTTCCCGTTTTGCGTTTGCATTTTGGGTTCCCGTTTTGCGTTTGCATTTTGGGTTCCCGTTTTGCGTTTGCATTTTGGGTTCCCGTTTTGCGTTTGCATTTTGGGTTCCCGTTTTGCGTTTGCATTTTGGGTTCCCGTTTTGCGTTTGCATTTTGGGTTCCCGTTTTGCGTTTGCATTTTGGGTTCCCGTTTTGCGTTTGCATTTTGGGTTCCCGTTTTGCGTTTGCATTTTGGGTTCCCGTTTTGCGTTTGCATTTTGGGTTCCCGTTTTGCGTTTGCATTTTGGGTTCCCGTTTTGCGTTTGCATTTTGGGTTCCCGTTTTGCGTTTGCATTTTGGGTTCCGTTTTGCGTTTGCATTTTGGGTTCCCGTTTTGCGTTTGCATTTTGGGTTCCCGTTTTGCGTTTGCATTTTGGGTTCCCGTTTTGCGTTTGCATTTTGGGTTCCCGTTTTGCGTTTGCATTTTGGGTTCCCGTTTTGCGTTTGCATTTTGGGTTCCCGTTTTGCGTTTGCATTTTGGGTTCCCGTTTTGCGTTTGCATTTTGGGTTCCCGTTTTGCGTTTGCATTTTGGGTTCCCGTTTTGCGTTTGCATTTTGGGTTCCCGTTTTGCGTTTGCATTTTGGGTTCCCGTTTTGCGTTTGCATTTTGGGTTCCCGTTTTGCGTTTGCATTTTGGGTTCCCGTTTTGCGTTTGCATTTTGGGTTCCCGTTTTGCGTTTGCATTTTGGGTTCCCGTTTTGCGTTTGCATTTTGGGTTCCCGTTTTGCGTTTGCATTTTGGGTTCCCGTTTTGCGTTTGCATTTTGGGTTCCCGTTTTGCGTTTGCATTTTGGGTTCCCGTTTTGCGTTTGCATTTTGGGTTCCCGTTTTGCGTTTGCATTTTGGGTTCCCGTTTTTGCGTTTGCATTTTGGGTTCCCGTTTTGCGTTTGCATTTTGGGTTCCCGTTTTGCGTTTGCATTTTGGGTTCCCGTTTTGCGTTTTGCATTTTGGGTTCCCGTTTTGCGTTTGCATTTTGGGTTCCCGTTTTGCGTTTGCATTTTGGGTTCCCGTTTTGCGTTTGCATTTTGGGTTCCCGTTTTGCGTTTGCATTTTGGGTTCCCGTTTTGCGTTTGCATTTTGGGTTCCCGTTTTGCGTTTGCATTTTGGGTTCCGTTTTGCGTTTGCATTTTGGGTTTCCGTTTTGCGTTTGCATTTTGGGTTTCCGTTTTGCGTTTGCATTTTGGGTTTCCGTTTTGCGTTTGCATTTTGGGTTCCGTTTTGCGTTGCATTTTGGGTTTCCGTTTTGCGTTTGCATATTTGGGTTTCCGTTTTGCGTTTGCATTTTGGGTTTCCGTTTTGCGTTTGCATTTTGGGTTTCCGTTTTGCGTTTGCATTTTGGGTTTCCGTTTTGCGTTTGCATTTTGGGTTTCCGTTTTTGCGTTTGCATTTTGGGTTTCCGTTTTGCGTTTGCATTTTGGGTTTCCGTTTTGCGTTTGCATTTTGGGTTTCCGTTTGGCGTTTGCATTTTGGGTTTCCGTTTGGCGTTTGCATTTTGGGTTTCCGTTACGCGTTTGCATTTTGGGTTTCCGTTACGCGTTTGCATTTTGGGTTTCCGTTACGCGTTTGCATTTTGGGTTTCCGTTACGCGTTTGCATTTTGGGTTTCCGTTACGCGTTTGCATTTTGGGTTTCCGTTACGCGTTTGCATTTTGGGTTTCCGTTACGCGTTTGCATTTTGGGTTTCCGTTACGCGTTTGCATTTTGGGTTTCCGTTACGCGTTTGCATTTTGGGTTTCCGTTACGCGTTTGCATTTTGGGTTTCCGTTACGCGTTTGCATTTTGGGTTTCCGTTACGCGTTTGCATTTTGGGTTTCCGTTACGCGTTTGCATTTTGGGTTTCCGTTACGCGTTTGCATTTTGGGTTTCCGTTACGCGTTTGCATTTTGGGTTTCCGTTACGCGTTTGCATTTTGGGTTTCCGTTACGCGTTTTCCCGTTACGCGTTTGTGGGTTCCCGTTACGCGTTTGTGGGTTCCCGTTACGCGTTTGTGGGTTCCCGTTACGCGTTTGTGGGTTCCCGTTACGCGTTTGTGGGTTCCCGTTACGCGTTTGTGGGTTCCCGTTTACGTGGCGTTTGTGGGTTCCCGTTTTCCGTTGGCGTTTGTGGGTTCCCGTTTTCCGTTGGCGTTTGTGGGTTCCCGTTTTCCGTTGGCGTTTGTGGGTTCCCGTTTTCCGTTGGCGTTTGTGGGTTCCCGTTTTCCGTTGGCGTTTGTGGGTTCCCGTTTTCCGTTGGCGTTTGTGGGTTCCCGTTTTCCGTTGGCGTTTGTGGGTTCCCGTTTTCCGTTGGCGTTTGTGGGTTCCCGTTTTCCGTTGGCGTTTGTGGGTTCCCGTTTTCCGTTGGCGTTTGTGGGTTCCCGTTTTCCGTTGGCGTTTGTGGGTTCCCGTTTTCCGTTGGCGTTTGTGGGTTCCCGTTTTCCGTTGGCGTTTGTGGGTTCCCGTTTTCCGTTGGCGTTTGTGGGTTCCCGTTTTCCGTTGGCGTTTGTGGGTTCCCGTTTTCCGTTGGCGTTTGTGGGTTCCCGTTTTCCGTTGGCGTTTGTGGGTTCCCGTTTTCCGTTGGCGTTTGTGGGTTCCCGTTTTCCGTTGGCGTTTGTGGGTTCCCGTTTTCCGTTGGCGTTTGTGGGTTCCCGTTTTCCGTTGGCGTTTGTGGGTTCCCGTTTTCCGTTGGCGTTTGTGGGTTCCCGTTTTCCGTTGGCGTTTGTGGGTTCCCGTTTTCCGTTGGCGTTTGTGGGTTCCCGTTTTCCGTTGGCGTTTGTGGGTTCCCGTTTTCCGTTGGCGTTTGTGGGTTCCCGTTTTCCGTTGGCGTTTGTGGGTTCCCGTTTTCCGTTGGCGTTTGTGGGTTCCCGTTTTCCGTTGGCGTTTGTGGGTTCCCGTTTTCCGTTGGCGTTTGTGGGTTCCCGTTTTCCGTTGGCGTTTGTGGGTTCCCGTTTTCCGTTGGCGTTTGTGGGTTCCCGTTTTCCGTTGGCGTTTGTGGGTTCCCGTTTTCCGTTGGCGTTTGTGGGTTCCCGTTTTCCGTTGGCGTTTGTGGGTTCCCGTTTTCCGTTGGCGTTTGTGGGTTCCCGTTTTCCGTTGGCGTTTGTGGGTTCCCGTTTTCCGTTGGCGTTTGTGGGTTCCCGTTTTCCGTTGGCGTTTGTGGGTTCCCGTTTTCCGTTGGCGTTTGTGGGTTCCCGTTTTCCGTTGGCGTTTGTGGGTTCCCGTTTTCCGTTGGCGTTTGTGGGTTCCCGTTTTCCGTTGGCGTTTGTGGGTTCCCGTTTTCCGTTGGCGTTTGTGGGTTCCCGTTTTCCGTTGGCGTTTGTGGGTTCCCGTTTTCCGTTGGCGTTTGTGGGTTCCCGTTTTCCGTTGGCGTTTGTGGGTTCCCGTTTTCCGTTGGCATTTTGGGGTTCCCGTTTTCCGTTGGCATTTTGGGGTTCCCGTTTTCCGTTGGCATTTTGGGGTTCCCGTTTTCCGTTGGCATTTTGGGGTTCCCGTTTTCCGTTGGCATTTTGGGGTTCCCGTTTTCCGTTGGCATTTTGGGGTTCCCGTTTTCCGTTGGCATTTTGGGGTTCCCGTTTTCCGTTGGCATTTTGGGGTTCCCGTTTTCCGTTGGCATTTTGGGGTTCCCGTTTTCCGTTGGCATTTTGGGGTTCCCGTTTTCCGTTGGCATTTTGGGGTTCCCGTTTTCCGTTGGCATTTTGGGGTTCCCGTTTTCCGTTGGCATTTTGGGGTTCCCGTTTTCCGTTGGCATTTTGGGGTTCCCGTTTTCCGTTGGCATTTTGGGGTTCCCGTTTTCCGTTGGCATTTTGGGGTTCCCGTTTTCCGTTGGCATTTTGGGGTTCCCGTTTTCCGTTGGCATTTTGGGGTTCCCGTTTTCCGTTGGCATTTTGGGGTTCCCGTTTTCCGTTGGCATTTTGGGGTTCCCGTTTTCCGTTGGCATTTTGGGGTTCCCGTTTTCCGTTGGCATTTTGGGGTTCCCGTTTTCCGTTGGCATTTTGGGGTTCCCGTTTTCCGTTGGCATTTTGGGGTTCCCGTTTTCCGTTGGCATTTTGGGGTTCCCGTTTTCCGTTGGCATTTTGGGGTTCCCGTTTTCCGTTGGCATTTTGGGGTTCCCGTTTTCCGTTGGCATTTTGGGGTTCCCGTTTTCCGTTGGCATTTTGGGGTTCCCGTTTTCCGTTGGCATTTTGGGGTTCCCGTTTTCCGTTGGCATTTTGGGGTTCCCGTTTTCCGTTGGCATTTTGGGGTTCCCGTTTTCCGTTGGCATTTTGGGGTTCCCGTTTTCCGTTGGCATTTTGGGGTTCCCGTTTTCCGTTGGCATTTTGGGGTTCCCGTTTTCCGTTGGCATTTTGGGGTTCCCGTTTTCCGTTGGCATTTTGGGGTTCCCGTTTTCCGTTGGCATTTTGGGGTTCCCGTTTTCCGTTGGCATTTTGGGGTTCCCGTTTTCCGTTGGCATTTTGGGGTTCCCGTTTTCCGTTGGCATTTTGGGGTTCCCGTTTTCCGTTGGCATTTTGGGGTTCCCGTTTTCCGTTGGCATTTTGGGGTTCCCGTTTTCCGTTGGCATTTTGGGGTTCCCGTTTTCCGTTGGCATTTTGGGGTTCCCGTTTTCCGTTGGCATTTTGGGGTTCCCGTTTTCCGTTGGCATTTTGGGGTTCCCGTTTTCCGTTGGCATTTTGGGGTTCCCGTTTTCCGTTGGCATTTTGGGGTTCCCGTTTTCCGTTGGCATTTTGGGGTTCCCGTTTTCCCGTTGGCATTTTGGGGTTCCCGTTTTCCGTTGGCATTTTGGGGTTCCCGTTTTCCGTTGGCATTTTGGGGTTCCCGTTTTCCGTTGGCATTTTGGGGTTCCCGTTTTCCGTTGGCATTTTGGGGTTCCCGTTTTCCGTTGGCATTTTGGGGTTCCCGTTTTCCGTTGGCATTTTGGGGTTCCCGTTTTCCGTTGGCATTTTGGGGTTCCCGTTTTCCGTTGGCATTTTGGGGTTCCCGTTTTCCGTTGGCATTTTGGGGTTCCCGTTTTCCGTTGGCATTTTGGGGTTCCCGTTTTCCGTTGGCATTTTGGGGTTCCCGTTTTCCGTTGGCATTTTGGGGTTCCCGTTTTCCGTTGGCATTTTGGGGTTCCCGTTTTCCGTTGGCATTTTGGGGTTCCCGTTTTCCGTTGGCATTTTGGGGTTCCCGTTTTCCGTTGGCATTTTGGGGTTCCCGTTTTCCGTTGGCATTTTGGGGTTCCCGTTTTCCGTTGGCATTTTGGGGTTCCCGTTTTCCGTTGGCATTTTGGGGTTCCCGTTTTCCGTTGGCATTTTGGGGTTCCCGTTTTCCGTTGGCATTTTGGGGTTCCCGTTTTCCGTTGGCATTTTGGGGTTCCCGTTTTCCGTTGGCATTTTGGGGGTTCCCGTTTTCCGTTGGCATTTTGGGGTTCCCGTTTTCCGTTGGCATTTTGGGGTTCCCGTTTTCCGTTGGCATTTTGGGGTTCCCGTTTTGCGCTTGCATTTTAGAATTTATGAATTTAATTTTAATAGTTTTAATTTCACTTTTCATTTTCCTAGGATTTTCGAAATAGAATTATTGCATTAAAGAGAAAAAAATCGACCACTGCGAGTGAGTGAGGCAGTTCGACCTGTGGGCTGCCGGGAACATGGATGGTGGATGTGGTTGTCAATCCACGAGGATAATGATAATAATAGTAGGCTAATAACACCAATACTAAATTGATGCTTTGGAATAACTCGTTTTATTTTTACTTCAGTAACTGTTGAAGTTGACAGAAAGTTTCAGCGGTTTTGGAAATGTTAAATGAAAAGGTGAAAATACACTGTAATACCACAAACTTACGTTTGTGACAAAATTCCGTGCAATTACAATGTAAGAAATTCTCTGATTTCTCACCTAAAATGGCTCAAGTATTGAAAATGTAGTTTCAAAATTAATCACGACTGATTCATTTGGTCTCGTTTCCCGATCCTTAGTGACTCCTCACTCTCTCGCCCCGTCCGCTTTGTCTCACGACCAGAACCTAGGTTCCTGCTTATGTTCACATCGTAAGAGACTTCAAAACGGGGGAGATGGGGCAAGCTTGAGCACGTCACACAGGCTTTGCCCGCGTGTATAATCAAAGGGTCCAGAAGGGACCAGCTGTGGTTCGTTCTCCAATAACCTTATGATCGGCGATCACGGCCTCGTTTTTGTGGAGGCCTCCGCTGTCTGTCCGAAGCTGAGGAGCGAGAGTGCGGTTCTTTCTTTATTACCTCGCCATAAAATCCTGTCCATCATCTGCCGCTCGCTCATCAACATTTGCCCAGACCAAAACTAATGTTTTCTATATCCGTTCGACACACCTAATACATATTAAATACACCCAATTTAAGTCTCCTGCCTGCTTGAGACAGACAGAATAAAAGGCTAATATCATGAATATTTTGAGTTGTATAGCAATTTCTGGTCAAATAATTTTTCCTAGTGTACAACCGAGTATTGAACATGTCGAAAAGTGTTTTCGCTTTTGGAAACATTGAATGGAAAAGTGAAAAATATCTTGAGGTTATACTCTACGTTTTTGATAAAAAAAATCTTTACAATAAAAATGTTAGAAATACTTTGATTCATCACTAAATCACCTGTGAATTGGAAAACGAGGTTGTAGAGTTAAGGCTCAGACAGATTCGCTCTAGGCCGCCTAGCGAGGTTAAAGGACACCGTCCCCCCATAGGAACCCATGTTTATGAGATATCTTGAGAAACTGGAATTTTTGCTGCTATAAGAAGTGCATGAGGTCAGGTACATCCTGTGAAAAAATGACTCGTACGTTCACTCGTTCGCCCATTGCGGGGGTTTGAAAAATGGGGTGAGGGGAGGGGAAGGGTATTTTATCATGTTTCACCTCCCCCTTGGCACTTCCTTCACGGCTTGACATTGCTATGTCATCTCCTATGTCTCTGGATTTCACTATGATTTCAGGGGTCTAACCTAAACCAAAAATTTTAAAAATTTTAATTACAATTGTTTGTTTCTTTGTGCTCGTTGTGCTCGTCGTAGCCGTACGACTTTCAAACCCGCCTCCGTGCAGGCAAACCCGGGTTCGAGTCCCGGCGCTGGTGGCGATTTTCTCTGTTAGGTATAGGGGAAAAATTCCAAGCACAATACCCCACTCTACCCAGGTGTCTGAAATGGGTACCTGTTTTGACCGGGGAAAGCGTCATGGCGTCCTGGCGTTAGTTATCTGGCATTTGAAAATCCAATGTACAAGGTGATATGTATCAGGCTTGAAATTGGAAATAAAGCATCCGTAGATGCCTTCATTATTATTATTTTTATAACTTTGTTTTGCTTTTAATGTAAGCAATGGACTTTGGGGTTTCAAAATGCTTCTTCTCCGACAGTTTTTCAGCTACAGTGATGATTTTGGTATCATTGGATGCGGAAAAAACAAGGGATTTCCATTAAATTAAATGGTTTTTCACAATAAATTTATGTTTAAAATTTATGACGTCATAAATTCGACTTTTTGCGGTGACAGTTTGTTTTCGAATTTTTTGATTTCTTTTAAAATTGGAAAATTGGGAAAAACCATTTGATTTACAGGAATTTCCACGTCTTTCCGCATCCAATGATACCAAAATCATCACTGTAGCTCAAAAACTGTCGGACAAGAAGCATTTTGAACCTCCCTCCCCCCTAAAATATCGTTTTCTTTGAATATCTCGTTTTCTATGGGGAAAATCGCATTTTTTACGAATGGCAAATGATTCCCAATTGCATTTCCTATCAGTATACCAAATTTCATTGTTCTAGGTTCAATAATAAAGAAATAGGTCCGTAAGGGGGACGGTGTCCTCAACGCTAGGCTTCACCACTCAGGTCTGTGAGGGGGGAGGCAGGGACAGATGAGTATTAACTCACTCATCCAGTCCTGAATGATTCAATACATGATTTTCCCCCTCAACACACACAGGTCAGAGAACACCCAAGGGCTGGGGACAGGCTGGGTGCCCCTGGCCTGCCTCATGCTGGCCTTGACGGCCTGTAGCTTCGGCCTGCAGAACATCCCCATGATTCTTTCCTCCGAGTACTTCCCCACCGCCATCAGGCCCCTGGTGAGGCGGGTACTCTACTCTTCATGGTGTTGGTCTGTGTTTTACATTTGATATTATCACTCAATAAATATATTCTCTCAATTTCCTACGGAATCTTTAGAATCAAGGAGCTCCTGCGTACTGCGGATTGTGTTAGTTTCATTTCTGAGCAGATAAATGCTTGGGACCATTTCTGCTGTGGAAACCGTGTCATCTTTTTTTACTATAACTTTGACATTGTGCATAATTTTCCTTGACGCATTTTCTTCATAATTTTTGTGCAAATACTTGTTGCGTTGAGGATGTTGTAGACAATATCGCATTGCTGTGGCGCACCAAAACAATGCACAAACAGAGCTTCATACTTTTAAACAGTTATCATGCTGACATGCGCCATGATAACGCACAGAGTACCCTCATAATTCCTTCTGTGGTGCCACAGTGCACATCGTCATAATTCTTCCTCCCAATTGAATGTGTACTCGATACTAAATTGTGCTTCCATCCTTCCTCTATTTGAATATCTTCGTTGTGGTAAGGGAGGCTAAAACTAATCTATAATTAATCTCTCGCCTCGAGTACAATATAACCTGCGATGTTGCTAAGTTCACAGTCCATCTCCCGCTGGCAGGCGTCCAGCATGAGCGTGATGATGGCGTCATCAATGAGGATACTGATGCTGCAGTTCTACTCGCCGATGCTGGCTGCCTTCACGCAGGTCGGCCTGCTGGCCTTCTACAGCACAGCCTGCCTTCTCTCCCTGCCCTTCACCTTCTTCTGCCTGAGAGAGACGCTCGGCCAGCAAATTGGGTGACTCTTGTGCGTTTCCGTCGTCTGCACACGTCGCCTGTTACGTCAGGTGACGTATCCGTCATCTGCACACGTCGCCTGTTCAGTCAGGTGATGTTTTGAACTTCGCTTCTGTTAGTGCCTGTAATGGCTACGAATTTTTTGCTGGTGTTAGGATCTTCTTGCTTCCTTCGTCGGTGTTTAAAGTTATAGAATTGGTCTCTCGTAATTTCAGGTAATAGACGCACTGTACACGCCTAGCTCATTCTTTTCATTTACTGTTTTCGCATTTTGGATACATCCAATGACGTATGATGAAATCTTTCCCTAAAAAAGGGGTTTAAAGTCTAGTTCATAAAATGTTCAGTCCTTTAGATCGTTATATCTTTGATGAAAACATGATATGGATCAATTGAAACAAGTGAACAAATTTCATAAGTTTTAGTAATGCTGCAATATAGATCGATGCACGTTTGCGAGTTTTACAACGTAATGGAGTAATGTTTACTTACCTCAGTAATGGTTACTTACCTCAGTAATGGTTACTTACCTCAGTAATGGTTACTTACCTCAGTAATGGTTACTTACCTCAGTAATGGTTACTTACCTCAGTAATGGTTACTTACCTCAGTAGTGGTTACTTACCTCATTAATGGTTACTGGAGTAATGGTTACTTCCTTCGACTCACTTCTCTAACATTATCTCAACTCGTCCTTAATGTTTGTTGATTTAAGTGGAATTTTCACTGTTCCCTTTACCAATTTTACTGGTACCAAGTGTATTTGTTTATATGTGTGGAGGGAACATTGCTGAATATTGACAAGGATTTGATAGAAGGTACATTCTTACTAGAGTGTATCTAGTCGACCTGCACCTTTACGTGGTGGTACTATTAGTATACCTACTTGTCTTTGATATACATTAGATAATTAATGTAAAATAACAGGCTGACCTCATTTAATTATTCTTGATAGCTTGTTGTAGGTAGAACCAACGCAGGCGGCCCCCCCTACATCGGGGTTTTGTATTATTTTGTTCTTTTATGTAGATTATTAAACCAATATCATCTGAGGAGCTTGTAAGCAGTTACAAGGTGCCCCCTAGCGATTGTGCTAGGGGGAGCCAACCGGGGTCTCCCCAGTACGCGATGGAAACCCATCAATCCCTACCTGCCGCTGACGACCTGGACACTCAAATGGATACTGCTAGTTCTGCTCTAATGCAGACTAACGATTTGCCTCCTCTAAGTGTGGACCCCACACAAGGAGCGAGTGCCGAGACTGAATTAAATAATGGAAAAGATCAGACGAATGAGAGAAACTTATGTAGCGAAGACGCTTCGAGGGCCAAAACAGTGGAAGCTGAGACAACCCGAGAGCCTAACAATGATGAGGAAGCTGCGACCGGAGATGAACAGAGCATCTGGAAAACAATGAACCGACGACAGGTGAAGAGGAGACGACGAGATGACCGGCGAGCGCGTCAGATGCTGAGACTGGAAGGAATGTTCGAGAACTCCATACCATACTATATCAAATATTATACTGTACGATTCCCTGGGGTCAATATCTCCAGAGATTTGAACGTGTTGCTGGCAGAACGCGACATTACTAAGACAATTGGTACTCCAAAGAAAATCGTAAAATCTGGGTATAACAGTCTCCTCATTGAGACAAATAGTACAACCCAATCAGATAAGCTGATGAAACTGGACCGCATTGGCGGAAAGGGAGTAGTAATAGAGCCCCACCGATCACTCAACACTGTTCGTGGTGTAGTCCGAAGCAAGACTTTCGGACAGTGTTCTATGGAAGAACTGAAGGACCACCTAGCTGACCAGGGAGTGATTGACCTGCGGCGAATAGAGCTGAGGAGAGATGGCGAGAAAGTTGTTACCGACACATACATCCTGACATTCCAAAAGCACACGGTGCCAAGAGCTGTGAAATTGTCATCTTGGCACAGTGAGCTTGTAGAAGAATATAAAGAAAGACCGCAACAATGCTTTAAATGCCAACGCTATAGCCACGTTGCAAAATACTGCCGCAGAGAAGCAGACACGTGCTCCCGATGTGGGCAGGAAGGGCACCAAAAAAGCTCCTGTCCTAATGCCGTCCGATGCTACCATTGCGGGCAGCCTCATTACTCAAATGATAAACAATGCCCAAAATATCAAATTGAAAGTGAAATTTTAGCCACTCAGCAGAGATTGAAGACCTCGCGCTCAGAAGCCATGGACCTCGTTTTGGAGAAACATCCGGAGCATGAGCGGATGTATAGCGCGGTAGTTAGGGGAGATACAAGTACCCCTGCGGAAGAACCCAACTCTGCTGCTCCTCAGGAATATATGCCACAACAGCCGACTCACACTGAACAAGAACCTGCAAAACCAGAAATAAGGCCAGTTCAGGCAAAAAACAACAATGAACAACCTCCTAACCAAATCACTGCGTGCACTGATTCTACTCCTCGCAACGCTAAATCCGCTCCAGCTACAGCTGATGTAAAATCGAAGGCCACCGATTCAATTAGTACAAGCTCAGGAACACCAACAGTTGCCGTCTCCCAACCCATCATTTCACCGAAAAGGACGACGCAAAAAGAAATAAATAACGCCACACTCTCTAAGCCCAAGGTGCCTACAGTCTACAACCGACAACGAAAACAACTGGAGCCAAACGGAGAACCCCCTAAAACAGTGAAAGGCCAAAAACCTACGCCGGCTTCTCTCACCAAATACTCTTTCAAGCGGAGGGAGGCAACTTCCAGCCTTTCAAACCTCCAAGGCTATGGAAGCGACGATGACGATGGCAACTCCAGTAGAAACTCAATGACCTACAAACCGAAGCCTACTGCACCAACCAAGAAACAGCGGACGACATCGCCACCATCAAGAAGCCGAGACCGAGCATCGAGATCAGAAGAAAGCCAAAAAATTCAAGTGATCGGAACCTGAAGGAAAACAAACCAGTACCTCTATTTGTAAATGAATTTTGATTCATTTATTCAATGGAATTTAGAATCTTACCGAACCAAATTCTGTGAACTTAAACAACTCCTCAATCTATACCACCCTGCATGTGTCTGCCTTCAAGAGACCATGCTCCGGGACAGAACGGTGACACCACCCACTCAGTACTCTCTCTATACCTCTGGTGTGACCCGCGCTGATGATCACGAGCGGGGCGCTGCAATATTGATCCACAGGACAATACCGCATCACCGGATTGACTTGCGTACCACGTTGCAAGCAGTAGCACTACGTATTAATCTGCACCGGACATACACCATATGCTCGGTCTACTTGCCGCACATCAATATACAACACCAAGAAGTTGAAAATTTGATTTCCCAGCTGCCTACCCCGTATATTATAATGGGGGACTTCAATGCTCGAAACCAACTATGGAATGACAACGTGGTAAATGATAAAGGACAACTCATGGAAAGAATAGTAAGAGAAAATAACATCTGTATCATGAACGACGGACAACCTACACATTTTCACAGGCAGACGGGATCCCTCTCTGTCATCGATTTAACACTATGCTCTCCTGACTGCTATATGGATTTTAAATACCATGTTAATGCAAACCTTTATGACAGCGATCACTACCCTATCCATCTCGATCCTGTCCATCCTCAAAATATGCAAGCCAGATATGAACGGTATGACCTAAACAAAGGAAATTGGACTCTGTTTAGCAGACTGACCCAGTTGTCAAGTGAGGATATCGACCAGCTGAATGGAAAGAATGTTGAGGATCACACAGCTACTTTGACCAACATCTTACAGCAAGCTGCTGATACATCCATACCTCGCAAGAGCGGCTCTCTACCGCGACCTCCGGTACCGTGGTGGAACTCTGAGTGCGAAATGGCAAAGCGCGAGCGTACGCGAGCTGAAAGAGCCTTGGAAAGATGTAACAATGCGTATAACAGGATCCGATACAATAGAGCAAAGGCAATCTGCCGGAAGACCTTCCTGACAAGTAAACAATCATCCTGGAAAGCTTTCATCAGTAGTATAAATATCAAAACCAGCTTAAACTTAGTATGGAAAAAAGTCCAAAAGCTGTCCGGAAAATTTAAATTGACTCCTACCCCAAAGTTGAGAGATCCCCGTACGAACAACCTGACTGAAACATTGCTGGAAGCTGCGGAGATGCTGGCGGAACACTTCTCATCAGTGAGTGATAACGCAACCGTCGACGCATCCTTCACGCGATATAAGGAAAGGTGGGAAGGAAGACCTCTGCGGTTGGGGGGAGACAATGAAGCATACAATAGCCCCTTAACCATGTCAGAACTTAAAACTGCCTTACGCACAGCCAGCGATAGCGCTCCCGGCCATGATGACATCTCGTACAGCATGATTAAAAAAGCCCACGAAACCTTCCTCCCTGCAGTACTCTCTCTCTTCAACAAAATATGGTCCCAGCAGGAATTCCCAGCAACTTGGTCACTAACAATAATAATAGCAATTTTAAAAGCTGGTAAAGATCCGACATCTCCAAATAGTTACCGTCCAATTGCTCTCACCTCATGCTTAAGCAAACTGCTTGAAAAAATTGTTAACAGGAGACTAGTCTGGTTTTTGGAATCGACTAGGAAAATAGTAAATATCCAATCTGGCTTCCGGAAGAACCGAAGTACCACCGACCATTTGGTGACGCTGTCATCACACATCGCTTCGAGTATTACTTCAAAGAATCACCTTGTTGCCGTCTTCTTTGACCTACAGAAAGCATATGACACCGCATGGACATACGGAATCCTACTGAAACTTCAGAAATATGGTATACATGGGCACCTTCTTGCTTTCCTACACAATTTCATGAATAATAGAAAAATTAGAGTCCGTCTCCAGAATGTCCACTCGTCAACCAAGAGCCTCCGAGGAGGAGTCCCTCAGGGAAGTATCCTCAGCTGCGTGTGTTTCCTTGTTGCCATAAATGATATCGCTGATGAAATTCCGCAGAGTGTCTATCGGCTTCTATACGTAGATGACTTCGTCATCTATGTGTCGGGCAAAAAACCGGAGTTCCTAAAACGACAATTGCAGATCGCTATTAACCACCTCGCGCAATGGACAGCAACCACTGGATTTCAATTCTCCCCATCCAAAACAGTGACTATGCATTTCTGCCGTACTCGTGGCTGTCTGAAAGCCTCCCCCGAACTTCATCTAAACAATGCAGTGCTACCACATGTTGAACAATTCAAGTATCTGGGATTAATCTTCGACTCGAGCCTTACCTGGCGGCCTCACATCCAATCCCTCAAACGATCATGTTCACAACACATAAACTTAATGAAAGTCATATCCCATACCCAGTATGGAGCAGATCGGCAAACCTTGCTCCGTCTTTATATGGGTCTACTAAAGCCAAAATTGGACTATGGCTCAGAAGCTTATAGCTCTGCATGTGCTACCCTAATGAAATCATTGCACACTGTGCAGAATTCTGCCCTTCGGGTAGCTACTGGTGCGTTCAAAAGTTCACCTATCTTATCTCTCCATGCAGAAACCGGAATAAAACCTTTAGCGTATTACCTGGAAATAAAGATCGTAAACTATTACCTTAGACTGCTCTCTGATCCTGCTCAACAAATTCTCTCAAAAATTCGCTGTGCTTCGGGACGCCTGCATGCAAACGAAAGAAGCCCCAAACCATTTTATCTTCGCCTGCAAACGATACTAAGAAACTATGACATCTCACTGGAGTGCGTGGCTCCGGAAAGCGTCTCCCCCATTGCGCCGTGGGTCTCTCCCCCGATAGCTGTGTGCAGTGAACTGGCTGACCTGCATAAACGACTGCTTGGTGCAGCCCCATCCAGAGCCCTATTCCTCGATCACTTCGTACGTCACTCTGAAACAGCTGTCTTCTTTACCGATGGATCTAGAACTGAACATGGCACGGCATATGCAGCCGTCCATGGGTTAAACATACTAGCGGTCAAACTCCCTTCAGTGGCTTCGGTGTTCACAGCTGAGTTGTGTGCAATACTGTCCGCGGTGCGCGCATCTCGAGCGGTGGATACGAGTATGATCACAATCGTCTCAGACTGTCGTAGCGCCCTACAAAGTATGATAAAACCCTGCAACACCCATCCTATAATAACGCAGATCCTAACGCTGATGACTGAGATCGGAAAACATTATACATTGTGCTGGGTGCCTAGCCATGTGGGTGTGGCGGGAAACGAGAGAGCTGACGAGGCTGCACAGTCTGCCACCCAACGAGAGCGCCAGATACGCAAAGGAATGCCTCGCGGAGACTTCGCATGTGCCTTTAAAAGACTCGTCCATCAAAATTGGAATCATGACTGGCGTGAAGTGACTGAGAACAAACTCCGAGAAATTAAGGACACGACGCAACCCCTCCGAACAAGCTGCTGGACCAACCGGGAGTGGGAGATAAAGCTGTGTCGCCTCCGTATTGGACATACACTTCTAACGCATGAGTATTTGATGAACGGGACTGCGCCGCCGCAATGTCTCCAGTGTCAAGTTACTGTGAGTGTAAAACACATTCTCACCGAGTGCCAACGATATGCTGCACTAAGACGCCGTTACTTCGGTCAGAGCGAGGTGGTGATGAGCGAGTTGTTGGGAGACTCGGGCCCGGTTGAATTGGGGGGAGGCCTCTATAGGTTTCTCCAAGAAGCTGACTTATTCTATGTAATCTAATTTCCCATGAGTTCTAAATTATAAAGACAGGCAAATTGATAGTGATGCCATTTATAATTTTAGTTTGAATTGTGCTTGAAATGTAATATGTTACTGCGACTCACTGTGCGGATCACTTGTTAGTGGTAACGGTGGTTAAACAATTACAATAATAATAATAATGTTGATTTAAGTCACGAGACTGAATACCAATTATAGGAATGTTTCTTAATGATTTTGTTGTGTATTCCATGGATGTAATTGTTGAGTAGAATCAAGTATCAGTGTTGCATTGTAATTTCTTATTGTATTGAATTACTACGAGTCTGTCATTTACTCCCTACTATTGTATCTATGGGAATTAGCGCTCCCAGGGGGACACTGTGAGGGCCCGAATAAATAAAAAATAGAAAAAAAATAGGTTTTTGTTTTGTTACGGACCATCTTTTGGTCCGGTTCACTGCTGTCCTGTTTTTCAGCAGCTACTACTTTCTTCTTCAACTTTGATGTGTCATAATCTTATTTCACAACTTACTGTTTCTATGCCCTTTCTGCGTTGATTCCGCGTTTCCTTAATTCCATATTAAATGGCGCCTTCCTCCTTCCTCTCTTTGGATCGCATTTGTTGCTGCGGGTAGGGAGGCTAAAACTAACGACTAATCAATCAATCTATCTATCTGTCATTTATTTTTAGTGCACCACGTGGAGTTGCGTGAATATACGCACGTGTCAATCTCTTCCTGTGGTCAATTGATGCAGTCATTCTGGTAAATTAATGGAATGAATTGCTGTCGAACTCTTCTAAATCAAGCCGTTCTCATTACAGGCGTTCAAATTGTAAAGTTTCTAAAAATGCAAACCTTTGTCGTTCTCGAGTCGCTATGATCATTTCAGCCAGTATAACTGTGGCAAAAAATGTAAAACTTGCGTGGTAAAGCAAGATGCACGAGCAATTTCTTAATTATTTGATACGTAGTCCCAAAAGATAATTCCAAATTTCCGACCAGAGGAACTTTTAGTTTTATAGATATACACACATTCGCTTCTTATACATCAATGTCAACGGCTATCGCCGAAGCAAAATATCGCGTGTGACCAAATAGAAACTGCCCTCCAAGCGTTCCTCCTCTTCAGTATTGTTATGCATTTTCAAATGTAGACTAAATCAAGCAAGAAATGTTTCTCAAACTTTGTCACTATGCTCGTATGTGCTCACTAACAAGTGTTTACAACAATACGTCACTAGAGTAGTGTTTTATTTGTTACTTGTATATATATATATATATCCATTATCCACATTATAGAATAACGCAACGAGGAATGCATTGTTTCGTGTTTTTCTCGGAATCGGTTGTTTGTAACCCAATACCTATACAATTGCTATAGGTCATGTGGGCGAGCAACCGAGTATCTTAATGTTAAGACATTTTAATAGCCGACGTTGCATATTTCATGCGTCAACTTTTTTTTTAAAATACACTTCCTTTGCTTTTTATTTTGCTTTCAACCTGTACCATAAGAACCCGTATATCATGTCAGCTTAGAATCTTCATGTTAGCGCATTTTAGGAATCAGTGAAATGCATTTCATATACTACGAACATCGTTAAAAATTAACTTCTTTTATTCCTTTTCATGGACTTCATTTCGTTTCAATTGATTCACCCAAAACCGTTTGAATTAATTAACTATTGTCACAACAAAAAATAAGAACTATTTCTAAGGGAAAACAGAACTCGTGTGAGAGGAGACGAGCAGCTTTATTGGACACACAAGTCACATTTTACCTTCGCTGGACTTGGATCTCAAAAAAATATAGTTCGTAATTCCCATTAGAAAAACAGATACATATTATGTACAGGTCTTTGCTCACAGCTGGATCTTTAGTAAATAGTATACATTAAACGCACTAATTACAAAGAACGTGTTAGCAAATCAAGGTATTAAGAACCCTAAACATATCCGTTCAATCAAGACGGTAAACGAGCTACTACAAAGCATGTCGCTTACATAACATCAGGTGAAAATACGATGACAAGTCAGCTAACTTCAACCAATTCTGATGAAACTGTGGAGTGATGTGGAGCAGCTGTTACACTTCACTGAGATGCATCAACACACACACAACCCTGCATGAGGTAGTCCATCGAGTCTTTATCTACATGAAATTCAAACAGATGTTAGGATTTGACAAAATAAACATTTTATTCTTATCTCAACTTTTGTTTTATTCTACTCGGTAAAATCTACCCTAGGTGATAGATATGCACGTCATGTTTATCATAGCCTTCGCACATTGGAGTCCGGTCATGCTTAGAAATAGTAAAATCCGAATGAAGGATGTAATAGGTGTCAGTAAGTCAAAACCACAAAAAAATTAAGAATAATTTGAGCACCACACTGAAGAACCTAAGTTCTACGTGTCCAATTTTCTTCACTTTCTTTCTTTCAAATCAAAATTAGAATTCGACAACGCCAGCTGACAGAATTGGTTTACTTTTAAATTCAACTAAAAACTCATAACCCAAGTTCTAGTTTAACCCAGACAAAAACATGAAACGAAAGGTAACAAATTCAGAATTACATCCTCGTCGTTGATGAATAATTAAAACACGTCTAACAAAGGAAACACGGTAAAAACATACTAATCACCGAAAACGAACTGCGAATTAATGAGGCTATCTCTCTTATCTTCGCTTAAATTAGCAGTCCCTGCAAACAACACGCCGGCTTAATGGGCCTGCAAAAATAAGAAAACCCGCCACCGTTTACTGCTTTAGGAGACATCAAACTTTTTCCTTACAGGCATGCAATGTGTATGCCTACGAGAAGTGCACACAGCCTATACATGAATACCTTCAAAGAATACATGATTACCTCGAGTAGAGAAGTGCCCTACACGAGGCCTCACGGCTCCACATCGTGCAGAAGATTCATCAATGAGTTCCGTGTATAGGATGCACTCAAAATTAATTTTCCTGGCATTCACAAATCAAACATGCAACATCTTACAATTTCCATTCAGTCTTGTATTTTTCACTACTTAGGCCAGTACTGAATTATATTTTCACAAACCTCACCCAAAGACATCACCCACAGACCTCACCCATAATTATGCACAAGAAAGAAAACAAGAAGTACGCTTATCACTACAGCCCTCACCGCACAGCAGTTGTCAACTGGAGACGATGGAGACAGCGCGGGCATTTTTCTTTTCTACGAAACTCAACCGCGGCCCTCATAAAGGAGCGGCTCGCTGTATTGTGACTTATGCAGTGCGAGTTTATATTATCTTCAACAGAACAGAAGCAAATATCGCTCCAGCATCATCTTATGTACAAAACTTACAACAACGATATATAACTTATATATGAGTTTCACTTATCGACAGACTGTGACACGATATATTAGTCCCCAACTCGCAGGCTTTTTGTCTTTGAAACTTACATTTGAGAATAGGATGCTTTACTTCGCTAGCATTATCGACACAACACCAACCCCTCCTCCAACCCCCACAGCTACGGTATTACACGCTCATCTTCTTTTGATTCATTTTTTATATATTCGTGCTAGTGCTGTGTACGCAACGTTTGTAAAATGTAATTACGTCGCTGCTAAAGCAAATTGTTCAAGCTTTGGATTAATAGCAGCCGGCTAGAAGATCTTTCTTCTCGAACGCTACCAATTGTTTTAAGCGCTTCACGACTCGACCAACTCGAC
The DNA here is from genome assembly GCA_030386875.1 of Morinoia aosen. NCBI lineage: Eukaryota > Metazoa > Arthropoda > Malacostraca > Amphipoda > Talitridae > Morinoia > Morinoia aosen. The sequence goes on from CM059556.1 coordinate 29,666,674, forward strand.
AAATTCTTTAGAGGACTACAGAAGAACAAAATTTCACTTGGAACAAAAGTTTCCCATGAAATAGAAGCCGTCAATAAAAAAAAAACTCCAGGATTAGAAAATTGGAGATTAATAGTAACCCAAATTCAGTTTCATAGTAAACATTTCACAGCTCCAAATATCGGTTTTAGCTCAACGACTCCTCAAGACAAAGGCTACCAGAGGCACACGGGCAGTTCACTGAAGCGAGGAGTCCAAGCGACACAAACCTGCGTGCAGCCTCATGTTTCATGCATGGATGAATTTCAGACTGGAAAAAGATGCCCATTTATACTTTTCAATATTTAGGCAAAGCTCAGCACATCAGGCGGTAGACCATTTCGTATCAGGAGGACAGCAAAATTGTACGTGCGACACAGCTCGAGGTTAAGCAACAGCTGAGTCTAGTGTGAAACGAGAAACGAGAAACCTGAAACCGCTGGCGTCTCTCAGTAAGTACATTGCAGTCAATTTTATACAAGTTAACAGATAAGCTGCAGTAGTCTGAAGTGAACAGAATCAGCAGAAGGTTCCAACAGCTGCTGTTGTCTTGTGACATGTAAACTGGACATCAATTCCAGGAAGAAGCAACTAAAGTTCCTGATATTTCAATGTTCAGAGAGCAGACAGCAGACAGCGCACACGTCAAACAGCACCGCCTACACACACAACTGAGCGTGTGGCCACACACACAACTGAGCGTGTAGCCACACACACAACTGAGCGTGTAGCCACACACACAACTGAGCGTGTAGCCACACACACACACACACACACACACACACACACACACACACACACTCTCTCTCAACTGAACGTGTAGACACACATACGCACGGAGCTAAAAGGAAGGGGGATGGGGGGGTTGGAGAGGTGTAGCACGAGTACGTAAAGTAACAAGCTGAGTACAAGGTAAAAGAAGCACTTTATACAGCTCACAGGCAGCGTCGGCTGCTGTGTTTTGGCACCGGAGGAAGACGAGCGCCCATCTGCCGAGCCGCCCTTCATACCTTGCTGAACTTCATTCCTGAAAAATACATTCCCTATTAATTGAAACTTGAATCGGTGTTTTTATTGCACTCGCTTTAAGATTTTAGGCTGGTAATTATCTGAAATTCTTCTCATTCTACTGGTAGCACGTCAGAGTTTCCAGTACATAAAGATGTACATGTGAATATAGCTTGTTACAGTCTCCACTCGCAGTACAAAGAGGTGCATATGTTTATAAAACATACGACGTCGCAGTTTTAGCTGCTGTCTGGGGTACAAAAGAAGAGTAGTAAAATTGATATTAACCCTTCAACGTAAGAATTTTGTACTCGTATTACCGTTTTCACAATCACCATCATTAAACTGGCACTGGCACCGGCACAACAAGGAAGTGACTGCCACTCGACAAAGAACTTCGAAGAACACATTAGGGCGCAAATTTCACAAGGAATAAATCATATTAGAGGCGTTTATGAAAGTGGATTTTGAAATGCACTAAAGAAGTAAAAGGTTAAATCTACATCTACACAAAACAAGCCAGATTACATTAGATGTTAGTTTAAGCCTCCATAAACACAACAAAGGCGTTCCAAAGCGAGGAAGGCACCATTCAGTATAAAGTTAAGGGAACGCGTAATTTATGCGCAATGTACATAGAAGCAGTAAGTTTACAAAGAAGCTCATGAAATAAGATACAAGTTGAGTAAGAAAGTAGTAGGTGCTTAAAAACAAGAAAGATGTCCGTAATAATAAAAAAGTATTCCATTTTATTCCTATTTAATTTTAAAAAAAGGTAGTAAAAGGTAATTTTAAAAAAGGTCCTACATTACCTTTAGCTAGGAACCTCACATATTCCCCAAAGGAGCGCATAGTTGCACACAATTGTATCACTACTAAAGTAAATGGCTCAGGCTTCCGCAGGATCTCAGCTAGCAACGAAACCTTAGATCCAAACACTACAAATTGAATTGGGCGCTACAGAAATTGAAATTGTCACATAAAAAGTTTCACATGAAAAAAGTAAAGTGGAAGTAACGTACTGCCCAAAAACTCGAATTTTAGACACACATATTGAAATCAATAACATCTTCTGAATTATCTTTCAATATTGAGGGGATGCGCGGCCACCCAATTTGCCCACCTAAAGAGCGGTTGTACAGCACAAATGAGCCCCTTAGAATCATACGGTACTCAGAGCTGAGTTTCAAACGCGTAAGAAAACAGCATCAAAGTTTGGCGACTTAGAAACCATCGCATCTCAGCAACTTATGGAGGTATTCGACATTTTGTAGCTATCTTCCTGTGCCTACGACTAAAGGGCCGTTTACACTAGGGGGCACTCCGGCCGTGAGGCACGACACGTGTAAGCGAGGCTCACCACTGAGTTTCTCATTTGTGTGTGTTTATACGGAGTTCTCTATTCGCCACGGTAGTTACGAGGCTCTTGAGTGTCGCGGATTACGAATTCAATCACAGCAAATAGGAAACTTCGTATAAACACACACAAATATGAGCCTGAGTAGTGAGCCTCGTATACACGTGTATACACGCGCCTCACAGCCGAAATTTGCCATAGTGTAAACGTGTAATTTTCCATAGTGTAAACTCCAGACAAAGGAAAATTTGGGGATGACAGCGGTATACATAGGTCGTTTTTGCTAGATGTATTTGAAGCTTGGTACCGTATGGTTCTAAGATCCTCAAATGATTGGCCGAATACGTGTAGTGCATAAGCTCACCTTGGTCATTGGAGTAGCAGTTGTGGCAGTGCAGCGCGTGGTTGCGCACCCTCACGTCGGCCCCCGCCTTGCCATTACCGAGCTGCACTCCGCACACACAGCACACGAAGCAAGGGATGTGATAGAACAGCCGCAAACTTTCGATGATCATCGCCGCCCCTCGACCCAGCTCCTCGCTGCAGTGAGAGCATTTCTTCTTGCCGGACACGCTCAGCAGGCGCTGGTCTTCCGCGGACGATGTCGTCGTGTTTGGACTCCCGTTGTTATTGTTCGAAGTATTGGATTGATTTGAGGGGGAGGATTGGGGAGACTCGGGATTGTGGGGAGAATTCTGGCAGTGGGATGGTGAAGGATGAGTTGAGGATTCGTAAAGATTTTGTTGGTGGTGATGCTGCTGCCGGAGGTGGGAGAGGTGGTGTGAAGACGCAACATTACCATTGGTCGCGGCAGAATCATAGTCAGAACCTCGTGAATAGGGAGACCTCGCTGGATAGTTTGCATAGAGTTGCTGTTGGCTGAGGGCCTCGTCATGATAGTTTGGGGCACTAGACTGCATCGCTAAGGCGTCGGTGTTCATGTAGTCGTGATAGTTCTCATCAGATGCAGAATGTGAGTAGCCGGTCGTGGTGACAGCATGGTGTAGGTTGCTGGTGCTGCCTGTCGTGCTCGTAGTGTAAGGGCTCGGCCTGCCCAAAACATATAATGATCATCAATGCCGCACACTTCTTCTGTTAGCGTCATGAGTACGCTACAAATGCAAACAGACGAGAAAGATGAAAATCTGCTAAGACATTCAACGAAGGAAATTAGTACACTGCAGCAATTAGCTAGAATGTCTATCGAAGTTATACTCTTCAGAGGTCAATTAGGTTTAGTGATATATTCTCTCAGCGCCTTAATCTGATGAAAAGCACAGCAAAAAAAACTGTAGAACGCAAAAATATACCTTTACTTACATAATAGACGATTCGGGTATCAGTCTATCATTAGTGAAGTAAGTTCCCTGAATTTAAAAATAAAATTACAATTATTAACGAACCAAAAATTACTTCACCAATAACTGAAGCAAACTAAACAAAATAGCCGAACACTCGTACCCATTAGCTTATAATCGTTCGAGGAATAGCACTTTGGTAGTCATCAGAGCTGGTCTGTACATAAAAATGTTTACACATTTTAAAATGCAGAGGTCGAAGATTGGATTAGATATTAGTTAAAGCCTCCCTAACCGCAACAAAAGCGTTCCAAAGAGAGGAAAAAGGAAGATACCATTTAGTATGGAGTTTCGGGAACGCGGAATCTACGCACAAGGTGCATAGAAACAGTAAGTTGAGAAAGAAGTTCATGAAACAAGTTAAAAGTTGAATTAAGATAGAAGTAGGTGTGGAAAAACAGGACAGCAGTGAACCGAAAAAAGAACGTCCTTAACATACCAAAAAACAAACATTTCATTTCAATGAAAAGAAGGCTACCTTACTCTCAGCTCAGAGCCTCGTATTTCTCCTTCCCCGCCTGGGAGTGCTAATTCCCATAGATACTCGTACGATAATTTCCTTCTGAGGGGTAGCTATGTCAAAATTATTCCATGTGTGTTGAACATTTGGTCACTGATGATCTCTGACCGACAGTAGCCTAAACTCCGTATGATGCAGTACTACTCGCTATATCACTGCATAGCACTCAGGGAATGAGCAAAGCATAACAGCCTTCGCTCCCACCATAAGGTGAGCCCCAAATGGCATGCCCCAAAGAGCAGTGGTTCTTGACCTTTTTACTCCCCTCCCCCATAAGAATCTTCAGGGGAAATTGTGTGTAGATGGCCTGGTAAATAAGAGCTCACCACAAAGAATATTTTAAATAGGTCCTCAAACATATTCAACATCTTTTGTCGAAAATATTACTGGGAAAATCAGGCTTCACTGCGGAGGCTCGCGTCCACCAGGTTAAGAATCCCTGCTGTAGAGGAATTACGAGACCGTAACCGTAATAGAAAGTTCAGACAACGGATCATGATAATATGGCGGAATTACCATCGGAGTTGAACACAACAGAATGGAAATACAAGAGACTGTAAAATATGAGTTGAGCTCATCAAGTCTGCCCCCTCTCACCGTCCGCTGCTGTTGTTGGCAGAGCCCGGCCTGCTGTTCATGTTGTTGACGCGCTGCGTGATGGTGTTGATGATGGCGTCTGGTAAAGGTTTGTCTGTCGACGTCCTGGCGGGGCCGGGGGCAGGCGGCGGGAGCGGCTGGTAGGTGGTGGCCTGATCTCGCCACGAGTTCGGGTCTGTGTTCCTGTTGATGGGGGGCTGCACGGGACGGGTGGGAGCTGCGTCCACAGGCCGACTTTCAAGTCTCAAGTCCGCATACCGACTTAGGTCACTGGACCGGCTACTATTCGGGTCCAGGGCTCTGTTGAGGGCAAAGTCGGTGCTGCGGTACTGAGGATCGTTCGAGTTCAAGTTCTGGGGCACAAAACCTGAACATCCGAGGTTAGAATTGGAAAGACTTTTGGTCATTGGTGAGAAACTCGAGGTGCTGCTGCTGCTGCTCGGCTGCTGGTCCCGCGTGCTGGGTCGCGACTGCTGCTCCAGGCGGCGCTGCTCCGCCTCCTGCTCCATCCAAATGTTAACATTTAATAGAATTTATTATCATTTCTTATGCTTTATTATTATTTGTTATAATTTATTATCATTTACGACAATACCATCCCTTGTTCAATTTATGCTCTCCGAAGTTTCATGACTGTACAAACACATATTTTAATGTAAGCTCTCTGTCATTTATGTTAATGGCTGTGCAAACACACATTCCAATTGTGCCTGCGCTGTCGGGTGGTATTGAGATTTTGAAAAACCCTTTTTGAGGCAAATAAAAATCGGAACAAAATTGAATGAATTAGCGACAGCTTACAAAACAATGATAGATCATTTGAAATGAAAGAGAATGGAAAACTATTCAAGACAGATGCAAAATGTAAAACAAAAATTTACATTGATTGGTTAAATATGTACCTATGCATCCTTTTAGAGGTAGTAGCAAACAGCACCGCTCACAGAGCTGTAGATTTTAGCAAGAAAACACATCCAAAAATATCCAAGAAACATTCCCTACCCTTATAAACAAATTTCAACTCACTTATATCGGGAAGAAAACGTCAAGGAAAATATAATGAAATTAGACCATTATTCCGCCACTGCGAAAAGCGCAAGTCCGAAAAAAAATTTCACTCCAGACCATTATTTCCAAAACTTTAATGAATCTGAATTAGCAGTCACAATTATTAGTTTGCATAGGAATGTTTCCACGCACACATTGTTTACATTTACATTTGGCGTGTGGCAGACTCGGAATAGAAACATTCTGCGCTGTCGAGCCACTGATAGGCAATTCTTTCTGTTCAGTTTTCCTGTGACAAGCTGACACGCATGCGCTCTTCGCAAGCAAATTGTGAGTCAATTGCGCCAACGAGGCGTGGCGATAGTAATGATGTTCATTATCGCTTCAACAATACCGGCTCATAGTTATTACTCTATTAGAATGAACCAACACCTTACTTGCCTGACATGGCCCATTTTATTCAAATGTAGCCTTAACTTTTCAGCGTTGTTTTACCCTCAAACAAATCATAATAAGTTATAGATTTCGCTATCTAGCCCACGCCCGGATATCCTCCATGAATAAATTTTGATATTGAGTTTTAGGCTGTTCTACTCCCAGGTATAACCTGTTTACAAAAGGTTAAGGCTGTTTCAACGCCCAGTTTTTTATACGCGGTATAGGCTGTTCTACACCGAGAACAGGTTGGCGGTAATCCTGAAGAGGAATTTTTGGCGGAGGGGAAGTCTTAAATAGTAAATGATGATCATTCCAGCAGGACAGAAGCTTCCAAGAATGAGAACTTCCAAAGCACAACTGCCCCTTCCTCCTCGTATAGCTCAGCATTTGTTCAAACAATCAACCGAGCACTGAATGTAGTTTGCGCCACACCTGCATGACCCAGTGCTTGCTGTAGTCCCGCGTGGCCTCGGGTTTCCTCTTGATCCAGCTCTGGCCGTGGGATAGCTTGTTGCGGGGCGTGGCCGACAGCGCCTGGCGGGACTGCTTGCTCATCTGCGGGGGAGGCGCGCCCCCAGTAACGCACTCGGACCTGGGGAGGAATGGTCACTTCAGTGGGAGGGATACAACGTTTGTGCGTTGAACTCACTCGTGAAAGTTCAGACAACGGATCATGATAATATGGCGGAATTACCATCGGAGTTGAACACAACAGAATGGAAATACAAGAGACTGTAAAATATGACCCTCCCGTCGAGCCGGTACCAAGTTTATAACACCTTAGTAGGGGGGGAAGGGGAGAATTGTGGCTAACTTATTTTCTTTTTTCCAAAGGGAAAAACGTCTGGCTTTGCGGGGTTTCGAACCCTCCACATAGCTAGTGCTCGCAACCACTCTGCTCAGTGGTCATTCCTAGGAGCAAAAAAGCTCCAATCTACTTCAGCAGCAAAGCATCGTTTGAGACCTGCCAGCAGTGGTGGCCTGACTAGAACAGCGTCACAGGAGTGTGCAGTCACCGATGGGGGAAAATTTAACTCAGCCCCGCGTGTTCAATTGAATGAAAAAGATCAGATTAGTCGTTAGTTTTAGCCTCCCTACCCAGCAACAAATGCGATCCAAAGAGAGGAAGGAGGAAGGCACCATTTAGAATGGAGTTAAGGAAACGCGGAATCTACGCAGAAAGGCATAGAAACAGTATGTTGTGAAAGAACATCATGAAACAAGACCAAAGTTGAAGAAAAAAGTAGTAGGTGTTGAAGAACAGGACAGCAGTGAACCGAAAAAAGGTCCCGGTCTTAACATAAAAAAAAATTTTCTTTCAACAAAAAGGAAGGCCTACCTAACTCTCAGCTCGGGCCCTCACATGGTCCCCCTGGGAGCGCTGGTTCCCATAGATACAATAATTGTATCCCCCTGAGGGGGTTTTTGAATGAAAAATGTGTCTCACAAATGCTCACATACTTTTAAGCTTATGCACATTTTTGCAGGAGACAAAATTTCTCAACTGGAACAAGAAGATCTCGAACACAAAGTTCCCTTTAAATTTCTCATTCTCGTTATGAAATATTATCCAACTCGGAACTGATTACTGCAATGAAATTAAAAATAATTTTTATAGTCTTATTCAAAAATTTCAAAAAACAATGTAGGGAGTCGTTATAATGTAGGGAATCGTTATATTGTAGAGAGTCGTTATAATGTAGAGAGTCGTTATAATGTAGAGAGTCGTTATAATGTAGAGAGTCGTTATAATGTAGAGAGTCGTTATATTGTAGGGAATCGTTATATTGTAGAGAGTCGTTATAATGTAGAGAGTCGTTATAATGTAGAGAGTCGTTATAATGTAGAGAGTCGTTATAATGTAGAGAGTCGTTATAATGTAGAGAGTCGTTATAATGTAGAGAGTCGTTATAATGTAGAGAGTCGTTATAATGTAGAGAGTCGTTTTAATGTAGAGAGTCGTTTTAATGTAGAGAGTCGTTTTAATGTAGAGAGTCGTTTTAATGTAGAGAGTCGTTTTAATGTAGAGAGTCGTTTTAATGTAGAGAGTCGTTTTAATGTAGAGAGTCGTTTTAATGTAGAGAGTCGTTTTAATGTAGAGAGTCGTTTTAATGTAGAGAGTCGTTTTAATGTAGAGAGTCGTTTTAATGTAGAGAGTCGTTTTAATGTAGAGAGTCGTTTTAATGTAGAGAGTCGTTTTAATGTAGAGAGTCGTTTTAATGTAGAGAGTCGTTTTAATGTAGAGAGTCGTTTTAATGTAGAGAGTCGTTTTAATGTAGAGAGTCGTTTTAATGTAGAGAGTCGTTTAATGTAGGAGTCGTTTTAATGTAGAGAGTCGTTTTAATGTAGAGAGTCGTTTTAATGTAGAGAGTCGTTTTAATGTAGAGAGTCGTTTTAATGTAGAGAGTCGTTATAATGTAGAGTCGTTTTAATGTAGAGAGTCGTTTTAATGTAGAGAGTCGTTTTAATGTAGAGAGTCGTTTTAATGTGGAGAGTCGTTTTAATGTAGAGAGTCGTTTTAATGTAGAGAGTCGTTTTAATGTAGAGTCGTTTTAATGTAGAGAGTCGTTTTAATGTAGAGAGTCGTTTTAATGTAGAGAGTCGTTTTAATGTAGAGTGTCGTTTTATTGTAGAGAGTCGTTTTAATGTAGAGAGTCGTTTTAATGTAGAGAGTCGTTTTAATGTAGAGAGTCGTTTTAATGTAGAGAGTCGTTTTAATGTAGAGAGTCGTTTTAATGTAGAGTGTCGTTTTATTGTAGAGAGTCGTTTTAATGTAGAGAGTCGTTATAATGAAGGGAGTCGTTATAATGAAGAGAGTCGTTTTAATGTAGAGAGTCGTTTTAATGTAGAGTGTCGTTTTATTGTAGAGAGTCGTTTTAATGTAGAGAGTCGTTATAATGAAGAGAGTCGTTATAATGAAGAGAGTCGTTTTAATGTAGAGAGTCGTTTTAATGTAGAGAGTCGTTTTAATGTAGAGAGTCGTTTTAATGTAGAGAGTCGTTTTAATGTAGGGAGTCGTTTTAATGTAGAGAGTCGTTTTAATGTAGAGAGTCGTTTTAATGTAGAGAGTCGTTTTAATGTAGGGAGTCGTTTTAATGTAGAGAGTCGTTTTAATGTAGGGAGTCGTTTTAATGTAGAGAGTCGTTTTAATGTAGGGAGTCGTTTTAATGTAGGGAGTCGTTTTAATGTAGAGAGTCGTTTTAATGTAGAGAGTCGTTTTAATGTAGAGAGTCGTTTTAATGTAGAGAGTCGTTTTAATGTAGAGAGTCGTTTTAATGTAGAGAGTCGTTTTAATGTAGAGAGTCGTTTTAATGTAGAGAGTCGTTTTAATGTAGAGAGTCGTTTTAATGTAGAGAGTCGTTTTAATGTAGAGAGTCGTTTTAATGTAGAGAGTCGTTTTAATGTAGAGAGTCGTTTTCATGTAGAGAGTCGTTTTAATGTAGAGAGTCGTTTTAATGTAGAGAGTCGTTTTAATGTAGAGAGTCGTTTTAATGTAGAGAGTCGTTTTAATGTAGAGAGTCGTTTTAATGTAGAGAGTCGTTTAATGTAGGAGTCGTTTTAATGTAGAGAGTCGTTTTAATGTAGAGAGTCGTTTTAATGTAGAGAGTCGTTTTAATGTAGAGAGTCGTTTTAATGTAGAGAGTCGTTATAATGTAGAGTCGTTTTAATGTAGAGAGTCGTTTTAATGTAGAGAGTCGTTTTAATGTGGAAAGTCGTTTTAATGTAGAGAGTCGTTTTAATGTAGAGAGTCGTTTTAATGTAGAGTCGTTTTAATGTAGAGAGTCGTTTTAATGTAGAGAGTCGTTTTAATGTAGAGAGGCGTTTTAATGTAGAGTGTCGTTTTAATGTAGAGAGTCGTTTTAATGTAGAGAGTCGTTTTAATGTAGAGAGTCGTTTTAATGTAGAGAGTCGTTTTAATGTAGAGAGTCGTTTTAATGTAGAGAGTCGTTTAATGTAGGAGTCGTTTTAATGTAGAGAGTCGTTTTAATGTAGAGAGTCGTTTTAATGTAGAGAGTCGTTTTAATGTAGAGAGTCGTTTTAATGTAGAGAGTCGTTTTAATGTAGGGAGTCGTTTTAATGTAGGGAGTCGTTTTAATGTAGAGAGTCGTTTTAATGTGGAAAGTCGTTTTAATGTAGAGAGTCGTTTTAATGTAGAGAGTCGTTTTAATGTAGAGAGTCGTTTTAATGTAGAGAGTCGTTTTAATGTAGAGAGTCGTTTTAATGTAGAGAGTCGTTTTAATGTAGAGAGTCGTTTTAATGTAGAGAGTCGTTTTAATGTAGAGAGTCGTTTTAATGTAGAGAGTCGTTTTAATGTAGGGAGTCGTTTTAATGTAGGGAGTCGTTTTAATGTAGAGAGTCGTTTTAATGTGGAAAGTCGTTTTAATGTAGAGAGTCGTTTTAATGTAGAGAGTCGTTTTAATGTAGAGAGTCGTTTTAATGTAGAGAGTCGTTTTAATGTAGAGTCGTTTTAATGTAGAGAGTCGTTTTAATGTAGAGAGTCGTTTTAATGTAGAGAGGCGTTTTAATGTAGAGTGTCGTTTTAATGTAGAGAGTCGTTTTAATGTAGAGAGTCGTTTTAATGTAGAGAGTCGTTTTAATGTAGAGAGTCGTTTTAATGTAGAGAGTCGTTTTAATGTAGAGAGTCGTTTAATGTAGGAGTCGTTTTAATGTAGAGAGTCGTTTTAATGTAGAGAGTCGTTTTAATGTAGAGAGTCGTTTTAATGTAGAGAGTCGTTTTAATGTAGAGAGTCGTTTTAATGTAGGGAGTCGTTTTAATGTAGGGAGTCGTTTTAATGTAGAGAGTCGTTTTAATGTGGAAAGTCGTTTTAATGTAGAGAGTCGTTTTAATGTAGAGAGTCGTTTTAATGTAGAGAGTCGTTTTAATGTAGAGAGTCGTTTTAATGTAGAGAGTCGTTTTAATGTAGAGAGTCGTTTTAATGTAGAGAGTCGTTATAATGTAGAGAGTCGTTATAATGTAGGGAATCGTTATATTGTAGAGAGTCGTTATAATGAAGAGAGTCGTTTTAATGTAGAGAGTCGTTTTAATGTAGAGAGTCGTTTTAATGTAGAGAGTCGTTTTAATGTAGAGAGTCGTTTTAATGTAGAGAGTCGTTTTAATGTAGAGAGTCGTTATAATGAAGAGAGTCGTTATAATGAAGAGAGTCGTTTTAATGTAGAGAGTCGTTTTAATGTAGAGAGTCGTTTTAATGTAGAGAGTCGTTTTAATGTAGAGAGTCGTTTTAATGTAGGGAGTCGTTTTAATGTAGGGAGTCGTTTTAATGTAGAGAGTCGTTTTAATGTAGAGAGTCGTTTTAATGTAGGGAGTCGTTTTAATGTAGGGAGTCGTTTTAATGTAGAGAGTCGTTTTAATGTAGAGAGTCGTTTTAATGTAGAGAGTCGTTTTAATGTAGAGAGTCGTTTTAATGTAGAGAGTCGTTTTAATGTAGAGAGTCGTTTTAATGTAGAGAGTCGTTTTAATGTAGAGAGTCGTTTTAATGTAGAGAGTCGTTATAATGTAGAGAGTCGTTATAATGTAGGGAATCGTTATATTGTAGAGAGTCGTTATTATGTAGAGAGTCGTTATAATGTAGAGAGTCGTTATAAAGTAGAGAGTCGTTATAATGTAGAGAGTCGTTATAATGTAGAGTGTCGTTATAATGTAGAGAGTAGTTATAATGTAGAGAGTCGTTTTAATGTAGAGAGTCGTTTTAATGTAGAGAGTCGTTTTAATGTAGAGAGTCGTTTTAATGTAGAGAGTCGTTTTAATGTAGAGAGTCGTTTTAATGTAGAGAGTCGTTTTAATGTAGAGAGTCGTTTTAATGTAGAGAGTCGTTTTAATGTAGAGAGTCGTTTTAATGTAGAGAGTCGTTTTAATGTAGAGAGTCGTTTTAATGTAGAGAGTCGTTTTAATGTAGAGAGTCGTTTTAATGTAGAGAGTCGTTTTAATGTAGAGAGTCGTTTTAATGTAGAGAGTCGTTTTAATGTAGAGAGTCGTTTTAATGTAGAGAGTCGTTTTAATGTAGAGAGTCGTTTTAATGTAGAGAGTCGTTTTAATGTAGAGAGTCGTTTTAATGTAGAGAGTCGTTATAATGTAGAGAGTCGTTATAATGTAGAGAGTCGTTATAATGTAGTGAGTGGTTTTAATGCAGAGGGGTCGTTTTAATGTAGAGAGTCGTTTTAATGTAGAGGGGTCGTTTTAATGTAGAGAGTCGTTTTAATGTAGTGAGTCGTTTTAATGTAGAGAGTCGTTTTAATGTAGAGAGTCGTTATAACTCAGAAAGTCGTTATAGAGTAGAGAGTGTTATAGAGTAGAGAGTGTTATAGAGTAGAGAGTGTTATAGAGTAGAGAGTGTTATAGAGTAGAGAGTGTTATAGAGTAGAGAGTGTTATAGAGTAGAGAGTGTTATAGAGTAGAGAGTGTTATAGAGTAGAGAGTGTTATAGAGTAGAGAGTGTTATAGAGTAGAGAGTGTTATAGAGTAGAGAGTGTTATAGAGTAGAGAGTGTTATAGAGTAGAGAGTGTTATAGAGTAGAGAGTGTTATAGAGTAGAGAGCGTTATAGAGTAGAGAGAGTTATAGAGTAGAGAGCGTTATAGAGTAGAGAGCGTTATAGAGTAGAGAGCGTTATAGAGTAGAGAGTGTTATAGAGTAGAGAGTGTTATAGAGTAGAGAGTGTTATAGAGTAGAGAGTGTTATAGAGTAGAGAGTGTTATAGAGTAGAGAGTAGTTATAAAGTAGAGAGTAGTTATAATGCATGGAGTAGTTATAATGCATGGAGTAGTTATAATGCATGGAGTAGTTATAATGCATGGAGTAGTTATAATGCATGGAGTAGTTATAATGCATGGAGTAGTTATAATGCATGGAGTAGTTATAATGCATGGAGTAATTATAATGCATGGAGTAATTATAATGCATGGAGTAATTATAATGCATGGAGTAATTATAATGCATGGAGTAATTATAATGCATGCATTGAATAGTTATAATGCAGGAAATCGTGATAAAAAGAAATTAACATGTTGATGTACAGGGGAAAACTTCAGAATTTCTCAGATATTTTAATTCACTGGAAGTCGATACACTTAGGATGCGTGCTATACGTGCTCTACCGATAAGTATGTTCAACGTACCAATTCTTGAGCTACAAAAAGCATTCCAGCCATTTCAAAATAGTTTATAAGTACCATACAAAAATATGCCATTACTTCAACTCTAACTACGATGTGTCGGAAGTGGAAAAACAACTACGTACGTCAAGCACCCATTTTTCATAACACAAATGATCCTTCGAAATTAAGAGAAATTATCGTCCTGTACGAAGGTGAGTAGTTCCCGAGCATCGAGGCGAGCGTCTCACCTGCTTTCCTTAGGCACTTGCGACAAGAGTTTCCGCGGCAGCGGTTCTGGAGGTCCCTGGGGGGCGGAGGAGTCGTAGCAGGTGTTGTAGGTGCGGAGTGGCTTCTCAGGAGCTGTGAACGAACTGACAGGATCTATTTGATGGGATCCACTGTCGCTACGATCGCGGTCTTGTCGATACCCACCCACCGGATGCGGGCCGTTGCTTCTGGAGTCGTGATCAGGCCGGTAAACTTCAGAGGATTGCGATTCAAAGTCCCTAGAATCTTGTCGATAATCAGCGTTGTGGTGGTTCATGCCATGGGAGCCAGACACCGAAGAATTAAGTTCTTGTTCGTACTTGCTATTGTCTTGTTGATAACCAACATTCGAAGAGTCCTGATGGTAAGTTTCCGTGTGGTAGTTAGCAGTAGATGACGATGATGAATGCTCGTAAGAAGTAGAATTTTTATAGTTGTTCGCGTTGTCATCTCTTGTAGAGTCCACGGGTGGCAGTACGTCGTCGTACGTTGCATCGTCAGCACACTGCTGCTGGTGTTGAGACAGCGTCCTGCTGATGACTGTTCGGTCGTGACGAAGCATCTCCGCCTCGAGTTCTTCTAGTTTCTGGACAGAGACAGAATGAAGCCTATGAGTCATCCAACAAACGACTCCATCCGTGCGAGGCTCATGACACTCGGAAACACACAGGTACTCGTAGAACGAATAGAGCAACAGATCAGAAAACAAGTCATATCAATCACTCAAACAATGCAACACTGTCACATCCACAGCCACGCGCCTAGGCACACTTACGCTGAGCTCCGTCTGGTGGATCAAGTCGCAGTTCTCACTGGGTTACAGTGCCTCATTGTAGTGAGTATAGTGAATGCACTTCAGCAAAAATGGTTAGTCCCCCATTATTAAGATAATACGGCGGATAATATGGCATTATTAAGATAATAAATTCCTAGACAGAGCTTTATTAGAAGATTAAAATCAATTTTAAAGCAACGTTGAACGTATACTGTACGCTTCCTCCGTTTTCTCTTTGTGACAACAAAACTTAAATAACATGAACACGAGATCGCAGACAGCTCTTAAGTTAGCTTGTTTTGTGAATAAAATAAGCTCACAAATAGTAGAAAAAGACCAAGATGAATGCAAAAATTCTCCTATGAAAGCTTTAAAATGAGTTATAATGTAACAACTTATTTTGTAAACACCAAAATGAATTATTTAGATACGCAAATTGTACACATGATGAAGTAAGTGCGTTTAAGTCAGTAAAAATCATCAAAAAAAAATTACCACAAGGTATATGTTCATACTTTGACGAGATGCTGACGAGTTCACTACACTCACACTGTAAAAACTCCTGATATTGGAGCCTTATTTAGAACTAGTCCACCCCCCTTTATTTGAAATAAAAAAGAAAACGAAATGAGAGAAAGGCCGTAAGAAATAAAAAAATACAATCTCTCGAGAGTTGATGAGGCCGCGTGAACACGGCCCGTCAAAATATATAGGGCTGGAGCTTGTATCACAGATACGCTCATCACACACTGCAGGCTGGCTTCGGACAGACCGACGGACGGACGCGGCTCTTATTATAGTATAGATTCCGTCACTGTGTTTGCGCTTCGTTACATTTTCAGGCGTCACCCACCAACTGACTAAATTACCAACCAGCCCCGGCCCAGCCTGGCTGAAGCTATTGCGTGAGCAGGCTACAGGCATCACGGGAGAGCGAAGTGCGGGGCACCGCATCAAGGACCAAGGTAGAGTCATTTCTATGAGGAAAAATACACCTCTTCTTCGGCTAGCCAATAGAACGGCTTTATTTCAAACAAACTTTATGACGTCATCACTGTTACATGTTATGCCTATAGCGGTGCCAAATTTGGGGCTAGCAGTGTTGCCAGATGCAATATGAGCGCTGCTATTGGTTGTTGTCATGACGTCAGCATTGCCACACGGTCGACAAAAATGACTGGTTTGACCTTACCTTGTTTCTTCTACCGTGTCAAGGACTCACGTTGTGATAGTTGTAACCGTCGTCAGTGTCGTTGAGGCTGTCAGGTCGTGAGGTGGTGTCTGCCCTAAGCCTGTCCTCCCAGGTGTAGCGGTTCCTGCTGCTGCTGTCGTACGATTTGCTGCTCTCAAGGGTCCGCTGGCGTGCGTTCTGCGACTGGTCGATGTCGCTCAGCACCTGTCACGTTCCTCTTGGTTAATTCAAGTTTGTTTTATTAACCTAGTTTTTTTGGTAAATTCACGGCAATTTTGTTTTAGTAACAGTTTTTTGATAAATTCAAGCCATTTTTGTTGAATTAATTTACCGTTTTTGTTTATTTCACGTCAATTTTGCTATATTAACCCAGTTTATTTTAATATTTGCCAATTTTGCTTCATTAACACAGTTTTTTGGTTAATTTACGTCAGTTTTGCTGTATTAATCCATTTTCTTGGTTAATCCTTATGAAGTTTGTTTTATTAACCCAGTTTTCTGGTTCAGTAACACCCATGACGAATCTTGGTTTTCGCTCGCAGTTTTCAGGCAGTACAGTATGTTAATTTCCGCCCGATCGTTAGCATCTGGGCAAAATGCCACAGCGGCACAAAGTTTTTTTTTTTTCATTAGTTATCAACCAACGTATTTAAGAGTTTGATCTGGTAACACAAGTAATGAACAAAAGAAAAATCGATGTTGTCCCTCTCAATCGTTTCCAAAATAATGATTGTGAATAATTTCGTGAAAGTAGACTGCTTAGCATTTGCTCTCTAGCAACATCGAACAATAATAAATGTGCGTTGCCAAAAATTATACACACTGTAGAACATTCATTTAACAATTAACTTGAACAATAAATATGGCGACTGAATACTAGGTTCAGCCCAAAGACCGACGCACACATTTTTAGGAGCATTTTAGGCCACAGACCGACACAGTCAACAGTGCATTTAAATAGGAAGTAAATTCCCCCAACTTCAGCGAAAATGAGGCGGTAATTTCTGCTGCTATTGGGAGTGTCAAGAGAAGAAGAAGAAGAGGACGTCCCACCTGCGCTGTGGACTGCTGCAGGGAGCGGCGCGCCTCCAGCAGCTTGCGGTCCGTCTCCTGCTGTTGGCGCAGCAGCGCGCCCTCTGTGGTGGTGGTGGCCACCGGGTCTGGGGGAGAGGGGGGGGGCGGCTTACGTGAGGGGGGGGGGCTTACGTGAGGGGGGGAGGCAAGCAGGAAGGCTTATATAGGCGTGTGGGGCACGACCTACATTCGGGTGTTTGGCACAACTTACATGAAAGTAAGTTGTGCTACACACATGAATGCATATATGTGGCATAATTTTCATTCACATGTGACACAACTTGCATTCATGTGTGGCAGCCGAGGCTCTACTCTACTCATTAAAAATCCCCTCATATGAGAGCTCAGTTTTGCTCCCTTGCTTTATTGTTGCTTCGTCAGTTGTTGCTCTCGCCCTGTAAACTGGATGCCTGATCGCCTCCTAATGCCTGAAAACTCTTCTTTTATTCAATTTAAATTAAAGTTCTTGCCATAGCCTAGCCCACCTCCCCATCACCAAAGCTAACACATCGTTGGAAATATATAATAGAAAATTGAAGGACTGAGGCAGGTGTTGTTATGGGTGCCAATGAAACCATTCCACCAACTCCTACAAACAAACCAAAACGAATTAGGTTTGGTCATTCCAGTGCAGCCAATACATCGACCATTTCTGAAAATAATAAGCCTTCCTATACGGAATAATGCTACAAGATATTTTAAATCAGCTCTCCAAGTGCCACATTTGTAAAGCTCAATTAACTGAACAACAAAAATAACTGCACAACAGTAAAATAAACGCACAATTTCAGCCCCATACAACTGGATATGAACACAGAAGCCCGTCGAGACCTGAACTACTTCACTAGCGCAAGGAACCACACGACAAAGAAGACTATCTTGCCTAAACTAACCATACAGCCACACAACACACACCACGGTAGAGGAAACAAGGTAGAGTCATTTCTTCGGAGGAAAATACCCTTCCTTTTGTTCGGCTAGCCAATAGAACGGCTTTATTTCAAATAAACTTCAAGACGTCACCATTGCGATATGTCGTTAGGCCAATAGTGGTGCCAGATTTGGGGATAGCAGTGTTGCCAGATACAACATGAGCGTTGCTATTGGTTCGTTGCAATGTCGTCATCATTGCCCCCACGGTCGACAAATAAAAAAAAAACTGGTTTGACCCTACCTTGTTTCTTTTACCGTGACACACACACAACGAACAGGAGCACAACTCTAAAGCAGTAAACAAGCAGAAGAGCAGCGAAGAAGAGAGCGCGGTACCCACCTGATGAAGTCCCCAGGAAATTGGAACGCCGACGCCGCAGCTCCTCCCTGGTGCTCGTAGAGGTCTTCGAGCTCGCCTGGTGTGTGAGGCGAGATGAGATTAGATGTTAGTTTAAGCCTCAATTACCCTCAAAAAAAAGTTCCGAAGAGGGGAAGGAGGAAGGCGCCATTTCAAAGGAAGATAAGGGAACACGGAATCTATGCAGAAGAGCATAAGAACAATAAGTTGAGAAAGAAGTTTATGAAGCAAAACAAAAAGTTGACGAAGAAAGTGGTAGGTGCGGAAAAACAGGACAGCAGTGAACCAGAAAAGGTGATCCTTAATATGAGTATAACAAAAAAATGATTTTTTTAAAAAGAAGGCCTACCTAACTCTCAGCTCGGGCCCTCACATTTACCTCCTGGGAGTGTTAATCCCCATAGATATAATAGTTGTCTCCCCATGAGGGGTTGAGCGCCTGTAATTACTTGTTCGTGATCTATAATTGTTCACAATGACTCAGTAAGACGCATAAAGAAGTGAAATTATAAGCGGTAACACATAAAAAATTATAAAAAATTATGGTGTAAGCTGCGAACATCAGGAACAGTACTTTTCATTCCAAAATACACAGGCTCTCGAGTGATGAGATGACCATTACGCTCCCATTATATTAGGATGGAAATTTACTCCTACGTTATTAAGAAAGATGTTTTATTAACTGCTGATGTGTTCTTTATTTTTCTGTATCTTATACATGGTAGTTTTCTCACATTTCATCAATGCAAAATAACTTTTTATAATCCGAAACGATTGCAGCAAAATTTCACAGAAGATTGCAAAATTTCACAGAAACGGGTTCTTCTTTTTATTTTAAGCTCAAGATTGTCAGGAAGTGACCTAATTGACAATATATATAACCCATTCTACTTTTTTCAAAGCCCACTCACAATCTGAACAATTTATTATTTTATTTCCGCCCTCTGAAATACTTATGTGGCGTTCCTAAAGACCTTTTGGTCTGTCGATGAATCCACTCGCCAATGATATTGAAAAATTGAACGCAAGTTGACCAAACTGAGCGCAAGCTTGGTGTGCTGAAGTACTCGACGTGGAAACAGTGATCTCCCACGGCACGAGTAAACCTCGTACGATGAATAAATTATTAAGGATGAATAAATTATAAGATGAATGAGACCGCATAAATTGTGTGAGCCTTACACAAACCAGCAGGTCAGCCACAACAATAGCACCTGGAATACGAGAATCCAAAGAGGGTAACTTGAGTTGCAGATGGAATTACGATTTGAAGTGAGAGCTACCCGTCACCACACGAACGAAGGAATAGAATACAACAAAATATGGCTACAGAAACAAATCAAGCGGCCGACCCATCTTGGGTTGTCCCCAAGTCCCATGCGGTTGGGACTTGGTTGAGCACTAGGGTATTTCCAGGTTGAGCACTAAAGGATTCCCAGGTTTTTAACAATTTAAACAATTTATTTACCACAGGTGATACAGAGATAAAATGTTTCTTAAGTCTAGTACAATGGTCAAATTTGAGTATAGCTACCTGTGGGCCCGAATAAGTTCAGTGACTTCTAGGGCATCCTACCATCAAGGTTAGTCTTAGGAGTACAATAATGTTTAACCTAATTCACTTAACACGTTAGTTGCGATGGGTTAAACCGAAGTTCAATATTCAACTTGAATTTAAAGTCAAAAGTGATAAGCAAATTTGTAAATATCAAACATTAACTGGGCCTGTTAAATACCACTAATTTAGAAAGGTTGTTAGAATTTTTCAAAACGACCCATCGATGGGTCGTTTCGCAGCAGGAAAAACCAAAGCACGACCCACCGGTGGGTCGTGTCGCAGTCAACGTGTTAAACTAGAGACGCATTAGACTGATCAATGAGATAATTAACTCGAAATTAGACACTTCATTTCACAATATAGTTCATATGGACTTGATTTAACAGTATAGTCGACAAACGATTCATGAACAGACTGAAGATCGGCGAAATTAACCACGGCGAATTACATTTTTAGGACCAGTTATGTAGGTGACAAGGTTTGACTCTGTGATCTTACACGACTAGTAATCTGATAGGAAGTGAGACTCAAGATTATTTTTGAATACCTTATAAGAATTACTTTCACGGATCTCCGCAGGTATTGAGTTCCAAGTTTTAGTTCCAACGAAGAGGATACTGTGTTGTGACCGAGCCTTTGAGTAATAAGGAAGCATGAATTTACTTCTATTTCGGGTTAAATGGTCGTGATGACCAGTTTGCGCAGTTAATAGTTGTTTTAGGCTATTGTCGCCATCATTTGTTAATGTTTTGTAAATGAAATTGCAAATGGAGATTTTGTAGAGATCCGAGAGCTTAAGTATTCGTAAATTTTTGAATGAGTCATTTGTGTGAGCATTATATTCTAGATTCTTTACCGCTCTTATGGCTCTTTTTTGCAGGGTAAAAATTTTGTTGGTTTTATTTTTATCAGTTCCGTACCATGCTTCTATTCCGTATTGCAAGTATGGTGAAATGAGCGTTCGGTAGAGCATTTGTAAGGCTGTTTCAGGCAGGAAATTTTTAACTTTATTTAGGATTCCGATAGATTTTGATAATTTAGAACTAATATGAGCGATGTGCTCTTTAAAGGTTAGATGTTTGTCTATTATGATGCCCAGGAATTTACTTGAGTGGGTTTCTTCGATTTCACCTTCGCCAATTTGAATGCGTGGGAGAGATATATTTTTCTTGTATGAGAATGTAATATATTTTGTTTTATCGATATTAAGGCTTATTTTATTAGCTTTAAGCCACAATGAAACCTTATGAAGTTCATTATTTATACGCTCCGCCATCCTAGCGGGATTTTGGTCTGGAAGGACCGCAGAAAGGGTACTGTCATCGGCAAAGAGTATGAATTTGAAGAATGATGTAGATTTAATGATATCATTGATAAAAATTAGAAATAGGAGAGGCCCAAGGACAGATCCTTGTGGAACTCCATGGCTAATTGTCTGTGGGTCTGATTCTGCGTCGTCAATGACAACGTATTGTTTCCGATTTGCTAAGTATGATCTGAACCAATCATGGGCAGCCCCTCGAATGCCATAACAGTGTAGTTTCGAGAGTAATACGTTATGGTCCACACAATCGAATGCTTTTCGAAAGTCAAGAAATACGGAGAAAACAAGCTTTCCTTCATCTATATTAGAATAAAGGTATTGCAAATGATTTAATACCGCTTGTGTCGTAGATTTCTTAGAACGAAAACCGTATTGTTTGTCGTAGAGGAAAGATTTTTGTTCAAAATACGAATACACTTTTTTATACACAATTTTCGAGTATTAGGGGATTTCTAGAGATATCCAGGTTGAGTACCACGATTCCCGAGTGTACACAAGGCACACATGCCTCCCTGGCACGCTACAGACACCGTACGGCTGGCAGATCCCCTCACCTCGGAGTGCACCAGAGACGGTGTGTCGGAGGGCGTGGGGGAGCCGGCCGACTGGTCGAAGGAAACGCCGTCGGAGCGGTCCCATCTGTCACCGGTGGGAGCGGCGACCTCTTCGTCAGACTCCACCTCTTCGGGAGGTGGTGGAGGTGGGGGCTCAGATGGGGGAGCGATAGGACCGCCACTGCTTGACCAGTCTACGAACACAACCTGCGGTAAAAAATTGATTAATATTTCGGCAAAATTCACAAATTTATTGTAAAGTGTACACATCAATGTTCCGCATACGAGTCGATATATGTGTGGACACTGTTTGACTTCACTGCAGCCTGTTGTGCTACGTCTGTAGTTCAACGGCTATGGCTGTGGCTTTGGTTGTGGCTTTGGTCGTGGCTTTGGTCGTGGCTTTGGTCGTGGCTTTGGTCGTGGCTTTGGTCGTGGCTTTGGTCGTGGCTTTGGTCGTGGCTTTGGTCGTGGCTTTGGTTGTCGCTGTGGTTGTCGTTGTGGCCATGCCAACATAATGTTATAACTGGGCACCATGGTCACTGAGTGCCTATTTTCCTCAGGTTTGAACTTTTTAAGTAAAATTTCGCCGTGAAAGCCACCAGTGCGCATACGGCAATTCTACAAGATTGTCAGACACCGAGTCATGGTAGTCTTACTTTATTGGAAACCGCTAACTTTAGAAATTTAGCCAGCTGCTTGAGAGCCATCTGGCAGCCAGCCCTCACTCTCGGGTCGCGTAGAAAATGAAGCCAGAGATCCGTAAGTGGTGAACTCGATACGCTTCCCATGCGTGTGTGTGTGAGTCGTTCAGAGAAATTCTCAACGACGTGTTATACATATGTATGTGTATACATATATACACATACATGTATACATATATACACCTACACGTATACATATATACACACATACACGTATACATATATACACACATACACGTATACATATATACACACATACACGTATACATATATACACACATACACGTATACATATATACACACATACACGTATACATATATACACACATACACGTATACATATATACACACATACACGTATACATATATACACATACACGTATACATACATACATATACACATATACACATACTGTATATACACGTATACATATAAACATATATACATACATACACACATATACATATACACATATAAACACATATATATATACACATATACACACATATATATAATGCCTCCCGCCCAACCCCACTCAAAACTTCACTAACATCAGAGTCTGAGTGTGCTGTGAAATTTTCATTGATCACCGTCAATTTTGACGACTTATAGCAACGGAAATCTTTACCAGCTAGCATTAGTATATCGTCTGCAAAATTAGACTGGAGACGTGTAACTTTTACGAATTCCTTTTTCCTTTGTAAAATTCTGCATGTAAATATCATAGAGCGACAACAGAGACGTGTCAGTTTTACGAATTCTCTATTCCCGTGTAAAAATCGGCATGTAAATACGACAGAGCGACAACAGTGGACGCCACCGACACGACACGCACACCAGACGGCGCTGTGAGGTGGAGAGTTTGCTCACCGAGCTCGGGGGCTTCACTGACGAGACGGAGGCGGTGGGGGGCTTGTAGGGGGTGGGGGGCACTGTGGGCAGTTGCCTCTTGGGGGGCGCTGACCCCACCTGCACATAATCATTGTTCGTGGTTACATCACAAACTGCTATTTTGGTGGAGTTGATGGTATTGCTCTTAATTTGTGATGCTGGTTCACTAATCTGGCCTTGACCATCGGGAACATAAGGAAATTCATTCAATACCAATGCGTTGTTTGCGCCCGTTTTGAAACACAAAAAGTTCACTTATCCGGCCCACAATATTAATAGGCCTGGCTTATATTTCCTCACGATTTTTCGCCTTCTCCTTATGACTTCCGAGATACTACGAGCTGTAGCAACAAAACCTACATTTATGGCAAAGAAATATTCAGAGACGAAAGGATTAAACTGCCGTTATTTGTGTAGTTTTTACTGTTGAGGCCATCACATGTCTAACCGTTCATCTATAGACCTTATATTGAAATGATGAACTGGGGAGTATCGAATACACCGATAAAACGCCTCTGTAGCGTCTTCGATGGTGAAACGTCCTTCGTATATAATAACAAAAAATAATAATAGTAATAATAACTGTGATCATCTACATCTACCAACGTATGTGCAAAATGATCCTCAGTCGAACCTTCGGTGGCGAGACAGGGCTGGTGGCCGAGCTGAGTGCTGCAGCGGAGACGTGCGGTGAGGAATAATTGATCGCCTGCAGAATACAACAATAAATTTAAAATAATATACATTTTATTGACAATTATTTGAAATAATTAACCTAGCAGTCTCTCCCATGGCCGGTGTGGTGCAAAACACAAACAAACAAATCTGCCACAACATCTAAGAGACGCGAGCAAATAATGAAAACCTAGCGTTATTGCGCACATTATTATAGAGGCAACCGGCTGCATTCAGGTGAGATATCGTGATGGGTACGAACATAGACGCAACCACAAATTGCCACGTGTATCAAACTGTTCAGGTCCCTTCATGCACAACATCGAAGTCTGTGGCTACTCTTACCTTCTCAGCTTCAGCTAAACCTGAAAACATCAGTGAGAAGCACACCCACCACAGACTAGCATCAGGTGAAACCGAAACTAAAAAAAAATTTCAATTAACTCATCGTAATTTCACATTCAATGAATTAATCGATTCATAATCACTCATTCCCCATGCCAAAAATCAAATACTTCCTAATCAGGCATATTTTCCGACGCAATTAATAGCCCTTCGGTATCGGTTTTGAATCAAGTTCAGCTCAATCATTTGATCACAGTGATACTCTATAAAAGATCTTTTAAATTTCAGCGTTGAGGCTTTGGATCACAGAGCAAGGTAAAAGTTTGGAGTTTAATGAGGAATTGTCAATATTATTAAAATATAGATAACATTTTACACTACAATATTAGTGAGAAGCTCTTAAAAGAAAATTTATTGTGTTCACACCCGCACCGCTGGGTAATGCACCAAATTGACGAAACGTTAGCATTCATGGCCCGATTCTTCCAAATTTCTTCAAATCCACGACATCAATACATGCAAGTCCCTACATCAAGATCGAAACTCCAACCCAGATTATACACAATAATGCATCTGCCTTTGTCGTACCAGTTTTGACTGTAAACTCAAGCTGCGGCAGCAGTAATATCTTGCCACATGCAACACACCTCGTCTGTACCATCGTCAGTGAATGCCTGCCACATGCAACACACCTCGTTGATATCCTCGTCAGTGTATGCCTGCATGCTCGTGTCCGTCGTCGAGGGTTGTGCGGTGTTGATGACGTCGTCGTATATCACCTCACGATCGTCCGCAATTTTGGCCGCAGAGTACGCGTCTTTCTCAGCTGCGCTCCTCGGTGAGGACGTACTGATGGGGGCCTCCGAGGTGGGTAGGCCGCCTTGCAGGTCCAAGGGCGGGCAAGGAGAACCTTGAGCCTCCTTCTCGGGGGGGACGGTATCGTGTCTGGTGGGTGTGGTGTCCGTCTTCAAGAAGTAGGAGTCGCTTCTCACTGACGAGACTTCGTTTCTAACTGAGGAACTGACGTCCTTCGATATCGTGGTTTCATTTCTCAAGGACACAATTTCAGTTCTCGTGGAAGTTACATCGCTTCTCGAAGTTGTGTCATTAATTGAAGAGTGTGTTACTGCACTTCTCGAAGAGCTAGCATCATTTCTCGACGAAGTTATTTCATTGCTCAAAGAGGGACCGCCATTTTTCGAAGCGGTAACGTCATTCAGCGATGATGAAACACTTCTTGAAGAATTTATATCGTTTCTTGAGGAAGAGTCGTTAACGGAACTTGTATCATATATCTTGGAGGTCGACATACTCCCAAAGGTAATCGAGTCGTTTTTGGATGACATCATCTTACTCCTTGCAGAAGGAATATTTTTCTGCGTGGAAGAAGCGAAGTTTTCTCTTGTGGTCGACGAGGTGGCGCTGTACGTGGCTCGTGTGGTGGTAGACGACGCTTCTTCTGCGACGTCTTCGGCAAGGACGTCCACAGAACTTTTGCGCAGACGTGACTGAAGCAGGAATCATGCACTTAAAATGGGTAACCAGCAGTAAACTTGTAAAACGGTCAACGATGATGTGTCAAATATAGGAGAAGCTCTGAATAATTAATTCAATGCAATCATTTGTTGGAAAAAAAAATAATTCTAACCATAGGAAAACCAAACACTCTAAGTGCAGTCGTCCAAAAGTATTTGCACTGTGAATTATTTGCCAATATTTTAGCGTAAAGAAATGAAGCAACGGGTGACAGGGCCGTGTAACAGTAAAAGTGTTGGAAACAATCATGGCACACGTCATGGTTAGGTGCTCGCAAGACACAATGGGTACTGAGTATAAGAGAGCGACTTACAAAAATATCGTTACAGTCGAACTTATGTAACAAGTGTCGGCCAAGAAACAGTTGCACTTTGCTACGTGATTACATGCGGAATAATGTCATTCAAACAAGAAACGGCAAGTCGAATGTAAAAACATTAAGAAATTAAGCAAGTTGTCAAAACACGATGCAGAATTTCATCACTAGGTGAAATCCTGGATTTTTTACTTTACGAATATCATCTGTTTTAAATATAGCACATTTATGCGTCTGTTTGATGACGTGTTGCTTAGATGGGCTTTCCCGCCAGGTATATTATTTTGTCAGAAGTAACACTACAGAGATGTAAAGTTGAGGATTCTTACATTTTTTAATCTTTACGCATAAATACTTAAAAAAATAACTTGGCCAGGTCTTGATTCATCTTGCACAAATAAAACAGTACAAAAAATGTCTTTTTTTCCAACAGAAGTGAGAGGTGTCCCCTGATGAGAGATACTTCCCGAAGAAAGTAGCCATCATTCACTATTATTATTTCCTGTATATAAGAAAGTTTTACCCCCCTTTATCACGACAAAGATGTTCCAAGAGAGTAAGGATGAAGGCATCATTTAGTATGGAGTTGAGGGAACGCGGACTCTATGCACAAGGTGCATAGAAACAGTAAGCTAAGAAAGAAGTTCATGAAACAAGAAAAAGTTGAAGAAGAAAGTAGTAGGTGCTGAAAAACAGGACAGCAGTGAACCGAAAAAAATGGTCTATAACAGAAAAAAAACCTATTCTATTTTAACAAAAAGAAAGCCAACTTAATCTTTAGCTCGGGCCCTCACATAGTCCCCTGGGAGCGCTAATTCCCATAGATACAACAGTTGTATCCCCCTGAGGGGAGCCATCAATAACTAGCTCAGTAATTCGAGTGTACACGACGAGAAGCGATAATCGACTTCCATGTGGTTTTATGGGCATCTCATCGAAGCGTCAGCAGAGGCTTCATAAATATTTTTGCTCGATGATGACAGACTATTTTACGTTGTTTGTGAGGTTCTAGCACAAAAATCATAAGATTAAATTTTTTCCAAGTAACAGCTTACAACTGTGATAGCGTCCTTTCAGATTCAAAACCCATGGTTTTAAAAAAACGATTTCATCAGAGAAAACGAAGAGGAATCAAGACGAATCCATTAATTGATATTAAGCTCCAGTCAAATAAAAATTCCCAAATAATTTCTTGTTCATAAAATCCAAAGTCATTAAATTTTTGTTTCAAAATGATGTATAAATATTATGCAATTACTTTAACAGTGCGGTTTGCAATCCTTATTGGAGAGTTAATAAGCAGATTATACACTCGAGATAAGTCATCACGGCATGCAAGTTATTTGAACGTTGTGTGTAAAATATAACTCCGCTGCGAGTCTGAAGATGTCAAATGTGAAAACACAACTTTCTTCGATGTGGCTGCAGTACAAAACAACAACAACAACAACATGCTGACGGAAATGCACCACGTACTTAAGTGAATGTTAACTTCGGGCTCACAGCAATGATTCCAAATTAAAGAGTGTTATCTATCTAATCTAGGGGACTAATAAATCAACGTGCAATACAAAATTTCACGCGAGCAAAATTAAAAAATATGATGAGTGCAATAATAAAACGTCAGACAAAAATGCAAATAAATTCACGAGTCACGTGTCGCGTTAGCTTAGCGTAATGCGAACGTACGTTGGCTGCGTTCGTAATTAAGAGAAAGGAACCGAGCTGGGCACATGCTCATCATGAGGGTGCCACGCAGACAAACCTCATCCTCAATATCTCCTCTGCCTCCTTCTCTCTCCGCTTTGAAAATAGAATACATGGCGGCAGACTCAACGTCGGGGACCATTTGGACAGACTCGAATGTTTCGTAAATTGTGACGCGCTTCTGTGCGTCGTCATGCGCTGCTCGAGACGCGCCGGTGCGTAAGGGCGCGAGGCCCAGCGAGACGTCGATGTAAGGCGTGACGCGAGTGGGGGCGTCCGGCTTAGTGGCGGTAGTGAGAGAGTCACCTGCTGGTGCCTTACAGTATTTACCGTCGTCAACTGTCGCAGTTTTACCGTCAATTGTCGCAGTTTTACCGTCAATTGTCGCACCTTTGCCGTCAATTGTCGCACCTTTGCCGTCAATTGTCGCACCTTTGCCGTCAATTGTCGTACCATTACCGTCAATTGTTGCACCATTACCGTCAATTGTCGCAGTTTTACCGTCAATTGTAGCAGTTTTACCGTCAATTGTAGCAGTTTTACCGTCAATTGTCGCAGTTTTACCGTCAATTGTCGCAGTTTTACCGTCAATTGTCGCAGTTTTACCGTCAATTGTCGCATTTTTACCGTCATTTGTCGCAGTTTTAGCGTCAGCCATTTGGTGTCTACCATCACTGTTTGAGGCTTTAGAGCCGAACTTTGAGTCTCTACCGTCAATCGTTGGGCCTTTAGAGTTGAGAGTTGGACTTCCAGTGGAAGCGAGCAAAGATCTACACGCAGGTGTTGGAGTGTTATCATGAGTAGCGTGTTTTTTATTGTTGGATGTAGATTCTTTAAAGTCAGTTTTTGGAATCTTACCAACAATTTTTGGTATTTTATTGACAATCACGGCTGTCTTATTCGCTGTCGGGGTTGGAAATTCAGCTACTCTGGTTTCACAGCCTGATTTTGCTGTACCTAACATCTGTGTTTGACCCTTAATTGCTTTCACGTTACTCTCAACTTTCAACGCAAAACCGTCAAAGTTTGTTGCCTTACCGTCGATATTTGAACCTCCATCATCAGTTTTTGAGGTTACACCCACAATTTTAGCCCCCTTACAGTCAGTTGTCGGCGTAGTACTGTTAGTTGTTCGGGAATTTACCTCTAATTTTTTGGAAGGCGTTTTCGTAAGACTTTCCATGCTGACAGACCGCTCCCTATTTTGCCGACTCTCGAAACGGAAGTCAGACGCTTGTTCTTGTTGCTCCAGCTGCTCGAAGGAAGCAATTTTGGACTTTAGAGTCCGCGTCGTGACTTGTGGGAATGGAGTGGTCTTGTTCTCAGTCTGATGAGTCTCTTCGCTGTTTTCCAAGCTAGAAAATGAGGCCAGCTTTTGGAAGAAGTTCTTGTCTTTTTCTGGAGTTTTCTTCCTAGAAGGAGTGTATCCTTCTGTGCTCATCGAAGAGAAATTGGCTAATTTTTCTTTGAATTTCGCATCTTTCGGGGCAGTAATTGTAGCTTTAGACTTTTCTTCAGTCGAGTCGAGAGTTTCGAATGAAGCTACTTTGTTTCTGAGGTTACCGGCGGACGCAGTCATATCGGTGGATCTTCTGCGATCCAACCGCGAAGTATCAGCGCCAGTTGGCATGTTTATGGTCGACGTTGACTGACTCATCTCGAACATGGTTCTTCGCTTCGTGATATCCACTTTCGTGTTCTGATCTCTCATTCTAACGGTGGGCTTTGGTGAGGGCTTTATAAATTCTTTATCCATTTCTTTGACGAAGAAATCAAGCTTATTGTTAATGTTTCCTGCGGGAGTAACAGGGTCATTTATCGTTCTATCTAAAGAGGCGAGGTTGTTGAGACTGGCAGTACGCTTTTTGGCCGACGTTTGTGCGTACTGCTTGTAGCCTTCGATGGCCTTGTCGTACGTGTACTCGACGGTCTCTTGCTTGCTGGAAGAAGAAACGGAGTCGTTGACGACGGACATGGAGTCGCTCACAACTGAGTCCTCTTCTTTCAAGGGCATCCCTGCGTCGAGGAGGGAATCGTGCGTCTCCTTCTTATCCCCCTGCAAGTCCATCGAATTACATAAAAAAATCAACACAACGAGACATGAAACACAATATGGTCGCTCTCACATCTCACGTAGTAAGTAGAATTAATAGAAATCAGTGAAATGAATCTGAGACTGGAGGTCTTCAAATAAAGCTATGGAGAGCAAATTAAACGTAAGAATAAATTAGACGGAGAAAACAGAACATTCCCATCGCTCAAACATATATTGAATAATAAATTAATCAAATACACGTATAAGGGTATAAAAATTAACAAAGACATTCGCAAGCAATTGTATATGCACAGTTTGAAAATGATTGAGTACTAGGAAGCTTTAGAATAAGAATCAATCTTGAGCATTAATTGCTTGGAGTAATGAACATCACTCGTCACGCTCACAACACTCACGGTGTTACTTATGTTCTCACTCAGCTGATCTCAACGCAATGTACAGGGAAAACCACATTGCCACTTTTGTGTGAGTAATAAGCTCCTTCAATCAACATGAACATCAATCAATCGGAAATATACTACATATAATGAAGACTGCGCACACAACTACAACGAAAAGATTCCAACACTACCTAAGCACTCACCCAAACCTCGGTTGTCAGTCCGCGAGATACAATGAGATGAGCGCCTTCACACGTTGACTTCGATTGTGCGGTTGCTTACGGTCAGTTTGGTTAGGCTAGAAGAAGTCGTTTTGAAAAACCGGCTTTTCTGCTCTAATACATTTTTAACCTTTTTGAAAAGTGTAAAGAATACACTTGAACCATAATGTGTTACCTTTTACTCTAAAATTTACTTCGGAAAAGGTAGCAAAATAGTAGAAATGTCATTTGCATACTCCGGTACGTAAATGAGCAATGTACCTAGCGGTACACATGTGTACCAAATCGGAGTGAACGTGGTAAATAATCAGCCTCTAGTTACTGACACAAGCGGCTCGTGTGAAGATACGTCTAATAATTGGTTAAGAAGAAAGAAGCGGGATACAATAACTCACGAGAGCAGAGGACGTGTCGCTGATGTTATCCTCATGGAACTGGCCATCGCTGCCCGTGTCCGACCCTGTACAAAATCCTGCGTCGCTTTTGGCGTCCTTGTTGTCTTGATCCATCATGATGTCCTTGGCATTTTCCTTGAGGGTTGCAGAAGTGGTGGACGTGGTGGTGGAGGTGCGGTGCATTGATGTCACGTCGGACGTGCCGCTCTTCGTTAGCTCATGAGTTGAATTTTTGAGGACATTCGTCGAGTTGTTAAACGTGTTAGTGTTGTTCTTGAACGCGTTTGAAGAGTTTTCAAACTCTGTTGCGCTGATCTTATTTGAATTATTCTCCTCTTTCGAACTTGTGTAGTTGGACCCTCCGAAGCTCGTGCCCGTCACAGACCCAGAGTCGCCGGAGAGACCCAGGTCGGTCAGGTCGTTCTCGTCATCGTCGTGCACCACCAGGTTACGACGGAGGCCGCGCTTGCCTCTGCAACGGGAAGGAAACTGGCTAGAAATGGCGTGTGGAGTAGTAAATTGGCAAAAAATTTCTTATTCGGCTAAGAACTGTGATAGATAAATAATACCTTTCCATGCATCACTTTAGACTTTGCAGAGAATTAACTTCCTACTACCACCAATAATCATAGCCAATGCATGTAAACACCTCGCATTTCATATTGGACGCCGAACATAAGTTTATTAGCCTTATCTTTCAAGTAACACCTCTTATTTCAAATTGAACGCCGAGCATAAATTTCCTAGCTTTACATATCAAGTAACACCTCTTATTTCAAATTGAACGTGGAACATAAATTTCCTAGCTTTATCTTTCAAGTGAATGATCGAAACTGACGTTTCCTCCCTCATCTCGCTGAAAGTCTTGCTTTTCCTTCTGGTCCGGCCCTGCTCATTCTCAAACTTCTTCACTTCGATCACGCGCTCCAGCACATCCTCGTTCCGCTTCCGCCGATTCATCTTCCATTTGTCCAAATTCTGCAAAAAAGATCTGGCAATATTATATGCAGTCTAGCTGTCGTTGTAGCGTAAAGTGCATTTCAACGACAACTGCGTCAGCAGCTCTACTAGGAAGACAGCTGGAATATGAAAGATACAAGTCAAGCGAATGTTTTATCCAAAACGCACTTCTACTCTTCATGCAGATCGCTCTATTAGAGACGTATTGAAGGTATTGATGAAATTTGCGCTGTTCCCTTTACCACGTTTTATAAACCACTGCTGGCCAATAGATATGTAATTTAAGTCAATTTTCTTCGCTATAACATTCATTTTTAAGTTGTGCCTAGAGTCAGAGGATGATCTCGGGCTCGCAACTGATCAGGTAGCGATCTTGAAATACAGAAACAGGTAAGTGTGATTACCTCGTAGGGCAAAAATTATTCATACAGAAATAGCGGGAAATAAAGCACGAGGGAACACAAAAATGAATTCATTAAAATCAAATCAGTACGTAAAACTCAAAGTAAATGAACTGACATCGAGCAATGAGACCGTCAATGGGATACGCGACGAAAGCAGAATGGGAGTGATGTTTTACGAGAAAGAAACGATTCAAAGGTCACCCTAGCAATAATGCACTGCGCTGACATACAAGCAATAAAGCAATAACAACCAGCGTGGCAGAAGTCAGCGTGAGGCGTCGGGTGGTGTGGAGTGCAGTCAAGTAGAGTCGCGTCGGAGTACATGAGCTGCTAAGGAGAAGGAACAATTTCTCACGTAGAACTCACCTAATACTAGGAAACCTTTACGTTTTATTTTGAATTCAAACCACAGAGGTAATTCTTCATTTCGGTGTGCTGGCGTGGCTGGCTCTCGTTTTTATACATTGTATGAGGTGCTCCAATTGCATCGCAAACAACAGCATGCATAATTTAGTGTATACTCGAAAAATATAATCTATTGCCGTCGAATAAATCCATGACGGTTACTTTTTAGGATAAAATAAACATTTAACGGTCGTGAAACAAGTCGGGCACATGCTGTAAATGGTAAAGGAATTTCCTACGTCCAACTTAATCCTCGAACACAAATCCTTTTTGTACTTGCAGCTATGCGCACATAGAGTCAGGTCACAATTGACTAGAAATCATCCAGGGATTTTGTTCTGGGGGTCACAAAGTTTTTTCTAACAAAGGTGAGTTCCGTCCAGTCAGTTGATTAGATGAAAATGCGACAGTCAGACAGCTCTACCACCCTGTAGAACACTACAAGAACGCACACAATATTCAACTAAGATTGCATCCCAACGATTTACGGTGAACGATACATTCACTACATTTTAAACATTACACGATGAATATTTTCAGAGGACGTTTC
The DNA here is from genome assembly GCA_030386875.1 of Morinoia aosen. Classification (NCBI taxonomy): domain Eukaryota; kingdom Metazoa; phylum Arthropoda; class Malacostraca; order Amphipoda; family Talitridae; genus Morinoia; species Morinoia aosen. Next base: position 29,699,671 of record CM059556.1, read on the forward strand.
GGGCCCTCGCTCGTCACCAGTTATGAGATCCATGGAATGCTTTGCAGATCCTCGTGCTGGTGATAGGCCAAGGTCCTGACCGTATTTTTCAATGCACATCATATAGAGTTTTCAAAGAAAGTTGAACGCTGTGGCTTTTACCCGATAGTTTTTGCTGTAAATGCTATTTAAGCAAAATTTATATTTACATTTACTGTAAAGGCTAACTAAGTAACATCTTTATTTACTGTAAAGGCTACCTAAGCAATATCTTCATTTACTGTAGAGGCTACCTAAGCAATATCTTCATTTACTGTAAAGGCTAATTAAGCAACATCTTTATTTACTGTAAAGGCAACCTAAGCAATATCTTTATTTACTGTAAAGGCTACCTAAGCAATATCTTCATTTACTGTAAAGGCTAACTTAATATTTAATTTCAGCATTGCATCTCGTACAATTCAGGCAACCGAAGAACAATATCTCAAACGTCCAAGTTTTCATAAGAAAGCGTTGGCGATAACCGTATGCACTGAGATGCGATTCATACAAATAACATTTCCTTCATACCATACAGAAGGTTATTCCAAGCCGAGGCTAGTCTGTACGGTTCATTTAAAACATTCACCAAGCTGACGATTCTTTTTACCCACGTGTCATTCTTTACTGAATAATAGAAATGAGGCTCTACACATTCAGTTTGACCAAGTCCAGAGCCTTCATGTGTTGGTGTTGCGTGCTGGTGGTGTTGCGTGCTGGTGGTGTTGCGTGCTGGTGGTGTTGCGTGCTGGTGGTGTTGCGTGCTGGTGGTGTTGCGTGCTGGTGGCGTTGCGTGCTGGTGGCGTTGCGTGCTGGTGGCGTTGCGTGCTGGTGGCGTTGCGTGCTGGTGGCGTTGCGTGCTGGTGGCGTTGCGTGCTGGTGGCGTTGCGTGCTGGTGGCGTTGCGTGCTGGTGGCGTTGCGTGCTGGTGGCGTTGCGTGCTGGTGGCGTTGCGTGCTGGTGGCGTTGCGTGCTGGTGGCGTTGCGTGCTGGTGGCGTTGCGTGCTGGTGGCGTTGCGTGCTGGTGGCGTTGCGTGCTGGTGGCGTTGCGTGCTGGTGGTGTTGCGTGCTGGTGGTGTTGCGTGCTGGTGGTGTTGCGTGCTGGTGGTGTTGCGTGCTGGTGGTGTTGCGTGCTGGTGGTGTTGCGTGTTGGTGGTGTTGCGTGCTGGTGGTGTTGCGTGCTGGTGGTGTTGCGTGCTGGTGGTGTTGTGTGCTGGTGGTGTTGTGTGCTGGTGGTGTTGTGTGCTGGTGGTGTTGTGTGCTGGTGGTGTTGTGTGCTGGTGGTGTTGCGTGCTGGTGGTGTTGTGTGCTGGTGGTGTTGTGTGCTGGTGGTGTTGTGTGCTGGTGGTGTTGTGTGCTGGTGGTGTTGTGTGCTGGTGGTGTTGTGTGCTGGTGGTGTTGTGTGCTGGTGGTGTTGTGTGCTGGTGGTGTTGTGTGCTGGTGGTGTTGTGTGCTGGTGGTGTTGCGTGCTGGTGGTGTTGTGTGCTGGTGGTGTTGTGTGCTGGTGGTGTTGCGTGCTCGTGGTGTTGTGTGCTGGTGGTGTTGCGTGCTCGTGGTGTTGTGTGCTGGTGGTGTTGTGTGCTGGTGGTGTTGCGTGCTGGTGGTGTTGCGTGCTGGTGGTGTTGCGTGCTGGTGGTGTTGCGTGCTGGTGGTGTTGCGTGCTCGTGGTGTTGCGTGCTCGTGGTGTTGCGTGCTGGTGGTGTTGCGTGCTCGTGGTGTTGCGTGCTCGTGGTGTTGCGTGCTCGTGGTGTTGCGTGCTCGTGGTGTTGCGTGCTCGTGGTGTTGCGTGCTCGTGGTGTTGCGTGCTCGTGGTGTTGCGTGCTCGTGGCGTTGCGTGCTGGTGGCGTTGCGTGCTGGTGGCGTTGCGTGCTGGTGGCGTTGCGTGCTGGTGGCGTTGCGTGCTGGTGGCGTTGCGTGCTGGTGGCGTTGCGTGCTGGTGGCGTTGCGTGCTGGTGGCGTTGCGTGCTGGTGGCGTTGCGTGCTGGTGGCGTTGCGTGCTGGTGGCGTTGCGTGCTGGTGGCGTTGCGTGCTGGTGGCGTTGCGTGCTGGTGGCGTTGCGTGCTGGTGGCGTTGCGTGCTGGTGGCGTTGCGTGCTGGTGGCGTTGCGTGCTGGTGGTGTTGCGTGCTGGTGGTGTTGCGTGCTGGTGGTGTTGCGTGCTGGTGGTGTTGCGTGCTGGTGGTGTTGCGTGTTGGTGGTGTTGCGTGTTGGTGGTGTTGCGTGCTGGTGGCGTTGCGTGCTGGTGGCGTTGCGTGCTGGTGGTGTTGCGTGCTGGTGGCGTTGCGTGCTGGTGGTGTTGCGTGCTGGTGGTGTTGCGTGCTGGTGGTGTTGCGTGCTGGTGGTGTTGCGTGCTGGTGGTGTTGCGTGCTGGTGGTGTTGCGTGCTGGTGGTGTTGCGTGCTGGTGGTGTTGCGTGCTGGTGGTGTTGCGTGCTGGTGGTGTTGCGTGCTGGTGGTGTTGCGTGCTGGTGGTGTTGCGTGCTGGTGGTGTTGCGTGCTGGTGGTGTTGCGTGCTGGTGGTGTTGCGTGCTGGTGGTGTTGCGTGCTCGTGGTGTTGCGTGCTCGTGGTGTTGCGTGCTCGTGGTGTTGCGTGCTCGTGGTGTTGCGTGCTCGTGGTGTTGCGTGCTCGTGGTGTTGCGTGCTCGTGGTGTTGCGTGCTGGTGGTGTTGCGTGAGCTGGTGGCGTTGCGTGCTGGTGGCGTTGCGTGAGCTGGTGGCGTTGCGTGCTGGTGGCGTTGCGTGAGCTGGTGGCGTTGCGTGCTGGTGGCGTTGCGTGCTGGTGGCGTTGCGTGCTGGTGGCGTTGCGTGCTGGTGGCGTTGCGTGCTGGTGGCGTTGCGTGCTGGTGGCGTTGCGTGCTGGTGGCGTTGCGTGCTGGTGGCGTTGCGTGCTGGTGGCGTTGCGTGCTGGTGGTGTTGCGTGCTGGTGGTGTTGCGTGCTGGTGGTGTTGCGTGTTGGTGGTGTTGCGTGTTGGTGGTGTTGCGTGCTGGTGGTGTTGCGTGCTGGTGGTGTTGCGTGCTGGTGGTGTTGCGTGCTGGTGGTGTTGCGTGCTGGTGGTGTTGCGTGCTGGTGGTGTTGCGTGCTGGTGGTGTTGCGTGCTGGTGGTGTTGCGTGCTGGTGGTGTTGCGTGTTGGTGGTGTTGCGTGCTGGTGGTGTTGCGTGCTGGTGGTGTTGCGTGCTGGTGGTGTTGCGTGCTGGTGGTGTTGCGTGCTGGTGGTGTTGCGTGCTGGTGGTGTTGCGTGCTGGTGGTGTTGCGTGCTGGTGGTGTTGCGTGCTGGTGGTGTTGCGTGCTGGTGGTGTTGCGTGCTGGTGGTGTTGCGTGCTGGTGGTGTTGCGTGCTGGTGGTGTTGCGTGCTGGTGGTGTTGCGTGTTGGTGGTGTTGCGTGCTGGTGGTGTTGCGTGCTGGTGGTGTTGCGTGCTGGTGGTGTTGCGTGCTGGTGGTGTTGCGTGCTGGTGGTGTTGCGTGCTGGTGGTGTTGCGTGCTGGTGGTGTTGCGTGCTGGTGGTGTTGCGTGCTGGTGGTGTTGCGTGCTGGTGGTGTTGCGTGCTGGTGGTGTTGTGTGCTGGTGTTGCGTGCTGGTGGTGTTGCGTGCTGGTGGTGTTGCGTGCTGGTGGTGTTGCGTGCTGGTGGTGTTGCGTGCTGGTGGTGTTGTGTGCTGGTGTTGCGTGCTGGTGGTGTTGCGTGCTGGTGGTGTTGCGTGCTGGTGGTGTTGTGTGCTGGTGGTGTTGTGTGCTGGTGTTGCGTGCTGGTGGTGTTGTGTGCTGGTGTTGTGTGCTGGTGGTGTTGCGTGCTGGTGGTGTTGCGTGCTGGTGGTGTTGTGTGCTGGTGGTGTTGCGTGCTGGTGGTGTTGTGTGCTGGTGTTGCGTGCTGGTGGTGTTGCGTGCTGGTGGTGTTGCGTGCTGGTGGTGTTGTGTGCTGGTGGTGTTGCGTGTTGGTGGTGTTGCGTGCTGGTGGTGTTGCGTGCTGGTGGTGTTGCGTGCTGGTGGTGTTGCGTGCTGGTGGTGTTGCGTGCTGGTGGTGTTGCGTGCTGGTGGTGTTGCGTGCTGGTGGTGTTGTGTGCTGGTGGTGTTGTGTGCTGGTGTTGCGTGCTGGTGGTGTTGCGTGCTGGTGGTGTTGCGTGCTGGTGGTGTTGCGTGCTGGTGGTGTTGCGTGCTGGTGGTGTTGTGTGCTGGTGGTGTTGTGTGCTGGTGTTGCGTGCTGGTGGTGTTGCGTGCTGGTGGTGTTGCGTGCTGGTGGTGTTGCGTGCTGGTGGTGTTGTGTGCTGGTGGTGTTGCGTGCTGGTGGTGTTGTGTGCTGGTGTTGCGTGCTGGTGGTGTTGCGTGCTGGTGGTGTTGCGTGCTGGTGGTGTTGCGTGCTGGTGGTGTTGTGTGCTGGTGTTGCGTGCTGGTGGTGTTGCGTGCTGGTGGTGTTGCGTGCTGGTGGTGTTGCGTGCTGGTGGTGTTGCGTGCTGGTGGTGTTGCGTGCTGGTGTTGCGTGCTGGTGGTGTTGTGTGCTGGTGGTGTTGCGTGCTGGTGGTGTTGCGTGCTGGTGGTGTTGCGTGCTGGTGGTGTTGCGTGCTGGTGGTGTTGCGTGCTGGTGGTGTTGCGTGCTGGTGGTGTTGCGTGCTGGTGGTGTTGCGTGTTGGTGGTGTTGCGTGTTGGTGGTGTTGCGTGCTGGTGGTGTTGCGTGCTGGTGGTGTTGCGTGCTGGTGGTGTTGCGTGTTGGTGGTGTTGCGTGCTGGTGGTGTTGCGTGCTGGTGGTGTTGCGTGCTGGTGGTGTTGCGTGCTGGTGGTGTTGCGTGCTGGTGGTGTTGCGTGCTGGTGGTGTTGCGTGCTGGTGGTGTTGCGTGCTGGTGGTGTTGCGTGCTGGTGGTGTTGCGTGCTGGTGGTGTTGCGTGCTGGTGGTGTTGCGTGCTGGTGGTGTTGCGTGCTGGTGGTGTTGCGTGCTGGTGGTGTTGCGTGCTGGTGGTGTTGCGTGCTGGTGGTGTTGCGTGCTGGTGGTGTTGCGTGCTGGTGGTGTTGCGTGCTGGTGGTGTTGCGTGCTGGTGGTGTTGCGTGTTGGTGGTGTTGCGTGCTGGTGGTGTTGCGTGCTGGTGGTGTTGCGTGCTGGTGGTGTTGCGTGCTGGTGGTGTTGCGTGCTGGTGGTGTTGCGTGCTGGTGGTGTTGCGTGTTGGTGGTGTTGCGTGTTGGTGGTGTTGCGTGCTGGTGGTGTTGCGTGCTGGTGGTGTTGCGTGCTGGTGGTGTTGCGTGCTGGTGGTGTTGCGTGCTGGTGGTGTTGCGTGCTGGTGGTGTTGCGTGCTGGTGGTGTTGCGTGCTGGTGGTGTTGCGTGCTGGTGGTGTTGCGTGCTGGTGGTGTTGCGTGCTGGTGGTGTTGCGTGCTGGTGGTGTTGCGTGCTGGTGGTGTTGCGTGCTGGTGGTGTTGTGTGCTGGTGTTGCGTGCTGGTGGTGTTGCGTGCTGGTGGTGTTGCGTGCTGGTGGTGTTGCGTGCTGGTGGTGTTGCGTGCTGGTGGTGTTGCGTGCTGGTGGTGTTGTGTGCTGGTGTTGCGTGCTGGTGGTGTTGCGTGCTGGTGGTGTTGCGTGCTGGTGGTGTTGTGTGCTGGTGTTGCGTGCTGGTGGTGTTGTGTGCTGGTGTTGCGTGCTGGTGGTGTTGCGTGCTGGTGGTGTTGCGTGCTGGTGGTGTTGCGTGCTGGTGGTGTTGCGTGCTGGTGGTGTTGCGTGCTGGTGGTGTTGTGTGCTGGTGGTGTTGTGTGCTGGTGTTGCGTGCTGGTGGTGTTGTGTGCTGGTGGTGTTGTGTGCTGGTGGTGTTGTGTGCTGGTGGTGTTGCGTGCTGGTGGTGTTGCGTGCTGGTGGTGTTGCGTGCTGGTGGTGTTGTGTGCTGGTGTTGCGTGCTGGTGGTGTTGTGTGCTGGTGGTGTTGCGTGCTGGTGGTGTTGCGTGCTGGTGGTGTTGCGTGCTGGTGGTGTTGCGTGCTGGTGGTGTTGCGTGCTGGTGGTGTTGCGTGCTGGTGGTGTTGCGTGCTGGTGGTGTTGCGTGCTGGTGGTGTTGCGTGCTGGTGTAACGTGTTCATTTATAAAGTCACAGTCACCATTGTACTCTGCTGTGTTCACGGTTAGGGAGGCTCAAACTAATTAATCTAATCTGTGCTGTGCTCTGTGCGTCTTTGGACGTTTTTTGTATGATGCACTTTTTAGCGTAATACTTGATACAATGTACACAATACTACGAAATCCAACTGTCAATGAATGAACTTAATTTTTCCTCATGTCAAAGAAACATCGCGCAATGGTCTCCTAGCAGTAGTCCAATGTGACGCTAGCATAGAATTAGTTTAAACCTTCACTGATCAGCATACCAAAGCTTTACACTGAGGCGGTCTGAGTAATTTTACGTCGAAATTTTCTGTACTGGAACCTCACGGCTCAAAGTCTCGAGTTCAATGACTAAGCTGCTGTTTCTCAGTGCACAATTTGCAGAATTTTAGTTCCAGTCAAACTCCGGGGTGCGTCAGTACGGCAACGCGATGAACACCTTCAAGCGCTATAAACTTGAGAATATTTTACCCTAATACTCGGACACTAAGCCATGAACACGTCAGAAATAATATAACTGCATTGCAACAATTATCTTGAAACAAAAGCAACACAAGCACACACAACACATGCGGCCACTTAATGAAGCAAAGCCCACAGCAAAGATTAGATTAGATTATAAGTTAGTTTAAGCCTCCCTAACCGCTGCAAAAATAGAGCGTATCAAAGAGAGGAAGGAGGAAGGCACCATTTAGTATGGAGATAAGAAAATGAGGAATCTATGCAGAAAGGGCATAGAAACAGTAAGATGGGAAAGAAGTTCATGAAATAAGATTAAAGTTGAAGAAGAAAGTCAGAGGTGCTGAAAAACAGGACAGTAGTGAACCGAAAAAAGGTGGTCCTTAACGTAACAAAAAACATTTTATTTCAACAAAATGAAGGCCTACCTAACTCTCAGCTCGGGCCCTCACATTTTTCCCCTGGGAGCAGCCCACAGCAAAATAGGTTAGTGCGACTACAGCCAAAACTCTCACCTACATTTTATTCGATTTGTATACGTAATTGCGCTACTGCAGTTGTGATGAAGTTAGCGATGCAATTAATCTCTCGATTAAAGTAGAAAAGTTTACATCTCTTTTGAGACAGACAAAATTAACACACACACACACACACACACACACACACACACACACACAGAGGCCGGGCCTTAAAGACACGAGTTCCGATATCGAATAGCAACAACCCAGTAGAGAATTGAATTATTAATGAGCAAATTCTAACATAGGATAGAAGGGTTTACCAATAGTGCACAATTCATACTATTCATAGCATCAATGCTACTCTTGCATTCAAGCGAGCGGCCTCAGTATGTGAATGCGAAAAAAATAGCTACAATACGAAACGCAAACACAAAAAACATCCAATTTAAAGTTCTTCACACAACATTCAAAGATGCTATGATTGTTTCATACAACAAAAGGTTTTCAATTGCGTACATGTAATTCCAAAGCGCAGGGGATCACGATGCGCATGTGTGACGAGTGTAAGCAAGAAGCTGGGATGTTAATAAGAAGGGATCTTGGAGACTATACAATGTTAATAAAGAGGAGCGCATGTGAGGGAAGAGACTGCTGTGGCAGGCAGGTGCCCAGGGCAAGCAAGCAGTGAACGCAACAAAACTAAGAAGCGCCGCCAAAAACATACACTGCGCAAAAAAATAAAAAAAATAAATGGCAATCCACAGAAAATTTGCTGAAGAAACGAGTTAAATAACGGAAATGAAATCTGCAGAGGTAGTTCTGCAGAGATGGTTAGCGGAAAATGAAGCATCCAGCAGACTTACCGCTCTCCAATCGTCCTGCAGATCGTCTGCAGCTGCAGCAGACTGTTAGGGGAGAGGGTGGGGATCAGGCGAGTTAGGGGGCGTTGGGCTAGAAATCAAGTGGGAAGGTTACCCTCGTCAGTCACTCGGATAAAAATATTTTTGTGGAATTCAAAATTCATTCAAAAACAACTTTATTAATGAAACTCAGTGTGTAAGTTTAGGCTTTAATAACAAGTCACACAAAACCTTAGAATAGATAAAAACTTCACATCACGCTAAGTCTAAAATATTACGTGCTTTCACTCGCAGAAAGTTTAGAATTTTATTTCTTCAATCACCACTCAGAGAAAATCCCCACAAAATTTTCAGGTAAAATTACCCTCATGCAAATTAAACGAAAGCGATGACCGGCTACACGTGTGAAGAACGTAGCGTTCGCTGCCATAGAACTTCTAATAACCCTAGAACTCCCTACCTTCGCTACAATCTACAGAAGTGCACTGTGCGGGATTGTGGTGTCTGCGATACCAATACATGGGCAGGATTAACTCTTTCACATCTCGCACATTATTTAATGTAATCTACATTTACTCTTGGGTTAGGGTAGACTGGAACTTTTTTGGTTTTAGTGCTCAGTGTAACTATTGTTACATGAAATGTTGCAACTTTTAGAATGGAAGTTAAATTTGGATGGGCAAACCAGTTACGTTCTTATCGGTCATTTCGCTCGGTACAGCACTCAACGTCGTGCTAAGCAAGTTCTCATAGCAGCAACTCGAGCTCGTTTGCATGAACAAGACGAGCTAACGCAGAGGGATACGAAAATGTTTCCACAACTCGCATGAGGACAACAAACTTAGTTGAGTTCGGGCTGCACTCAGTAAATGTCTTATTATCATCTCTAATTTATTCGTAGACAATACAAAGATAAGTTTCCCACGAAAAAAAATCATTTTCCTGCATTTATATGTATAACTCTTCAAAATTTTGAACTCTTGATAACCTCACATACTTTATAGAAGAAATGAATTTTCTTCACAAAATATAATTTTCAGAGCAAAAATTGATATTTACATAAAATTTCATTTATTATAAATTACTGCTGAAATTATTAGCAAAAAATTTCACCATTTATTAAAATTATAATTATAAAAAACGAACAAAATTGTACATCATTTCTTTCTTCAGATTAGATTATTAGTTAGTTTAAGCCTCCCTATCCGCTACAAAGGCGATCCAAAGAGAGGAAGAAGGAAGGCACCATTTAGCATGGAGGTAAGAAAATGCGGAATCTACGCAGAAAGGGCATAGAAACAGTAAGATAAGAAAGAAGTTCATGAAACAAGATAAAAGTGGAAGAAGAAAGTAGTAGGTGCTGAAAAAACAGGACAGCAGTGAACCGAAAAAAGATGTTTCTTAACAAAACAAAAAACATTTTATTTAAGCAAAAAGAATATCTACCTAACTCTCAGCTCGGGCCCTCACAGTGTCCCCCTGGGAGTGCTAATTCCCATAGGTACAATAACTGCATCCCTCTGAGGGGCATTTCTTTCTTCATCATTACTCACAAATTTCAACTAATTATTCAAATTACAAAAGTTGCCATCAAAGCATCAACAGAGACATCATTCTATTAATTGTGAGATTAAATTAAAATGTTGGTATAAGCCTGCCTAACCACAACGATGGCACTCCAAAGAAAGAAAGGAGGAAGGCACCATCTAATATGGCCTTAAGGAAACACGGAATCTATGCAGAAGGGGAATGGAAACTAAGCTGAGAAAAAAGTTCGCGAAACAAGATAGAAATTTAAGAAGAAAGTAGGTGCTGAAAAACAGGACTGCACTGAACCGAAAAAAAAGATGGTCGTTAACGTAACAAACATTTCATTTCAACAAAAAGAAGACCAATCTAACTCTCAGTTCGGGACCTCATATTCCCCCTGGGAGTGGTAATTCCAATAGGTACACTATTTGTGTCCCCATTAGGAGGAAAGGGTCTACCAATATTAGTTTACGCAACAAGGAAGCTAAACGTTTTCATTGGAGAGTTGAGTAAGCACCAAGAAATCAATCTTTAACTCTAGCTTGTTCCTGTTGCCATGGAACACCCACATTTAATGAAAAAAGTTGAAATAAAACAAAATCAACGAACACTGTACAGGAAAATAACCGAGCCTGTTTGCTTAATTTCACACAAACAAACATGTCATAAAACTGAATTGAAAGATTCCTCAAGCATTAAGTTAACAACGAAAAGAAAGTAAACGTATGGTTTATCCGGAGAACAAGGATATTGAAGAGCGTTCACAGACAGGAGATTGGAAGGAACACTGCTCACAAAAATGAGAGGCGCACATCGCTGAACATTTGAGCGAAGGGAGAGCTCTCGCGTATCTTATCAGCTGCTGACGGTATTCCGCTTCTGAGAGGCACAGTAGCGCTCCATGTGTACCTTGTAGGTAGGTGCCCTACACGTGATGCATACACTCTCTAGCTCAATTGACATCGTTCAATAAATATGAAATTACTCAGAATTATGAATATTCTTCTTAATATTATGAATAATATTAACCATAATACTATGAACATTATGAATATTTTGGATAACATTATGATTAATTAAACTATGAATATTAAATTATTCATACATTATTGCTATCAATATTCTGAATATTATTCACCTTCTATTAAACATCATACCGATATACCGCACCTTTACCAATGAACGCCATTTGCAAGTTGCGAACGTGTTGCGACCACATGCCAATTTTTCTTATGCGTTCTAGACTCAGAATCTGTGATGCGCTGTCTGGCGCGGAGAACAAGAGAACGAAGCTTGCGAGCGTGGATAGAGGATGAAAACAAACGTACTAGCAGCAGCCCTTTAGGTGTAGACTCACGTACCAAGTCGCTCGTATTTGTGTCGGGACTGGCACAAGTAACTCCTCATTGCTGCACAACCTGAGGCCGGACATTGAACCCTTTACGTCATAGTAGCGACACAGCCGGTAGCGTAATTTCCTTCAAGTGGACTTAGATAACCACTTGTAGCGCCACGATGACGTTTCTTGTTCTAAAATCCACCCCTACACAAGAGAACTATAACCACCCCTGCCAGCGAGCGAGGACGCGGTAGCGTCTAATATAACCCGCCGTCGATTAGAAAAACAATTTGCTCGCAACACTTTGACCGTAGTTGGTTAAACTTAACTTCAATACCCAACTCAAATTAAAAGTCACTTGTAGTAAGCAATTTTGAAAACAGCAAACAGTTAACAGGATCGTGCCTTCATTTAATTTTAATCAAGTATAGGTATATGGTATATACCAAGCCTTTTCCTCTTTTTAAAGTAGAGTGTGGTTAGCACCATTGACATGATACTTTACAGGGGATGTACATGATAGGAGTTCCCCAGGCCCCTAGTCACGCCCGTTTAGTGCCCAGGTAACATTCCTTGAGGACAGTGACCACACTGCAGACAACGACCCTGATTTGCCGCGTCAGCGTTTTTCACGCCAACTGCCGCTCACAGGGCTTGAACCCGGGCATGAAGCATAGAACGCAAGCGCTCTATACACTGGGCCACTGCGAGGCCAAATTAATTGAGTAATTATAAAAATTGAGTTTGTGCTATTTACTGAGTTTGTGACAGTCTCACGTCAGCAGTCTCATGAAATTGCATTGATTGCAATTATTGGCAGCCAATAACATAAGAATACTGGAGTGAAACACACGCTTATGGGGGAAGAAGGTTCCAGCTATGACTTCTCTTACTCGCCTACACTGTTCCCTACAGCATCAGCGGAGCCGCTTGCTCCTCAAAATGAGCCACACGGCTGCTGAGGATTGAACCGGGGACCATCTCGCCAGAAATGTAACGCTCTGCACGCGTGTCATGGATGCGACGCTTGACCGACATACGTGCGAGTTGACCTGACTTCGATGGCCAAGTTGAGGGCCGTCAGGTACTGACTGCTAACCGAGTGTACGATAACACCGTGACAAAATACAGTCCTGCATCAGGATGTTCTTATCGTGCTCAGGTGCTCACATCGACATCAAATACACTAAACATTCTAATCTAACTGTTCACCAATCGACATCGACACACTAAACATTCTTCTGACGTTCTTATCACCCCCGCCACAGAAGGTCGGCGCCTCTATACGCCATGCAACGTGGTTTGTCTAACATGATGCCTATACTGATTTTACTCTTTATATTAATACGCAGAAAGCGTCATGTTTAGTTTTCCCTAGATGTTAGTTGGATTTATCCATAGACAACCCCTATTTTCGTTAGTACATATAACCATGTCACTCCCTGTGTATTGTGAAAGTAACTCGGCGTCATTACCATTGCGCAGATCACAGTCGCTATTTTCTGCACATATCCTACATTCTATGCTGGTAATCAGCTTTGTGATACACGAGAAGTTACATCAGAGGGATAATTCGACGCAGGCACAACTGCAACCTTCATTAACACGTTGACTGCGATACAACCATCGATGGGTCGTTTGAAAATGTATTAAAAATCTTTTTAAATTAATGGGATTTAATGAGCCCGGTTAATGTTTGGTGTTTATAAAATTTCAAGCAACTTTTGAATTTAATTTGAGTTAAATACTGAAGTCAGTTTAACCCATCGCAGTGGGCGTGTTAAACGGCGCACTGCATCGGTAACGGTGACTACGGAGGCCGCGTCTGTTTGCTGCCTTTGGAGTGATATTTCGCAGGAGTAACGCTCAGTGCTATATACTGAAAACCTCATCGGAATCCTAGCACAAAATTTCAATCCGAGACCGTAATCATTTACTGTACGAATATTGGTGCCTGCGTTGTTACGTATTTCATTTCGATACAGGTCTGCTCTGTGCTCTCAGTTTTCATTTATGAAAAAAGATCTGACGATGAGAAACTAGCACATTGGGCTGAGGCTTAAAAAAGATTTGATTATGAGAAACTAGCACATTGGGCTGAGTCTAAAAAAATATTTGATTATGAGAAACTAGCACATTGGGCTGAGTCTAAAAAAAATCTGATTATGAGAAACTAGCACATTGGGCTGAGTCTAAAAAAATATTTGATTATGAGAAACTAGCACATTGGGCTAAGGCTTAAAAAAAGATATGATTATGAGAAACTAGCACATTGGGCTGACCCTATACTGCGTCTACCCATTTATGATAGTCAGCGTTGGTTACAAGAGCTGAGTACAACAAGAGCTGAAAGGCAGGGAAAAATTACTCTTACCGTGAAACGCCAATAAAACTTTACCACGAAACTTTGTAATAAGAACATGTACGTAATTAAATGCACAGACAGCTGAGCGACAAAGCGAGCTTATGTCAACTTCTTAACGAATGTTTTAATGGCCTTTAAATGCTAACTAACGCATTAAGTTTTCCATAGAACCGACCGTTGAAAAAATGCGCACTTGAAAATCTCTTACATAATTAATCATCAAGTCAGACCAGTGAAGCGAGAGAACTGGAGTGCCTCTTCTCTCTAGTGCACATACCGGCTTGGTATGTACTAGCTGAGTGAGAATATCTAATCACTATTTTTACACGTGTGCAATGCGGACTCTCTGCGCTGGCCGTCACTATTGAGCGATGTCATCTCATAGTCTGCCTAGCATACTTCCATTGCCAGCTCATCAGCCTGACCAACACACAATCATGACCTACTGAAGCTAGCATTCGTGCCCCCTTTGTTAATCACGGCAGATAAACGCACGACACATCGCAACAACAGGGAAATTCGAGTACCTGCCTTCTTTACTCGCCTCAATAATGTGTGAAGGTGCAATTTACTGCGGTATTTTCATCACGATCATTAGTATCCTTGTATTTAGGATATAACGTAGAACCTATACTCTGGAGTTAATAACAAGTTCCTCGTTACAGGGAGAGTATTCAAAAAATTTCCTTTACGTGTCGTGCCTACGCATTTCAATGACAATCTGCCTTTTTTATCTCTCAGAACTCCATCGAAGAACAAATCCCTTTAAATCAATCAGACATTTCATTTCACAAAAGCTTACATGATAGAATTTTTAGTTTTCTTCTAATGACAGAAAGAGATTTATGAACAGCCATACATATCTTGGTTAAGGATTCATGTAATTTAATGGGAATAGATTTGAAACGTTGCACCATGACATAGACGCGATGCAGGAATAGCGTTATCAAATACGAGTAGCGCTAAGGCCGTCCTGATAACAAGTCTCGAGGTCCTTATCTCAGGAATTTCCCTCACGTCCACCGCCGGCCTCACGACACTGTAAACGTGACCACTTTTCATCATTTCGCGATGAATTTCTTCTCGGTAAATGTGTGAAAGATCGAGAAATAAACGAGTGTGAGTGCGTCGAGTTTTTCATCAGTTTTTCAATGAACTCGACTAAGCGGGCAAACTCGGGCCACAAAACATGGCAAACTCGGGCAGGAGCGACATGAGGAGTTGCCCCATCAACGGAGAGTCAGCAACGGGCAATGCAACGTCAGTGATAACTGTTATTGAAAACCATAGGTCAGTGATTAATAAAGGTTGCTAAGGACCTACGACAAACACAGACGATCAGTAATAACTTCACGCCAAATGCTAAATTCAGCAGCACATCTCGCAGGTACGGAGCTCGACTCACTCAGCAGCGCGGGCTGCTGGCAGCCAAATTAGCGAGAGGGAACCACAATAAATCCAGCTCAGCAACTTCGGAACACACCTTCTTGAAGACAACACCCACCTCGAGGAAAAGGCACTAAGGGCCACAACTCGTATCGAAATGCACTAGGGGTACCTCTTATCAAATGACACTAGGGGCACCCCCACCAAAAGGCACTAGGGGCACCTCCCCATCAAAAGGCACTAGGGGGCACACCCGCTACACAGCGCCCAAAGGGACACATACAACAAAAGACACGACCCACCTGCTGCCAGTCCGGCTCCTCTTCCTCCCTCACAGCCTGGCGCCTCATTTCCTTGACGGTCTGCGCCTTCTTCATTTGCTCGGCCGCTGACTTGTAGAGCGCAGCCGGGCCCGTCTGTGGGGAGAGGTCACTTATGACATCGATATGGTCACTTCGCTGCCTTTGTGTTAACGACTACACCATGTCGCATCACACACATGGGAAAGCGTTAAATGTATCGAGTGGTGACAGAAAATTACGCGGGCAGATCTCAAGACGAGGATAGGACAGAAGGCACTCATGTGCGCTGCAGTGCTGTGCTGGGGGGGGGGGGGGGCCAATACATGAGAACTGAGATAGTCGCAGCTGCGGCAGTGCGTCACATTCTCTGAAGAGTCAACGCGCCACAAATGCAGCAGATCCAAAGCAAAGTCTCTAAATTTTCGAGTAACTTGAAGTCAATCTCCTACTATGTTCAAAAATTTTAACGAACTCAGATTGCAAGCTCCATTAACAGTGCCAATGCTCTCGGATATGCAACTTAATCATTGTCATCGACATTGTGATATAATTTATCATAATGTAGAAACTGCTTTACCGACGATTTTCTCAAGAAACGTGGTAACTATTCGAACAATATCGGTCACATTCGCACAAATTCATTTAATCATTTAAGAAAGGAAAAGGTTATACAGCAAAAATAAGCTTTACAGAAAAAAGCTCTAAAGCACTATAGTTGATTATCATAAGAAGTACGAAACTCTCAGACGGCGAATTTCACGTACAACACCGAATGAGAACTTACGAAAAAATTTTTCAATCGTTATGATTAAAATGATGAATGATTAAAATAGATGATGCAGATAAGTATTCACAATAACTCTCACCTTCACAAACATCATCGCCTTCGCGTTGGCCTTCGGTGCAGCTCCGACGGTGCGGGTGGGGATGTGTTCCTGTGGGGGATGGTGGCGGTGAGTGAAGTGGTTCTGAGGGCAGCGTGGCACTGGCGTGGGGCACCATACACATCACGTGGCACCACACACATCGTGTGGCACCACACACATCGTGTGGCACCACACACATCGTGTGGCACCACACACATCGTGTGGCACCACACACATCGTGTGGCACCACACACATCGTGTGGCACCACACACATCGTGTGGCACCACACACATCGTGTGGCACCACACACATCGTGTGGCACCACACACATCGTGTGGCACCACACACATCGTGTGGCACCACACACATCGTGTGGCACCACACACATCGTGTGGCACCACACACATCGTGTGGCACCACACACATCGTGTGGCACCACACACATCGTGTGGCACCACACACATCGTGTGGCACCACACACATCGTGTGGCACCACACACATCGTGTGGCACCATACACATCGTGTGGCACCACACACATCGTGTGGCACCACACACATCCTGTGGCACCACACACATCCTGTGGCACCACACACATCCTGTGGCACCACACACATCCTGTGGCACCATACACATCGTGTGGCACCACACACATCGTGTGGCACCACACACATCGTGTGGCACCACACACATCGTGTGGCACCACACACATCGTGTGGCTCCATACACATCGTGTGGCACCATACACATCGTGTGGCACCATACACATCGTGTGGCACCATACACATCGTGTGGCACCATACACATCGTGTGACACCATACACATCGTGTGACACCATACACATCGTGTGGCACCATACACATCGTTTGGCACCATACACATCGTGTGACACCATACACATCGTGTGGCACCATACACACACCACTCACCTGCACACACCCCACACACCACTCCACACACCACTCCACACACTACTCCACACACTACTCCACACACTACTCCACACACTACTCCACACACCACTCCACACACCACTCCACACACCACTCCACACACCACTCCACACACCACTCCACACGCCACTCAACACAGCCCTTCACACACCACTCAACACAGCCCTCCACACACCACTCAACACAGCCCTCCACACACTCACCACTTTCTCGGAGACAGGAGCAATGGAGAGGGAGTCCATGGAGGAGGCACGGAGGGGGTGGGGAGCGGAGGAGGAGGCGGTGGAGGCGGAGGAGGGGGGGCGGGTGGAGGGGGGCGTGTCAGGGGGGGGCAGTGTCCCCGGCCCGCAGTGTGGACGGCATCTGTGGAGGGGGATAGAGGTTAGTGGTGATACATCAATAAAATAGAACTATAACATACAAATAATATTACACGGCATCAAAGTCATTGCTCCTGTTCTGTAAGAGATGAGCTGCAGTGTTGGGCTCCCCAGCGGGGACCCGTGGCACGAGGATCCAAACAATACACAAAACGCAAAAAAAAGAATTCATGATGTACTAGCACTGATGTCATGGTGCTGTCGAGGAAGAGGTCGGTTGCACGGTACGCCGGCCTCAACGTATGTAGATCAGAACAGGCAAACGCTCACGGTGCACCGCTACGGTACAATAGCCACGGTACAACAGCCACGGTACAACAGCCACGGTACAACAGCCACGGTACAACAGCCACGGCACAACAGCCACGGCACAACAGCCACGGCACAACAGCCACGGCACAACAGCCACGGCACAACAGCCACAGTACAACAGAACAAAACATCCACATAGGATGGGAACAAAACCAATTCACAAGATGCAAACAAGCTGGTGCGAACATGCGCCGCACCACACACAAGGAACACTCCAATAGCCCCGTAGCGATACCGGGATCATCCCACAAAATTCGAAGATATTTTTGCAGATGAAACCAGGTTTCGCTGGACATCTATCACAACATTTCGATTACACACACAATTTCCCCCAAGGACAAGGGAACACCCGCCGAACGCGTGTGTGCCCCAGCCTGTGTGCCAAGTGTGCCCGGCCTGTGTGCCAAGTGTGTCCGGCCTGTGGACTCGCTGGCCTTCAACTGACGAGCGTCCAAGTCACGACTCAGGCGGCTCGAGTTGTGTTTTAATTTGTTTTCTATTCCACAAAATTGCCTAAGCTTTCAGCTCCACTCTGGCTCCCTTGCATCACATCGCTCCCTCAAGCGCTTCTTTCTCGTTTTTATTTCCAGCAATTGAGTCTTATTATTTGAGGGCGACCTCTCTCACACTTAATTCCTAAAATTGAACCCTAAAAAAGTGTCACCCAGCCAATTTCTGCGAGGTGCCTCTCAGTTCAAACTTCCTGCACAATCGTCTCCCGAATAAATTACATGCACCGCACAACTTCCTCTCGACGACAGAAAACCCAGCAGCGTCACAGCTGATCTCGCAGTGACTACGACGACGAAGGGTGAGAGATGAGATCAGATGTTAAATTTTAATCTCGAATTTTACACAAAATTTTACTTTCGATCCCCCAACTTAATTCTGACATGGAATTTATGAAAGTTTTCAATGGCCGTCAAAGCATCCAATTTTTTAATTTAATTCTATTAATTTTATGTCTCAATGAAAGCGTCAATGACTAACGAGAAAATCACTCAAATGACAAACAGGTCATGAGTTTTGTCGCAAGATTGATGCAATTACTGATAAAGAGTCACGAGTCACAACGTCATTCAACTTCTGAACAGCAGGCTTTTTTTGTTCAGCTCGGAATGTGTAACGTACGGTGAAAATGAAAATAATTGCAAAATCTTTCATCTCAGAGCACTAATATTAATAACTACAGGAGTACTTAGAACACTTTTTAATTTGCGTACGCGTGTAATTCATAATTAAGACAATTAGTATAATTAAGTGCACATCACGTTAGTTAGGATTTCAATCATTGTGCACATGTACGCCACAAATCTTAGTCCACTCGAATAGAACTTCAAAACCAAACCCTTCTGAAAACCCAAGCCAACTTCGGGAACTTTTAATACTTCAGTCTGTAAATGTGGTGAGAAAAGCCGTCTGCTTGGAATGTCGCTCACGAACTGCTCAGTGAAATGAATCGCCCAACGCAAGGCACCTCCGCAACTTCATAGCACAACCTACCGATAATTGATGGGTACAAGAAAAAATGCGGCAACTCACCCATGCACTCGCTTAGCACATGAGTAAAGTTCCCATTCTTTGCACCATAAGCAAAAACGTATGCACACTAATTTACAAAAATTACATAAAATCAGCAATTCCCTTCGTGGCGTCAGCATTGGAGCGAGGTGAGCACACACCACGAGGTGAGCACACCACAAGGTGAGCACCATGAGGTGAACACACCACAAGGTGAGCACCATGAGGTGAGCACACCACAAGGTGAGCACACCACAAAGGTCAGCAGGTATAGCAAAGGTCCCAAGGACACGATTTTAAATGGACCAGTCCAGACTGCCTCCACCTCGACCAGCGCAGTCCGACGCTCATGAAATCAGGCATTTTTACGCACAAGCACGAGATGATTTACATCGAATCATGGCTGTGGACTAATAATTTATTTCCATGACTTGTCCTCGCGCTACAATATTTAAAAAAAGTTGAATTTCAAGTTCCTACTTACGGCAGATTACTCTAGCAATCATCAAAATCTCGCCACTTTCTATCGCTTGTTTGAGAGGTAAACTGGTACAACTGACCGCACGATTTGCACGCTCAGATCGCATCTGATGATGAAACACGTAGGTCTATTTTATGAGGCCTATATCAATTTAAAGCCAACAAATTCACCAAAAATTGTATGAATAAGAGAAAACTGCCACCCAGTAAAGCCATCCACTTCAACACAGTTCATGACACTATTATTTCTCATTGATTCACAGCGACGCACGAGATTTGAACGCGTCAAAAACAAAGTAACGCGTCGGTTACACTTCCGTGATAAAATTGTGAACTACACTCCACATTAGCACACACGTATTCTCCATATCCAAGCTGTATTTTACTCTGCAATTCTCGAACAGAAATTAATAGTTCCGCCGCCAGCGTACAGAGCGTATCTGTAAGTTTGGTTATAAATTCCTGAAGTTCAGCACCTCGTACTCGCAGCGGGCGGCGAGAGGCGCCGTGAGAGAGCTGATTAACGCAAACTTATTGCTCGGACTTGAAATTAAATTCACACTTTCCTTTGTAGTCCTGAATAAAAACTTGCTTTGTTCAAACAAGCATTCTGCTATCAGTGGTGTCTAAGCAATATTGTATTTCACACAGAGACGAATTATTGTTACACTTAAATGAAGGCCATGATGAAATAATGCATGTATTCAGCACTGAGCAGCATGCAGTACAGAATAAAGAATGTTCTCAGCACTGAGCAGCACGCAGCACACAGCACAGAATAATGAATGTATTCCGCACTGAGCAGTAGTACAGAAGTCATCACGATTTTTCTTAAAATAAATACTTGTCTACTCGAGTGAGGAGTTGACGGCAAGACCTTCTGTTTTTCATCAATCATTCTATTCAAAATATAAAGGCGTGATAAAGCTGAATTAAAGCTTTCCATTCTAAGAGAGAGCTCTTTGCTCTTCAAAACGCAAGAAATATTCAACGTATTTTTACTAAACAAATGACGCTGAAGATATGCCCTAGCATCGAAAAATGGTCTTACGTTGGTATTTTCATTGTTCAAATTCGCATCAGTAGAACAGTTGCATGAATACATGGACATGGATTTCGCCAACGACGTCCATCATCTCACTCTGATTCTGAACATCGTAGCAGCGTTCTAATATTCCAGCCCTGTACACTGAGCAACTCATGCCGTGTACACTAAGAAACTCATGCCGTGTACACTGAGCAACTCATGCCGTGTACACTGAGCAACTCATGCCGTGTACACTGAGCAACTCATGCCCTGTACACTGAGCAACTCATGCCCTGCACACTGAGCACAACACATTGAGCAACTCCGGCCGAGAGAGGCAGAACGAGAGCAAGCCTACCAATAGCTGGCCAGGCCAGGCGCTCAGTTAACTAACGCAGGCAACAAATGCGATGCGTACTCTGCCTGAGCAAATGACTGCACCACAGAAGTGGTCAGAGTCAAGGATGTTCATCACAGTACTGCTTACAGGGCGCATTTTTTCCTTACTGAGAACTGCACGGCACTCAGACCTGCGTAGTGAGAGGGAACGTCTCCATAGGGCGAAAGGAGAGGGAACGAAGTCTCCATAGGGCGAAGTGAGAGGGAACAAAGTCTCCATAGGGTGAAGCGAGAGGGAACAAAGTCTCCATAGGGCGAAGTGAGAGGGAACAAAGTCTCCATAGGGCGAAAGGAGAGGGAACAAAGTCTCCATAGAGCGAAGTGAGAGGGAACAACGTCTCCATAGGGCGAAATGAGAGGGCACGTCATCCTTAGTTGATATTCACACATCGGTATCATCACGCCCATGTCATGAGAGCAGGCACAGCACCAGCGAAGTTCCCTGAGCCGACCCAAGGAAATAGCAAGGGGTTAAATATGGCATGGAAACTAGAAAATCAACGTTGACGTCACGAACAGCTCCATGAGTGCACTTCATTTAACGCATCCAGAGACACCTGGAGGTCATATTAAGAATGTTAGAGCCTGAGAGCAGATCACACGCACCAGCAAAGTTCCCTGCGGCGACCTAAGGAAATAGCAAGAGGTGAGATATGACACGGCCTCAGCCAGCTGGTCTGCCTACCATCTTCTCTGAAGGGGTTAGAGGTCAGCCCGGCTAGCGGTGCTGGCATGTGTGAGTGTCCCTTATTTGGGGCGGCCTACAGACCAGTTCCAATGGGAGGTGTGGTGGGGGGCTGTGGGCAGTTTGGGGCCTTCATCTTCATGCAACCGAGTACCTTAACAATTTCTCAGTTCATCAACTGCACAGGGGTGTGAACTTAGCTTCTCTGCAGGTCGCGTATACGGCTGTAGAATACAGCAGGCCAAGCTTACGACTAGAGTATACAGCAGGCCAAGCTTACGACTAGAGTATACAGCAGGCCAAGCTTACGACTAGAGTATACAGCAGGCCAAGCTTACGACTAGAGTATACAGCAGGCCAAGCTTACGACTAGAGTATACAGCAGACCAAGCTTACGACTAGAGTATACAGCAGACCAAGCTTACGACTAGAGTATAAAGCAGACCAAGCTTACGACTAGAGTATACAATAAGCCTGGTTTACAAATTTCAACACACCATGCGGAGTCTATAACTCGACAAACGAACAGGTAAGGTTTACGACTTGACAACATAGAAAACTGTTCACATCCTAGTCATTGGCGCAGTTAGCCAATTGTTCACATCCAAGTCACCGGCACAGTTAGGCAATTAGCGTAAGCAATATTGTGCACACAGCAGAACAACATTCAGGCTGATCGTAAGCACATCTTTATACTCGTACCACAATTAACTCATCGTTTGACTCAACACAACAGCTAAGAAGGGTCCAAGCAATGTTATTTGCGCACGCATCACAGTTGGTAAACTTCCGAACAATAGCACAAGGCGCAGCAGCCGCTGTTATTTTACACACGCTTTATTAAATTTTTTATTAGGAATATCATAATTGGGAGACGCTCGAGACAACAGTGTGTTGGCTTCAGACAAAGCAGAAGCACTGCAGATATTACAAAGTTGTTCTAACGCTTGATTTATCACTTGCACGAAGCTGGCATTTCTATCACAGATGGTGGAGAGGAACACCAATAAACCGCATCTCAGAGTCTGATAGTGTTATTGATAAAAGGATCATTGTAATAAAAATTCCTGAACGAAGCCTCAGAAATAAACATTTTCTATCAGGGTTAAAAAAATGCCTGTTCATATTGATGTCTCAGATAACAGAACGCTAGCTACATATTTCATTTATGCACAACATGCCTCACATATGTACACATTTACAATGAAAGAAATGGAGAAGAAGTACTTTAAAAACATTTACTCTGAACGTTTCGAGCCTAAGCTCATTCTCAACAAAAAGTCTGCAAATAATATAATAAACAAGTTAGTACACCCAAAAATTACAGAAGCGCAGAATATAATCACAATAAAAACAAACAAACAAAAATAATAATAATTTATCGGTTGACTATTTTCAGAGGGTATGCACTCTGCATTTCGTTGAGGGAAGGTTTAAGTTTATGAATGAATAATGACTCTAAAATACGTAGGTCTAAGCTGGCGGTACAAGTATCTAATATTTTAAATTTGCTAATGTCAATTATCTGTTCACAGGAATTATTACTACAATGTTGTCTGATGCTAGAATGACTAGGAGAGGTAAGCAAGCGACCTGTTCGATGACTCCGACCTGCATGTTCAGCAACCCTGACGTAAAGTGCTCGGTGGGTGGAACCCACATACTGCGATGCGCAATGCGCACAACTGAAATTATAGACGAGGGAAGATCGCATGCCCGGTCGGGAGCACATCTTTAAATCTAAAAAATGATCCAATGGTACGCTTGTTCACTAAAATAACACGAAAGGAAATGTCTGGGAAAAATTTAGTCAAAAGCACTACTAAAGCTTTTGACTAAATTTTTCCCAGACATTTCCTTTCGTGTTATTTTAGTGAACAAGCGTACCATTGGATCATTTTTTAGATTTAAAGATGTGCTCCCGACCGGCATGCGATCTTCCCTCGTCTATAATTTCAGTTGTGCGCATTGCGCATCGCAGTATGTGGGTTCCACCCACCGAGCACTTTACGTCAGGGTTGCTGAACATGCAGGTCGGAGTCATCGAACAGGTCGCTTGCTTACCTCTCCTAGTCATTCTAGCATCAGACAACATTGTAGTAATAATTCCTGTGAACAGATAATTGACATTAGCAAATTTAAAATATTAGATACTTGTACCGCCAGCTTAGACCTACGTATTTTAGAGTCATTATTCATTCATAAACTTAAACCTTCCCTCAACGAAATGCAGAGTGCATACCCTCTGAAAATAGTCAACCGATAAATTATTATTATTTTGTTTGTTTGTTTTTATTGTGATTATATTCTGCGCTTCTGTAATTTTTGGGTGTACTAACTTGTTTATTATATTATTTGCAGACTTTTTGTTGAGAATGAGCTTAGGCTCGAAACGTTCTGAGTAAATGTTTTTAAAGTACTTCTTCTCCATTTCTTTCATTGTGAATTTGCTTCGCAAAATCGATTTTCCTTTGTACACATTTATGTACAACATGCCTCACATATGTCCACATTTATGCACAACGTGCCTCACATATGCACGTATTCAAGTACAACATGCCTCACATACGTACACATTTATGTACAGCATGCCTCACATACGTACACACTCGTGTACACCACGCCTCACACACAACAGCAGTGGCTGCCAGTAACAAATTCCATAATAAATGGGACAGAGTTCCTGAATGCTAATTTGAGGAATAGCGCTACAAAAAAAAAGTCAAATAACACTAATTCAGTGATTTTTAGTTCTTTCAGAGAGAAACAAACTAACTAGTAAACTAAATAAATATATATATATATATATAGTCAGAGAGAAATTCAATTTAAATAGACTTGTAAGAAATAGCCTTTAATATTCAATAGTGTTATGAAAGGATAATTCAACAATCAAAAACAGTCGTTCATTTCAATAGCGAACGAGCGACTTGATTCATTGATACATAGTTGGCCCACTGATCTCATAATCTAATTCATTCACTGACTCATCCATTGAGTGTTTTCTACTTTACCTTGCAATTGAATCATTGCTCAATTCACTACCGAATGAGTTGCACTTGAAGCTAAAACAATAGTAATCATCAGTAGTTCATTTATGAGACATACTGTGCATACATAGACATTTATAATTTAATTTTTTAATTTTTAATTAATTTTAATTTTTATACATGACATCCCGGCTTATCTGTAAGGGTGCCCTTGACTTGTGGAGGCACATTAATGAAGAGAGAATTTGGAGCGAATGCAAGCAGAATGAATCTGTTGCAAACAGCGTGAATAGCGCGTGTGTGTCGCGAAATGAAGCTTTCCCAACATTTGCCCATTTTGGTGCTGCTCATTAGGCCGCCGTCCCGCGGAGACCAAATGGTAACATTTCGTCACAATCGTCTACGGTCAGTGGTACAGCAGCCTGTAGACGATTGTGACGAAATGTTACCATTTGGTCTCAGTGCGACGGCGACCTTAGGATATTCCCTTACTGGAAGATCGTTTAACATACGAAAATGTGAAGAATTTCAGCTAAGTTATAGGGAAGATTAGGAAGCACCAGAAGCAAGTGTTGGCATGCGCATGCGCAATGGGTTACGCATTTTCAATTTAATGCTCTTGTGAAATAAGAATACTTCAATGGCCTCATAACACGAAAATCCTGCTTTATTGTCAATTCTTCTCTTGTAGGGGCCAAATCTAATTCAAATAACAAATAATGTTGCTGATCAATAAATAAAAACCTCAGATAAGATAAAACTGGAATACACTCGAACACATTTAGTTTCGAGTTAGAAACTTCCAGGGAAAGTATAAAGATTGAAAAAAATGGGGATACCCAAGAAATGTAGCGCTAAAAATGCTGTGGTAAACATAAAGAAATGGTGCCGTGCTCCGGAGCTCGGGGCCGCAGATGATCGTATCCTCCCGTAAATAAGCGAAGCCAAGCCCCAACGGCTCGATATAACAGCCCCATGAGCGTCCTGTTTACGGCACCGTCCGTCCACGTCGCAAGGGGAAAAAGATGCGTCAAACCACGACATCTTTATTTTTAGAATTTAGACGCGTGGTTCATGTCTTGCTTTTCCTACGACATGCAGGAAATGCTACACTTTATTTCACCAGCTGGGATTGCCACCATACTCGAACTGTCTTTTTCAAACAGGAACGAGAAATGAACGCATCACTGAAGATAGTTTATTTATCTGTCAAGATCAGTTTAAAATAATGAATGTGGTTCTTTGTAAATGAATTTTGAAACAACCCCCTCGTGTTTTTGGTTACATGGCAGCTCCATCTCATCGAAAGTTCCCATTCGGACGAGTAAAATGTTCAAGGCAGATGTATTTATCGTTCAGTTTATATGATTCTATCCACAACAAAGGTTCTCAAAAAAAGAATGGAGTGGGGAATCTATGCACAAGATGTGTTCCTACCTAAGACCTCCTGCGCACAGAAATAAATTAAGAAGGAAGTTTATGAAAAAGGACAAAATTTGAAGAAAAAAGTTGTAGGTGCTGAAAAACAGGACAGTGGTAAACTGAAAATAATAGTCCTTAGCATAATATAAAAATTTTTCTATTTCAACAAAAAGATTAAAGTAGATGTTGGTTTAAGCCTCCCTAACTGCAACAAAGACGTCCCAAAGAGAAAAAGGATGAAGGCACCATTTGGTATGGAGTTAAGGGAACGAGGAACCATGCACAAGTTGCATAGAAATAGTAAGCTGAGAAAAAAGTTCTTTAAACAAGAAAAAATTTGAAGAAGAAAGTAGAAGGTGCTGAAAAACAGGATAGCAGTGAACCCAAAAAAAAATGGTCCTCAGCATAACCAAAAAGAACCATTAAATTTCAACAAGAAAAAGGCCTACCCAACTCTCAGCTCAGGCCCTCACACATTTTCCCCTTGCGAGCGCTAATTCCCGTAGATAAAACAGTTGTATCCCCCTGAGGGGTCATAAATACAACAGTTGTATGTCCTTGAGGAGCGAGAAACGTGCAACCTTCACGATTCAACATCTTTCCAGTGGTGAATGCTTCGATTTGAACTTTTCTGTTGAAAAGTTGCCCTCATGGGTTTCTGTGTGTATTTACTATACTGTACTGTAACTTACTCTATGTTGTAAGTTTCGAACATGCTGCACATTGGGCTCGGGTAACACAAATAGAAGCATTGCCAGAGCACACAGTCAAGTGAACAAATTCGTCGCTACATTTCTCTACTTTAGATTATACCTGAACCAAGATCATCAGAAAATTATTTAGCCAATTGGTGCAAATAAGCAATTTTGCTGCATATTATAGAAATATTTACCCAAATAAGCACTTTTGGTGCAGATTATAGAAATATTCAGCCAATAGGAGGAAATAAACACTTTTGGTGCAGATTATGGAAATATTCAGGCAATAGGAGGAAATAAACACTTTTGGGGCAGATTATAGAAATACTCAGCCAATACGAGGAAATAAACACTTTTGGTGCCAATTATAGATATATTCAGGCAACTGGAGCACATAAGCACGTTTGCTGCACCTCGAGACACGCAGCGCAGACACGGCGGAGGGAAAGCGCCTCGCCACAAAACTCGGCTGCGGAATAACGCGGCGCCCCCCTACCCCCTTCCCCCCCCCCCCCCTTATTCGAGGCCGGTCAAGGTTGGGGAGAAGCGTGGCCATGACGGGGTTACTGCCCTGCCGAGCGGCAGCGGGGGGGGAGGGGGATATGAAAGAGGAAAACGAAGGAGATGAAGGGAAAAACGAAGGGGATGAGAGGGAACAACGAAGGGGATGAGAGGGAACAACGAAGGGGATGAGAGGGAACAACGAAGGGGATGAGAGGGAACAACGAAGGGGATGAGAGGGAACAACGAAGGGGATGAGAGGGAACAACGAAGGGGATGAGAGGGAACAACGAAGGGGATGAGAGGGAACAACGAAGGGGATGAGAGGGAACAACGAAGGGGATGAGAGGGAACAACGAAGGGGATGAGAGGGAACAACGAAGGGGATGAGAGGGAACAACGAAGGGGATGAGAGGGAACAACGAAGGGGATGAGAGGGAAAAACGAAAGGGATGAGAGGGAAAAACGAAAGGGATGAGAGGGAACAACGAAGGGGATGAGAGGGAACAACGAAGGGGATGAGAGGGAACAACGAAGGGGATGAGAGGGAACAACGAAGGGGATGAGAGGGAACAACGAAGGGGATGAGAGGGAACAACGAAGGAGATGAGAGGGAACAACGAAGGGGATGAGAGGGAACAACGAAGGGGATGAGAGGGAACAACGAAGGGGATGAGAGGGAACAACGAAGGGGATGAGAGGGAAAAACGAAAGGGATGAGAGGGAACAACGAAGGGGATGAGAGGGAACAACGAAGGGGATGAGAGGGAACAACGAAGGGGATGAGAGGGAACAACGAAGGGGATGAGAGGGAACAACGAAGGGGATGAGAGGGAAAAACGAAAGGGATGAGAGGGAACAACGAAGGGGATGAGAGGGAACAACGAAGGGGATGAGAGGGAACAACGAAGGGGATGAGAGGGAACAACGAAGGGGATGAGAGGGAACAACGAAGGGGATGAGAGGGAACAACGAAGGAGATGAGAGGGAACAACGAAGGGGATGAGAGGGAACAACGAAGGGGATGAGAGGGAACAACGAAGGGGATGAGAGGAAATGAGAGTAGAGACGACATGGTTACACTCGCCGTAACGAGGAGAATGTTTCCGCTATCAACGCAAACAAATTCCGCAACAAACAACGAGTCATTTTCACCAGATGCACGGACGAGAGAGCAAACGTTAGCTCTCAGAAAGACCTTGAAGTGCTGCTATTGTCTCGGGTTGTTATCAGTGCAAACAAGGGCACAAGATTAACGAAATATAATACGCATCTCTCCAGATTAGATTATCAGTTAGTTTAAGCCTCCCTATCAGCAACAAATGCGGTCCAAAGAGAGGAAGAAGAAAGGCACCATTTAGTATGGAATTAAGGTAACGCGGAATCTATGCAGAAACAGTAAGTTGAGAAAGAAGTTCTTGAAACATGATCAAAGTTGATGAAGAAAGTAGTAGGTGCTGAAAAACCGGACAGCAGTTAACTGAAAATAGGTGGTCCTTAACATATCAAAAACATTTCATTTCAACAAAAAGAAGGCCTACCTAACTCTCAGCTCGGACCCTCATTCATTGTCCCCCTGAGAGCGCTAATTCCCATAGATACAATTATTGTATCCCCCTGAGTGGGCATGTCTCTAGAGCACCCAAAAAGAAGAGGGGAGAGAATATGTTCTGCGGACATCGTTGGCAAACGTGACATAATAAGGTGATCCGTTCGCTCTTATTTAGTCACTTGTGATATGCTTTATGTTTGAGCCTCAAATGTCCCTCGCAGTGCTAGCTGACCTGTAGATCTACATTCCTGGTACACATAACGAGCTAATCACGTCACCACCCAAATCCAGCGTTAAGTGATGATCTCAGAAGTGAAAAGAACGAAACAAAGATGATCATCGGGCAAGAAATTGATTACACGTAGCTTGCTCACCTCCTCAAAACGGCCGTGAGAGAAAACATTCTTCACGGATATAGTAAAACAAAAGCAGACGCCCGCAACAACTATCGTTTCTGTCTTGTGTAACAAGTAATAAATTTAACGCGTCGACTGTGTATTGGTACATTTGCGTACCACTAGGTAAAATTGCTAATTTACGTACCAGTATCAATGCATAGCTTTTCTATTCTGTATATCATTACCTTTATTTAAATTAGACAATTGGATACAAAATAAAATGTTATCAGGCAATTATATTTTTCTGGCTTCTCAGAAAGGGAAAAAATGTAATAAAGCAGTGAAGACGGCTTTCCAATTGCGCTTCTTCCAACCGAACCAAGCCACCGTAACAAACGCAGGGCACTTATATAAAATGCGACATTTACAGCATCTGAGCATACTATTCCTGAATGACACTCAAAAATATACAGACAAGGACGAACAAAAATTGCTGGAGGACGATCGTCTGAAGAGCGCATCCTGGGTAGAAGTCCAGGAGCAATGCAGTATTTAACACTTTAACCGCAATTGATTAAATTGAACTTCAATATGCCACTCAAAATTAAAGTCAACCCTAGAAAGCAATTTTGGAAGGTGCAAACATTAACTAGATCACTTCATTTAGCTTTGATTAAGTTCTTGTGAAAATTGAGTTTGTGACTACTGGTTGGTCAGCAGCATTATAAAATCCTTTCCGTGGCCACCGGTGGCGCACGTTGCAGTCGAAGAGTTAATCGAAGAAATGCTTCAAATATTCCCTGACGTAAGCGAGACGTGCGAAGCGAGCAATGAAATAATTCGCCCGTCGTTGAGATTTGCGCAAGATGGGGCATATTACAGAGTAGGTGATCAAGTTCAAACAATAAATCAAAATGTTCATGTTGGTTAGGCGGGTGATAAGATGTTGAGTGCTGAATCGATTTTGCTACATAAAACCACAGGCTGGAGTTGGCTTCAGTTAATCTTAAAACTCCCATTTGCGAGCATTACCTCTGTCCTGAAAACTCTGTTATAACTCAATTTATTTTCACCAAGTTGGGCATCAACTTCTCAGACGAGTAGTCAATCCTCCATACGCAATATGATCGCCAATTTGCTCTCAGCTATTTACAAATACGGTGAGATAGCGAGTTATTTTAAAAACTGAGAAAATAATGCCAGCTATGTAGCAATGATCAAACAGCCTTGACAAGAGCAGAAAATAAGAAACTCTCGTTTTACTTTCAAAAGCGCCACCTCGCAGCAGGAAAAGTGTCAAGATGAGCAGCAGTTGAGGCCGGCGTGTGAATATCGCACTGCTGCACCAAAATATAAAGCAAATGTGAATCTATTAGCGTGTCGTGCAGTCCGTTTCTGCCGCACTGCTTTGTGAGAGGAGCCTGAGATGTCAGGTGCTATTTATACGCTTCTTGCTCTCGCTCACGCCTGCATCGTCGAATTTTATTGTTCATATTTACTCATCAAAAAAGAAACTCAATTGAGCACTTGTGTACAAATAATATTGAAGTAATGCAAGTTGTTTTGCAGGGACTGCGTCGATCATCCCGTGACTAGTGAGAAACGAAACATTTTATGCTTTTTTCCTTCTAGAAAGTGAAGAAATTGCGGGATTTCTCTTTAAAAAAATAACATAGGAAGATGTCGGAGCAGCGCCGTAATTTTCTGCGTTACTGCAGTGCGGGAATGTAAGGAAGATTATAATATTTCTACGGACCGTCAAGTGAATTTATTCAAGTGAAAATAGACCGCCAATGACCTCATTCATTTTGATCAGCTACGTAAGAGGAAGTTGTATAAGTTCCGGTAGTTTGATGTGCACATGAGCCAATAATACACAAAATATTGTCAATCTAGCAAAAACCACACAGCCACATCATACCACACTGCGTATTGCCTTAACACCCCACATACAACACACCCCACAACACACAGCACGCCACACACCACACCACACCATACAACACACCACACCACGCAGCAAATCCCACAACACACCACACAGCAAATCCCACAACACACCACACAGCCAGCCCCCAACACCACACATCACCCACGACACAGTATATACCACACCACATACCACAGCACACAGTCAGCTACACACAACACCCCACACACCGCAGGCAGCACCACCACCGCAGCTGCGTCGTTAAAAGCAGCAGTGACGGAGGTCGCTGTAGCGGTGCCAAGTGTGTGTGCTGCCGGTATTCTGGTCATTTTTATACTCGTATCTTGCAGAAGAGGCAGCAGTCACACGCCCAAATGTTCTCAGGGACGCGCATGCGCTATTGAAACCTGCACCAACAAACTAGAGATTGAGAACCTATTGGATTTGAGAATATCCTATAGTTTAAGTCTCCCGAACCACAATGAAAGTGTTCCCAAGAGAGAAAGAATCAAGTCACCATTTAATATAAAATTAAGGGACGGAAAATCTTATGAAATTTGTTTGTCCTCACACCCTGCGCATAAAAACAGCAAAATTGAAAGAACTTTATGAAATACGATAAATTTTTGATGGAGAAAATAATTAGGGCTGAAAAAAGGACGGGAATGAACCGAAAGAAAGATGGTCCGTAACCAAAGAAAAAAAATATTCTATTTAAAAAAAAGAAATTCCTAACTTTCTGGAGCTCTGGACCTTACATTTTCCCCTGGGTCGCTAATTCCCATAGCTACAGTAGTTGTATCTCCCTGACGGTGAAGTGTACGTGGAAAACTGGTCGCAACGTCGGGCCACAGTGACGCGACTTAAACTTTGATTTACATCTCGAAAAAGTTATCGTTGTTAGATACCAGCAGCCTGTACAATATCGTTGTTACATATAAGCAACCCGTAAAATTTCACTGCGCAATGTCACTACATATATCAAAAGCAAACGTTTCCAAAATATACTCATAATCAGTGCGGAAAAGCATGTGAAGTCTGAAAACAGAACAAACTTTTTTCAAGAATCTCAACGCTTTGAAGGCTTTAAATTTGAAAATTCGAAAGGTTTAAAAATTGAAAATTCGGAAGGTTTTAAATTTGAAAATTCGAAAGGTTTAAAAATTGAAAATTCGGAAGGTTTTAAATTTGAAAATTCGAAAGGTTTTAAATTTTAAAATTCGAAAGGTTTTAAAATTGAAAATTCGATAGGCTTCAAAGATCTTCTGTTGCGACATAGCAAGTCCCTAACCACCACCTGAGACCAGCACGCTGTCCTCGCGGCTCGCACATCACACATAAGTGAGCACGAAACACTGGCACCCAGATCGCATTCTCTGCAGTATTGCTCGCTTCGCTGTCACGCAGTGCTGTTTGGAAATTCTTCGCCTTTTACTTTAAAACGTAACTATCTGGAATTATACTATAAAAAATTACGTGTTTAAAACAAATTCTGTGAGAGCTCAGCGCTGAAACAGCCACGGGGCAAATACGCTCGAGATGCTTCACTGCAACTGAAGAAATTGAGGTACGGGTTAGAGGCTCAATCTTCAAAGATAAAAAAGCAAAATCGGCAAAAATCTTTACACGTATATTTCTCTTTCATTGAAGTTCGGATGCGAAATTTATGCGATTTAGCTTTGAAATACATCAGTCATACGCTGTACTGACATCAAGGCACAAAACCAAATCAAGTCTGCATATTTCAGTTCTCTAGAAGGATGTACGAATGCAATGAACGAATGAGAGACGTTCGTAAGCGTCGAGTCCTAAGTTAACTCGTTGACTGCGATGGGTTAAACTGAAGTTCAATATTCAACTATAATTTAACTATATAATTTATTTTAATTCAAACGACCCATCGATGGGTCGTATCGCATGCAACGTGTTATTTTCAATTCAAAAGTATACAATTTAAACAATTTATTTACCACAGGTAATACAGAGGTAGAATGTTTCTTAAGTCTAATACAATGGTTAAATTTGAGTATAGCTACCTGTGGGCCCGAATAAGTTCAGCGACTTCTAGGGCATCCTACCAACAACACAACAACATAACATCAGCGACAAAATAAAATCAGCACTCCGAATCTCTACTGTCTCTCTGTCCGTCTGTTTAGGCCGCCAGCCTGTCTTGACCCCGTCAGTCAGCGTTGACTGACAGGCGTCTGTGGCGCGGGTGACCTCACTCACACACCTGCCGTCACAGCCACCCAGTGGACGGGTGTTCTCACACTTGAACTTGAATGTGAGGGCCGACAGTGTCGGGGCCTTTGTAACGGCCTACAGATTAGATTAGATTATTAGTTAGTTTAAGTCTCCCTATCCGCAACAAAGGCTATCCAAAGAGAGGAAGGAAGAAGATACCATTTAGTATGGAGTTGAGGAAACGCGGAATCTATGCAGAAAAGGCACAGAAACAGAAAGCTAAGAAAAAAGATCATGAAACAAGAAAAAGTTGAAGAAGAAAGTAGTAGGTGCTGAAAAACAGGACAGCAGTGAACCGAAAAAAGATGATCCCTAACAAAACAAAAAACCTATGTTATTTTAACAAAAAGAAAGCCTACCTAACCTTTAGCTCGAGCCCTCACATTTTCCCCCTGGGAGCACTAATTCCCATAGATACAACAGTTGTATCCCCCTGAGGGAAAACACTCACAATATTCACGGAAGAATTCAGCGCCTGTGTACCAGACTTGACCAAATAATTATTAAGGATTCACCAATCCTTGTCATAAGCTCCCATTGGACGGCATCACTGGGATAACCAGTACGTCAAAACCACCCTCAGGCACAAACACGCTCCTGTGTTTGTGAGTGTCTGTTGTGGGTGACTCTGCAGTGTTGTGCGGGTGTCTGTGTGGGTGACTCCGCAGTGTCGTGTGGGTGTGTGGGTGCCTCACACAACACAAAGGAAAAAGCAGTAATTCAACAAACGCATGGGCTGCGCAGCAGTCGCCTGAGCCGGTCAGCGTACGAGCTCAATCTAAGGATGTAGGAGTGTGACAAGCGAGCAAAAAATTTTAGGAAACGAAATGTTTGCGGATTTTCGGAACGAGAATTTTCAATAAAGAGGTGACACGGAACGTGTCTCAAACCAAAGAACCTACTGACGTTTATTTGACAACGGACACGGTTGAAATGTACGTGTTTAGGAAACGCCCGCAGGAACTAAATATGAACACGTATGAAATACATCACCAGGTTTCTAAGAAATGTAAATGCAAGTACAACGAGCCAACGAGGAAGAGTGTCAATGAAAAATGAGAATGTGTAAAAAAAAGAAAGAAATCATAATAAAATATGCTTTCCGCGGTAGAAACGAGAGGAGACAGAATAAGAAAAATAAAGAAGTACGTGAATTAAAACGAGGCTAAATAGGAGGAAACTTACGTAAGGTCGGGAGCCACGAGAGCGTGTGATTGAATGATTAAAAGAAAGTTTAAGCCTCCCTTACCGCAATAAAGATGTTCAAAGAGAGGTAGGATGAAGGCACCGTATGGTATGGAGGTAAGGGAACGCGGAATCTATGCACAAGGTGCATGAAAACAGTAAGATCATGAAAAAAGATAAAAGCTGAAGAAGAAAGTAGTAGGTGCTGAAAAACAGGACAACAGTGAACCGAAGAAAGATTGTCCACAACAGAACAAAAAACCTATTTTATTTCAACAAAAAAAAAGGCCTACTTAACTTTTAGCTCGAGACCTCATATATTCCCCCGTGGATGCAGTAGTTGTATCCTCCTAAGGGGCGAGAGCGTAAGTGTAGGGAGAAAAAGGCGTTCGATCGTAAGAGCGTATGAAGGCGCTGTATGAGGGATGTGTGAGGGGCGAGTGTCAGGAGGATGGCTGTGAGGGAGCGGGGTAAAGTGAGGGACATAAGAAAGGGGGCGAGGGGTGCAGGAGCAGCCACGGAAGGCTGAATGCTTCTCTTAATGAATGCCAATGAATGAAGGAGCGAGCGAGTTGTGCTGTGACAGAGCTACTCTGTGCCGCAGCTCGCTCTGCGTACTCTGTAGTACCTCGTACATTCTCAAGGAGAACATCATCTTGAGGAACCTCGAGTTGTACGCATGGAAATGAGCGCGAGTTGTTCACTTCCTGCATTGCATGACTTGAAAAACTAGAATAATTGGAATCCTTTAAGAGAACGACGTGCAACTCGAGGACTAATTGTACTTTACTTTACTTTACACTGTGTTCTGCAGTACATCGTGCTATACTGTACACTGTAATTTCCTGTACACAGCACTGCACAGTACAGCATTACTTCTCAGATGAGTACACAGTGCTCTCTTTAAACGAGGGTGCTGTGCAGTACAGTGCACAGCACTACGCAGTGCACAGCAGCAGCAGCACCGCATACACCCCATCTACGAGCACGTAGTTGAGCACTTCAGGCCTGGTATCTAAGTAGTTGAGGTATTGTATTTATTGTATCTGTTCTATTTGAGGTAAAGAGTGTTTAAGAAATTCTAGGTGGCTGCGTACGCAGAACAAGACCCACTCACTTCAGGGGATGGAATCCAGAAAGTTTAACTCCAGGAGCTACGCTGGAGCTGGTGTTCGGGGTGTTTGGTCGGTCGCAGAGCACAAAAGAACTTCGTCATTTCAGAACCACCACATCCCGTGGGGTAATGGCGGATAAATTCACAGGCAAATGCTGAGCCAGAAGCTGAATGTTGATGACAAATTTTACACCAATTGCCTGATCGATGATGTTCATCGACAAACTATGTTTCTGCTGATCAGTTTGGGCTTCAGACCATTTGATTGATTTTAACACACAGTTTTAAAACTACACACTATCTAATGCCAACAAAATCACTATTCAGTACACCTGCAAGACAAAGAAAAAATAATTAAAGGAAACTCGAGGACGAAGTCAGTTTGTTGCATTGGCGGGAGCCTCTTTCAGCCTCGACCGCTTGGTGTTGCGCTGCTCGAGTTGCGCAGTGTGTTGCTCAGGCACAACTCAGTGTCGCGATCCTGCAGCTGCGCACCACTTGGAAGACATTAAAAAACCACAACATCAAAAAATTCGTGTCGGAAATTTTTTATTATAAACCACGCATCAAAAACACCACATTACCAACATGAGAGAAACAGGAAAGACAGCGAGAGCGAAATCGACAGCGGCAGGTCACACGGCGGGGTTAGTGTCGCATCACGCAGCTCATATTTTACACTCACAACACTGGCCATTAATTGAGTTTTCGGACAGTTGGCCAGTTCACCAGTTGGAGGAGACACTAACACATCACTTGAGCAGCACACGGCACATTCTGGTCCGTCATCTCACGATTTCCTCAGTTGAAAATTATCCTGGAGCACAATTCCTCAGTTTACACTTCAACCATCAACACAATTCCTCAGTTTACACTTCAACCATCAACACAATTCCCCAGTTTACACTTTAACCATCAACACAATTCCCCAGTTTACACTTTAACCATCAACACAATTCCCCAGTTTACACTTTAACCATCAACACAATTCCCCAGTTTACACTTTAACCATCAACACAATTCCCCAGTTTACACTTTAACCATCAACACAATTCCCCAGTTTACACTTTAACCATCAACACAATTCCCCAGTTTACACCTTAACCATCAACACAATTCCCCAGTTTACACTTTAACCATCAACACAATTCCCCAGTTTACACTTTAACCATCAACACAATTCCCCAGTTTACACTTTAACCATCAACACAATTCCCCAGTTTACACTTCAACCATCAACACAATTCCCCAGTTTACACTTTAACCATCAACACAATTCCCCAGTTTACACTTTAACCATCAACACAATTCCCCAGTTTACACCTTAACCATCAACACAATTCCCCAATTTACACCTTAACCATCAACAAAATTCCCCAGTTTACACCTTAACCATCAACACAATTCCCCAATTTACACCTTAACCACAAACACAACTTCCCAGTTTCACATGTAAAGAAAATTCCGTCATAACAGAGCTCGCTAGACACAACTCGTACAGTTTACACAACACGTCCCATTTTTGCGTGTTTACAAACGCGGCGTCGGAGCAGCGAGGCGGAACCAATCGCACGCACCGCAACTCGATGGTTTGCTGCGGCGGCTGCTGCGAGTGGTGACTGCGAGGCTTCTCGTGAGTGACAGGCTGGGAAATGATAGGGTGCTGCTCAATGAAACGGTGGGTATGACATGCGGTGAATGGTGTGATGGGGAATGATATGGTGGAGGTATAAAATGAGGTGAATGAAATGGTGATGAATGAAATGGTGAAGAAGAATGAAATGGTGGGGTATGATATGGTGGAGTATGAAATGGCAGTGAATGAAATGGTGAAGAAGAATGATATGGTGGGGAAAGGGAAACACAGGTGACATCAGCGACTGATGAATGACTATTAGATTTAATGTTAGATTAAGCCTCCCTAACTGCAACAAAAGCGTTCCAAAGAGAGGAAGGAGGAAGGCATCATTTAGTTTGAAGTTAAGGGAACGCAGAATCTATGCACAAGGCGTATGAAAAACGGTATGTTGAGAAAGAAGTTCATGAAACAAGCTAAGACATAACTGGAAGAAAAAAAGAAAATAGTAGGTACTGTAAAGCATGCATCAGTGAATAAAAAAAAATGGTCCGGAACAAAACAAAAAATTTGTTCTATTCTAACCACAGGAAGGCCTAGCTAACCTCTAGTTCGGGACCTTACATATCCCCCTCAGAGCACTCATTTATATAGTTACTATAGTTGTATCCCCCTGACTGGCGGCTGATAAATGAATAAAACTAAAAAATTACCCGAATGCACTCAACACTGCGCTCATAGTCGCGTACCAAATCACAAAAAAATAAATGAAATGATCGATTCCCATCAACATGATGAAAAATAACTTGAATTAAAGAAAAAAAGAATTAGTAGACCCAATGCATGCGAGAGAGAGCACTTCGCATGTGTCTGGACGCTCCCAACAGTTGAGACCCGCAGGCAGTACGGACTCGTTCATGTTGAACACAATACGCTCTTGCTGGTCACCTTCCACGTCCAATAGAATGTGAACGACGTAACTTCTCATCACAGATGATGTCAAGTGTGTTTTCACGTTTAAACTAGACCCTAATGTTGCATTACAGAGCATCGAGAAGAGTGCAGGAGTCCATCGTATCTCACACTAGGTATTGCATAGCTCTGGTAGCTTCAGTAGCAAAACGATCAAAACACATCCTCAGCTGAAAACCTTCAGTTTCCATACGCACTTAGATAGATATTATTATCACTGAAGTCACAATACAAGCATTTAAACATTCTACATGCATCATTTAATGAAAATTCAAACGCCCATATCACGATAATATACGCAGGCGCTCTAGGCAGTGAATGCTTCCGTACTACTACGACTAATATAAAACCATAATTAATTTCAAAAATTTAAAAGCAATCATTAATTTCTAACAGAAATTTTCATTTAAAATCTATACGAAATATCGAATCGTAATATTTCTTTGTGCTTAGGCAGCAAATGTCAGCAAAACGAAGGACCCAACACTAGCACACAACCACCACCAACACCGCACGCGGCTCCAGGACAAAGGCCACAGAGTTGCACCGCGACGTGCACAGATAGCGAGATCCCTGCCTATCTTATCGGCGTATCAGGCAATGGGGCTCTAACGAATCGCCCGGCCGCTACCCCGACGCTAGTATGGATGAGGACAGAAATAATTTATCGAAACGCTAATAACGGTTGATGAGCTGTTCGAAATACTAAAATAGTGCTTGAAGAGCTGTTCGACTATACCCCATGCTTTTGGGACTGAAATAGCGGCGGGCTTCGAATTTCCCAAGAATGAATTGAGCGTTGTCACACTGGTGAATATTGCAGGACGGTGATGAGGAAGTGAACGCTTGAAGGCGAGAGACGCGGATTGCAATGGCACGATACGCCGGCCTCCCACCACTTGGGAAAGATAGGGAGAGAAGGCAGCTCACTGAACAACAGGAAAGTTGTCCCGCGAAGCCACTCGTAGGAGAGGCTGCTGCATTCCTTGGATGTAGGCCAGGTAGAAGAAACTAAAACTCTCAGCAGTGTGTTGACGAAGACAGACACGATGATACAACGTACACCTCAGCAAGAGCGGGGAGCTGTGAACAACCTCATCCCCCACAACAAAACTTTACACTTACTCGAGAGTGCATTGTATGCCAGCGGTGGCGTGCACTGGATCACACTGTTTTGTTTTAATGAACTTTCATTTTAAGAAACGCAAAATGTAGAATTGGAAGACCACTATCTGAAACAAAGACAATGGAATATACACACGTATTTAATTTACGTCAGAAATAATCCGGAATATGAATCAGTTCATAATTATGGTCCAAGAATGGTGTCTGGTGTGTGCGATAGTGTGCATTAATTTGCCTTAATATCATAAGCTGTGGACCAGGAAGTGACGCACTGTGATCCCTTAATCCCGCTACTTGCCTGTTCATTAAGCCCGTAACTCACCAGCTGCCTGCTGGCCTCTACGGCAACACATGATCAGTCAAATATTGGTCATTATGAGTCAGGTGGTGGTCATAATAGTGAGTCAGGAGTGGCCGTAATAATGAGTCAGGAAGTGGCCATAATAATGAGTAAGGCATTGTTCTTCATAATGTGTCAGGTATTGGCCATAATAATGAGTCAGGTATTGGTCATAATAATGAGTCAGGTATAGGTCATAATGAGTCCAGGGAGCGCTAATTCCCATGAATACAACAGTTTTATCCCCTAAGGAGACTCTCAGAGGTAACAACACAAACCTGAAGCGCTGATATTAAAGGATAACAACTCGGTGATAAGACTTGTTTTGGTATCACTGATACACTCCTCGTTTCAATGATGGGCATTGCTCGAAATTAATTAATTACTGAATTGTTGTGGCTTAATATCACCCCAGATTTCACATCGATATAACCTGGTAACCCGCCCCGTACAAGCATCAGCAATAAAGCAATGCTAAGAGAGCACCGAACAAGCAAACCCTCGTAGCACGGCTACCGACCGCTTTAGGTTGCTCACCACCGCCAGCCCGCCAGTCTAACGGTCTCCCAGCCGCTGGCGACGGTAGCGTCAGATTTGTGTTGTGTGTGGTGTGTAAAGTTTGGTGTATAATGTGTGGTGTGTGGAGTGTGTGGCGTGTGGTGTGACGTGTGTCGTGGGTGATGTATCGCTTGCCTTGAACGCAGCGACGCAAGCATCAGCAAGTAACCAATATCTTCATCAACGAGTTTACTCCTTCGTTTATGGTGGTTTTGCTGCTTTTTACACATTTGTCCTTATCTAGCACGCACGCACACGCCCTCAAGGATGACAGCATCAGATTAATTTTAAGAAAGTACGTTGAGGAGCATTACTTCGCTCCTTTGAAGAACGGGCCGTGTGTGACGAGACCAACGGTCACACCAGGGCACAGACGCAGCCACGGTAGAGGAAACAAGGTAGGGTCATTTCTATGGGAGAAAATACACTTCTTGTTCGGCTAGCCAATAGAAAGGCTTTTTTCAAACAAACTTTATGACGTCACCAAAACGCCGTGTCGTTAGGCCAATAGTGGAGCCAGATTTAGGGGTAGCAGTGCTGCCAGATGCAATATGAGTGCTGCTATTGGTTCGTTGCCGTGACGTCAGCAAACCCACACAGTCTACGAAAAAAAGACTGGTATGACCCTACCTTGTTTCCTCTACTGTGGACAGACTCCAGCATTACACTAGGGAGAGCGCTGCAGTGCCGAGTTTATGGCTCTCGTCTACAATTCCCTTGTCAGCCCTGGAAACAACTATGCAGCCCTAAACATTTATTGTAAAACACCGATACAAGAAAGGCAAGCTCATACGGCACAAAACACAGACACAAGACCGGGTTGAAAAAAAGTTCCCGACAGCCATTAGGTGGCATACCGATTTTTTTCGTCACGCTACGCGGTATAGGTACTAACGCACACGGTACTGGCACCACGCACACGGTACCACGCACACGGCACCACGCACACGGCACCACGCACACGGCACCACGCACACGGCACCACGCACACGGTACTGGCACCATGCACACGGCACCACGCACACGGTACTGGCACCACGCACACGGTACTGGCACCACGCACACGGTACTGGCACCACGCACACGGTACTGGCACCACGCACACGGCACCACGCACACGGTACTGACACCACGCACACGGTACTGGCACCACGTACACGGTGCTGACACCACGCACACGGCACCACGCACACGGTTCTGACACCACGCACACGGTACTGGCACCACGCACACGGCACCACGCACACGGTACTGGCACCACGCACACGGTACTGGAACCACGCACACGGTACTGGCACCACGCCAGTACCGTGTAATATTAATTAAATATTAATTAATATTATTCACCACGCACACGGTACTGGCACCACGCACGGTATTGGCACCACGCACACGGCACCCCTCACACGGTACTGGCACCACACACACGGAACCACACACGGTACTGGCACCACGCACACGGCACCACGCACACAGCAACACGCACACGGTACTGAAGAACAGCAAAACATCGTTGGGATACGCTTATCAGAGCATCTCTCCCATACGAGATAGTCACCCTCACAAAACTCTCACCAGCAACTGATGCTAAGGGGAAGAATGTGGTCTGACCTTGCTTCCCATGTTGCTTATTTTTCCTTTGTTCCTCTGAATTGAATTATCTTTTCCCTCGAATTAGGGTGATCATCGGAGCGAAACGAAGGGTTTACCTCACGGTAAGGAAACAAGGGAGAGTCATTTCTATTGGGGAAAAAACACCTACTCTTGTTCGGCTAGCCAATAGAACGGCTTTATTTCAAACAAATTTTATGACGTCACCATTGCGACATGTCGTTAAGCCAATAGTGGTGCCAGATTTGGGGCTAGCAGTGTTGCCAGAT
Source organism: Morinoia aosen (assembly GCA_030386875.1). Classification (NCBI taxonomy): domain Eukaryota; kingdom Metazoa; phylum Arthropoda; class Malacostraca; order Amphipoda; family Talitridae; genus Morinoia; species Morinoia aosen. Next base: position 29,741,501 of record CM059556.1, read on the forward strand.
GCAATATGAGGGCTTCTATTGGTTTGTTGCCATGATGTCAGCATTGCCACACGGGCACCAAAATCTTGCATCTCCGCACCCACCGCTGGACTTGAGCAGCTGTTATAACTCGAGTCTATTTTATTTCACTTCATTCTCGAGTTCAGAAGGCAGTAAAATTGACGTCAGTAAACGAAAAACTGAAACGAGAAAAGTGAAATAGAAGCGAAGGTGTCCAGGTGGATTGATTAGTTTCAGCCTCCCTTACCACAACAAAGATGTTCAAAGAGAGGAAGAATGAAGGCACCATTTGGTATGGAGTTGAGGGAATACGGAATCTATGCACAAGGTATGTTCCAGCTAGATGCCCTTACTATTCAAGCTATCATAAAGTTGGTAGGTCAAAAAAGATTTTTACCAAACTTTCTGTCTATTCCTTCCTACAAAGCATTTGAATGCAGTCCACTTACACTTACTCCTAAAATATAACGCGTGCAAATATTTGTTGTGATGAACCTGTGTGAAGAGAGAGAAGAGGCATCCTGTTTGTGATGTGTTATGTTTTGAGGTGTCGACAGATAAGATAGGAGCCAAGTGTACAACTTACAAACTGTGGAGGGGTGTAAAATATTCAAAATCTTCCCCAAGGTCACTGAACTCGGCTGCACGTGCAGCTAGTCATTCAGAAAACATTATCACGCTCTAATGACGACAAACTAACCATTTTAAAATATCCCAATGTTAGCATTGTGGTATAACATATTCCACGCATACCGGGACACATGTGTACCACTCAGTAAATAACTCATTTACGTGCCGGTATAAATGAATGAGATTTTATCTGATAAGCGTCCTTAACACACGAGGAGAAATGTTATCGTGCAATTGAATTTTTCATATTTATCATAAAAGATGAAAGTGTATTCGTGCAGTGAAGTCGATAACCCAATTCTGCTCCTTAGAACCTAACTAAACCGAACGTTAACAACCGCAGAAACGCAGTGAACGTGTCAACTTCAAAGTGGATAGACTGTTCGAGTTCATATCAGCTCACACGCCGGAATAAAAAACTGTAAAATCTGTTCTTTCCATAGCATAACATCGACTTTGAGCATCAGTTCAAATATTGTTTCCATTGGAAAATAAATAAACAATCGACGAACTCCTAGCTCTGACCTAAAACAATCGTTCGCGGTGTCGCAATTTGCCTCGCAGGAAAACGAACAAAAATAAAAGAAGCTCGTCGAGACAAAATCAAGCGGAAGTCGATTTCTTCCGTAAAGAATAGAACAGGTGAAACTGATAGAGGAAGAGATGGCTTAAAAATAATCATCCTGAAGCGTATTTATCGGATAACTTGTCTTCCGTCACACATGGCGGACGTGAACACGAGTCCAGATCCAGACCCAAAATAAGGCCGTGATCGCTGGGCAGCCCACCCCTACCTTGCACAGCTGTCCCCCCTGCCTCCCCTCGCACAACTGCCTCCTCCCCACTTGCACAAATGCCACCAGACGCGCTGCCAATTAGCCAGCATCCATATGGCGGTATTCATGATACCAAAAACTGGCACTGCGAAGGCCGGACGAGATGAAGAGGGCACATGGAGACGTGAGCGCAGGCAGAGCTGGGGGCGAGCGCTCGCTATCTGCAGCGAGAGCGTTATCACGACGAGGTCGTCTCGATAAAATGCCTTTCACTCGATGCCTCGCGGGGACGCGCTCTGGTCCTCAAGTGGTTGCATACCGACGCGCGATAAGCGACGAAATGCGTGCGTGTGGCCAATGGAAGAAGGAGCGCAGCTGCACCGTATGTGTGTGTCGGGAGACTTGGTGCTCGGTGTGGTCCACAGCCTGGTGTGGTGCTCAACTTGGTGTGGTGCTCAACTTGGTGTGGTCCACAGCCTGGTGTGGTCCACAGCCAGGTGTGGTCCACAGCCAGGTGTGGTCCACAGCCAGGTGTGGTCCACAGCCAGGTGTGGTCCACAGCCTGGTGTGGTCCACAGCCTGGTGTGGTCCACAGCCAGGTGTGGTCCACAGCCTGGTGTGGTCCACAGCCTGGTGTGGTGCTCAACCTGGTGTGGTCCACAGCCTGGTGGGGTGCTCAACCTGGTGTGGTCCACAGCCTGGTGGGGTGCTCAACCTGGTGTGGTCCACAGCCTGGTGTGGTGCTCAACCTGGTGTGGTGCTCAACCTGGTGTGGTGCTCAACCTGGTGGGGTGCTCAACCTGGTGTGGTCCACAGCCTGGTGTGGTGCTCAACCTGGTGTGGTCCACAGCCTGGTGTGGTCCACAGCCTGGTGTGGTCCACAGCCTGGTGGGGTGCTCAACCTGGTGTGGTGCTCAACCTGGTGTGGTCCACAGCCTGGTGGGGTGCTCAACCTGGTGTGGTCCACAGCCTGGTGTGGTGCTCAACCTGGTGTGGTCCACAGCCTGGTGTGGTGCTCAACCTGGTGTGGTCCACAGCCTGGTGGGGTGCTCAACCTGGTGTGGTCCACAGCCTGGTGTGGTCCACAGCCTGGTGTGGTCCACAGCCTGGTGTGGTCCACAGCCTGGTGTGGTCCACAGCCTGGTGTGGTGCTCAACCTGGTGTGGTCCACAGCCTGGTGTGGTGCTCAACCTGGTGTGGTGCTCAACCTGGTGTGGTCCACAGCCTGGTGTGGTGCTCAACCTGGTGTGGTCCACAGCCTGGTGGGGTGCTCAACCTGGTGTGGTCCACAGCCTGGTGTGGTCCACAGCCTGGTGTGGTGCTTAACCTGGTGTGGTCCACAGCCTGGTGGGGTGCTCAACCTGGTGTGGTCCACAGCCTGGTGTGGTGCTCAACCTGGTGTGGTCCACAGCCTGGTGTGGTCCACAGCCTGGTGTGGTGCTCAACCTGGTGTGGTCCACAGCCTGGTGTGGTGCTCAACCTGGTGTGGTCCACAGCCTGGTGGGGTGCTCAACCTGGTGTGGTCCACAGCCTGGTGGGGTGCTCAACCTGGTGTGGTCCACAGCCTGGTGTGGTGCTCAACCTGGTGTGGTCCACAGCCTGGTGTGGTGCTCAACCTGGTGTTGTCCACAGCCTGGTGGGGTGCTCAACCTGGTGTGGTCCACAGCCTGGTGTGGTCCACAGCCTGGTGTGGTCCACAGCCTGGTGTGGTCCACAGCCTGGTGTGGTCCACAGCCTGGTGTGGTGCTTAACCTGGTGTGGTCCACAGCCTGGTGGGGTGCTCAACCTGGTGTAGTCCACAGCCTGGTGTGGTGCTCAACCTGGTGTGGTCCAGAACCTGGTGTGGTGCGACCGACCAGCTGAGCAGAGAGCAAAACAGCACAGCTGAGGCAGACAAGGTCGTCGCCTGCTACGGGTCAAAAAAATGAAGAAATACCAGCAACAGAAGCTCACGTCGACATAATCTAGACTGCATTCGTGCGCTCTGTCGAGCACAAACTGCAGCGACTGTCACAAACGCACTGTGAAGGAAAAGAGAATTGTGTGAAAGCTTGTGTGTGGAATTTTAACACAAATCACGTAATTGTGCAACAGTGTTTGAGTTCATGAAAGGCAACTCTAGCACTAGTATTTCTTCCGAAAACGAGAAGCGACAATATTTTCTGGACGTTACTTTTTCTCTGAGGGGAATGGTGGTGCGCGAAATACGACTTCAGTTAGGCCCGCGTCTTTCGACCGCAGCGCAAAGAACAAATGAAATACACAAAAACAATTAAAAATAGGAAGACTAACGACACAACGCTTAGACTCATTTTGTACTAATTTTGTACTAATTGGTTGATAAAATCGATAAAAGTGAACGTTTCGACCAACTAGCAGTGGTCATTCTCAACACTGTAAAAGTAAAGATTACAAATCAGACATCATTCAGAAAATCACAATGGTAAAAACAAACATGAAATTAGAAACATTTGCTAACAAACTATTTGTAGGGGATAGGCAGACTGCATATCATTGAGATTTGGCTTTAGTCTATAAATGAAAAGAGATTCTAATATTCTGAGTTCTATTGGGTTACTTCCTCGGCCTAATACTTCAAAGTCAGATAGTCTAACAGGCAGGTCGCATTTTTCTGCATGTGTGCGTATTGCAGAGTGAGAAGGTGCTGATAAAAGGTTATTAGTACGGTGACTTCGTCCAGCATGCTCAGCCACACGAATACGCAGGCTACGGGATGTAGATCCAACGTATTCAGATGCACCACATCGTGCACAACTATGCTTGTATACAACCGAGCTAAGCATGCCTTTAGGAAGTTCATCCTTAAATTTGAAAAAAGATCCAACTGACAAGGAATTGACAAGAATAAATTTGAAATCACACTGCGTAAAAAACTTCGATAAAAGGAGGGATAGTTCAGATTTTAGTTTTTCCGACTGAGCACCAAAGTACAATAGTGAAACGTAACATTGTTTTCTATCAACAGAGGCAACCGATGGAACATTTGTGCGAACAGAGGAGAGAAATTTTCCAATTGAGTCGTCTACTAGGCGAACAGGGAACCCATTCTTAACAAAGTAGTTCTTTAAGAACATAAATTCCTCGTGGAGGAAATCAAATGTGCTGCAAACACTATAAGCCCTATACAGTAATGTTTTGATACCATTTATTTTGAATTGAAAACAGCAAAAACTAATAAAACTCAATCCTAAACCAGTAAATGTTGGTTTGCGATAGACTGAACATTCAAAACTATTACCCATTCTACGAACATTGACATCTAAAAACGGGAGGCAATTATCTCTTTCTGTGTCCATGGTAAATTTGATATTCGGGTGCTTAGTATTCAAGCAATCTAAAAATAATGAACAATGGTGTTGGTCCCTGAACAAAATGAAAGTATCGTCTATATAACGCTTGTAAAATGCTGGCTTAAATTCAATAGGACATTCCTCAATCCAGGTTTCTCGTGAAACGTTCACTTTTATCGATTTTATCAACCAATTAGTACAAAATTAGTACAAAATGAGTCTAAGCGTTGTGTCATTAGTCTTCCTATTTTTAATTAAGATCTCCGAAAATTGGAACTTTGACTTCTTTAACACAAAAACAATAATTACCCAAGCATCAACTACATGTATGAATACAAAATCCAGAATTTCACGCTTTTCAAAACATGCTGATAATAACTTTGAAACTATAGACTAAAAAAACTTTAGCATCGATAAATACAGCAGTGACATATACACGCAGTATTACCACAACAAGGAGGCGACAAGAAGCAACGGTCGCGTACTACGGGAGATCACAAACGAGCCTTGAGCTGCCGCCTCGCTAATTATTTAGAAACTGCACGACTGCAGAGTTGGCTTAGTTTGGTCTAAAGTTCTCCAAGTTTTTTTTCAGATGAAATTCGAACATAAAGACCATGAAGCGGCCCAGTGGGACTGCCTGACACTTTGGGACTGTTTTTTCTGCGATGGACTTGGACTCGCAGCTGCAGCATCAAAATGAGGGCCACACGACCATATGCAAGTCCATCATGACCAATTTTGTCATTCAACGGATTTTACTTTTACGACGACGTCCAGGTGTTAGAGAACGACTACGCTCGCATCCACAGGACCAATCTCGGCCAAGATATTTTTTGCGGCATGAGGGATCGTTAAATGAATGCGCTGCTTGCGATACGACCCATCGACGAGTTGAGCATAAGTTCTTCCAGCTGCGAAACAACCCATCGATGGGTGGTTCGAAAATTAAAAAAAAAATCTTTTAACACGTTCCCTGCGTAGTGGGCCACATGTGTACCAACGGGTAAATTACCCATTAACGTACCGGTATAAATGCACGACATTTTACCTATTTTACGATAGTTCTAAAAATAATCGTTATCATACGTGGTGAAATGTTGTCGTGCAATTGCATTTTTCTCATTCATTGAGAAGAATTAGAATTTATTCAAGATGGAAAATATGTTTCCCTATTCTGCTAATTACAACCTAACCAAACAAACAGTTAACAGCCGCGGAAACGCATGGAACGTGTTAAAATTAATGGTATTTTATGGACCAAGTTGATGTTTCGCATTTATAAAATTGTTGACAACTTTTAAACTTAAATTTGAGTTGAATATTGAACTTCAGTTTAACCCATCGCAGTGAACGCGTTAAGCTCGCGGACTGGCCAGTACAGTCTCCAGATCTGAATCCTTCCGATAATTTATGGGATAACATTAATGAAAGACAGCGAGCCTCCTCACTACTTCCTTTAGCAATGACCATATACGAGAAATGACCAATTCAGATGAGCCGAAGTTAGAAGATCATAAATTAATGTCACAATTATTGCCACAATGAATACATGGAATAATTAGATCTCATAAGTAGGATTACAGACTGTTGGTGAATTTTTCATGGATGCTTTTTCTTAACTAACAGTATGCGTTCATACACAATTTTCTTCAAGTCTCTTTATGCAGCTCAATTTTCATCTAACTCAAGCGAACAAAAAAGCAACATTTGTTCTCTAGACAAATTCCGCACTCTACGCACGAGTAACAGGTAAGCCCAATTACCCATCAGTGTCCCATAACATTCATGTGAAGATGGTGTGCTGATTTAGAGACCTTATGATATAAAGCGGCCCATAGACGATCAATTTTATTGTCAATATAATTGACAATGATGAATATTGACAATTTAATTGATCGTCTGTGGGCTTGATTGACAACCGTCAAATAATTGACTCAGTGGGCAAAAAAAAATTCATCAGTATATTGAGTCAATGATATTGATAATTAAATTGATCGTCTATGGGCCGCTTAATTAAGGACACACTCGCACAGGTATGGATGTAGGCATCAGTCCTCCATTAACTATGTATGTACCGACATGTCTCCTTTGACCTATGTGTGTCGGCGCCCAATTGATCAAGAGGGATAGGCACCGATATTTAATAAAATAATCTTCACAATGACCTTAATTTTCAAAATAACTCATCCTCGGTTTCGATACTCTAGTTTTTACAAAATTTCCTCTTAGACACATCGGTAGGAGATGCACAAGCAAGTGCCTGTAAATTAATCCTCCATTGCTAAAGGTAATCGGATAAACAGCGAGACTTAACTCTACGTTAGTTACCTAAATAATCAATAATCCTGTATCTTTGGATTGAAAATTAACTTCAAAAGCTTAATCTAAAATTTCCCTCTGGAGGATATTCTGTGAACTCACCACTCAAGGGGTCCGATCAACCGCAGTCTCTGCAAAAAAGAAAAAAATGATTAAAATAAATTACTTTGTCAAGTTGACCTACATAAATGAAAGCTGCCTAGTTCGCTGGCATGAGGTAGTCACCTTACTGACGTGCGCTCTCACTCACTAATACCTTAGGGCAATGGTATGTATGTACATATATGCAAACATGTATGCACGTACATATATGCCAATAGGCACGTACATATATGCCAATATGCACGTGCATACATATATGTCAATGTGCACGTACATATATGCCAATATGCACGTACATACATATATGTCAATATGTAACAATTATCGGTAAGTTCTGCGATATGATATGTCGCCTGGTTTTTGTCCTTTCGTTCTTGTCAATATGTACGTACATATATGTCAATATGTACGTCCATATATGCTCACCCTCACGCAACCTCCACAACTCGAGCGAACCAATCAAGTATTTCAGAGTTGTCAAGTGAACATCAAGCGAGGCCTGAATATTGACGCCCACTGCACTGATCTAATGAAATGTCACTGAGTTCAGTATTGAGAAAATAAAGTAAAGGCGATGTGTGTGTATAGCCAATATATAGTACAGGTGTGAAGTATTGCGCGCACAGAGTCCACTTCCACTGTATGGAAGATGTGCACAGAATAATAACAGAGAATCAGCACTATACACATAATAACAAGCCAGATGTCTCCATCTATTTATAAATAAATTAATACATTTTATGTGCGTAATTTCTCCTACGTTATTACAATGAGGATCTGCTTGCTTGGTTGGTATCATAGATACTGTTCAAATAATATAAATAATCTGGCATTCGCTCACGTTTGTTTATCGAAAATATTGCGTGAAAATTGAAATTACTGTTTAGAAAATGCAGCTCATCGCGAGGAAAAAGGTATAGCGAATTGTTTCAAAAACTTTTTGCTAATAATAATTTTTAAAAACAATACACAGTTGTTGTTTGCTTGGTTGGTGTGTGGGTCTGCGACGTTCTTCAGGATGATGCTTAATGTCCGTATCTGTGATACTAGTTTCACCAGTGCACAAGTAGTACAAGAATATTTTAATTGCGAGTACTATTAGGATGGATCTATTTGTTTGTCATCCACATCTGGAGGATTTATTCAAGGGAAATATTGAATCCCGTCATTTTTGACGGCCCGTGTACGCTTGTATACATCACAAATTCCCCACACGTGAGTAAAGCGCTGCTACAGAACAGGTTCACTCATGTGCCGCACCGCAACGGCCCAACAGCTGCACAATGTCTGGACGCCAACAAGAAGTAACTCGTCATGTATTGACATCTTTGTTTAATTTGTAACCAGACAAGTACAGGGTAACTTGACACAAGACGATGGGCGCAAATTTTCCCAAGTCGCCGAGCTGAGATGCTAACAAAAGGTTATTTCTTTCAAACAGAGGTTGTGCAAGCAGGGGTCTAGCAGAGCTCAATGGAACAGCGTTTGTACAACATTATGTCAATGGCACAGAATCGTAGGGTGAGAGCCAGATAAAGTCACAGCTTTTGGCTCGTGCATTTTCTCTGTCAGCCAAAAGCTGTGACTTCACATGGCTCTCACTCTACGATTGTTTGCCATTGATATAATGTTGCACATGCGCTGTTCCATTGAGCTCTGCTAGACTCCTGCTTGCACAACCTCTCTATAGTCGTCTAGATAGACCAAGGCTTCTCAACCTTTTTATTGTCGTAGCTTAATGGTGTATCTTCATGTACCCCCAGCACAGTTAAAATCTTAATAAACTATAAAAATACACTAAATGATTAATAATTATGCATACCTATACGATTATATGAAAATATATAAGTTCTACATTTTAACATATGAAGTATGTCAAAGTTACCCCTAGGATTACATGTACCCCCGGTTGAGAAGCCCTGCTCTAGACCATCACTAATGGTGCCAATACCAAAATATTAATTCTTTAGATCGAAGTCTGACTTCAAGTCCTATAAGACAGTATGTATGTAGAGAAAAAGCATCATATGTGTATGTATAAAAAATATTAATGTGTAACAGTAAAATATCAGTATCAACATTCAGTCATATACAAGGTGTTTCAGAAGTAGAGGTAAAAAATGAAACTATATAGAGAAAATCAAAAAAATACAGCGATTTTCATGAGTAACAAAAATTTTGAAACTCCACCGTTTTCGAGTAATTTCAAGTTGGAAAGTTCCTAAATCTTAAATATTAATTAAGCGCTCAAGCACCGGCTGCCAACGAAGTTAGGTTTTATGTGATTAATGTACCTGCACAGAGAATTATAGAAAGGGAAATGTTATGGAACAGTTGCATGTTTGTATCGAATCTAAAAAAAAAAATCATTCTTTGGAGAAGAGCGTCATTTGTTGACTGCACGTCGAACAGTGGGCATGCATAACTTGCTGCCATGCATTTCATGTCCGGAGCTGCAGCAGGAAATGCTTTCTTTACTTGCTTCACAGTTGTACAGAGAACGCTCCCCTAATCGTGAGGTTCCAGGACACAGGTACTTCACCAACTTACACAGATGATTGCGTGAAAATGGAAGCTTCAGGAGAAACAGACTGGAAACAGGGCATCCACGCAACGATCATAGGACGAATCACTCAACATTTCAAACAAAATCTTCGTGATAGTACACGCTGTGTTGCTCAACATTTAGGCATTTCAAGTCATGTTACTGCACGGCGAGAACTCCAGGGTGAAAACTTACACACGTATCATTTTCAAAGACTGTAAAGTTGGCTTCCTACAGATCATGAGCCTCGCACGCAATATACTCAGTGGTTTTTGCAAAAAGAAACAAATGATGTCGATTTTGCGAAGAGAGTCCTGTTCTGCCCTGATGAAGCGTTTTTCTTTCGTTGTGGTGTATTGAATACGCCCAATTCTCACCATTGGGCTGTCAATAATCCTGACAAAATTCATGTTCATCAAGATCAACATCGCTTCAGCGTCACGCGTGGGCAGGAATTGTAAACGGCAATTTAATCGGTCCATATTTGATGCCTTCACCTCTTACTGGCCCTGCATACAGGATTTTTTTTCAAGAAGTTTTGCCTGCATTATTAGAAAATGTCCCTCTGAATATACTCGTACTTAGAACAATGTGGTTTCAACATGATGGGGCACCAGCACATTATATCCTTGGATCACGAGAGATTTTAGAGGAGCAGTTTCCCAACAGGTGGATTGGCGGAGGCGGCCCAGTGACATGGCCTCCCCGCTCATGACATGACACCACTTGATTTCTTCCTGTGAGGGGCGATGGAGGAGCTGGTGTATGCCACCACTGTGGATCTAGAACAAGATCTGGTTGCACGCATAGTTGATGCTGCAGCCCGAATAGCTGAGAAACCTAATGTTTTCAGATTTGTACGCGTCAGTTCATGGCAGATTTAAAAAGTGCATTGAAGTTCAAGGTAGTCCCTTTGAACACCTCTTGTATTAACAATAAAATTTTATCATTTGCGATTGGTCATTTTTTCCTTTAAAAAATTAAAAATCATTCTTTAAATGGTCTAAATTAGTATGACTATGCCACAAACTCTCGTGAATACAGTCATTTTACTTCTTAACTATATCACCTAAAACCTAACCTCGACGGCAGCCAACGTGTGACGCCTAATATTTAAGAACTTTTCAACTTGGAATTACTCGACAACGGTGGAGTTTTAATATTTTTGTTACTCGTAAAAATCGCTTTATTTTGCGATTTTCTATAAATAGTTTCATCCTTTACCTCTAGTTCTGAAACCCCCTGTATTTACCATACACTTCATGGGGCATCAGAAAGTGACGTCACCATAGCACGGAAGAAAAGAACACGTAATGACACAAATATCACTTTAACATCTACTTTTTTTCTGCACTCCTCCTCGGATGCCTGTGCGTGATTAGCGTCTGACGGCACAAGACTTCGGCAGCAGCCAGAGGAAATATCCTGCTCGTTCCTGCGCTCCATCCGCCTGTGCTCCATCCTCCTGTGCTCCATCCTCCTGTGCTTCATCCTCCTGTGCTTCATCCTCCTGTGCTTCATCCTCCTGTGCTTCATCCTCCTGTGCTTCATCCTCCTGTGCTTCATCCTCCTGTGCTTCATCCTCCTGTGCTCCATCCTCCTGTGCTCCATCCTCCTGCGCTCCATCCTCCTGCGCTCCATCCTCCTGTGCTCCATCCGCCTGTGCTCCATCCTCCTGTGCTTCATCCTCCTGTGCTCCATCCTCCTGTGCTCCATCCTCCTGCGCTCCATCCTCCTGCGCTTCATCCTCCTGTGCTTCATCCGCCTGTGCTTCATCCGCCTGTGCTCCATCCTCCTGTGCTTCATCCTCCTGTGCTCCATCCTCCTGCGCTCCATCCTCCTGCGCTTCATCCTCCTGTGCTTCATCCGCCTGTGCTCCATCCGCCTGTGCTTCATCCTCCTGTGCTTCATCCTCCTGTGCTCCATCCTCCTGTGCTCCATCCTCCTGCGCTCCATCCTCCTGCGCTTCATCCTCCTGTGCTCCATCCGCCTGTGCTCCATCCGCCTGTGCTTCATCCTCCTGTGCTTCATCCTCCTGTGCTTCATCCTCCTGTGCTCCATCCTCCTGTGCTCCATCCTCCTGCGCTCCATCCTCCTGCGCTTCATCCTCCTGTGCTCCATCCGCCTGTGCTCCATCCGCCTGTGCTTCATCCTCCTGTGCTTCATCCTCCTGTGCTCCATCCTCCTGTGCTCCATCCTCCTGCGCTCCATCCTCCTGCGCTTCATCCTCCTGTGCTCCATCCGCCTGTGCTCCATCCGCCTGTGCTTCATCCTCCTGTGCTTCATCCTCCTGTGCTCCATCCTCCTGTGCTCCATCCTCCTGCGCTCCATCCTCCTGCGCTCCATCCTCCTGCGCTTCATCCTCCTGTGCTTCATCCGCCTGTGCTTCATCCGCCTGTGCTCCATCCTCCTGTGCTTCATCCGCCTGTGCTCCATCCGCCTGTGCTCCATCCGCCTGTGCTTCATCCTCCTGTGCTCCATCCTCCTGTGCTTCATCCTCCTGTGCTTCATCCTCCTGTGCTTCATCCTCCTGTGCTTCATCCTCCTGTGCTTCATCCTCCTGTGCTCCATCCTCCTGTGCTCCATCCTCCTGCGCTCCATCCTCCTGCGCTTCATCCTCCTGTGCTCCATCCTCCTGTGCTTCATCCGCCTGTGCTCCATCCGCCTGTGCTTCATCCTCCTGTGCTCCATCCTCCTGTGCTTCATCCTCCTGTGCTTCATCCTCCTGTGCTTCATCCTCCTGTGCTTCATCCTCCTGTGCTTCATCCTCCTGTGCTTCATCCTCCTGTGCTTCATCCTCCTGTGCTCCATCCTCCTGTGCTCCATCCTCCTGTGCTCCATCCTCCTGTGCTCCATCCTCCTGTGCTCCATCCTCCTGTGCTCCATCCTCCTGCGCTTCATCCTCCTGTGCTCCATCCTCCTGTGCTCCATCCTCCTGTGCTCCATCCTCCTGTGCTTCATCCTCCTGTGCTCCATCCTCCTGCGCTCCATCCTCCTGTGCTTCATCCTCCTGTGCTTCATCCTCCTGTGCTCCATCCTCCTGTGCTCCATCCTCCTGCGCTCCATCCTCCTGCGCTTCATCCTCCTGTGCTTCATTCTCCTGTCCTTCATCCTCCTGTGCTTCATCCTCATTTGCTTCATTCTCCTGTGCTTCATCCTCCTGTGCTTCATCCTCCTGTGCTTCATCCTCATGTGCTTCATCCTCATATGCTTCATCCTCATATGCTTCATTCTCCTGTGCTTCATTCTCCTGTGCTTCATTCTTCTGTGCTTCATTCTCCTGTGCTTCATTCTCCTGTGCTTCATTCCCCTGTGCTTCATTCTCCTGTGCTTCATTCTCCTGTGCTTCATTCCCCTGTGCTTCATTCTCCTGTGCTTCATTCTCCTGTGCTTCATTCTCCTGTGCTTCATTCTCCTGTGCTTCATTCTCCTGTGCTTCATTCTCCTGTGCTTCATTCTCCTGTGCTTCATTCTCCTGTGCTTCATTCTCCTGTGCTTCATTCTCCTGTGCTTCATTCTCCTGTGCTTCATTCTCCTGTGCTTCATTCTCCTGTGCTTCATTCTCCTGTGCTTCATTCCCCTGTGCTTCATTCCCCTGTGCTTCATTCTCCTGTGCTTCATTCCCCTGTGCTTCATTCTCCTGTGCTTCATTCTCCTGTGCTTCATTCTCCTGTGCTTCATTCTCCTGTGCTTCATTCTCCTGTGCTTCATTCTCCTGTGCTTCATTCTCCTGTGCTTCATTCTCCTGTGCTTCATTCTCCTGTGCTTCATTCTCCTGTGCTTCATTCTCCTGTGCTTCATTCTCCTGTGCTTCATTCTCCTGTGCTTCATTCTCCTGTGCTTCATTCTCCTGTGCTTCATTCTCCTGTGCTTCATTCTCCTGTGCTTCATTCTCCTGTGCTTCATTCTCCTGTGCTTCATTCTCCTGTGCTTCATTCTCCTGTGCTTCATTCTCCTGTGCTTCATTCTCCTGTGCTTCATTCTCCTGTGCTTCATTCCCCTGTGCTTCATTCTCCTGTGCTTCATTCTCCTGTGCTTCATTCCCCTGTGCTTCATTCTCCTGTGCTTCATTCTCCTGTGCTTCATTCTCCTGTGCTTCATTCTCCTGTGCTTCATTCTCCTGTGCTTCATTCTCCTGTGCTTCATTCTCCTGTGCTTCATTCTCCTGTGCTTCATTCTCCTGTGCTTCATTCTCCTGTGCTTCATTCTCCTGTGCTTCATTCTCCTGTGCTTCATTCTCCTGTGCTTCATTCTCCTGTGCTTCATTCTCCTGTGCTTCATTCCCCTGTGCTTCATTCTCCTGTGCTTCATTCTCCTGTGCTTCATTCCCCTGTGCTTCATTCCCCTGTGCTTCATTCTCCTGTGCTTCATTCTCCTGTGCTTCATTCTCCTGTGCTTCATTCTCCTGTGCTTCATTCTCCTGTGCTTCATTCTCCTGTGCTTCATTCTCCTGTGCTTCATTCTCCTGTGCTTCATTCTCCTGTGCTTCATTCTCCTGTGCTTCATTCTCCTGTGCTTCATTCTCCTGTGCTTCATTCTCCTGTGCTTCATTCTCCTGTGCTTCATTCTCCTGTGCTTCATTCTCCTGTGCTTCATTCTCCTGTGCTTCATTCTCCTGTGCTTCATTCTCCTGTGCTTCATTCTCCTGTGCTTCATTCTCCTGTGCTTCATTCCCCTGTGCTTCATTCTCCTGTGCTTCATTCTCCTGTGCTTCATTCTCCTGTGCTTCATTCTCCTGTGCTTCATTCTCCTGTGCTTCATTCTCCTGTGCTTCATTCTCCTGTGCTTCATTTTCCTGTGCTTCATTCTCCTGTGCTTCATTCTCCTGTGCTTCATTCTCCTGTGCTTCATTCTCCTGTGCTTCATTCTCCTGTGCTTCATTCTCCTGTGCTTCATTCTCCTGGGCTTCATTTTCCTGAGCTTCATTCTACTGGGCTTCATTTTCCTGTGCTTCATCCTCCTGGGCTTCGACCTCCTGTACTTCATCCTTCTGCGCTTCATCCTCCTGCGCTTCATCCTCGGCCATTCCCTCCAGAAAGTCATAATCCGAGAACAAAGCTCCCCAGGAGCGGCACGCACAGGTGCAGAACCACAGCTGCAGCGGTCGTCAGATCAACGTCCGCTTGCTTTGCCTTGCGGTCCCCTGCCAGTTTTGGCGGCCTCGTGCCCTGGCATGTGGCTCTGCGGCACCTGCTCAAGTTATTGCTCGCAAATTTGGGCCCGTGATACGCAGTGTTATTCAGAAATTTGGTCCCGTGATACGTTGCTCAACTTCAAAATTTGGTCCCGTGATACGTTGCTCAACTCCAAAATTTGGTCCCGTGATACGTTGCTTAACTCCAAAATTTGGTCCCGTGATACGTTGCTTAACTCCAAAATTTGGTCCGGTGATATGTTGCTTAACTTCAAAATTTGGTCCCGTGATATGTTGCTTAACTTCAAAATTTGGTCCCGTGATATGTTGCTTAACTTCAAAATTTGGTCCCGTGATATGTTGCTTAACTTCAAAATTTGGTCCCGTGATACGTTGCTTAACTCCAAAATTTGGTCCCGTGATAGGCTGTGTTATTCAGAAATTTGGTCCCGTGATACGTGGCTTAACTCCAAAATTTTTGGTCCCGTGATACATTGCCTAACTCAGAAATTGGTTCCATGATACATTGCCTAACTCAGAAATTGGTTCCATGATACATTGCCTAACTCAGAAATTGGTTCCATGATACATTGCCTAACTCAGAAATTGGTTCCATGATACATTGCCTAACTCAGAAATTGGTTCCATGATACATTGCCTAACTCAGAAATTGGTTCCATGATACATTGCCTAACTCAGAAATTGGTTCCATGATACATTGCCTAACTCAGAAATTGGTTCCATGATACATTGCCTAACTCAGAAATTGGTTCCATGATACATTGCCTAACTCGTCACTGCGCAACCTCATAGGTGACAGCAGAGCGACAACACTTCACTGATTTCGCTAAACCTTAGACGAAATCTGAATGAGATTTACTAGCAGAGGGAACTATGGACCAGGCATCACGGTAAATCCACTCCCATGATTATGGAACATTTCCAAAGAGCCTAGCCTCAAAACAGCTTCAGGAAACGGTGGAGTAATGGCAGCTCCATTCAAGGCGAGCTGGCTAGGGAGATACCTGCTCGTGTGAAAACCATCGTATTGATGCAGCATGTACGTGTCGGGTGATGATAGCGGACACGCAAGTCGAATTTTTACCTTTACGGTACCACTGCATTGCGAGCTGTGTAACTCACTCAATACTGGAGTTGTAAAAAAAAAAGATCTGAGGATTCTTAAAAAGAGTTAAAATAAAAGGTACAAAATAACGGTCCTTAAAAAGCGTATACATGAAAGGAGTAAAGGAACGGTCCTTAAAGAGAGCAAAAATAAAAACAATAAACTACAGATTAAAATAAAGATCACCAAAAAGAGCAAAAATAGAAAGAGTAAAATAAAAAAGTAAAATAAAGATCCTTCGTTGTGTCTCCCCACCCCGAACTGCACCCTGCCTGTACTGTTGTGCCCACAGGCGCAGGCAAGAGATGGTCAGTCCGCAGACGTCTCAATGAAGGTCACACCGCAATGACCAAATGTTGACTACTACATTCATTTAAAGGACAACATACGCAGCTCTCAGAGTTAGGATTGCATTAAAACGGGTGTTTTTTAAGTTCAATTAGATTGGATTATATGATAGTTTAAGCCTTCCTAACCGCAACAAAGCCATTTCAAAGAAAAAGAGTAGGAAGGCACCATTTAGTATGGGCATAAGTGAACGCGGAATCTATACATAAGGTGCACAGAAACAGTAAGTTGAGAAAGAAGTTCATGATAGAAGATAAAACTTGAATAAGAAAGTAGTAGGTGCTGAAAAACAGGAAGCAGGGAACCGAAAAATGGTGTTCTTATTATGACAAAAACATTTTATTTCAATAAAAAAAAGACCTACCTAACTCTCAACTCGGGACCTCATGCAGAGTAGAATATGAAGTCTCTGTTAACTAGCGACCCATGTTCGCTGACCAATGCACAATTTGACAGACTGGCGTGTGTCAACTGCATGTTTGCAGTCACCACCGTGGTCTGCTCAGACAGCGGCTTACAATTCGGACAATACAGCCATTGTTTTTGCCGCCGTCGCTAAAATTTCGAAGCTGTAATTGTTCTAATCTCGGTGAGTGGTGAGCAGAACGTTATTGTGAGCAGGAGGTGTGAGTGTGGTACGAAATTCACCATTTCTCTGAGCGGTAACTGGACGCGTTGTGGTCGCGTTACACCGAGAGCACTGCGCATGCGGGGATCTCAGCAGTTCTACAGTTGCACACAAAAATACTGGGAAAATTATTCGTAATGTAACTACATTAAAATTAACAAAGATACGTGAAAATCGCACATCATGTCCTCAAAGTTAATAAATCCATGCACAAAACTGATTCAATAAATTCATCTTTTCTTAATACATCTTTCCTTTTCAATATATCCGTCTATCTCTCAGGTACTGCCTCTACTGCGGCGCACTACAGCTCCGTCGTCTATGCAGTCAATTCTTGTTCCGAGACCTCTTCAAAGCTTCTTGTGATGAATGAAGTTTTTACAAGCATTTCCCTCCAAAAACAGACCAGACACAGAGACCCATATAGGATTGAGATCAGGACTTGAAGGAAGCCAGTCCCTCTTGGTTAGAAAGTCAGGAACATTTCCCTCAAGCCATCAATGAGCTCGATCGGAGGTGTGAGCTGGAGCTTCGTTTTGCTGAAGAAAAAATGGCTTTCCTTGCAACATCGCCTCAACAATGCCCCTCACTCCAGTGTGCTGAGTGTTCATAGCTTTCGACCCTGATTTTCACTCCCTCAGGAACATAAACAAGAGTTCTCTCGTTGGCTCTTACACCTTCCAGACCATCACATTCGCCAATTATTAGGTGCTGTCATTATTTTTGATATTTTTTAGTATTGCTGATACGCTTTGTGCAAGAACTCGGTCGTTTTCATGATTGAAAGCTCGTTAAAATGGAAAAATTTTCATCCGTAAACACCAGAGAATCGAGGCTGCAAGCAGGACGCAGGACTTCTCGTGCGTCTTCACTCTTTTAACGCGTTTGTAAGGCTTTCGATATTTTCTAATTTCAGATGAGAGAGCCCCCGAGGAACTTTTCGTTACTTCACGAACTTCACGCTTTGGATATTTGAAGCCTTGAAGCCATTCTCTTCACGAACCTCCGGGAATTTTTTGTTATCCTCGAAACAAGCTTCTTTATAATTTTCCGCGTCGTTGCAGTTCTTGAGCGGTTACTTTTTGTGATCTTGAACACTTCCAGTATCCTTATGTCGCTTTACAGCATGCTTCACAAAATTGTGCTCCGATTTAGAATTCTGATTTTTTTTAATTTTCACTTGAAGCTTTCCTGCCAGATGGATCTCCTGGAGCTTGCGCTTCTTTGTATTTCCATTTTGTCACCTCGAAACTTACACACATTGTAGTTCCAACTTCACATGACCTTAGAATTTTATAGTCGTTACATATTTTTAAGCGAAAACCGGCCCTCAACAATACCGATAGTTCATATCCATTACAAATAGTAACTAGATAGCAATTTCGTTTATTTTTTTGACGTGTTTTTACTTTTGTTTTCGTAATCTCTTTTAATGACTGTCTACAACATTTTGTTTCTTCTTTTATTGCAGATATAATGACTTGTTTTTTTTTTTGAACTGATGACGGAGCTGGACTCTGGAACGTTTTCCAATTAAATATGATTAAGTTCCTTGGAATTTTCCTCGTTTTTAAATTTCTAATCAAGTTGTGATTTAAGCAAACAACTGACCCGTTCGAATACATTATAGTTCAAATTATGCATACTTGCAATAGATTGTAATTCAAATTATACTTGCAACAAATTATAGTTCAAATTATACTTGCAACAAATTATAGTTCAAATTATACTTGCAACAGATTATAGTTCACTCAGAAGATGCATGCTGCCCTGCAGCGCGCATCCGAGGGGGTCTCCCCACACCGACACATGTTCACTGCAGCGCTGGCACACTGCACACACTCAGTGTACACTGAGCTAATTCTTGCGCACTTTTCCCACAAAATAAAAAAAATCATGTGCTCCATTTTATCAACACCGAGTGTTTACGTGAAATGGAAGGGCAAGTGCACAGCCTCAGCCTCGGACAGACCCTTGCATCCACGTCATGTGGCACCACCCACTCCTCTATGCACCATACTCTCCCTCAACACCTACTCCTCCATGCACCATACTCTCCCCCAACACCCCCTCCCCCAACACCCCCTCCCCCAACACCCCCTCCCCCAACACCCCCTCCCCCAACACCCACTCCCCCAACACCCACTCCCCCAACACCCACTCCCCCAACACCCACTCCCCCAACACCCACTCCCCCAACACCCACTCCCTCAACACCCACTCCTCCATGCACCATACTCTCCCCCAACACCCCCTCCCCCAACACCCCCTCCCCCAACACCCACTTCCCCAACACCCACTTCCCCAACACCCACTCCCCCACCACCCACTCCCCCACCACCCACTCCCCCACCACCCACTCCCCCACCACCCACTCCCCCACCACCCACTCCCCCACCACCCACTCCCCCACCACCCACTCCCCCAACACCCACTCCCCCAACACCCACTCCCCCAATCCCCACCCCCCACCCCCCCAGGTGGTGGCCAAATAACGGCGGCCGGGGGAAAACTCGTCTATACAGCCATGCCACCAGCAGGGCCCCACCTCACCTGGGCACCTGCCACTAGGGCAAATTAAACACTCCGCACTTCTACCGTCGCAAGTTAAGCCGAAACACTGGCGCTGATTCTCGAGATTTAGATCAACAAATGCCATTCATTAATCTTGACGTTAGATTTTAATTTCTCCATACAATTTAACACGTTGACTACGATTGTGCGGGTCGTAAATTGGATTTGGTTAAGTTTTTAAATATAGATTGGTAAAATTGACTTACCTACTTGAATAAGTCTCCATCCTTATTAAAAAATGTAGAAAATATAAGTGTTCGATAATATTGTCATGTATGATAAAATTCCTTCAGAAAGAGGTCGCAAAATGATTTGAAATGTATTACATTTATTTACATTGGTGCGTATATGAACAATTTCCCTAGTGGTACACATTTGCCCCACTCCGGAGTCAACGTGTTAAGCACGGCTACCATTGAGCTTAGATTTTTAATGCACAGAACTGAGTGACTAACTACTCCAATGCCGAGACCGAGCCAGCGCCGGGAGGTCTGTGCCGCTGTGCACAAAATACAGAGCAAGGCCGTGCAAACAGTCATCTAGGAGTTGTTGCTTGTGATTCGTTCACAGTGTTATACTCAAGTCGGAGAATTTCAATCGCATTTTAGATTCAAGTCCACATTAGCCTTCCATTTTTTTCATTTGAGTGAGAAACCCGAGCATGCAACCTTCGCGTGAAGGAGGGAGGGGAAATGGGAAGGGGGGGGGGGGGGGGGGAGGGAGGGAGGGAGGAGAGGGGAGGTGAGCACTATGAGTCAGGTGTGCACTAAATTTGTTCTGATTTTGTGCGTGCAGGCACATTAGCGAGGTGTCAAATGAAATTCCGAGCACTTCCACTCTGATCAAATGTCAATGAAAAACGCAGCGTCAGTGGTGCTATTTGATGAACAGCGTCACAACGAGGCTGATATTAGAGTGATACCAGCGTCATAACGATAATAGTATAGTTACGGCGTCATGAAGGTTCTAATGATTTAATAAAGACGTAAGGCTATGTTAACGTCATAACGGCGTGAAGAAAGGTAAAGACGACGCACATAAGGAAGGAAATACGTAATAACGACGTAAAGAACAGTAATAACAATGACGACATAAGGAAGGAAATACGTAATAACGACGTAAAGAACAGTAATAACAATGACGACATAAGGAAGGAAATAAGTAATAACGACGTAAAGAACAGTAATAACAATGACGACATAAGAAAGGAAATACGTAATAACGACGTAAACAATAGTAATAACAATGACGACGTAAGGAAGGAAATACGTAATAACGACGCGAAACGTATATGGTAAACACTACCTAACTCATGTGCAGTTGGAAAGCCACACACAGACACACAGGCTTTGTTTTGAGTTCGTTACGCGTGAGAAACCATTCGATGGATCGCGCATGAAAGCTATTAGACTTCGTTATAGATTAGTTTAAGCCTCACAAATAGAAAAACAAGGCGTTTCCATGAGAGGACGGCACCATTTAGAATAGAATCTATTCACAATGAGTGTTCCCACAACCCACACAAAATAAAATGGAACAATTCCATGAAACAAGATGAATGTTCAAAAAGTAGTAGGTCCTGAAAAACAGGATAGCAAATGAACCGTAAAATGATGATCCGTAACAAAATGGGAAAACTATTACTCTTCAACTCATGGAAGGCCTACATCGTCATCAACTCAGGACCACACATCTTTCCCCTTGCAAGTGCGTTAAAATCCAGTCCAAACGAGCTCTAAGCCTTTGAATGGAACAAGCAGAGAGCACACGGAATTACGGCTTCCACGAGTATAAGCGCAGAAGAGAATCTCAACGAAGACTGGCCAGGATCCTTACTTGAGCGGCGTTGATGTCTCCTGTGACGCAGCAGTTATGGGCGAGGTGAGGCTGCCGCATGTTACTGTTCCCACGACTGGAACTGTACAGTTGTTAACTGTACAGTTGTACCTGTACAGTCATGCTTGTAGAGTTACAACCGAACAGTCCTACCTGTACAACTGTACCGTCCCATCTATACAACTATGCAGTCTTACCTGTACAACCGTACCGTCCCACCTGTACAACCGTACCGTCCCACCTGTACAACCGTACCGTCCCACCTGTACAACCGTACCGTCCCACCTGTACAACCGTACCGTCCCACCTGTACAACCGTACCGTCCCACCTGTACAACCGTACCGTCCCACCTGTACAACCGTACCGTTCCACCTATAAAACTGTTCAGTGATACAAGTACAACTGTTCAGTTATGTCTGTACAGTTACAGTTCTCCCGACTGAGGGCTACAGAGACGCATTCGACCATCCTGCCACGCAAGTGACATAGCGTGTGCTCACATAGCAAAATTTGGCGAGCATTGTAGTCTCGACAACTTCACTGCGCGGCCAACGTTCACTCTCTGAAATTTAGCTCGTTTCTTATTCATTGAGAAAACTGGCGCTTTACGCTACTCAAAATAGGGCGACAACAAAAAAACACGTATCACATTCACGATGCCAAATAAAATAAAGTTATTTGCGTATATAAATGGCTTGCTTTTTACAAATTTGAATTATAAATAAAACTGCCAAGATACACGCGTTTAATGAGATCATTATCTTATTTAGAAAAGGCCATGAATAAAAATATTTGGAACGTTTCGACCTGTTTAGCTTTGTTATTGATTTAGCCCCATTATGCCCCACAGTACGGACAAACAACCACATGTGCACGACATCAACAGGACAAAAACAGGACAACAACAGGACAACAACAGGACAACAACAGGACAACAACAGGACAACAACAGGACAACAACAGGACAACAACAGGACAACAACAGGACAACAACAGGACAAAAACAGGACAAAAACAGGACAAAAACAGGACAACAACAGGACAACAACAGGACAACAACAGGACAACAACAGGACAACAGCAGGACAACAGCAGGACAACAGCAGGACAACAGCAGGACAACAGCAGGACAACAGCAGGACAACAGCAGGACAACAGCAGGACAACAGCAGGACAACAACAGGACAACAACAGGACAACAACAGGACAACAACAGGACAACAACAGGACAACAACAGGACAACAAAAGGATAACAAAAGGATAACAAAAGGACAACACGACAACAACACGACAACAACAACATGACAACAACCCAACAACAACATAACAACCCAACAACAACAAGACAACAACATAACAGGACAACACGACAACAGGACAACCACACGACATCAACATGACAACAACATAACATGACATCAACAATAGAACAACAGGAGAACAACAGGAGAACAACAGGACAACAACAGGACAACAACAGGACAACAACAGGACAACAACAGGACATCAACATGACATCAACATGACATCAACATGACATCAACATGACATCAACATGACATCAACATGACATCAACAAGACATCAACAAGACATCAACAAGACATCAACAAGACATCAACAAGACATCAACAAGACATCAACAAGACAACAACATAACAACAACATGACAACAACATGACAACAACATGACAACAACATGACAACAACATGACAACAACATGACAACAACATGACAACAACATGACAACAACATGACAACAACATGACAACAACATGACAACAACATGACAACAACATGACAACAACATGACAACAACATGACAACAACATGACAACAACATGACAACAACATGACAACAACATGACAACAACATGACAACATGACAACAACATAACATAACAACATGACAACAACATAACAACAGGACATCAACAGGACAACAACATAACAGGACAACAACAGGACAACAACAACACAACAACGTGACAACAACATGACAACAACACAACAACAACATAACAACAACACCACAACAACACCACAACAACAACACGCACAGCTCCGGCATTGTTCAGTTGCGCTCTGTAGCGTCATGTGTCACACACTATAGGTAGCCCACCGCCGGGCTCGGGTGTCTTCAAGCAGATTATCGTACAAAGGCGAGGGGGGTAAAAATATCAGGTGGCAACCACTCCGGTAGTTTTTTCTTCGGTACTCTTTGCATTATTGAAAGCAGGTGGGTATCCGTGATACCGCGTAAAAATAATCTTCTATAAGAGTCAAGGAGTTGAACCCCAATTTGTGTATGTGTGGTCTTGTAGTGAATATCAACTCGAGTCATGGGTTTCTAAGTATAGTCGAGCTCGATCAATGAATGAAATCAACAGTTTTTGAGCATAATGTATGTAATATTGGTGGTGACCCACAGCGAGTCAGGCTGCAGTGATACTAATCCATCGCCGCAGGTTTCGATTTTTGGAGGTAGCGGCACATTTCCGCCAGTGCAAAGAAACTAATTTTTTTAACCCAACACGACGCGTCCGTCAAATGTCACCACAGCGGAAGATAGAAACGAACATCTTCCGGGGAGTTTTTTTTCAGTGAGAGTAAGAAAATGTAAATAAGTATGAGTAAGTGCGAGAGTAAAAAGTTACTCTCTCCCCACAGAGGGAAAGTACTGAATCTATGGGAACTAAAACTCCCAGGGGGGAAAATGTGAGGTCCCGAGCTGAATATCAAATAGGCCTTCCTTTTGTTGAAATAGGCTTTTTGCTTTGTGATGGACCATCTTGTCTTTGGTTTGCTGCAGCCCTCTCCTTCAGAACCTCCTAATTTCTTCTTCAATTTTCCTCTTGTTTCATACACTTCCCACTGAACTTCTTGTTTCTATGTCCAGGGGGTCTTGTATTGGAAGAAATCTTGTGCATAGATTCGTCGTCCCCGCTACCTAAACTCAAGAATAAACGGAGACATACTTCTTTTACTCTTTCTTACACCTTTGTTGTTGTTAAAGAAGCCTAAACTAACTTATCTAGTCTAATTCGGAAGTTAATATTTCGAAATAACTATTGTTTTAGAGCCAGAGATTGGTGCTCTGGAGTCAGTCGAGTCCGAGTCCGGGAATGCTTCACAAAACCGGAAAGGCTTACAGCTCACAACCGAAAACCAGCACAAAACCAGAAAGACAGCATAAAACCAGAACGACAGAACAAGCCCGGAAATGCAACATGAAACTAGAAACGCAGTACGAAACGCAATAGAAGTGCAAAACCGGAAATAATGCGCAAAGCCACTGCGCAAATCCAGGCAAAACCAACGCAAGCGACAGCGCAGTGAAAGTCACTCCAGAAAGCGTTACTTCTACGACCTGCGGACACAACAACCGAGTGAGAGAAGCTCCGTCTTCCTCCTTTCTTGCTTTCCATCTTTCTTCCATACATTCTACTGCGCCTCCTTCCCTCCTCCCTCTCCTCGGTCTGTCTTCATCTTTCCTCGCTTTCCTTCTTCTTTCCATACATTTAACAGTTTTTCCTTCCCTCCTCCCATTCTTCGGTCTGTTTTCCTTCTTCCTTGCTGTCCTTCTTCTTTCCAATCATTTAACAGTTTTCCTTCCCTCCTCCCATTCTTCGGTCATTCTTCGGTTCGGTCCTTCCCTCCTCCCCTATCTTCCAGCATGTTCCCTCCCCCCTATTAGGGGACAAAATTAGCGCACCTCAACGGTTTTTATTATTTGAAATTATTCTCTGTCGACCCAAATAGAATTTATTACTTATTGACTCAAAAAATCTTAATCGTGTTTCGACCTCAAATTATTTCAGTTGACTGCGGATGTTGAAGCCAGGGAGGAGCTGTATTAGATTAGATTATAAGTTAGTTTTAGCCTTCCTAATCGCTACAAAAAAGCGTAACGAAGAGAGGAAGGCGCCATTTAGTATGGAGGTAAGTGAATGAGGAATCTATGCAGAAGGGGCATAGAAACAGTAATTTGAGAAAGAAGTTCATGAAATAAGATAAAAATTGCAGAAGAAAGTCAGAGGTGCTGAAAAACAGGACTGTAGTGAACCAAAAAAAGTTAGTCCTTCACATAGCAAAAAGCATTTTATTTCAACAAAACGAAAGCCGACTTAACTCATAGCTCGGGCCCTCGCATTTCCACCCTGAAAGCGCTAATTCCCATAGGTACAATAATTGTATTCCCCTGAGGGAGGGAGCTGTATTAATACCACATGGCGCAGTGAGCGGTATTATTACCTCAAGAATATAATGAGCAGAATTAATATCACAGCCACAAGGAACCATGAGTGTATTCAATTTTATGAGACAGAGTGAGCAGTACCAACAGCCTATAGCGCCCTCTGGTACCACTCCAGCAGTACCTACAGCCACCACCTGATCAGTACCGACCAGCTGAGTGCCAGCACCACCCACTCAGTAACTGCCGCACTGTATGTGCAGTTACTGCAATTACGCAGGTGCAATAACTGTAGCTATTGCAGTCACCAGGGCTCAGTAACTGTAGTCACTGCATGCAGCTAGTCACCAGACGCAGTAACTGTAGTCACAGCAGCTAGTCACCATGGCGCAGTAACTGTAGTCACTGCAGCTAGTCACCAGGGCGCAGCCACACAACACACGTCGCACACAGACACACAGAAGCTCAGCTTCAACAGCAAACGACCAACGAATGAACGAGAATTTACGTACATTCTTTGCAAGCCCTGACACATGAGTGACCGGAAACGATGCGTGTTTCCGCTTAGAACTCGTGCCCTCGTTGCTGCGAGCGTTGCGAGCACTGAGAGCGTTACCAGTGTTGCGAGCACTGAGGGCGCTACCAGTGTTGCGAGCACTGAGGGCGCTACCAGTGTTGCGAGCACTGAGGGCGCTACCAGTGTTGCGAGCACTGAGGGCGCTACCAGTGTTGCGAGCACTGAGGGCGCTACCAGTGTTGCGAGCACTGAGAGCGTTACCAGTGTTGAGCGCACTGAGAACACTGAGAGCGTTACCAGTGTTGCGAGCACTGAGGGCGCTACCAGTGTTGCGAGCACTGAGGGCGCTACCAGTGTTGCGAGCACTGAGGGCGCTACCAGTGTTGCGAGCACTGAGGGCGCTACCAGTGTTGCGAGCACTGAGGGCGCTACCAGTGTTGCGAGCACTGAGGGCGCTACCAGTGTTGCGAGCACTGAGGGCGCTACCAGTGTTGCGAGCACTGAGGGCGCTACCAGTGTTGCGAGCACTGAGAGCGCGACCAGTGTTGCGAGCACTGAGAGCGCTACCAGTGTTGCGAGCACTGAGAGCGCTACCAGTGTTGCGAGCACTGAGAGCGCTACCAGTGTTGCGAGCACTGAGAGCGCTACCAGTGTTGCGAGCACTGAGAGCGCTACCAGTGTTGCGAGCACTGAGATCGTTACCAGTGTTGCGAGCACTGAGATCGTTACCAGTGTTGCGAGCACTGAGATCGTTACCAGTGTTGCGAGCACTGAGAGCGTTACCAGTGTTGCAAACACTGAGAGCGTTACCAGTGTTGCAAACACTGAGAGCGTTACCAGTGTTGCGAGCACTGAGAGCGTTACCAGTGTTGCGAGCACTGAGAGCGTTACCAGTGTTGCGAGCACTGAGAGCGTTACCAGTGTTGCGAGCACTGAGAGCGTTACCAGTGATGCGAGCACTGAGAGCGTTACCAGTGATGCGAGCGCTAGGTGCGTTGAGAGCGTACTGAGAGCGTTGCGAGTTTTTCATCGGTGAACGAATGTGGCAGTGTCTTATTCTAAGCATCACCCGCTCCAACATTGTACACTTCACAACATGTGTAGTCAGGTGTGGTGGAGTGCGTAGTTCGGTGGGAACATAAGGTTTCCATCCGCTACTTTAGGACTCCTCTACATTCCGCCTGATGTCAGAGTTGCAAGTGTGGCCGGAACATTCAAGTACCAAATGCAAGAGCTCAGTCAGTAAGTGCGACTGGAATGCCGAGTGCTGGAAACATTCAAGTGCCCCATCATGCCAGAGCACTTCATGCCCGTGCGAAATTTACAGCGTTAAAATGATATTTTCCTGTGCTGATATATCATTTAAGTGCAAAGAGAGTGCTCTAAACATAAGATCTTCCGCCCAAAACACTGACACCGTTGTTTCAAGCGTGTGCTTGTTGTTGGAAACATTTACATCTCTCCTAAACGCATCATGCATGCGTCACGCAGTTCAAACACCAAAAATAGAACACAATGAGGAATAACGTTTTCATGTTTTGGAGTTTCACGAAAAAAATACGGCAAATACAATATGGAAACCAATGCGAACACCTAAAAATTGATTTAAATTGTTTTGCTCGTTACGCTTTACTTTCAAGGTTATGTGTGGGGTGCACATGACGCACCGCGCAACCCATTTCTGCAGATGCTCTACTGCAAAAACACTACAAACAACACTATTCAATCCTAAAAGCAGTTCCAGAAGCAATCCAATAGAAACTATTCCACGTGATTTAACGTCAAAGCCCCAAAGTCGCACGCTTCCCAATTATCCCTAGAAGACCTACTCCAGAGCTGCGCCAAGCCTTGCACGAGACCCTACCGCAACAAACCGCAAAAACAGAGCCAAAAGCGAGAAACTTTCAATCCGCGTTAAGAAATTCACAGAAGATCGCCTCGCAACACGCACGAAGTGGACGATCAGAAGTAGCACATGTGGCTGGCTACCCTCATCACGCCTGAACTTTAATGCCGATAATGAAGGGCAATAATAACATGCCTGGTGCCTCGGGGCGTACACCAAAAAACAACGCACATTTTTGCGCATGTCAAGTTTACATCGCTTTCATGGGTAGCTCCGTGCGGAACATTCGTTTCGTAGTCGGTGAGAGTCGGTCGAAGTCATCACTAAAGCGATATAGATATCAATCGTATGATACTATATGGTACTTATCGTATACTCTTTTCTTGTTAACTAATGTACAGCGGCAACGCTCAGTATATTGGCTTCCGAATGCCAGCAAAAAAAATTATGATCAATTTGCCCGAACGTTGTGCGCACCCCAGGAGCAGCAATCTCCAGACCGCGTTCCAGGCGATCAATTCTCTCCGGAGTGTAATTATGGAAATGTTAAAACAAAACACGGTGCACAAAAAATCTTTTCGAAAGTGCGTTTCTCGCTCCACCGCGATTGATCGGTCATGCAATGCAAACTAAACTCGGTCCATTAAATAATGATGGTTTTCGCATTGTCGGTCTAGCTGCTCGTGTTTTGCATTCACCAAATAAAAAGGGGAAAGCGTAGGCTGATTTTCCCCAGTTAAGGCTAGTTCCATTTCCTTAATCATGTAACTACAATGCTCTTTTTTTACTGAACTTTGCCCTAACGTCTTCAAACTTACAACATATTGTATCATTATTCACCTAAATGTGAACTTCTCATTAGCGACTTGAAACTCACGGTAAAAGTACTTTCAGCGACCCAATTGTGCGTCGGAACTTTTATTAAGATTAAGATTATAAGTTAGTTAAAGCCTCCCTAACCGCTACAAAAATAGAGCGTATCGAAGAGAGGAATGAGGAAGGCACCATTTAGTATGGAGATTAAAAAATGAGGAGTCTATGCTGAAGGGGCATAGAAACAGTGAAATTAGAAAGACGTTCATGAACTAAGATAAAAGTTGAAGAAGAAAGTCAGATGCTGCAAAACAGGACAGCAGTGAACCGAAAAAAGATGGTCCTTAGCATAACAAAAAACGTATATTTAAAAAAAAGAAGGCCTACCCAACTCTCAGCTCACGCCCTCACATTTTGTTGGAACTTTTATTACAAAAGTGCATCATTTCACCGCATCAGGCGGAAAAGCAACAGTACGGAAATGACGGCGGGCGTCACGCAAAAACATCACTCGACTCAAGACAGTACCGGTAACGCACAAACCAAATTCGTAAAAACCTCATCTGTTGCAAAGAACTTGAGTTCAAGAGACATGTCTACACAGTAGTTATTGTCAGTTGGGATGTAAGATCATGCTTTTTCCTAGCCAAAACTCTCGAATTCGGTCAAGTTTTACTTGAAAAATGCCAAGTTTGATAATCTTAGACCAGAAAAATGCAAATCAGGGAATTTACCTCAAAATAGAGGAAAATCCGCTAGAATCTCAGAGCAGAGGGAAATCAAAGGAAAAAAAGGCTATATTAATACAAAATCGACTACATTCTCTCGTCCAAGGCCTTGAGGGGAGTCGAAGCTGACCAAATAATTGGAACTACGACATATAAAGGACCACAAATCAAAATGGATACAGTTACTGGGAACCAGTTTATGGAGATCTAGGTCACTCAACCAAGTGTTTGTATACATATGGACATCATTAGCAATAAACTATTAAAAATACCAACAAATTGCTGGTCGTTTTGAGCTAATTGGACAGGTTAGTAACTAGAGAGAGAAGCAAAGCTCCCATTATATATAATTAGAATTGGCGGCATTTCGATCACGGTTTGACCGTTGTGCAACCCCACCGGCCAGTGAAAATTAACGTCGCCTGATCGACCATCAATTGCTAATTATTGCAGCGAGGTGAGTGCTAGTTCTCGAGAGGCAGCTGATAGCTTCAGTTACACCACCTGCAGTGGCAGTTACACCACCTGCAGTAGTAGTTACACCACCTGTAGTGGCAGTTACACCACCTGGAGTGGAAGTTTACACCACCTGGAGTGGCAGTTTACACCACCTGGAGTGGCAGTTTACACCACCTGGAGTGGCAGTTTACACCACCTGGAGTGGCAGTTTACACCACCTGCCGTGGCAGTTTACACCACCTGGAGTGGCAGTTTACACCACCTGGAGTGGCAGTTTAAACCACTTGCAGTGGCAGTTACACCACCTGGAGTGGCAGTTTACACCACCTGCAGTGGCAGTTTACACCACCTGGAGTGCCAGTTTAAACCACCTGCAGTGGCAGTTACACCACCTGCAGTGGCAGTTACACCACCTGCAGTGGCAGTTTACACCACCTACAGTGGCAGTTTACACCACCTGCAGTGGCAGTTTACACCACCTGCAGTGGCAGTTTACACCACCTGCAGTGGCAGTTTACACCACCTGGAGTGGCAGTTTAAACCACCTGCCGTGGCAGTTACACCACCCGCAGTAGCAGTTGCACCACCCGCAGTAGCAGTTACACCACCTGCCGTATCAGTTACACCACCTGCAGTGGCAGTTACACCACCTGTAGTGGCAGTTACACTACCTGTAGTGGCAGTTACACCACCTGTAGTGGCAGTTACACCACCTGCAGTAGTATTTGCACCACTTGCAGTAGTATTTACACCACTTGCAGTAGTAGTTACACCACCTGTAGTGTCAGTTACACCACTTGCAGTAGTAGTTACACAACCTGTAGTGGCAGTTACACCACCTGCAGTGGCAGTTACACCACCTGCAGTAGTATTTACACTACTTGCAGTAGTAGTTACACCACCTGCAGTGGCAGTTACACCACCTGCAGTGGCAGTTACACCACCTGCAGTAGTAGTTACACCACCTGTAGTGGCAGTTACACCACCTGCAGTGGCAGTTACACCACCTGCAGTAGTAGTCACACAACCTGCAGTAGTAGTTACACCCCTTCAGTGGCAGTTGCACCACATGCAGTGATTTATACCACCTGCTGGTGAACACAACACAGCACCACACACCCACACAATGTAAACACAACACAGCACCACACACCCACACAATGTAAACACAACACAGCACCACACACCCACACAACACAGCACCACATACCCACACAACACAGCACCACACACCCACACAACACAGCACCACACACCCACACAACAAAGCACCATACATCCACACAACACACCAAGACACACCCACCCAACTTCACTAGAGACGATGAGTGTCAGAGGTCAACTGGATCACTAACCACCTCCAGGAGGCAACTGGTAGCAATCTGCCAATCGTGATGAGATTGCAGGTCTTCGACACGGGCAATCACAAGGGCAATCTCATGGGCCATGGCGGGTACAGAACCCGCAATGAAAGCAGCAGCGGCAAGAGCTGTATTGGAGCAGCAAACATATTGAGTTGGGAGAGGTGACGCTCCGAACTGCTGCTCGAGTTGCTAAATTACCGAGGAATTGATTCGCTTGCGCTTTTAGAAGTTAAAGTAGGTTAATTCCAACAATGAAGTTGATACCCACCATATCCTACGAAGTTGACACGCATCATATCCTACGAAGTTGACACGCATCATATTCTACGAAGTTGACACGCATCATATCCTACGAAGTTGACACGCATCATATTCTACGAAGTTGACACGCATCACATCCTACGAAGTTGACACGTATCATATCCTACGAAGTTGACACGCATCATATCCTACGAAGTTGACACGCATCATATTCTACGAAGTTGACACGCATCATATCTTACAAAGTTGGCTCGTATATCTTACACAGCGGATATTCACTTGCCTTCAAGCCAGCGCCCAGACAGCAGCCCCCGTCTCGCCAATGCAAGAAAGAGCTGGTAATGTGAAAACAAAGCTAGTCATTTTTGAAGGCGATTAGAACCGCTTTTTTTGGCGAAATTGAAGAGCTATCAACGAATTTCTTTTACGCCTTGTAAAATCTCA
Organism: Morinoia aosen; assembly: GCA_030386875.1. Taxonomy (NCBI): domain Eukaryota; kingdom Metazoa; phylum Arthropoda; class Malacostraca; order Amphipoda; family Talitridae; genus Morinoia; species Morinoia aosen. The sequence goes on from CM059556.1 coordinate 29,773,462, forward strand.
CTCAAAAGTTACCAAAAAATCCTAAGGACTAGTGCAAGGACGTTACGAAAATTTAAGCGATGGCTCCTTCTCGGAACAAACTCAAGATCTGCTCGATTATAATTCTCGGAAAACATAATTTACGATCGAACACTTCCATAGGACGCTGCCCGGGTCTGCCTCGCAAATTCTAATCCAATTCGACATGCTCGAAATGTCATTATGACACAAAATAGTTATTGGACAAGTGCACGGCTCAATTGCGGGTTTAATTGGACAGTCTTAGAGCTGCAATTAAATTAAGGTCTGAAGAACTAGAGCGAAATAACCGACGAAGACAATAAAACTTTATTACGTCACGAAGTTCGAAAATAAATTAGTTCGAGCAAGGACCTTTCCTAAATACCGAAGCAATTATGCCATCAACACATAAATTTGCAAAATACCCACATAATAAATAACTTAATATTAAGGAAGAGAATGAATTGGTTTTTGAGTCATGAAAGTTATTACCGTCGTCTCTGACGCCATGTTCTTGTCAACATTTACGAAAGGCATTTTTGAAAGGCAGTTTGTAGTTGAGGCAACAACAGCAAATACGGTGTCATTAGAAGGCTTAGCGTGGCATCGCTCCATGGTATGTGCATATATGCACATACCATGGAGCGATGCTGCGAAAAATGAAAGTTTTCGCTAGTCCACACTTTGCGAAAACTACGCGGTAACTCACCTTCTGCACACAAATTTAGCTGCGGAAAGAAAAACACCTAAAAAGGTCTTCACGTAGCCATTGACTGAAGAGACGAGCGAGGCACACAGCGAGACAAGCAGCGTGACGGAGGCTGAATGATGCGAGCGCAACTCTCTGGTTCATCGCTATAAAACGCTCAGAAAACAGCCAACTCTAGTAAATGAACAGAATGAACGCTATAACAAAGAAAATAAACGCATAAAACGGGAGATTAAAACCCGGAAAAGTCACTCAAAAATGGAAAGGAAAATCCGACAAACAGACACTAGACACAGAAATGAACGCGCATTTGAAGAGCATGGGACTCGGACGAGTGAAGCAATCACAAGCACAAAAGGATCTTTTATGGTGGAATGGAGCCTTCCGCCATATAATGGCTCAATTGGCTGCGGAGAAACCAGCACGGACACGCTTCACAGACGAGCCAAACGCTCTCTCAGCTCAGCCAAGATGCTGCCAAATTCCGCGCCCAAACGAGACGGCAACGTCGAGTGAAAACTTCTTTGTATTTAGCACAGGAAATGTCTAGGATCAAAGGAGGATCAAAAGAGCTAGTAATGGCTAGGAGGATCAAAGGCTTCAGACTTCGGTAAGTTGGAACTGAAAAGGACACTTGTAACGGAATTTACGAACATTGGCGCGTGCGGGACGTACGAAGGCAATAAGAAAAATTGTTCAAATGGGCGGTGTTGTTCAAAACTTGTTCACGAGTTCAAATGGGTGATGATTACCGCAAAACAACACGTACTCGATATTCAATCCCAGAAATCCGTGGATCTGCTTTGATTGCATATTTCACTGTTCGTTTCGAAGCTGTGTAACATTTGGATTTACTATAACTTAATGACACGCGTTACAAATGTCAATATTGACACTCGCCACCCTCTACACGGCAACAGCCCGCTACACAGCGCATGCGGTCCGCGTCTCAATGAACAAGAACTAACAACGCTGGGCGGAGAAAAGCAATTTTTTTCAATGTTTTCACGTCGTGTAATTTGAATTGGAATTGTAGAGAAGTGAGACCACACTTTTTTCAGTTACACTTCAACACCACTGTGCATTACTACACCATCTCTGTGTAAATGACTATAACTACGGTGGGAGAGGTTTGAAGATAAATTGTTCGAGTAGAAATAATGACAATCGTAATCTGTTACACACCCTTGATTAGTTAATCTTTTTACATAGAGAATTTAGACTCCTGACTTCTAGCTTTCTCATTGTTACACCAAACCACAATACGCCCTCAGGCAAAAACCCTTCAACTGCCGCAGTGCCTCGGTGACACAATGCTAACACAACACCGCAAGAGACGAAATCGAGGCATGTTTCTTCTCAGTGAACTTACGCTGTGTGCTGCACCACTGCAATGATGTAAATCGTATTGAAAATAGCCCCAGATAAGTAAACCGTTTTTTGCGCCGCTTCATCACGCGGCCGTCGCTAAGTTCCCACACCTGATGAGAAGCGTGCATCTGACGCCGGCATTCCCGCAGCAGCGAGCGCAACTGGGTGCTGCTGTAGCGTGCGGTCTACCGGCATATATCGCCTACTCAGGTGCAGTTTGAGATGTACAAATGAAGTGTTTATCGCTAAACTTAATTTATGGAAATAATATATATCCATTAGTAACCTAACCTAACCTCACGCTATAGGATTGGCTGGAAGTAGACCTCATGCTATAGGGTGGTAGGCCTCACGCTACAGTGTGGAAAACATCACGCTATAGCAGCACCGCGTAACTGCCTCTGCAATAACGCAGAGATGAGTGGCCAGACTGCAAGTGTTGTTTCCATCACGTGGGTTGACCAGAGCACCTCATGAGTGTGTACTCTACTCCCACAAGCTGAAGTAAAGTGACATGTTAAATCTACGTATTCTGCGAGTAGATCGAAGTTAATTTATGTAAAAATACGTATTCAGTAAGCCCAAGAAAAGGTCATATTTCAAACGAGCGTACAAGACAGATAAAACAACGAAGTCCACACATTTCTCTTACACTCGGAGTGCGTTGCCTACATTTCAGCTTCTGTACAAAGGCTCGTCATCAAAGCATTTAACAATAAAAAAAGCATAACAAGAAAAAAAACACTAGCTATAACTTTTCAGTTACCATAAGAGTAAATTTAAATTTAAAAATTATTACTATTATCCGTTAACGGATGGTTTCCTCGGCAAACAAAAGAGTTTAATGGCAATTTTTCTCCTAATATTCTTCTTTAATGTAGCGCTAATCATTAAATCATTTCCACGGTAGAGAATCGACCAAAGCACCTCCACGTAACACCGTTATATACACGGAACTTTATATCACAGTTGCTCGCTGCAGCGATTCTAGCTGTACCACAAACATCTCGGAGAGACCATAAGGCTAGAAAAGATGAATAAAAACCGAAGTCATTTTCAAAGACATAGAACTAGGCCTTAATTAACGAAGGATGCGTTATTCCAATTATGATACTGATACATATCATATCACACACACATCATACCACACATTGTGGTTTTGAACTGTCAAGAAACCGAACGCCATGACGGCATACCCCTGCCATGCCGCCACCCATATCGAAGACCCGAGACGAGGAAGGAATTATGTACAGGGACTTTTCATCGTCTACACAAGGGAGAGACAGCGGGCTTACAGTTCAGAGGTATCGAACTGACGACCCAAATCATGGAAAGCAGACGTTCGTGTTCGTAACCATTGTTTTTCGGTAACTTCATTCCAACATACGAAGAAGACCGTGCAACAGACACATGCAAGAAGTGGTGCCTATTGTACGATGACTCGCGAGCAGTATACTCACGGGAGCAGTGTTGCGAGGGACAGCCGACAGTATACCGACACTGCTGGGAGACTTGCAGTTCTCCTGAAAGGTTGAGAAATACTGCGACCCCCCCAGAGAGCGACAGCATCCTAGGATACGCTGGAGGACAATTCCCCACTGCGACAACCACGGAGTAGAGATTCCTTAATAACACTTTGCCTGCGGCAGTTAATTAAAACTGAAGCTCAATATTCAACTCAAATTTGAAGTCAATTGTAAAAAGCCGTTTTGAAAATGGCAAACATTAACTGGATCGAGCCTGCATTTCGTTTTGATTAAGCATTTATGAAAATTGAGTTTGTGACCACTGGTCCGTCAGCAGCATTATGAAAATTGCCTCCGTGTACCACCGGTGGCGCACGTCGCAGTCAAAGTGTTAACCCCTGCTCGACAAGCACCGCTGCTGAAATACACTTCAGACACACGGACTCCTGCCTTTCAATTTTTTAGGGGATATTATGTCTACGTAGAACATCCCCAAACGTGTGCTCCATGGACACGATTCATGTTAAAAAACAACCGAACGGAAGCTGCATGGTAGTGTATATATAGTACCACCCATGCTTGAAAGGTTAAAAAAAATACTACCAGCGTTGTTGTTTTCCGAAGCACGAATTTAGTTTGAAAAAGCTCGATTTTGAGGGTTTTGCCCCCCAAACAACACAGAGTAGCCATGTTGGCATAAAAACCTACGCTGCCAGCTGTACCGCTGCGATGACATCAATTTTTTTAACCCGGCACTCAGACAACACCCGCTCGGGTGACGAGACGCCAGCTCTGGGCCGACATGAGACTGCTCGTAAATTGCAATCCAATTTAAGTTGCGATTTAGCGAGTCGTAAATTGCGGCGTGGTGGCGCTGGGACGCAGCCAGCGAGCAAAACATCGCAAAAACGCAATTTTGTTGACCTGCTCACACACATCGAATGAAGGAGCAATGTTTGTACTGTGTAGTGTGTGCCGGTGTGCTGTGTAGTGTGTGCCGGTGTGCTGTGTAGTGTGTGCCGGTGTGCTGAATAGTGTGTGCCGGTGGGCTGAATAGTGTGTGCCGGTGTGCTGAGTAGTGTGTGCCGGTGTGCTGTGTAGTGTGTGCCGGTGTGCTGTGTAGTGTGTGCCGGTGTGCTGTGTAGTGTGTGCCGGTGTGCTGTGTAGTGTGTGCCGGTGTGCTGTGTAGTGTGTGCCGGTGTGCTGTGTAGTGTGTGCCGGTGTGCTGTGTAGTGTGTGCCGGTGTGCTGAGTAGTGTGTGCCGGTGTGCTGTGTAGTGTGTGCCGGTGTGCTGTGTAGTGTGTGCCGGTGTGCTGTGTAGTGTGTGCCGGTGTGCTGTGTAGTGTGTGCCGGTGTGCTGTGTAGTGTGTGCCGGTGTGCCGTGTAGTGTGTGCCGGTGTACTGTGTAGTGTGTGCCGGTGTGCCGTGTAGTGTGTGCCGGTGTACTGTGTAGTGTGTGCCGGTGTGCTGTGTAGTGTGTGCCGGTGTACTGTGTAGTGTGTGCCGGTGTGCTGTGTAGTGTGTGCCGGTGTGCTGTGTAGTGTGTGCCGGTGTGCTGTGTAGTGTGTGCCGGTGTGCTGAATAGTGTGTGCCGGTGTGCTGAGTAGTGTGTGCCGGTGTGCTGTGTAGTGTGTGCCGGTGTGCTGAGTAGTGTGTGCCGGTGTGCTGTGTAGTGTGTGCCGGTGTGCTGTGTAGTGTGTGCCGGTGTGCTGTGTAGTGTGTGCCGGTGTGCTGTGTAGTGTGTGCCGGTGTGCTGAATAGTGTGTGCCGGTGTGCTGAATAGTGTGTGCCGGTGTGCTGAGTAGTGTGTGCCGGTGTGCTGTGTAGTGTGTGCCGGTGTGCTGTGTAGTGTGTGCCGGTGTGCTGAATAGTGTGTGCCGGTGTGCTGAATAGTGTGTGCCGGTGTGCTGAATAGTGTGTGCCGGTGTGCTGAATAGTGTGTGCCGGTGTGCTGAGTAGTGTGTGCCGGTGTGCTGTGTAGTGTGTGCCGGTGTGCTGTGTAGTGTGTGCCGGTGTGCTGAGTAGTGTGTGCCGGTGTGCTGAGTAGTGTGTGCCGGTGTGCTGTGTAGTGTGTGCCGGTGTGCTGTGTAGTGTGTGCCGGTGTGCTGTGTAGTGTGTGCCGGTGTGCTGTGTAGTGTGTGCCGGTGTGCTGAGTAGTGTGTGCCGGTGTGCTGAGTAGTGTGTGCCGGTGTGCTGAGTAGTGTGTGCCGGTGTGCTGTGTAGTGTGTGCCGGTGTGCTGTGTAGTGTGTGCCGGTGTGCTGTGTAGTGTGTGCCGGTGTGCCGTGTAGTGTGTGCCGGTGTGCCGTGTAGTGTGTGCCGGTGTGCTATGTAGTGTGTGCCGGTGTGCTGAGTAGTGTGTGCCGGTGTGCTGTGTAGTGTGTGCCGGTGTGCTGTGTAGTGTGTGCCGGTGTGCTGTGTAGTGTGTGCCGGTGTGCTGTGTAGTGTGTGCCGGTGTGCTGTGTAGTGTGTGCCGGTGTGCTGTGTAGTGTGTGCCGGTGTGCCGTGTAGTGTGTGCCGGTGTGCCGTGTAGTGTGCCGGTGTGCCGTGTAGTGTGTGCCGGTGTACCGTGTAGTGTGTGCCGGTGTGCTGAGTAGTGTGTGCCGGTGTGCCGTGTAGTGTGCCGGTGTGCCGTGTGGTGTGTGCCGGTGTGCTGTGTAGTGTGTGCCGGTGTGCCGTGTAGTGTGTGCTGGTGTGCCGTGTAGTGTGCCGGTGTGCCGTGTAGTGTGTGCCGGTGTACTGAGTAGTGTGTGCCGGTGTGCTGAGTAGTGTGTGCCGGTGTGCCGTGTAGTGTGTGCCGGTGTGCTGAGTAGTGTGTGCCGGTGTGCCGTGTAGTGTGTGCCGGTGTGCCGGGTAGTGTGTGCCGGTGTGCCGTGTAGTGTGTGCCGGTGTGCCGTGTAGTGTGTGCCGGTGTGCCGTGTAGTGTGTGCCGGTGTGCCGTGTAGTAGATTAGATTAGTCTTTAGTTTTAGCCTCCCTACCCAGCAACAGTTGCGATCCAAAGAGAGGAAGGAGGAAGGCACCATTTAGTATGGAGTTAGGGAAACGCGGAATCTACGCAGAAAGGCATAGAAACAGTTAGTTGTGAAAGAAGATTATGAAACAAGACCAAAGTTGAAGAAGACAGTAGTAGGTGCTGAAAAACAGGACAGCAGTGAACCGAAAAAAGGTGGTCCTTAACATAACAAAAACATTATATTTCAACAAAAAGAAGGCTTACCTAACTCTCAGCTCAGGCCCTCACATTGTCCCCCTGGGAGCGCTAGTTCCCATAGATACAATAATTGTATCCCCCTGAGGGGCGTGCCGTGTAGTGTGTGCCGGTGTGCTGCTTGTACGAATATTTTGACCGAAGTATTTGTTCACATTTCAACTGTTGCGAAAATGTGGTTGTATGAACACTAGGTGGCCAGTACGCATAGGGTAGAGTTTTTTTCACAAAATTTTCTTGACGAGACCCCCAAAAGAGGTGAGGTTGATAGAAAAAATGATACTGGTAAAGTTTGATCATTTGAACATCGTTAACCCGTGCCCCAACGGCCTCAAAGTTCTAAAAATGGCATTTTTTGTAAAAAAATCGCGATCGTATTAGGGGTACTAAGCTCGACCTGACGCGCGGTAATTAAAATTACGCGGAAACCGTTCGCTGTATAAGGATTTGTATGTGAACATAAATTAAAGATAATAAAATTTGCTATCTATAAATGCACTATTTATTCCTTTATAGTTTACACAGTTTGCACTAGAGCGGAAAAATCGCCATTTTTCAGAACTCTGAGGCCGTTGGGGCACGGGTTAACTATGTTCAAATGATCAAACTTTACCAGTATCATTTTTTCTATCAAACCTCATCTTTTTAGGGGGTCTCGTCAAGGAATATCGAATATCGGAAAATACTGGCCACCTTAATGAACACAGTTCGCTTGCTTTCAAAGTGTCATAGAAATGAAGAGGATAAATAATGGCTCTCATGTATAGGTATTTTTCAATGGCTCAAAATTCACCGGTGTGGTGATTTTTGTCATCGCTGTACATTTGGGCGGCGCTCACCGCACAGCGCTGGCCAACGTCGGGGCACCGCGCTGGCTTCCCCAGCGTTCAGTACGGTCATAACGCCTCGTAACACCAACCCAATCACCACCATCACAACACCAACTCACCACCACCACCACAACACCAACTCACCACCACCATCACCACCACCACCACCACCACAACGCCAACTCAACAACATCGCCATCACATTGATGTAACACCACAATCCCCCAAAGACAAACAACACCAACACCGTATCAAGATAACGTCAACCTAACGCCAACGTCACGCTAACGTAACGTTAACTACCACACCACCATAACGCTAACGTAACACTACTGTAACGTTAACACCTATTATAACAATATACCGTCAGCACCACAACAATACAACGCCAACACACACACACGGCCCCGTCACGCGAAAGCGTCCATTGAGGAGCCAGGCGCGTTGCGTTCACTGGAGGGTTGCGTGAGGTTGTACTCAGGGGGGGGGGGGGGGGGAAAGGTTGCGGGGGGCGTGGGGTGAGTGACCGAAACTCCCACTCACTCCCCCCTCCCACTCACTCCCCCCTCCCACTCACTCCCCCCTCCCACTCACGACCCTCCCCACTCAGTTACGGGGAACGCCCTCTCCCACTGCATTGCGTTATTTTTCTCATTTGAAACATCTCGTAAATTTTGTACAGAACTGCCTTCACGTCGTGAAAATCTAATTCCAGACCGCACTTTTCGTGGGGACTTTATTTCGGTAATCTAAAACCTAATGTTGTGGTTATCCCACATGAGCTTCTTTATATACCTATATACAAATGTGTGTGTTTGCGACTATTGTTACAAGGAGAGGAAGGCGCCAGGCCCCACGCATTTTTTCGTTTTGCCACAAAAATATCCAATGACTGGCAAAAAATGTCGGCTATATTCATACATATGTCCGCCCCGTATACCAGACTCAAGCACTCGATCATGTCTTTCATTAGAGATTAAGATTAAAAGTTAGTTTATGCCTCCCTAACCGCTACAAAAAAGAGCGTATCGAAGAGAGGAAAGAGGGAGGCACCAATTGGTATGGAGATAAGGGAATGGGAAATCTATGCAGAAAGGGCATAGAAACAGTAAGTTGAGAAAGAAGTTCATGAAAAAAGATAGAAGTGGAAGAAGAAAATAGTAGGTGCTGAAAAACAGGACAGCAGTGAACCGAAAAAAGTGGTCCTAAACATATCAAGAACATTTTATTCCAACAAAAAGAAGGCCTACCTAACTCTCAGCTCGAGCCTTCACACATTTTCCCTGTGGGAGTGCGAATTCGTTTTTCATTAAATGAACTGAATAATTTTCTTCACGTAATTTGTTTTGTTTTTGAAACTGGTGGCAGCTCATACAAAGCATTTCATTACAAATTTCTCCTCGAAAGAACGTGATTCGAGTCAAAGAAAAATCGAATTTATTGATTGATAGGCACTGAAAAAAATGTGAGCTTCGCTTCCGCAACTTTGCTGTCCAAAGACAAATCTCAACAAATAGGGAGACCTCAACGATAACAACATCAGCAGGATCTCAATATGTAATACAGAAAAAGAAGACCGTTACATCGATGGCCGCTACGGAGGAACTCTTCCAACTGAAAGAAAATAATCACTACAAATGTCGACCGTTGCAAGATTTAAACAGTAAAAGGACATGCAAACCTTAAGAAAAGGTCACTCCGGTGAAAACAAATACAACTTAACGCGCTAATCGTGACAATATTCCCGAATGCAATGCAAGGTTATAACTTTGAAGGAGCATCACAAAACAATTGTAGATTCTTTTTACATAATTAGCGGTGTCTAGTTCAATCATCAGGTCTGTGTCATAACTGGAGCAAGTTATCGCACTAACAATAAAGGCATTTAAACGAATTAATAGGTATAAAAATAGTTCATAAGCACATACACAATTGTATTGAAAGATTAAAATACTCCCTGGCAATACATATCCTGTTTGAAGTACACTGATCCATGGTCTGATTGTTCTAATCGTTATAACCTAATTTTTATTTCGCACCCGTGCATCCCACTCGTCTGCTAATTGGTAGATCTCTGAAAGATAAAGAGATGGTCGATTTGAGGAAGATTGTTCCAAAAATAGAATCCGGAAATTTAGTCATGGAAGTTTGGTAGCGTCACACAAATGTACTGCGATGGACAACGAGCACAACTTTAATCATAACTGAGCCAAAAGTTTTCCCCTCACGCAAAAATAATACAAAATAAAAGCTCTGGCCAGATCAAAATAAAATTATCCCAAATACACGAGAGAGGTAATGGGAAAAAGAGCAGCTACAGCCACAAGTGAATGAAATCGCAAAATTAACCCTTGAAGATTTTACGCCCGCAGTGGAAGGTCCCGCAAAGCGACTTTCCCGCGCTGTAGTAATTAGACAAAACTAAAGAAGAGCTGGAAAACCGAGCGGCCACATGGCGGGAGGAGGCGGCACCTGAAGAAAGAAAGTGAAACACAGCAGGGAAAGTCGGCAAACTTTCTCAGGAGGAGTCATAAAGCACCGGCAAACTGTCGCAAATACTCGAAAACGGCTCTAAAATTCGGATAGCTCAGGATGTGCGCGCCGAAAAGTGCTAAATTTAACAACTTAAGGATGAACTCACGTCCGCTTTACTTTTGACAATTGGCGGAAAACAAAGAAAATAATTATCACACTCTGTACGAAAGCACTTGTTTACCGCATGCCGTTTTTTGTAGCATTATTGGAATATGTCAAAAGTGAAATCTTTCGCACTTGAGAATTTAAGCTCTTTGAATTTCCCATAACAGGCTAAATGGCAACGTAAAACTTGAAGCATAAGACAAAGCAAAGATTCGTACTATGCAAGTTTTGACTTACAACGAGAAATAAATTTAAATCCTACAACATTCTCATGTTTCTGCGTTTCGCCGGTTGTTAACGACTCTCCACACACCGGCCCGCATTATCCCACACGAGCAGCACAGACGGCAGAATGTAAGGATATTTAAAAAAACAATGTTAAACATTTCATGTTTTTAACTCTATTGGAAATAAACTGCTTTTTGTCGGCAGAAAACCGTCAATGGCTGAGCACAATACCTGCACGTCACACGGACAAAACAGCGCCGGTATCTTAATTAACCGTCCGGAGTTTTGGGTCTACGAGCAGACGCACATTTTTGGTCAAAAATAAAATGCATTGGCGGGGAAAATTTACATTTTTTGTGAGTTCGAAGCCTTGCATTAATGAGTTCAAAAGAAGAGGTATAAATCCGAAGAACTTTTTCGATGAGCATCGAACCTTGACTATACGCCCACCGCACTCTCCGCTCCTGCCACCCGCCAACCCTCACCTATTATACTTCCCCTGCTGTTCTATTCATCGGCATCATAATTTGGCGTGAATTTTAATCCACTTTATAATAAATTTTATAACAAATGTTGTATATTTTTCTACTTTACCGTCGTATTTTTGTCTGAGAAACAGCAGCTCTGATAAGGTTTGTGTACTGCATCGTACGTCGTAGGGGAATTTTTCGAGCAAACGATTTGAAAGGCAATTTCATTACACTAATTTCATCTATAACAACCGATGATAACTTGCATGATACTCCAAACGAATGAGTCAATGGAAATGATCGGCTTAGTAGAGGACCAGAGTCAAATGTTGTTGTCGATGTACACCAAGTTAATATAAACTCAAACCTTCTCTGCGCTGTGTATTCTGTCTATTGGACATATGTTATCAATGCTTTATTAGAGATAGGACTCCTCGCCAGGTAGACAATAATTGCATTGCGCTTTGAACGCGCAAAGTAGACCAGACTTTTGAATATGACGGTAAATATTTTACACGATACCAATGCATCACCATAACATTTGTGAACAAACAATCACAATTGAAGATCAAATTCAGCAGTAGAATTTCTGAATAGCTACTTGCATTTCGACCGCCATTGTACAACAAGTGCTTCCTACCAAGTGTAAATACATGCCGTGCACCGTATGAAACGTCCATACAAGCATCAACATACTGCAATAGACCATGCAAAAATATGTACAAGGAGCCTTTTATGGCTGTAAAAAAACTAAATTTGAATAGAACACCAGAATGTAAAGATTTCTGGAGTTTAACTAAAGTCTACTGTATTTTTAAACATAACTTCACGAGCACAAAACCATGAATGACAAAAACAGTCACAAATAAGTCGTGACCAGTCGCTTTTTGGAACTGCGTGTGGCGCACACTGACGCATTGTGTACGGCAATATGGCGCACACTGACGTATTGTGTACGGCAACATGGCGCACACTGACGTATTGTGTACGGCAACATGGCGCACACTGACGTATTGTGTACGGCAACATGGCGTACACTGACGTATTGTGCACGGCAACATGGCGCACACTGACGTATGTGTACGGCAACATGGCGCACACTGACGCATTGTGTACGGCAACATGGCGCACACTGACGTATTGTGTACGGCAACATGGCGCACACTGACGCATTGTGTACGGCAACATGGCGCACACTGACGTATTGTGTACGGCAACATGGCGCACACTGACGTATTGTGTACGGCAACATGGCGCACACTGACGTATTGTGTACGGCAACATGGCGCACACTGACGTATTGTGTACGGCAACATGGCGCACACTGACGTATTGTGTACGGCAACATGGCGCACACTGACGTATTGTGTACGGCAACATGGCGCACACTGACGTGTTGTGTACGGCAACATGGCGCACACTGACGTATTGTGTACGGCAACATGGCGCACACTGACGTATTGTGTACGGCAATATGGCGCACACTGACGTATTGTGTACGGCAACATGGCGCATACTGACGTATTGTGTACGGCAACATGGCGCACACTGACGTATTGTGTACGGCAACATGGCACACCCTGACGTATTGTGTATGGCAATATGGCGCACACTGACGTATTGTGTATGGCAATATGGCGCACACTGACGTGTTGTGTACGGCAATATGGCGCACACTGACGTATTGTGTATGGCAATATGGCGCACACTGACGTATTGTGTACGGAAATATGGCGCACACTGACGTATTGTGTTCGGAAATATGGCACAAACTGACGTGAGTGTTGTCTACAGCACCTAGCACACACACACCCACGCTAAGCAAACACCAGCACGCGGGAGTCGCGACACAATCGAAGTCACGCGCAGCAGAACGGCGCTGTGGGGCTTCTTGAGCCTGCTTGTGTTCTGCCAGCACGTGGTGCTGCTGCACGCACCACTGGCGAGCATCGGGCACCACCGGCGAGCATCGGGCACCACCGGCGAGCATCGGGCACCACCGGCGAGCATCGGGCACCACCGGCGAGCATCGGGCACCACCGGCGAGCATCGGGCACCACCGGCGAGCATCGGGCACCACCGGCGAGCATCGGGCACCACTGGCGAGCATCGGGCACCACTGGCGAGCATCGGGCACCACTGGCGAGCATCAAGCAACGCTGACCAGCATCAAGCAGCGCTGACCAGCATCAAGCATCGCTGACCAGCATCAAGCAACGCTGACCAGCATCAAGCAACGCTGACCAGCATCAAGCAACGCTGACCAGCATCAGATTAGATTATAGATTATAAGTTAGTTTAAGCCTCCCTAACCGCTACAAAAATAGAGCGTATCGAAGAGAGGAAGGAGGAAGGCACCATTTAGTATGGAGACAAGAAAATGAGGAATCTATGCAGAAAGGGCATAGAAACAGTAAGATGGGAAAGAAGTTCATGAAATAAGATAAAAGTTGAAGAAGAAAGTCAGAGGTGCTGAAAAACAGGACAGTAGTGAACCGAAAAAAGGTGGTCCTTAACATAACAAAAAACATTTTATTTCAATAAAAAGAAGGCCTACCTAACTCAGCTCGGGCCCTCACATTTTTCCCCTGGGAGCGCTAATTCCCATAGATACGATAGTTGTATCCCCCTGAGGGGTGACCAGCATCAAGTAACGCTGACCAGCATCAAGCAACGCTGACCAGCATCAAGCAACGCTGACCAGCATCATTCACTACATGCGCTTCGAACCACACGAGCACCACGGTAGAGGACGCAAAGAACTGACCGCACCAACCCTGAAATGTCACTGACGATCGTCATGCGTAAGTTGCGAAACCTGCGCACGTTATGGACTTCAGTAAACGAGGAGCTGGCCGGTGACGGCCCTCGTGACGGTCCCGCACGCGGTGAGCTGAGGGGAGCGTGTGTGTGTGTGAGAGTGTGCGTGTGTGTGAGAGAGTGTGTGTGTGTGTGCCCCACTGCAGAGCTCACTCCCTCACTCCCTCACTCTAGTGTGAGGGTGTGTGTAGAGTGTGAGGGTGTGTGTAGAGTGTGAGGGTGTGTGGAGTGTGAGGGAGTGTGAGGGAGTGTGAGGGAGTGTGAGGGAGTGTGAGGGAGTGTGAGGGTGTGTGAGGGTGTGTGAGGGTGTGTGTAGAGTGTGTGGAGTGTGTGGAGTGTGTGGAGTGTGTGGAGTGTGTGGAGTGTGTGGAGTGTGTGGAGTGTGTGGAGTGTGTGGAGTGTGTGGAGTGTGTGGAGTGTGTGGAGTGTGTGGAGTGTGTGGAGTGTGTGGAGTGTGTGGAGTGTGTGGAGTGTGTGGAGTGTGTGGAGTGTGTGGAGTGTGTGGAGTGTGTGGAGTGTGTGGAGTGTGTGGAGTGTGTGGAGTGTGTGGAGTGTGTGGAGTGTGTGGAGTGTGTGGAGTGTGTGGAGTGTGTGGAGTGTGTGGAGTGTGTGGAGTGTGTGGAGTGTGTGGAGTGTGTGGAGTGTGTGGAGTGTGTGGAGTGTGTGGAGTGTGTGGAGTGTGTGGAGTGTGTGGAGTGTCTGAGGGTGTGTGTGGAGTGTGAGGGTGTGTGGAGTGTGTGGAGTGTGAGGGTGTGTGTGGAGTGGGATTGTAGGAGAGGATAAAAAAAGTAATACACTCTGTAAATTTTTTATTTTACGTACATTTTTATAGGGCACCCCGAAATTCATAAGACTCAAGCAAATAACTCACATCACCGTCGCCACAACCACCGTCATTAGACCGGCACTGGCATCAGGTTGTCACTGACATCACAATTGACATGAAACTGCCACTCGTACAGCGAATTTCCTTGAACACATCGTGTAACACACAACTTCAAAGAACGTACACGTTGTGTCACACATTCCCCAATAGATACAATATATCAATTTTTTTAATAGACACTCGTTTAGCCCTCCATTGCTGTGTAAGATTACCGAGGAACAACTAGGGGTGCTCGGAACCCAGGCAGTGGAGACGTCATCACGGGACGGCAGGATGTAAACTTGAGGGAAGTTTGAAGCAGGGACGGGCGAGCAGGGACGGGCGAGCAGGGACGGGCGAGCGAGACTACGGCACCAGAAACGGTCGCTATTTTTAGAGGATGGCATTAAAAGCGTCGCCTCTATGCGCTTATCTGCTGTCGGAGCCACGAGGAGGTGGCACTGCCTCTGTAGCGGCTAGATAAAACGCCTTTATCGTTGGGGAGGTTGTGTGACCCAAGCTTAATGTCATATACTTTCAATAGCGCCTCTTTCGGTAGGGAGATTGCGTGACGCAAGCCCAATATCTTATCCACTCAATAACGCTCTAAAAAATTTCCGACTTCCTATCCTGTTCCCTTTCGAAAGCTGCAGCGCTCCTCTTTAGTAACTCTCGTCTTCAGTATTGCTCAGTTACAGGCTGCTGAAATGAACAGCGTAACCGCTCATACGTCAATACACAACAGCATGTATGCGTAGGAGGCAGTATGTACACATAGCAGCATGTGCGTTCGTGCTATAGCGCGCTTCCGGCCGACGTGTGTGTTTAGGCGTGTTGTCATGGCAACAAAGTACAGTAATGAGGGTTTGTATACACCGGCACACACCACACGACCCCACACACCACACACCAGCAGCAGGAGTTGAGCTATGTTGGTTGTAGGTTTCGTTTCAATCTCGTGGCTTCAGCAGCTTATGGGAGAGTGAAAGCTCTAAAAAAATTAAGTAAACGCTATAAACACACAGCAAAAATCCTGCAAAATACAAGATTGGTTACGTATCAAACAATTTCGTGACAATGTAGCGCAGGAATAAAATGCACCTAAACGTTTTAACGACTATGAACCATACAAGATAGAACACACATTCACGCGTTGTGTCGTAAAATGGCACGTGTAGACTTCAGACACATTCCAGAAGAATAGCAAATAACTTCAACTTTGGCAGCTACTATTGAGCACTGATTATTTCCCTTGTTAGACATAGGCTAGAGCAGGCGAAGAAAATAGGGTAGGTTGAATTTCAGGGACATGTTTTACGTTGCTGTTCAACATTCACATAGATGTGCAGAGTTTTACGAGTACAGCAAGTGTAGAACAAATGTTGGTCTCAAGCAGCGTGTTGAGACAGTCACACGCACCGCATATGATACACGCTTGGTACAAGGGGTCTGCTAAAAAAGAAGCTGCTTTACAAATACTTTAGTTTGTAAAACGTTAGTACTAGAAGACTGAAATAGGTTTCAT
Organism: Morinoia aosen; assembly: GCA_030386875.1. Lineage (NCBI taxonomy): Eukaryota > Metazoa > Arthropoda > Malacostraca > Amphipoda > Talitridae > Morinoia > Morinoia aosen. The sequence continues at coordinate 29,789,594 of CM059556.1, forward strand.
TAAGAAGAGTATGAATTAAAAATTCCTTTAATTATAAATTTTAGCGATCACGGATACTGTTTAACCATTTCTTCCACGCAAAATTGTCTCTGTTCAACTGTCTGTCAATTGTGCCTTTCTGGGGCTAACAATCCGCGAATAAAGTTGAAGTTCTACAAACGTATCTGTATATTGATTACACCATTTGCTGATATCAAATAAAACTTTAAATCCTGCTTTTTTTAATGAAACCTATTTCAGTCTTCCAACACTGATAGTTTACAAACTACAGCGTTTTTAAATCAGCTACTTTTTTAGCGGACACCCTGTATACAATCCAAATCTAATCTGCTGACATCGATCACACCAATACCGCCCAACCCTCCACCACCTTGAACCTCCACACCCTCAACTCTGTGACCGCACCGTCACCCTCGGCTGTAGTTGTCACAAAGGAAAGAAACAATAACCAATTCAATAATTCCGCCTCACGTACAGAATAAACTCCACTTAGCATCTCAAATTCTCAATGTGTTGTTTAAAAACTTTCAAATTACTTCATATTCATTATATGTATAGCGTTCCAGGTATAAACAAATTTTAGGAAAAAGAAACGCCTATACTCGACCCATTGTGAAAACTGCCGGTGGCTCACACGCCACCGGTGGTCACTGGAAGAATTTCGTAATGCTGCTGACCAACCAGTAGTGACGAACTCAATTTTCATGAGAACCTGATCAAAGCTAAATGAACGCACAATCCAGTTCATATTCGCTATTTTTAAATTTTTTACCACGATTCATCCTAAATTTGGGTTGAATATTTAACTTAAGTTCAACCCATGGCGGTTAACGGGCTAAGGAGCAGCGGTGCACAACCCGACCGAGCGTTGTTGTAACGGCCGCCCCCGTGGGCCAGGCCACCAACGCACGCAACACAGGAGGTTTTGACTGCTCGCCACATGCTCAGCCCTCAACAAAGTGCGTTGCCGCGCACGCCAGACGTTGCGTGGAGCGGCCGAATTTAAGTCGACTTCACTTACTTCAGTGAATCTGGGGACAAATTTTCAATCTATTTATGTACGTCATCGTAACTGAACAGCTGACAGTGTGAGTTTTTCTTGGTCCACTTGTCTATGCTACAATTGCTACATGCACCACACTCTGCACTCCAAACTCCACGTTCCAGCAGATGAAAATCCGACACTGGGCAGGTTTGGGTGAGACCACAAGGTCTTTTTGGGCCAGAAAATTTCAGGGTTTCGATCTACCCGACAGCCCAAGCCGGGCTCTAAAACAGTAGTGTGGTCGCATTGACCTGGTGGTTAACAGCTCTCGCGTCTCATGTGACGGGTCATCAGATTGATGCCAGGCTGTGAGATCCCGGTGTTTCTCCCGTTTTGAAGAGGAAGAAGGTCATGATTCCCAACTCAACCCTCATGAGCGAAATGGGTGAAGCGTAACACTAAAGAAAATTATCGTTAAGTCCTGGAAATAATTGTGGGCTATTCAATAAACTTATATCAAGCATCAACTTAGCTGAAATGGCAAATCTTATCTGAAATGGCTCAGACTCATCTTATATCTCCAGCATCTCAAGTCTGCCTCTGCTGGACTACTCCCGCACGTAAAGCAGCTCTAATTTATCTCCTGTAAATGATAAGCACGAAACAGTAAATATCCGCAGAGTATCAAGATGATCTACGAGGCAAAACTTGGAGTGAAGCACGGGTGAACTTGTAGCACCAGAAACAGCCTTAAAACTAATGAATTTTAGGTGATTTTTTCCCTTAAAACTTATTTAAAAATATGACATGAACTTTGCCTTCATTCGCAGCACTTTCTAAACAACGCAGAACCAACGCTCATAACAGGACCGCTGTAGGGAAAATATGCCCCACTCGGTGAAAAGAAAGCTAGACAAATTGACCATGCTGGTACTTACTTCTGAAAGACGTCTGGCAGTTCAACGTGTTGTGGTTTTGGCTCGTTATCCTGTGGGTAGAAAAATCAAACTTTAAATGGATACATGAGAAAAGTAATAGAGGTAAATTAGAACCTCAACACCTCGACTTACTGAAAGGGTTACCTGAAATGTAGTTGAAATGTCTTTGCGTAATTTGATGTGTACATTAATTGCTCAACCAATTATACACGCTAACCTTTGATATAGAGAAGGAAAGTGCTTTAAAGAATCCCTCGCAACCAGCAATGAGGAAATGCTATAAAACTCAGAAGTTAGAGACCCTAAAAATAGCACTAAACGGTCACACTCGCTAAGTCGATGACGTATTTAGTCCACCGTGCGTGGAAATATAAATCAACACAATTTTAAACAAAAATCTATTCACTGGATTCCGAAGCATCGCACTGCTGTACTGCAACTTCACTGCTGCATTTTCGACGAAAGATCACAACAGGAAGTGAAGCAACTGTTCACTAAATTCACGTGCGTCGAATGAAATCGCACCAAAACTCATTGTGTTTCTTGTGCGATGTAAAAAAAACATTCATTATTTTGGTATTCACCATTTTTGAGATGAGGATAAATTCCTTCTTTGCACCCATGAGTAGATTGACAAAGTTAAGTAATTCAATGCAATACAATGAGTTACAGACATATGAAGCGATTTCAAATTCACACAATCGTCGAACAGGGTGTACTAAGCCACGAGCTAAAGGCACAGTCAAATATTAACTAGAGCTGTTCTCCAATCAGCCAGGAAGAGCGTTAGAACCACCTTTTCAATTTGACCCAAACTCTGTTGATTCAGTAATATGATCATCCCAATGACCTACGCTCAGAAAAAAATAACTCAATGAGGCCAATAATACAAAGAGCATTAAGGAATTAAAAACAGCCCATAAGCCATTAAAAAATAAGCAAGAAACGAATGCTCCCAAATGAGCTGGAGGGTCTGGAACAATACAGCTCGTCTGCACGCCGCCGCCGGTCTTCGTACCGTTCGCAGAATTCTTGCAACACAGCGCGTGCTCTCGACAGCCGGAAACTTAAGACAACTTTCAATCACGTGTGCTATCGTAAATTATACGAGTATGAATTCCGTCTTTAAAAAAAACGCTTCGCCTTTCAAAAAACGTGGGTAAAAGCCACGATGGCTTTTCGGAAAGATATGAGGAATGATATAGAAGGGTGCCAATATACTAGCATGAGAGACCTACTCCTTGCTCTCATAAGCCCATCTATGTTAGACACAAAACGTTGCTACAATTGGTTTCCTTATTGTTGAAGTAAAGAACCGAAATGCTGTTAGATTTATATATTTATCCTGCGTACGATCACCTCCTATTCAAAATTAATCGATTGCATTAGAAGCTGGTGCAATGGAGTAACATGTAAACGAAATAGCACAGTAATAATACAATAAATAACGCGAGGCTTAGCACTTTCAACTCTAAAATCAAACAGATAGAAAATTCCCACACGCAAATCCTGGCGACTTCCGACAGCATGTTTTACAAACGCGAACTTGAACCATCAAAAGAGTACCAGTGAATCCTTTTTGCGAATGCTACGTACTTTAGTTACATAGGCAAATCCATTTCAAAGCATTTAGAGTGGTCAAATTCAAATTACAGCGAATTTGCGGGACAAGTACAGCATTCGTTCGAAGACGCAAGAAGCGAAGTTCGAGCAACTAAGCGGCCGAGTCAAAAAAGAATGGTTGGTACACACGAGGTTCACGAGGCGCGGTGGGCACAAGGGACGCGAGTGTACCCCACATACAAGCAGGACTGCAGGAATCCCCGCACAGCAGCGCTGTGAGGATGTGGTTGTGCGGTTGGGCACTGCACTCCGCACATGCGCACACCAGCAGCCCAAAATAGCCCTGAAGTTGCGGCGCAAGTCCACCCACCGGAAACTCAGGCATTCAGAAATGGTTCATCTTAACTGCTGCGCCGCATCTCATATAAGGATACAAGACGCAAGACATAGTTCCGGAAGAAACGGTTCCATACCAGTCACATTGTGTCGACTTCTGTCAGCCTTGGATAAAGCAGAAGTTGTTCAGTTAGTGAACTTTCTATGTTTGTTATGAATGAATGTGTGAATGAATTCGATTTGTTCGACTTTCTACGAAATATTTACTAGATATACAGGGGTTGAAAAAATTAATGGAAGCCCCAACATTTTGGAATCATAACCTTTTAACATGTTATAAACAATCAAAACTTGACATATTTTGATGTTTTATCGTATATTATTGTAGCTATCTGATATTTTATTTGAATTTACTATTTTGTACAGATATCTATAGTAAATTTAGTTATAATTTAGTTAGTTTAGTGATGTAGAAACCACCAGAATTGGTCCGTCGAGCAGCGGAAAAGTGTGTTTTTCTCTGTCTGCGAATCATCGTTTACCTTATTTTCGGCCTAGAGCCGAGGGTACGTTTGGAGACAGTAAAAAAAAGCATTTAATCGAGACTGCCTTTTCCCAACCATGAAACATAGCGGGGGTTCTGTGATGATCTGGGGTGCTATTTCTTGCAAATCCACCGGGCTAATGATTTCCATGATTTCATGGAAAATTAAAAGCCGGGACGGACTATTTTGGAATTTTGGGCGACCAAGTGTATCCTATATATGGTTCAAGCACTGTTTCCGGAGGGGAACGCCGTCTTTCAACAGGATAATACCCCAATCCATACAGCTATAATTGGTAAAAAATGACATGAAGGACATTCTAATGAAGTTGAGCATCTCATCTGGCCACCACGATCCCCACACCTCAACATTATCGAGCATTTATGGTCGGTTTTAGGGATTCAAGAAGGAAATCGATTTCCGCCGCCATCGTCTCTAAAAGACCTGGAAGGTGTTTTAACTGAAGAATGTGCTAAAATTCCTCTGAAACAATTCACAATTTTTATGAATCAATTCCTCGGAGAATTGAGGCTGTAATTGCCTCAATAGGTGGACCTATATCACATCAAAACGTATTTTGTTGATTTTCTCACGTGTTTCCATTATTTTGTCCAACCACTGTAGGCGAGCTACATAGATATGCTAGCAAAGTGATAGAAAGGTTGTAATAATGTTGAATCATAGGCATTTACTCAAAACGAAATCAGATTAACTAGATTTTAAGTCAGATCAAGTCTCCCTAATCCCAACGTAGGTGTTGCAAAGAGAGTAAAGGAGAAGACAACATTTAGTGCGAAATTAAAGAAACAACGGGAAAACTATCCACGAAGTCCGACCTCACACTCTGCACATGGGAACAACGAGGTTGAAAGAAGTTCATGAATAGAGATAAACATTGAAATAGGAAGTAATAGGAGCTAAAAAATACAACAGGAATCAGGACTAAGATGATCAGAAACAAAACAAAAAATGTTTTATTTTAGCAAAAATAGGGCCGACCGAATTTTGAGCTAGGTACCTCATATATTCCTTCTGGGAGTACAAATTCCCATAAACACAATAGTTGCATTACCCTGAGGGGTGGAGGAAACGTGAACAGTATAAAGGAATTCCTGCAGCGAGCAAAATTTCATCAAAGTATTTTAGACGAAAGGAAATTCCATTGTGGTCAGTAATGCGAAACGTTAGAGCATTGCAGAACAAAGACAATAAACCTATAACTACATAAGAGGCGAGATATAAAAAAATTCAAGTTTTGCTCGAATGAATCCTATTTCAATCAGACCTTGAACGTTAACATTAGGGAAAGTATCACATATACGGACATCCGTCTCTGCTATTCGGTGCTGTTATAACTCAAGCAAGTCACAGAGCTGAGCAGAAGGCTTCAGAAGGCTTCAGAGCCTCAGTTTGGCGAACTGGGGACTTCACTTCAGCATCCGTGCTGACGGAAGCAGCTGTGCGTCAGCACGGGCGCCAGCAGCTGTGTGCCCTGACAGCAGCAAGAAGTGCAGCACGGCTGCCCAAGTGTCACGTCGACGCCGTGAAGCAAAAATAGAGCAAGTCTGTCTCATCGACAAAAAAAAATTAGAATGTGATACTTATCGTGGGTGCGAGACTGAAATAAGATGAATGAAATAGCTGCACGACGTTAGTCAGAGAAAGTCCATGGGAAAAACGCGGTGTTTATTCGAGTTTAACTGACGTCAATCAAGTCGAGCATCTGACCGTAGTAAGATATTTAGTACAAGACGAACATAAAGCAGGGACGACTTCATTAACGTAGGAGGAAAATAAACACACACAGCAACATCTCGTTCACCCACAAAGACTCACTGTCAAGTTAATACATAAATAAGGGAAGAAGTATCCTTCTTTTGAGAACAGAGATGCTCTATCGCACAGCCACAATTACAAAACGACCACAGAGCGCACATGAGCAATGACACATGCGCTACTTCAGCTAGTGACCGAGCACACGGCAGCCGTTACGTACTCCTGGCGTTATTTTAAGCAACGGTCAGGACGGTTGGCTTGAGGCAGTTGACGGGTGCGGGGTTCAAGCCAGGAACTGTCAAGGACTGACCGCCCTGCTGAAAGTTTTATTAACGAAATAATAAGAGCTTTCAAAACTGAATACCTGTAGTATGTTGAGTCAAGTACAGCTACAGAGGTTCATGGCATGGTCTTCGAATTACATTGCAAATTGCCTGCATCAAGTTAATCCCGGCTATAAAAAGAAATCTGAAATCTGTGTAATATTTATATTATCAGGTAATATTCATGAGCTGAGTAAATCCTCCGGTGATGCTGGGTCGATCATAATGGGGGCACCAACCGAGCAAGTCCCCTGAACACAAACCAACACTGCCTTTGATTGCCTGCCAAAATCAACACTGATGGCAAACGCGTCCATGCATTCGAGCCATTGCCTCTCGGGCAGAAATTTGAGCCGATGATGTTCATGGAGTAAGCGGCCTGAACAGTGGAAAGTCAAACGGGCTGCAGCGGGTCACAATCAACATAACGGTAGCTTGCTCAGGCCAGAGACCGAAGAACTCGGTGTAATTGCCGCAGACGGTCGGTGAGCGCTCGATGATCAAGTTCTGGTGAGAGGACTTCAATTATATGTATTGTCCAGCAGGGGTCTGGGTGTTAAACAGGATCTGTTCTTTACGGTCATGATTACACGGCAGTGAGTAAGGTGCTGCTTTAGAATGAAAGAACCGTACGACATCAATAAACAAAAGCATGGCAGAGACGGACCAAGCACGAACTCCGGTAATTCAAACAGATGTGTGATTGCGGTCGAAGGAACGGAACTTCCGCTCGTACTTCAGAACCGGTACAAGATGCTGTAGAATTTTAAAATTATAATATAACAAGGACACAAGCATGAAAAAAAATCTATTTAAATAATTACTGCAGTAATTTTGTGAAAGCCGTGATTTATGAGGGAAAAATTCTTTGCACGTTGAGAACTAGCGAATAATATATACTACTATAAAACATAATAAACCATTTTATTATGTCAATATATGGCTCGAGTATACTTTGTGAATGTAACAGGAAAACTTAAATGTCAAATAGAAAAGTAAACAAAAGAATTTAGATAGAGATGAGGGTCAGAGAATTATGCGATGTGGTCTTCATATTTTGACATGAGGGTCAGAGAATTATGCAATACGACCTTCACAAGGCCCGTATATATGAGAGCAGCATGCTACAGCAACACCAGAGGAAGAGCTGGCAACACCAAAGCACAAAGAACAACAGTGTATAATTAACTCGTTAATATTGCGGTGCTCCCCGTCGCTGTGCGGGTACCAAACAGACGTGATGGTTTATAGTAAACAAGGCACAATTTGGTGCTCTGCTTCCGTGAAAAAGTGGTGATATTCTCGTGGGGCAAAATTTTTTTTTCTGTGAGAAAATTGTGCTCTTCTTTCGGGAGAAAATTATTCTGTTACTACACGGGAAAAATTATTCACGTATTTCGTCGGAAAACTGGTACTTTCTTCTTATGAAAATGATGCCCTTTTTGTGTTCAGTTTTTTCAAGTATAAAGCATTGTACACAATTTGCTGAAGGGGATAAATAAAGCTGAAGAGAATAAATAAATAAAGCTGATGAGAATAAATAAATAAAGCTGTAGGGCGCTGCGCTGAGCCGTTTATACCAGTAAAAGTTTATAACCGTTCAGGTTTATACCAAAACGGCCACCCCAGCTTCAGTCCTGGAGAAGAAAATGATCTAAAATTTGTACCTACCGGTCAAAAAATAAAAATGTTAAAACATTATCTACACTAAAAAGTCACTAATTAACAAAAACTTAAGATGTTAAGCCAAATTTAAATCGCTATTTATAGCTTTGACAATTTATCTTGAACACAACTCAAAATTTCATGTTCCTCCACCAACGATGTAGGAGATACTTTCGTGTGGTAACCACAGGAAAGTGCGGAGCAAACTTCAAGTCGAGCTAGAGGCGGACCCTCGCTACTTCACCGCGCGCCAATGGAGCTCGTCGTCACACAGCGACCATTTGCTGCTGGTGCGACGGGAACATCGCAGACTTGCGATCGTAACAGAGATTTTCAGCTCGACGGTACTTGCTTTTACATACAACACACACACACACACACACACATACACGCACATACATCCAACACACGCTCATGCATACCCAACACACGCACATGCATCCCAACACACGCACATACGCACACACACATACAACACACACACATGCAGACATACTACACATACATACAAAACAAACTCATGCAACACACACAGCACTTGCTGAGCGTCAGCTGCACACAGAGGGGCAGACAAAGTCTACAGGAAAGACGAACAGCGTTGCGGTAGGCAGCGATACGAAGCAATGAGTGGCAGACACTAAATAACTAGTGCAAGAAGATGCGGCTGGAACTTAAGTAACAGCGGAGACTACAAACACAATTAAATGAAATAAAGGGAAATTATGAACATTATGTAGTGAAGCGTTCTAATTTACAAACCTTTGATTGTTGATGTTTTGCGTTGATGTTCATGGTTTACACAAAGCAAGCAAAGTTACTCTTAAAATGACAAATAATTCCGTGTTATAATAAAAATGAGTAAACTGAAGCATGTATGTAGCAGTTACAACCTCATTCAGGGCGTCACGCTAAGGAAAATTTCAAATGTGCTCGACATCGAAATTAAAACGGGTAAAAAGTAAATGAGATGCCTCAAATTAACTTCGAAACGTTGGACGAATATCACCAAAAACCGAAATAAGCATCAAAAGATCACTTCGTTGGTTTCCTCCACTAGGAGGGAGGGACAGCAACAAGACTGTAACATTGACGTCCTTGAGAAAACTCTTGTTGTTGTTGGTTAGCTTTATATGTTCAGCAAAAATGAAAAAATGAAACGAACTGGTCTCAGTCGTGGATCATTCAGGCATTTGGTAACTGTTTCCGTTTTCGCTCAGAACTAACTTTTTCTTCAGCAGAGTAAGTTCTGAAGCGAAAGTAATTTCTCGTATTTTATAACCCGAGTATGGCCTCTTGTTTGGCATAAAGTTTCAACAGATCATTTATGCACAAATTGCTACACCAGTCAGCTAGCAACCCTCCCCCTCCCACACACGGCAGGGCTGTCACAGGTAAAAAATAATTTTTTCACCTGAAACGCTTTAAAACCGCCAAATATCGTTTATTTGAGAGTCAAAAATAAAAAAAAATAATGATCTGTATACTAAATAAATGGCACGGTTCGATCGAAGGCAAAGCATCCCCAGCTGCGTCAGACTAGAGTAAGAACGTAAAACAAAACACGAGAAGAACGATCACTCAGCACCGAACCCGGAAGCAAAACCTCGTCTTATTAAATTCACTCCACGACAGCGTCCCAACCCCCACCCAACTGACAGACTGGCATAATTGTCCACAAATTTCCAGCGGTTTCCCCACCTTGTGCCACAATGGGACAAAATTAGCGTTAATCTCACTAAGTCGGTCTGGTCTGAACCCAACGGAACTTTGAGACCGCAGCGTCGGTGATGGAATGTCGACTTCTCAACAAGGGACAATGATTCCTAAATATCGCCCGGAGTTGAGAATCTCAAGGCAGCCTCTGATGCACAGCGCGCACTGAAGTTGAGGATGCAAATATTGGGCTACGCTACGTACTCGTCTAGCTAGGCGCAATGCAATGCAAACCATCATAGAAACAGCAGCGTGACGCATTAATGCGATCAGAGCTGAGCACCAGGGCAACACGACACCAACGCTAGCACGCTGTGAGGGCATGACCGGCACGTACACCAAGGGAAAGTAAGAGCACAAGCAATAAGAGTAAGAATACCAGAACTGAGAGCGAAAACATCAGTACTAACAGTAACAGCACCAACACTAAAAGTTGAAAACACCTACACTAGCAGTAAGCAGGGACACCGACTCTCAGACTTATAGCACTAACCCAAAGAACAAGAACACCGGCTCCCTGATTAACAGCACCAATCTACAGAAAAAGAACGCCAACTCTGACTAAGAGCACTAACTCAAAAAACAAGACTAACTCCCTGAGTCCAAACAAGAGGAAAATTTAGAGGCATCTTGATCTGAGAGCAGAGAGAAGAAGCGTCGGACGTGCGACTGTCACACACTGCTGAGTTGTTGCGGGGTGCGGGTGTGGGGTGTGTGCGGGGTGCAGGTGTGGGGTGCATGCGAGGTGCGGGAGTGGGGTGTGCGCTGGTTGCGGGTGTGGGGTGTACGCTGGTTGCGGGTGTGGGGTGTGTACGCTGGGTGCGGGTGTGGGGTGTACGCTGGTTGCGGGTGTGGGGTGTATGCGGAGTGCGGGTGTGGGGTGTATGCGGGGTGCGGGTGTGGGGTGTATGCGGGGTGCGGGTGTGGGGTGTATTCGGGGTGCGTGTGTGGGGTGTGTGCGGGGTGCGGGTGTGGGGTGTACGCTGGGTGCGGGTGTGGGGTGTGTGCGGGGTGCGGGTGTGGGGTGTGTGTGTGGGTGTGGGGTGTGTGCGGGTGTGGGGTGTGTGCGGGGTGCGGGTGTGGGGTGTGTGCGGGGTGCGGGTGTGGGGTGTGTGCGGGGTGCGGGTGTGGGGTGTGTGCGGGGTGCGGGTGTGGGGTGTGTGCAGGGTGCGGGTGTGGGGTGTGTGCGGGGTGCGGGTGTGGGGTGTGTGTGGGTGTGGGGTGTGTGCGGGTGTGGGGTGTGTGCGGGGTACGGGTGTGGGGTGTGTGCGGGGTGCGGGTGTGGGGTGTGTGCGGGGTGCGGGTGTGGGGTGTGTGCGGGGTGCGGGTGTGGGGTGTGTGCGGGGTGCGGGTGTGGGGTGTGTGCAGGGTGCGGGTGTGGGGTGTATGCGGAGTGCGGGTGCCAGATCACAGCTCGAGCACGCCAGGCAAAACACGACGCAACGAAGACAAAAAGCCGCGGCTCGTGACTGCAGGAATGCTGAGGACGTGCTCAGACCGGCACAGAGGGGGACATCCTGCCAGTGTAGTGCAGTGAGAGGCCGAGTGGAGAGAGTGTGTTGGGAGAGTGGACACTTGTGTCTCAAGTGTCCTGTGTCTGGGAGAGAAAAGCTCAGTTCTGTGTTCCGCACCAATTATGACAATGCCCAGATGACGGGTGTCGCGCTTTCGAAAGAAGAGGTACTGACATCGTTTGGCCGATACTTTATGCACTACATGTTTATAATTATCTACCTTAATAAATTTTCCCCCATAATTCCTCAATGAGAGTGACAGGAAGTAAATCTTATTCCTGCCCTGTAGTCCCGTCTGGTGTTTACGCGCACACCAGGAATACAATTTAGAAAAGAATGCGCTAAGAAGAAGCAGGATAATTGATCCTCCAGCGGATATTGCGAGAGCGCACACGGCAGGTTACCAACGCCAAAATTTCCCAGATGAGTTGGATAAGAAACATGAGTTCGTCCAGCAGACAGCCTCCAGTCTCGGCTTGTGTCGTGCGGGAATAAAACATTTCCATTGAAATATGAGATTATTTTCTTTCGAAACTTCTCCTTCTTCAGAATGAAAGCGAGGCGAAAATCGTTGTACGTGTTGGCAATTTATTAATACAATTACTAAAGTCTAAATGAATAAAATTGAACGCTTCGAAATTAACAGTTCATCTTCACCAAAATTCTGCGACAAAACAAAACAGCGATAAGGAAATTAAAACTACAGCATACAAACGAACGATATAATGCCGTGGAAATGGATATGATGCACAGGGTCACCTGCAGCACGTCATGTCACCACAGAGTACAGAGTGATAACGCCATGCCTTCATCTCATGTCAACACGAGGCGACCAAAGTTCATTTCATGACTCTGGCGCAGTTAAAATGGGCCGCAACAAGCGTATTTTTTCCCATGTCGATGCACGAGTCCATTGCAAGGGAACGCAGAAATGAACAGCCAGTGACGGACCCATCCTTCAGTTATACGTCCCTATTCAAAGAGCGCACTGCAGTTCCGACTTGAATTATTTTCGGATGAAAAGTTCGCACTCAAGTACAAATGGGAGTATTTGATCTAGCGTTATGAGCTTGCGTTGTTGAGCTGCGACGTCGGATGTCACAAGTCACAATGCTCTCTAATGATAATTTAAATATTTTAAATAGCAAGGTAGCAACAGAGACAACGCAGTTCACAAGCTCACAGAAGAGACTCGGAATGAATTTGTTTGAGCCACTCACATAACATCGAAGGAAACGCTGTTTGGATTGTTTTGTAGCCAGGCTGCAATAACTCTATAACGTCCACATTTTTTACTCATGTTAGCGTTATCACAACCACCATCATTAAACTGGCACCGGCATCAGATATTCATCGATTTCAGGATGAGGAAGGAACTGCCACTCGACAGTGCAGTCCAAAAAACACTTCAGGGAACTAATTTTACGAGAAATACAGTGTATTGAGGCTATTTATGAAGGAGGACCGTACAGTCCACTAGGGCGTTAAAGGGATAACACACCATTCAATGATACCTTTAATTGTTCATGCAAGCCAACAGCGCACGACCACAACGCATGAAGGCAGTCCTCAGGTGTTCAAACTGCAGCTCTGCACCGTCTCGAAATGTAGCGGCAAGTACCTTATTCAAGCTTGAGTGTGCAGGCATACAAGCCCTCGTTTTAGCAGGCACGCCTGTCCAGTCACACCTGACAGGCACGTTTGCACAGTCACACCTGACAGGCACGCCTGCACAGCCGCAAGCACACCTGTACAGTCACAGCCCCCCGCACACCTGCGCACTCACACCTGACAGGCCCGCCTGCGCAGTCACACCTGAGAGGCAGGCCTGCGCAGGCCACGAGCTGAGGCAGGGAGCGGACGCCCTGACGATAGGCCGCGGCAGGGATGAACCACAAGGCTGCGAGCGACGACGTCACGCACGGACGAACACACAAGAGGGGATGGGAGGGATGTACGACGAAGGGGGGATAAAAATGTTGATTGATCATTACACAGGAGAAGCGAAGCAGAGATGGAGCTTGAATGCGCACGCTGAGAGCGCGCGAGTCGTCGCTGTAAAGCAAACAACAAGCCAAATGGCGTTCGGTTTTGACATGCTGTCAGCATTTACGGTCGATTTCACGGTAACAAAGCCACAAATAACCCATTTTACTTCAACGAAACGAAGGCCTGCCAAACCCTCAACAGGGGACCTTACATTTCCCCCCTACGAGCGCTAATTCCCATGGATACAAGAGTAGTGTCCCCTAAGGGGAATCCAAAACAGAACTCATCTTTAAAACAGTGAAGGTTCGACCGCGCATTTGCTGTTAAACGAACACAGACGCAGAGGATGCAACGCTTCAGAGGGAAGCAAATCTTGCATGGCGTAGTGCGAGTGATCAGGAAAAGGGGACGTGAAATTCAGTTTGAGCAGCCTGACCTACAAAAAAAATAATTTAAATAGATTCAAAATAATTACAAAAGATTCAAGAACTGAACAAAACAATGGTTAATAATTTTTTTTGACAGACGTTTAACTTGTCAAATGAGGCTTAAAGGATGCTGAGAAGTTAACAAAATGTATTTTGAAAAAAACATTGTTTCCTGGAACCAGCAATACGAAACATTCTATCCAAAACATGAAAAAATCGAAACACAGTCCGCTTTCTCTTAGCCCTTATTAAAATGAAATCGACAATTTTCACAGGAAATAAACAAATCTGGATGGGAATATGAGCGATATGAAACTCATAACGCATAGAGAGCAGCAAACTAAACAGAAGTGATCTACATGGAGTGCAGTTGACACCACAGAAATAGTCTCAGAAGAGGCGCGACATTCAGGAATAGAACGGCAGAAATTTAGGGTGGGAAAATGTCAGAGTTACTGCAGGACACGAGGCAAGACAAATGTCAAGAACAAAACGCCATCATCACGTCGACAAAAAAGAAGCAGAATGATGTGGTTAACGCTTGTCGGAAGGCAGAACACACCAGGCTCAAGAAAAAGCGGAGAAGGGTTGTTTTGCGTACGAGTTTAGTACAAACCTCATGATTTATTGCTGACTAGATAACCAGTGCACTTTTGAGTCAGCTTCCTCATATATTTACACTCAGAGAAATCTTGACCCACCCAGGTGTGTCAACCTTGACGCACTCACAGGCCGGGCGAGAGAGTAAAGTCACGGCCAGGAAGACATAAGTATCAGTTACCTGTTTGGGGGTTTTGTTGATCCAAATTTCACATTTTCAAGAAAATATTCAATTATTAAGTCATAACAACTATATGTAGGCAAATATATGTCCAGTTTCTTTCACTTTTCGAAGTTAATGAGGTGAATAATGGAAAAATGTTAAGTAACTGCGTACGTTTTTTTGCACGCATAAACGAATTTATTCAGTTCATTCCAAGATATAAGATTTCACTTCAAGTGACAAGTTTCTTGCGTTTTGGGACTATGTGTACCACTAGGTAAATCACTTATTTCCATACCGGTTTAAATTATTGACAGTTTATCTAAATCAAAATCTTTTCAAAAGAAAAATATTTACATTACGAGCTGAAATGTTATCACGCATTTGTATTTCTCACATATCTCAGGAAGCATAAAATGTGTGCAAGCAGTGAAATCTATTTCCCAATTCTGCCACTTGCAACGTAACCAAACCAACCATTTACAACCGCAAAAATGCGGTGAACGTGTTAATAACTAAAATGCAAGATATTAATGCCGATATACGAGAAGGAACTCACTATGAAAAATTCATAATGCAACACTTGTTTACGACTCAAGCTTGTAGGTGTAATAAATTAACTAGCACTTTCAGCAGAAGTATGCTGTTAAATTAGACGTGGCCTTTCACATTAAGAAAATGAAGTGCTTGCTAGAATGAAAATTATTAAGAAATAGCGCATGATGAGTGAAATTATCTCCAGTTCGTCGATCACTGATCTATTTATCAAGTACCGAAGTAAATAGCTCATTTGTGCTGTTTTCAACTTCGTGAGAAGCAACCGCAGCTGACGCAGATATCCCGCGGCCTCGCCTCCATGCATGCATGCAATGCATGACTAATTAGTATCTGTCAGCCTGTCATTGTGAGTGGTCACGGGTGCAAGTGTAATCCGCTAAGCACCCATATCCAGCGTAGTTTCGTAAGAAAGTGGAGTCCACTTTTTTTGTGGTCTCATTCAAGATCCGAGGGATTTGTTTGGTGTATGAAGAAAGCCATATGTACTTGTGTACCTTTAATGACAAATTGTATTCAATTACTATTCGGCTTCATTTGGCGGCTTCATTTCTGGCCGCCATTATTTTTGTACCTGGGCTAGTTCATTCGCTTCAAGATGATAACCTGAAAGTCATTCGTTCCGAAGCCTTATTAATGTTTTGATTTCATTCCATTTTTAAAGAGGATATGTATTTGTGCGTGAGATGTGATTGTTTTATGCATCAGCCGAAGTACGGGCTCGTAAGTTGATAGATTACTGGTGACTCATCTTGAACGTCGTCATGCGACCTTGGCGTTCAAGTTCAAGGTCGCGTCCTCGACGGTTCGAATTTCTTGATCGTTTGCAGAATAAATAGTGCCTAATAATTCATGTTGGCATATAAATAAATGGGTTTGAATTACTGGTTATTAATTTTTAATGATGCAAATGTGGATAGAAGTAATTAATTAGAATGGAAAGCAACAGGAATGAAATATAAAACCATGTATTCCAGTTTCATGTGTGTGGGACATGGATCAACTTTTGCAGTCAAAATCATGTTATTATTTTAAAAGGTATTGAATGAATAATCAGCAAAAGTATTATGATTAGATAAAATCAGATATGATTTGATTATTTTACTGAAAATTATCATTGATTTGAAAATTCATTTAAATGCAGCCACGGTATATGTATCTTGCTTTGGAAAATTCATTTATCCAATCATGCTCATGAAATTTCAAGTTCAATATTACATTCAACAATGGCCATATGTTTAAAAAAAATAGCCTTGAAGAAAACCAAACAAGCTGGTATAAAACTATATTACCCGATTTTTTGGACTAGTTAGGTTAAAGTTATTAGTCACACTAAAAGAACCTGGTGTAACCATGAATGTAATTTTTTTACAATTATTATTGGCTTTAATCATATTGTTGGATAGCCTAACTGTTTTCTTTTTGCTTGCTTTTCATTAAGACCTTACTTGATACTCATTTGGTATGTTCTTTTCCAAAATATATCCTAATTTGTTTTAAAAGTTTTTGATACTTTTTCAGCATTTGAAAATGAATTACAAACAGTGTTCCCTCTATTCTTGCAAGTCCAGATTTATAGCTTCACTTGAATATTATTCAACTAAACAGATCATTGGCCCAGTAATGGCTTGATAAAATTATTCTCAGTTCCTTCAACTGGTGCTTGGAGTGAGCCTTCTCCATCAACCAATGGTTTTGAGTTCACTCAATCAAGGACGAAAACTCATGTGAGTACTACTGCTCATTATATTATTAGTGCTTCAATTTTCTCTGCATGAAATTCTTATTATAATTGATTAATGGATTAGCCTATGTTAATTATTAGGTTATTAACTTGTAAATGGTACATAAATTATTGAAAACAGTTTTTCTTCTAATCCAATTTCAGTAGAGTTTACTGATTAGTAGGTATGGGGAAGAAAGGCTTTAACTAAAGCGTAATATAGGACCCAAACATAATCAAGTATTTTGGTTGCATGTGAAAGTATTTCTATTAATTTTCTGTAGTTTGATGTTTTGTACAGAATATTGTTAATGTAAATATCTATAAATAATGACTTTATAGCAGCCCTCTCCAGGGTATATACCTACAGAATAGGATATGAGAAGACTGTCCTCAGAAAAGCTTGTTATAATGAAATAATTGTACACAACTTCCAACTCAAAAGTGCTTGATAATCAATGAAAATTAAAAACTTTGTTACAGTCTACAATTCTTTTTAACATGTTTAGGTTACAGGATTTTTTTAATGCAAAATGAAGAAAAGTAGAATTAAATTCTTTGTTATCTTCAAAATAAATGTTTTGACTTACTTCAATATATGTGACAGCCGAGTTCATACTGTATATATGTATAGATAATCAAAGCAACAAAGATGCTGAACATAGAGTTGCCATTTTGCTTTACCAATTCATAATTCATGATTGGAAATTCTTGAAACTAAAATAGATCCAATCAGAAGTTGATTTTGATAAGAAGATGTGGATTGCACTTATGTTTTCTGCACAAATAAATGAAGAATGAACATAGTTTAAGGTATAATAGCTTGAATAGGTTTGTTAGAAGAAGTACTTTAGTATTAATTTCTAACCAATAATTACGTCTGACAATACGAGTATAAAGTTACTGTCTACATTTCCATGTTCCAGAGTAACTGGAATTAACTAATCGTAAAAATTCGTAAATTTTAACATTGGGTTTCCGCACGTATGTTTCGCGAATTCCGCACACAACGAAGGCGGGCGAGCATTGACGTTCGTCCACAAAATGAAAATTTTGGCTATCGGATGTTTCACATTGTGATGATGAAAATAAAACACAATAATAATTGTTCGACGAAAACTCTCTAGGTGAGGAAAAAAATCATGCGAGGGTATATTTTTTATCTTTCTTGAATAATAACATAACCTTAACTTTTTCAGATATGCATTGAATTCGTGGGAATCACTGAGATGAATATCATCAATGCAATGTGAGGGAATCTCCTGAAAATATGCAGCTGGAATACTTCAAGTGTCTCGTGAGGTGTCCATACCTCGCCCTGTGAAGACAAGTAAAAAGGTAAGAATTTCATTCTATTGTTATTTTGGCAGTTTTTGTCCCTCAATTATTAAGAAAAAAATGAAAATGAAACATTTGTCTTCTAAAGGCAGTTGTTAAAATAGTCCACAAGCGAACGCAAGAATGAAGGCAAAAGTTTCATTTGAAAAAAGTGAAAATTATTTGTTGTAATTTCATAATTATTCCTTCATTGTAGAGTTGGCGTGCAGAGTAAAGATTAAATTATTACACTAATGAAGGAATCCTGGATTTCGCTGCTGTCTTGGAGATAAATATTTTTTAACGAATATTGACCCAGTGTTAAATCATAACAAGTAATTACCCATCAAGTCAGTCTTCATATGGAAGATATTAGAGATATGAAGATCTAGAAAAATAGGTATTTAAACCCATCATGTTCGTACTACAATGCAAGGAAATTTATTTTAACCCTACGTTATGTCTGAAAATGTAGTCGAACGTTATTATCATAAGCATATCATGGCTGCTTATGAGCTTACAAACGACCAAGCAAGCATTTAAACAAACTAAATTATAAAAGTTTTATTGAATTCAGGTCAAATTTTTCAAGATTATAAATGACACACATACTAAAATTTTTCTTTTTTCACCCAGGAGCCATTACCGATGATCATCTTCGACGGTCCAACCATTTGGCTCCAGCCACATGCGGGAGACTTGTGGCAGAAGGAGGAGAGGTCTGCGCTTTTGAAGGACGCTGACATAGCAGTCGGGCTTGGAAGTTACTACGGTTTCGATTGCTGCCATCCTAAATGCTGCTGCGCGACTTTCCATAAGATAAAACTCAAGTAAGTGACAATTAGGTCTCGTCTTCAGACTACACCTTTTCACTTCAAATTAATCTAAGTCAAATTCGAATTAATCCAAGTCAAGTTAGAATAATCCAAGCCTACTTCAAATTAATTCAAGTCAAGTTCAGTTTAATCCAATTCAAGCTCCATTTGATCCAAGCCAAAGTTAAATTAACCCAAGTGAAATTCAAATTGATATAACCCTAAGGTGGAGTCGAAGTCATTAGCTGTACAACTGTGATTAAATACTTGTTCAGAAAATTTAGGTATTGACTACCCAGTTCTTAATTCAAGGTACACTCCGCATTATACTCTGTCTAACGAAGATAGTGAAATTCACGGCACTCATGTTCCCTACAAACTTACCTATTTAGTATAACGTCTTAATTATTCAAACAGTCTCCTTTGTATCATTCGTGAAAAAAAAATTAAAATTTCATTAGAAAGCAGAACTTCCCTTTCTAGTTCCAGGTTGCGTTGATCAGCTGATCAAGGTTCAGTGTTGATTAGCTGATCTCTGAGCAGATCAAACAATTCATAGCATAAGTTGTAGGAGGCATTATAAAGGCAATAGGATACTGCTGGGTTACCTCATCTATTGATAGGCCTTTGAGACTTCTTTCTTTCGCAACCACCTGGATTTTTAGTTTTCATATCCTCTTCGTTGACTTTCATGCCTTTTCTTTTTCTATTGCAATACTAACCTGCTGTTTTAATGTGCAGGGTACCCTTGGTGGGAATCCTTTCGTGCATAAGTTCAATGTTTTTTAACAGTCGATACTAAATGTTTGTCCCCTCAGGGGGATACAGCTGTTGTATCTATGGGAATTAGCGCTCCCAGGGGGACAATGTGAGGGCCCGAGCTGAGAGTTAGCTAAGTAAGCTTCTTTTTTTTTTGTTGGAATAGAATAGGTTTTTGTTTTGCTACGGACCATCTTTTTTCGGTTCACTGCTGTGTTGTTTTTCACCACCTACTACTTTCTTCTTGAACTTTGATCTTGTTTCATGAACTTCTTTCTCATCTTACTGTTTCTGTACCTTTTCTGCATAGATTCTACGATCCCTCAACTCCATACTAGATGGTGCCTTCTTCCTTCCTCTCTTTGGATTGAATTTGTTGCGGATAGGGAGGCTTAAACTAACTATTGATCTAATCTAATCTACTAAATGTGTGTCTCTTCTTCTTGCTTTCTTTGGATCGCGTATGTTGTGGTTAAGAGAATCTTAATATTAAGCGTACGAATAAATTATTAATGAAAATTAATAACTGAACTTCAGCAAGACCACGAATCTGACCCTACAGATTAATTACACTGTTATGAAGTTGTGTCTACCTATACCATAGATGCTCATCAAAGCAACAGTTTTACTAACATCATATAAAAAATGTGTTTAATTTTTGATAAAAATTTATTGCATGTATTCTTACTTGAGCAGGACAGGCTAGCAGGATCCGGTGCCCGTAACTCGACCAGGAGATGCGATAACCTCGTCCAGTCCTCACCTCCACCAAAAGATCTCGGTATCGCTGCCAGTGGCCGTCAACACATCCGAGTCATGGCCATTTGACATAGCTTAAGGTTGCGTTGTGGAATTTTAGTTTGGTGTAAACATTTTTCGTTCAAACTCGTATGTAGATCCAAAGGAACACGCTTCCTTTACAGTGAATGAGAATTTCATTTGTGCGATAATAAGAAATTATTTCACCGTTTCAGAATAGAGAGAATGTTTCCTTATGTTGCATGAGACCTTTTTCGTGAACTTGAAGTAAATATGATACTAAAAGGATTAATGTAGCTTTTCGCTTGTCCATACATTCTCTAATTTATGTAGAAATATCCGTACTATTGTAAAAAAAATTAATGGTCACCACACCTTTTTCAGTTCAAATTAATCCAAGTCAAGTTCAAATTAATCCAAGTCAAGTTCAAATTAATCCAAGTCAAGGTCAAATTAATCCAAGTCAAGTTCAAATTAATCCAAGTCAAGGTCAAATTAATCCAAGTCAAGTTCAAATTCATTCAAGTAACAATCGAATTAATCCAACCCTCAGTTGAGTTAAAAAATTATACCATCACTTGTTAATTCGAGCTTTTTTTGTTATATATGGATCTATTGGAAGTGATGAGCAAGACAGGTTTCGAGGTGTTATTTACACTCGAATATATTTATATACGTGAAATTTCACTTTATCACATGTATGAAATCATATACGCAAATACAAAAGATTATCATTGGACGGTATGTAGTTTAATCTTTAAAAGAAATATTGAAATGCGATTCACTGAGTACGAATGTACGATTCCGTTTGATTACAATTCAAAGGTGTACATTACTACACTGATACATTCATGCATTAGCAATGAAAATATTGCCATCCATTCTAATTCCGTGTTAGTCAATGTGGAGAAATGTAGGATCCTCTTACAATACACAATAATAATACAAAAACAATATTTCTAACTTAATGCTGATTTTATTTGTGTGTGTTTACATTTCGATATATGATGCTTTCAAGACTTAAATAACTTTTATGATAATCATTTAATAAATATTCAAGTCTTGATAAAATTAAATATTGAATTTTAAACACACACAAATAATATCAGCATTATGTTAGAATTATTGTTTCTTGTATTATTATTGTGTATTATAAATGGACCCTACATTTCTTCACATTGACTAACAAGGAATTAAAATGGATGGTAATATTTTCAT
Organism: Morinoia aosen; assembly: GCA_030386875.1. Lineage (NCBI taxonomy): Eukaryota > Metazoa > Arthropoda > Malacostraca > Amphipoda > Talitridae > Morinoia > Morinoia aosen. The sequence goes on from CM059556.1 coordinate 29,811,278, forward strand.
TGCTAGTGCAGGAATGTATCTGGGTAGTAATGTAATTGTACTCAAATGGAATCGTACATTAGTACTCAGTGAATCGCATTTCTATATTCCTTTTAAAGTTTAAATCTACATATCGTCCAATGATAACCTTTTGTATTTGCGTATATAAATATATACGTACACGTATATAAATATATTCGAGTGTAAATAAAACCTCGAAACCTGTCTTGCTCATCACGTCCAATAGATCCATATATAACACAAAAAAGCTCGAATTAACAAGTGATGGTATAATTTTTTAACTCAACTGAGGGTATGATTAATTTGATTGTTACTTGCATTAATTTGAACTTGACTTGGATTAATTTGAACTTGACTTGGATTACGTCGAACATGACTTTGATTAATTTTGAATTTGACTTGGATTAATTTGAATTTGACTTGGATTAATTTGAACTTGACTTGGATTAATATGAACTAGACTTGATTAATTTGAACTTGACTTGGGTTAATTTGAACTTGACTTGGGTTAATTTGAACTTGACTAGGATTAATTTGAACTTGACTTGGATTAATTTGAACTTGACTTGGGTTAATTTGAACTTGACTTGGATCAATTTGAACTTGACTTGGATTAATTTGAACTTGACTTGGATTAATTTGAGCTTGACTTGGATTAATTTGAGCTTGACTTGGATTAATTTGAACTTGACTTGGGTTAATTTGAACTTGACTTGGATTAATTTGAACTTGACTTGGATTAATTTGAACTTGACTTGGATTAATTTGAACTTGACTAGGATTAATTTGAACTTGACTTGAATTAATTTGAACTTGACTTGGATTAATTTGAACTTGACTTGGATTTATTCGAACTTGACTTGGATTTATTCGAACTGGACTTGGATTAATTTGAACTTGACTTGGATTATATTGAACTTGACTTCGATTTATTCGAACTTGACTTGGATTGATTTGAACGTGACTTGGATTAATTTGAACTTGATTGACTTTGATTTATTCGAATTTACTTCGATTAGTTTGAACTTGACTTGGTTTAAATTGAACTTGACTTGTATTACATTGAACTTGACTTGGATTAAATTCAACTTGACTTGGATTAAATTGAACTTGACTTGGATTAAATTGAACTTGACCCTGATTAAATTGAACTTGGCTTGGATTAATTTGAACTTGACTTGGATTAATTTGAACTTGACTTGAATTAAATTGAACTTGATTTCGATTGAATTGAACTTGACTTAGATTAATTTGAAGTGAAAAAGGAGTAAAATTATCTGATTTTATAGCGTACATTTCCTTTAACTGCGATTAGTAATATGTAATGTTCTATTACTCGTGTAAAAAATACTATTATTAAGCTGTTTAGCCACAGTTATTATAAGAATTCTTATAAGTGATGAAATCGGGTAGAATTCTTTTGGCTGGTACAACTTGAAGAATATTTTCTCTACAGCACTGTAAGACTTTGTCCAATTCTGCAACAACTCCTGTTTTTTACGGAACCCAAAGTGAAAAATAAAATATTTTCCGTTCGTTCGAAAGTTCCTGGATTTATTCAGGAACGTTCAAACAGACGTTTTAATATTTGATTCTTCATTTTCATTTCGTTACTTGTGTACAAGTGGAGAACTTGACCGGTATAAATAATTGTCAAAGTTTTTATTGAATGAAAACATAATCATTCTGTGTGGAGATGAATCATGATTTCATTTGTGCGAGATAAGTGTTTGGAAAGTTATTTTAATTTTCACAATGAAATCTTTACACCTTTGCTTAAGACATGCGTTATTTTACAAGAACTTAAATTAATTATGAAACTAATAGCAGAACTAAAATATTTCCTTCCGTATGAATATTTCAAGGTTCACCTGGAAATGAGTATAGAGCAGAATTTTTTTATTTAACTTAGAGTTCCATAATTTAATAATACTCTACATTAACTTGATCTGTGATTGATAGAAAAATATTTTATTTCTTTCTTGTGTAAAATGCGATTTAACATTTCTAAAGGTATTGCGAGAAAGTGGAATGTTACTCGTGTGACTTTTGTTTTGGGAACTTTTCGTTTCAAAATAGAGAATTCTTGTACTATAGCGTGAGACCTTTACGTTTCATATTAAATATGAAATTAAAATTGAAAAAATATGTTTTTAATTGTTAGGACGTTTCTTGATTACGCATGCGGAAAGGTTCTCACAGATGTACACAGAATTTGTCCTAAATGTTGAATAATTTTTATCACTTCCAGTTCTAAGTAGATAAACATTTAGTGCTGAATTTGTTTCACCTTTTTTAGTGTTTAGACTTCAACTATTAATTTTCTGAGCAATGAATACCGAGAAAATGTGTATTTCAGTGTTGAATAAAATGGGCGAACTGAACTGATGCTGTTTTTATTTGAATGAATGAAGGATGTGGTCATGTTTAAGCCTACCTTTAGCGCGTGAAAGTTCTTAGTTATTTAGAATACAATTCGGTATGAATTCAGGGCTTTCTTCGTTCGATGAATGTATAGGTATTGTAACCGTCACAGTGATTCAAGCTCATATATCGTTAATATACATTTAACATTGTTGTGAAGTTATTGAAGCTGTTCTCAATTTATTTGCTGATTTCAATTAACTGTTCTACTCAATAAATTTTTGAAGTTTCTCTACACTACGGTATGCAATGTTTTAATGCTGTCTGTAAAATTGCTCAATACGCTGACTTTATTAAGAACTGATTTTGTTCTGTGGAAATATAGTGATAATTTTGAATTTGAAAGTCAAGAGTTGATACACCATAAGCCTCAAATACTCGTAGTTCAATAATCCTGTTGAACCATTTTTCTTGGTCCACGGGCGAGTCAGAGCGGTATGGTAGGAGTAAGTTAAATCTATGTTTTAGGTTCCGTAGATTTCCCCTAGGTGTGTCATGACGGCCCTAAGTGTGTCATGTAACACACTTAAGTGTGTCATGTCGCCTCCATGACACACAATTGTGTGCCGGTTTTGCGACAAACGTATGACACGCTTAAGTGTGTCAAAATGACCCTATATTTTTTCTCAGTGTAGTTTTTGGGGAACATTCTTCGTACAATAGAGGCTGAATTTTGATTTATATAATCTTTGAAAGCAGAGCGGGGACGGTGCAACCAGCTGACCAAGCCATCAACCGACTCAGGAAGCAAAATTTAAATGTTAGTTTAAGCCTCCCTAACCGCAAAAAGGCGTTCCAGAGAGAGGAAAGAGAAAGGCACCATTTAGCATGGAGATATGGGAACCCAGAATCTATGCACAAGGTGCATAGAAACAGTGAACTGAGAAAGAAGGTCGTAAAACAAAATAAAATTTGAATATGGTAGTATGTGCTAAAAAACAGGACAGCATTAACCAAAGAAAGATGGTCCTTAACTGAACAAAGAGTAATTTATTTCAGCAAAAAAAGGCCTACCTAACTTTGAGTTCGGGACCTCACATTTCCCCCTTAGGAGTGCTAATTCCCATAGATACAACAGCTGCATCCTCCTGAGAGGAAACTATTTTAGAAAGAGAAATTACATCCTAGCAGAGAGGATAGTTGTTTAAAAAAAGTATAACAGAAAAGCAAACAGAGAAAATAATGGGGAAAATAACGAAGGTTAAATTAAGACGCACCGGAAAAAATAATTGTAAGAAAGATCAACGAAGATAAAGTATGTAAGAGAGAGTACAACCGTAGGGGATATAGCAGCGAGGAGTACACAGAGGAACAACAGTGAGGCCACGTAAAAGAGTAACAACATCAGCAACACAGTAAATATCTTAAAAAGCAGAGCAGCATCGAGGGGCACGAAGAGGGGGGAGGTAGTGAGGGGGCCAAATACAAGGGGGGAGGTGCCCCCCCCTCCCTCCCTCCACGCGCCGTCAGCTGTGACGGGAGACAAGCTGCTCCCCCCTCCCCGCTGCGGGGCTGGTGGTTCTCAACCACCAGCCGCAGTTCTGCTCTTCTCAACGCCTTGAGAACCTCCTATACCAGCGCCGCGGACAGGTGGTTCTCAGCCACAGGACCTCCGTTGGCTGCGTTCAGTGGAAGTGGTGTAGAAATGCCGTCAACACCAATGATGTAGAAGCGGTGTTGTGATGCTGATATGAGGATATAATACAGAATTGTCTGCTGTTCCGATGTTTACATTCCGTACATAGTGAGATATGACAATAAAGGCAACGCAGTCACGACTGCAGTGCGAAGGCAGAAATAAAGCTAAGTGTATCAGAAGGTTACTTGAGTAGAAAGCCTGTCCTACAGCAAATATGGGCAAAAACAAACCATACATCATGTACGAAGTTTGTCCACGGACATATCGGTAAAAAGAGACCGTATACCCTGCACAATACGCGTGGTGGCAAACCACCAGACAAACGGACAGACAAACATGCGAGCACTCGCGTGGTGACAAACGGACAGACAAACCAACACGCAGGCACAACACGCGCGGTTCAGTTCCCACGCACAATGGGAAGGAAAATTCAGCCAGGGCTGCCAAGGCTGGCGGGACGCGAGGCGTGCGGCCGCTGCTGCGCGGCTCGGCTTACGGGACCTGCGGGGCTTCTGCAGTGTGGTGTGTGTTTGTGTTGTGTGGTGTGGGGCTGTGTTGTGTATGTTGTGTTGGCTGTGTGTTGTGTGTGATGTGTGGCGTGTGGTGTGTGGCAGCGGCTGTGTCGTTTCTGTGTGGCAGCAGCTACAGTTCGTATGACACATTGCACCGTCTACACGGTACATTAGTTTATAACTTAGTTTAACCCATCTTAACCACAACAAAGATGTCACCAAGAGAGAAAAGAGAAAGGCCCAATTTCGTATGGAATGAAAGGAACGGCAAATCTATGCACAAAGTCAGTTCCTAACAACCTGGGCACAGAAATTGCAATTGAATGAATTTTATGAAAGAAGATGAAATTTGAGGAGAGTAGCAGGGACCGGAAAAAAGGAAAGCAGTGAACCGGAAAATGATGGTCCGTAACAAAAGAAAGAACTATTCCACTTCAACAAAAGGCCTACCTACCCGCCCAACTTGGGACATGACATCTTCCCCTCCCCTCCTCGCACTGTGCGCACCAAGTTCAATGGATACAATGACGATCTCCCTGAGTGGCACGACACAACCACCGCCTACACGCACACACCAACACAGACACTACACGCACAACACACACCACACGCACAACACACACCACACGCACAACACACACCACACGCACAACACACACCAAACGCACAACACACACCAAACGCACAACACACACCAAACGCACAATACGCACAATACACACACACACACCACACCACACACGCTCACACACAACTTCCATGGCAGACACACCAGCTACACGCGACGGTCCTGGCGAACGTGTCGTAAAGAAAAACAAATTTCGCTTCATTAATTCAATAGCATCAAATAACGTGAAGCCAATATAAATGACGCTCATCTACCGTAAATTACGCCAAATGGAGATAAATTCCGATTAATTAGAATAAATTACGTTTCATTGGTGTATACTTCGATGAATTGAGCAACCGCACGCTGCTTATTGAGTCCCCTGAGACAAGAGATGAGTGCAGAGCTTACTGAGAGCGTCACTACACTGCTGGTGTGGTGCTGTACCCTCCTCTACACACCACACCGACAGGGCCTCTATACACACCACACCGACACGGCCTCTACTACACACCGACAAGCTGCATCACACAACAGTCTCTAAAAAAAACGGCTGAAATAAACTCTTAAATTTTGTGATATATATCTACACATGCGACATCGCTCACAAAATTTAATTTTAATCCATCTGTTGCTTTCGTAGAGACCGTGTGAGCGTGTTGGCATGTGATGCGGTGTGGAGAGGCCGTATTAAAACATATATTTAGGTTTCGATGTTTTGAGTATATATACTCGAAACATATATATATATATATATATACATTTATATATATTACATGTACATTTATATATATATATATATATATATTTCACCAGGAGAGCAACGACAAAGAATGAGAGCTCAAGAGATGAATGGCATACTAGCCCCAGAACGGGGGAGTAAAGGCGCCGCCTCAGCTGCTCTGAGGGCGACTCGGGAACCACTGCATTCAGCAACGCAAGTCAAGAAACAGTGCACAGAATTACTGTAGGTAGTCACACCATGATTTCTGAGAAGGGAACTGAATACATGAAACGAAGGCACAACTTCCTCCCCGCATTTCCGGGACGGAAACCCCATGAGAACAAAGGGAATTTGTTCTTTGTCACGATGTTGAGGGAAAAAGCAGCGAGGGCTTCCCCGCTACCAAAAGAACCTCGCCAGTTCAGCCAATGAGAGAAGCGGACGCTGGGGATGTAGCATTCAGTGGACGCGAGACTCAGAGGTCCCGTCGCTCCAATTCATTTCAGGTAATGCACGCTGTCTCTCTTTGTCACTATGGAAGGCCCATGCCGAGGCCTCTACGCGTATTCCTGCAGCAGGGATATACCTCAAGATATACATGGGGAACTGCTCTCACATCATTTCCCCAATATATCAATACTACTCAAACTATACCATTGCTCGACACCTCCAGTATATTTACAGTAGCTGACGGCCACGCACTCAATCCAGGTATTGGCAACGCGTATCTGTGCTACCAAACCAGGTCTTGACAGTGCGTATCTGTGCTACCAAACCAGGTCTTGACAGTGCGTATCTGTGCTACCAAACCAGGTCTTGACAGTGCGTATCTGTGCTACCAAACCAGGTCTTGACAGTGCGTATCTGTGCTACCAAACCAGGTCTTGACAGTGCGTATCTTCGCTTTCCTTTAATGTACTGCTTTGTTTTCCTTTAATGTACTGCTTTGCTTTCCTTTAATGAACTGCTTTGCTTTCCTTTAATGAACTGCTTTGCTTTCCTTTAATGAACTGCTTTGCTTTCCTTTAATGAACTGCTTTGCTTTCCTTTAATGAACTGCTTTGCTTTCCTTTAATGAACTGCTTTGCTTTCCTTTGATGTACTGCTTTGCTTTCCTTTAATGTACTGCTTTGTTTTCCTTTAATGTACTGCTTTGTTTTCCTTTAATGTACTGCTTTGCTTTCCTTTAATGAACTGCTTTGCTTTCCTTTAATGAACTGCTTTGCTTTCCTTTAATGAACTGCTTTGCTTTCCTTTAATGAACTGCTTTGCTTTCCTTTAATGAACTGCTTTGCTTTCCTTTAATGAACTGCTTTGCTTTCCTTTAATGAACTGCTTTGCTTTCCTTTGATGTACTGCTTTGCTTTCCTTTAATGAACTGCTTTGTTTTCCTTTAATGAACTGCTTTGTTTTCCTTTAATGTACTGCTTTGCTTTCCTTTAATGAACTGCTTTGCTTTCCTTTAATGAACTGCTTTGCTTTCCTTTGATGTACTGCTTTGCTTTCCTTTAATGTACTGCTTTGTTTTCCTTTAATGTACTGCTTTGTTTTCCTTTAATGTACTGCTTTGCTTTCCTTTAATGTACTGCTTTGTTTTCCTTTAATGAACTGCTTTGTTTTCCTTTAATGAACTGCTTTGTTTTCCTTTAATGTACTGCTTTGTTTTCCTTTAATGAACTGCTTTGCTTTCCTTTAATGTACTGCTTTGCTTTCCCGCAATGTACTACGAATGGGAACATTCCTTCAATTTTCGTACATTTTGTTACCTGCTCGGTTGGAGAGTCCGGCCATACGGTCGACACTTAAATTGAATACCCAAACACTATATAAGGAAATTCACTGCTTTTTAATTGTTATTCATTATAATTGGTAAAAAATATTTTCCCGTGTTTTCGCGACAAAAAAATAAAGACACCAAAATAAGGAAATATACGCATTCAAAATGTTCATCTTTAAAAACTTTCCCGCGGCTGAATGACATCACGAATGAAATATCTGTGAGACAACACAACTAAGCAGATGAAATGAAACGCAGTAGCTTCTGTTATGAAATTATCTCTGTTCTCGAGAACAGGTTCCCAGCGTTGCTAAAGGAGCTCACTCCAGATGTAGCCTGGATACAAAACTTGAATTGTTCCTTGGAAATTCCAATTAGGCCTTCAGTGTTGCCATGGCAACCCTAGGGTGTTCATTTTAAGCTCCGTAAAAATCCTTTTTTGGACCTGCTATAACAACGCAAAATGATCTTTAGGATGGCTCCGAGATTATTTTACAACTTTTAAATGAGTACAGAGTACAAAATACCCAACCGTCGTCAACTGGATCAGAATCGATGAGCATTAGGAGGTACACAAACATCCACCCAAGAAAATCCCTGGGAAGGATGAAATTGCAACGCAGCATTTACGTGAAACTCGGGCCTCTGTTTCCTTCATGACTGAAAAATATCACCAACAGAAAATACAATTAAATAACCAGAGATTCTTCAACAGTTGCATGTTACCCCTGCTCTCCCTTCCACGCTTCAAACAGATTTTTTTAAGTAATCCCTAGATTCCAAACCACGTCACACAATTTACCTGCAAGTTGAGTGTAGCTTCAAGTTGAGTTCAACACAACACTCACCAGAAGACACCTCCTATCAAGTTGAGTTCAACACAACACACACCAGAAGACGCTTCCTATCAAGTTGAGTTCAACACAACACACACCAGAAGACGCTTCCTATCCAGTTGAGTTCAACACAACACTCACCAGAAGACGCTTCCTATCAAGTTGAGTTCAACACAACACACACTAGAAGACGCTTCCTATCAAGTTGAGTTCAACACAACACTCACCAGAAGACGCTTCCTATCAAGTTGAGTTCAACACAACACACACCAGAAGACGCTTCCTATCAAGTTGAGTTCAACACAACACTCACCAGAAGACGCTTCCTATCCAGTTGAGTTCAACACAACACTCACCAGAAGACGCTTCCTATCAAGTTGAGTTCAACACAACACACACCAGAAGACGCCTCCTATCAAGTTGAGTTCAACACAACACACACCAGAAGACGCTTCCTATCAAGTTGAGTTCAACACAACACTCACCAGAAGACGCTTCCTATCAAGTTGAGTTCAACACAACACACACCAGAAGACGCTTCCTATCAAGTTGAGTTCAACACAACACTCACCAGAAGACGCTTCCTATCCAGTTGAGTTCAACACAACACTCACCAGAAGACGCTTCCTATCAAGTTGAGTTCAACACAACACACACCAGAAGACGCTTCCTATCCAGTTGAGTTCAACACAACACTCACCAGAAGACGCTTCCTATCAAGTTGAGTTCAACACAACACACACCAGAAGACGCTTCCTATCAAGTTGAGTTCAACACAACACTCACCAGAAGACGCTTCCTATCAAGTTGAGTTCAACACAACACACACCAGAAGACGCTTCCTATCAAGTTGAGTTCAACACAACACTCACCAGAAGACGCTTCCTATCCAGTTGAGTTCAACACAACACACACCAGAAGACGCTTCCTATCAAGTTGAGTTCAACACAACACTCACCAGAAGACGCTTCCTATCAAGTTGAGTTCAACACAACACACACCAGAAGACGCCTCTTATCAAGTCGAGAGTAGCTTCAAGTTGAGTTCAACACAACACACAACACATCAAGTCTCCAGGTCGACCAACTGCCCGCCAGACGCGGCCGAGAGACGAGGGCGACAAGCTGAGCTCACCTGACACATGAGGTAATTTCCTCTCTCATCTCTAATTCCCTGCCTCCTTCCTCGGGCACTTCCATCATGTGAGAAGTCACAGCTCACTAACCCACCAAAGAATGTTCATGTGCAGGTGATGTCCTGCTCAATGGCTACGTTTTACTCGAGGAAGCTGTCGATAAGATATCAAGATATACCAAGACGCTGCAACAAAATTAACCGAAGTAATTTTGTAATTTGCTGGCAACTTTTGAAGACCATTACCGTCTCAGAAATCTTCAACATTCATGCCAAACTACGCAATGTGAGACGATACGTCCAGATACAATAGATTAGTTTTTCAAACGGAAGTTCATAACCGGACGACTCAAGCTCTACTCCCACCAAAAGTTCACTAATTTCCGAGCCGGGCACATTGGTTGCAGCAGCGCAGCTGTGGGCTAAACTTTCACACGCAATTGAGTGTACCGGAACTATTCTGTTTGATGCTTGAAAAGAACAAAACTTTGGTACTAACAAAATCACATCAAAGAATTAAATCAAGAGCCAACTGTCCGCTGACATCACCTACAGCATTTGACTTTCATATGAACCTATAACAATTGGCAGAGATTTCATAGCTTCAGGCTTCGCAGCTTTGACCAACACATCTGTCAAAACGCCGAACAAACGTGGTGCGGAGTCAGCGGAAATATGTTTGGATTAACATGTAAGGGATCAACCAACGCTTCCTAATCTGCTAATTTCAAATAGCTGCGCATTCAAATTTTTCATTTCAAAATAATATAATATTTATGAATTAACTATAGCTCTAACTTCAAAAAAGTTGTTTTCGACGGTAGAGGCACGCGGCTGAAAATATTAACTGGGCAGAAATGCGTTGAGGTCTGCGCTGCGTAGCTCAGCTTTGTGGGAACGTACATGGCGACATTCCGCTTCCTCTTTTATTTATTCGGAAAATAAATAAAAAACTAATGGCTATGAGCGCCTTTGTTGTTTTTAGGTAGGGGCTTGTGTCTCAAGGTTGGTCGACCGTGCGTGAACTGCGAAAAGAATAGAATGGACGACTGGAACTTCTCAGAATTAGATGAAGTAACTCATGAGTACAACTGGTGGAAAATGTCAGAGAGGGCGCAAGGGTCGCTATCAATCCAAAGTTTCGCCTATTTGGGTGAAATAATAATAAATGTTCATAATAACGAGAGAAATCGAATAATATAAATAATTGAATAATAGTAACGTCATGATTCGTATTCAACAAATTGAAAACAGAAATGTACGATTCATTTCACAGTTATTACGAACCAGAAATTTTACAAAAAATGCACATAGAAACCATTCAATTTTTTAATAGTTAAATCCCCACGTAGTTATAGTGCGTATAGATTTCAGAGGTGCAAAGATACATTTCAACTAAAAACACCACATGCCTTAGAGTTTGTTACAGACGTTATGGATATGTATATAATAGGACGGTAAATTATACTGAAAACAAATCAAGTCTCAATAATATTATGTACTGTCACACAGAAAACATACTGAGCACTCAGGAATACACGTGCATGTGTGCGCTTCTCAACACATCTGCTTTACTATATACACGCCGCAGTGGCACGCATCTGCGAGACGCTATGCACAAATACACATTTAACTTTTCATACATACATAATTTACACACACATATACACACACACACATAATCTACATATACATACATACACTCAGTTCCTTGCTGACCTCATCTCTGCCGAATATTTTGTGACGTTGGCGCTGCGAGTCTCGTGGAATTGACTAACGCTTTGCTATTCTTCATTTCGGTACAGAGCTGTTGCAGCCTCATACCAGTGCAGGAAAAATAGTCTCTGGATCAGCTCTACCCAACGTAAAGAAGATACAAGTTCATGAACATTCTTTTTTGGAGCTGGATTAGCTCTGCTCATCACAGCGACGATAATCTCTGGATCAGCTCTGCCCAGCACCTATAAGTAGCATGTGCAGGAGAGCCCCCCTTCCCCCCCCCCCCCCCCCCCCCCCCCCCGCCCCCTGGCAGCCTGGGGTTAGGTTTTCAAATAATATACCTCTTTGCAGAGGTTGAGTAGCCAAATTTCTTCAGTAAACTTGGCTACGCTACGTGGTGACATTTTTTGGACTAAATTTAAATCAAGTTCGTGGTATTTTGTCGTATAAACTTCGAGCGCTGAATGTGTACGGACAGGGGCAAAACAAAAAGTCTATTTACCACAAAAGCTGCAGCACTACACAGCTCCGACACCTCACGCACGCACACTGCAGGGACCGAGACAACATTTACATCACAATTGCGAGCTTCAGGGAACTGTTCGCAAAATTCGCTCGTCAGAATAAAGCAGCCTGAGGGCATTAAATGTTCCTCACGATCACATCTTTCACAAACGCCATGCGGCATCATGCGCCCACATGCTGGTCTGTCACATGCTCGCAACTACATACGTGTGCTCACACAGGGCTTCATCGCGCTTACATTTCACTTGGTTCTTACATTATGTATCAAAGTTGTGCGGCAAATGCACGAAGTGCGCACACAACATCATCTACATACAAAGTAAAACGAAGTTTACACACTCGAGAATGTATCAAAAAGTTGGAAAATATAATCAAAAAAAGCATCAGATGTCCAAAGAATGAAGGAATTAGACCCACTCAAAAGTTGAACATATACTCGTAATTTTATCCGTTGGAATTTCACAATTGCAATACAGCGAATTTCAATGACATTGAATGTCTAGAATACACACTAAACAGTGTTGAATTCTTTACGTATAATCTGAGACATAAGGTGAACACGGACATTTCATTACTGTACTCCACTCACTGCAAATGTGCTAGTGGTGAACATATAACTCGGAGTGTCAGCGGCAAAGTTCAATACTTTCTACTTTCTTTCTCACAGATTAGATTATTAGTAAGTTTAAGCCTCCCTATCCTCAACAAATGAGATCCAAAGAAAGGAAGGAAGAAGGCACCATTTAGTATGGAGTTAAGGGAACGCGGAATCTATGCAGAAAGGGCATAGAAACAGTAAGAGGAGAAAGAAGTTCATGAAACAAGATCAAAGTTGAAGAAGAAAGTAGTAGGTGCTGAAAAAACAGGACAGCAGTGAACCGAAAAAAGATGGTCCGTAACGAAACGTAAACCTATGTTATTTAAAAAAGAAAAAAAAGAAAGCCTACCTAACCTTTAGCTCGGCCCCTCACATTGTCCCCCTGGGAGCGCTAATTCCCATAGATACAATAGTTGTATCCCCCTGACGGGTTTCTTTCTTACAATTCAAATTAGTCGATGCATTATAAAAAAAATTATATTTCACCTTCACAGCGCAGGTGGAAAATCAAATTGACGATCGACCAAGAACACACGCTCTGCGCGTGGTTACCTATAGTTGACACAAACCCCACGTTGCCGCCCACAAAATATCATTCCCTGAAAAATCAGTGAACTCTTCCGAAGTAAAATATCACATATTCCTCCCTCCACACAAGAGCACGACTCTTACGTCACGTCCAACCAACCAACCAACCAACCAATGAACCAACTAACCAACCAACTATTATTAATTAATCACATTATTTCCTTTCGGTTCCTGTCATTAGTAGCTAGGGTGTATCAGTGATGCATCGGTGTATCAGTGATGCATCGGTGTATCAGTGATGCATCGGTGTATCAGTGGTACAAGCACAATTTGATTGGTGCTTCAGTGCTTGTTATTTGACACGTTGCTAGCGATACGACCCATCGATGAGTCGTCGTTTGAAAATTTTTTAATAATCTTTTAAAATTAATGGTTTTTAATATGCCCAGTTAATGTTTATAAACTTTCATAAGCTTTTTTAATAACTTCTGACTTCAACCAATCGCAGTGAACGTGGTAACGAGAAATTATTATTCACTATTTCAAAAATATAATTTGAAAATTTCACGTGCGTTTGAGACAGTGTTGGCCACCACGTTGGGGGAGGGGAGAGGGAGGAGAGTCCTCAGGGTAAACATTCCTGCCCGCTGGCTGCGGCAGGCAGCAACACTCACCACTTCACTGCACACGCCACTGCTGTAGCTTTTTTTCCTCCATTTCTTCACGGCACGTTCCAATGGGCAACTGCGTTTTGTTTGCAATTACAGGTACAATAGTCTCCCAGTTCTGACTTTAGAGACAGGGAGTGAAACAGGTGTGTTCTTCAAGTAGCAGGGCGTCCCCTATAATATACCCAAGTCGCCTTCTCAGTTCCGTCACGCAGTCACCACGAACAAAGGTTACCGAAACGCTGTGAGCACGAGCCTTGAAAATATTCCAGATAAAACGCATGCTTCGCTCCACCAGGACACCGGAGCGAATGCAAACAACTCAACACAACTTTAGCAAAACAGCGCACAAAAATACGTCGAAGGCAAGCCCTAGCTGTAGCACAAAAATCTACGTTTTATAGCGTAGACACTCGACATTCGGAATCTTAGATACCAATTACGCTGTAAGGTACTAGTGACTTCATAACTTATACTGATACAAATACCAATTAGGTTGTAATATAAGATTTATTTCATTACTTAGTTACAATCATGTTCTATGAAACTAGATACTTCAGAACTTATTAACCAAATACTTCCTGTTTCCGAAACGTGAGCGCATAGACCATTAGCTGGGCGATCAGTTGAAAGCCTCGGAAGGAAAGAAAGAGAAAGGAAGTAATTGCAGTGACCAGCTGACCAGTAACCCCGTAATGACAATGCAGTGGCACACGTGTTGGCTGTAACCTGAGGAAACAGCCACATGTGGATCATCACCAGGACTAGCAACAGTTATCGAGATATTCTCATGCCAGCACCAGCCCTTATCAAGACGAAACTTTGCTTAGACCACTTCAATCATACTCGTACATGCGAAGACGAGAGACCAAATTAGTATGTGTACAGAGATAAATAAAAAATTTAGAACACATTCGAAGATGCAGAAACTAACGAACGGACATTAGATTACATGTTAGTAACCTCAACACAGACGTTCCAAAGAGAGGAAGTAGGAAAGTACCATGTATGAAGATCAAAGAACGTGGAATATATGCGCAAGGTACTGAGAAACGGTGAGTTGGGAAAGAAGTTCATGAAACAAGATAAAACCTGTTGGAGAAAATAGTAAGTGCTGGAAAACAGGACAGCAGTGAACCGAAAAAGCGATGGTCCGTAACAAAACAAAAAACCTATTCTATTTCAATAAAATTAAGGCCTACCCAACTCTGAGCTGAAGGCCTCACATCTTCTCCTGGGTGCGCCAATTTCCATAAACACAATAGTTGTATCCCCCACAGGGGTGGCAGGTGTGCTTTGAAATAACAAAACGGGTGGAGATGAGGTAAACAATTACATTACGAGTAGAGGATGCGCACCTACGATGGCCGTAACAATCTCTGCCCACACAATTTTGTGGAACACGGACCCACGATCAGCCCTTCCCATCCCGTCCCCCCTTGGGTCTCACCTCGCCCCTCCCCCCTCCCTCCTCACAGTGTTGCCAGATTGGCTTTCTAAGGCCAAGAATCCTCGAGTTTTAGATTTACTTGAACAAATCTCAATCACAGAGAGCACAGAGCCTCTGGCAACATCGGCGTGTCGTCAGATCGTTACGGATTAACTTCATTTGAAAAAATCTCAGATTTGGGTAGTTTTGGCCCGAGAAAAGGCCAATGTGTCGACACTGCCCCCCACCTTCCAGAGCCAAGGTCGATGAAGGACGTCCAGCAGCTGAGCAGCGACCGTGATGGTGCAGGACGCTCGCAGTACACAGCAAACAACGCTTTATTTCCCTCGTATTTCTTCGTTATACGCTAACGCTACACACTTAACAACCGTCATGGTATGATATAATATATATATAGTGTTAGTTATAAGGCATTTGAAAAAGCAATACACAATATGATATGTATCAGGCTTGATTGGGAATAAAGCATCCTCAGATGCCGATGTTTATTTTACTTCTAGAACTCGGACGATCTTGCTTTGATCGGTTCGTTGTCGCAGTCTACGCTTTGCTTTCGGCTAAAGCGAAGGGCAAAATTCAACTCTCTACTTTGCGTAATTACCGTAGGGTAAAATTCAACACCTCACTTTGTGCAACAACACAACGCTGTTGATGGCGAAATCCGCAATCCGCGAGATGCAACAATGCCGCCCACACGCCGTATTGTGGATACCACACCTCACAAATACTGAGATTGACAATATTTTTCCAAAAGTTCCTCGCACAATTCGTATGAGTATGGTAATATTCCTGTACTGCATAACCGTGCGGCGCATTAACACTTGGTACACTCAGCATGCACTTGTATGTTGGGGATTCTCACCCCTGTACAGGCATGCTCACTATCTCACCCCGTCCACACTATCAATCTTTCGGCCGAATCTTGTGTTTTTTGGCAGTCCATGGACGCAGATGGAAAACTGCGAGATTTCGGCGTATTCGTGTTTTTGAAAACTGTTGGAAAACTCCAAACGCAAACCTTCGTTGAAACAGCGAACACTCGCCTGTGTATGTATTGTGGATGGTGTTTTTGCTCGTGAATCGTTTGGTTTCTGCGCCTTTTTCCCTATTTTATCGATTTAATTGCGTTTTTCCCGCGAATACAGTAAATTGTAGGACTGCATGGATATTGTATTTACCGCAATAAACTACGTAACGCGTACAATATTCATTCTGTAACAACATATACCAACAGGTTTAGATTCAATGGATGTTAATTAATTAGGATAAAAATTTATGTCAATAGGTTTACATTTAATGGACGTTAACTAATTAAAATAAAAACTGTCAGTGTACTTCGGCATCACCCCGCCGAAACGATTCAGAAAAGGTCGTGTTTTTGTCGCATTTTGGTGAGTTTGTGATTGACGAAAAGTTGGATAGCGTAGACAGCCTTTACACAGGGCGGCCACAACAAACATGCCCGCGGTTGTATTTATGATACATTGTCATTCTGCCACGTTTGTTAAACTGCATTTTGACAGCATACAAGCTGAAGAAAGACGTCTAAACTGCACGGTTGTAACGTATTGCAGATATGAAATCTTTGTTTAAAATCAGCGGGAAGAGCTCGTGGACGTGGTGCACAAGTACATCTATTGCGTACAAACGCCCTACAACAGCTGTGAAGGAGACTATTTAGCCCGCGGCGGCGAGGGCTGCGCTACCGTGCGTGTGGTCGTGGGGTATGAATATCATACGCGAGCGGGGGTGTGGTGGTGTGGTAGGTTACTGATATAATGTTGTTTTTGGTGGGCTGCTGGTGTGGTGGTGGTGGATTGCTGGTGTGGTGTTGGTGGTGTGGTAGTGGTGGTGTGGTAGTGGTGGTGGTGGATGGGGTTGCTGGCGCGGTGGACACGCCAAAAGGAAATTGGGTGGGAAAGAGAAAGGAAAGCAAGAGCAGGTGGGTCGTCCAATGAAGGGTGTTGTGTCGGTGTGTGTTGGCGGGTGTGGTGCACAGGTGCCGGGAGAGGACGAGTGGGTGATGCAGTGGTGGCAGTGGTATTGCATGCAGTGGTCCAGTGGTGGCAGTGGTATTGCATGCCGTGGTCCAGTGGTGGCAGTGGTATTGCATGCCGTGGTCCAGTGGTGGCAGTGGTATTGCATGCCGTGGTCCAGTGGTGGCAGTGGTATTGCATGCAGTGGTCCAGTGGTGGCAGTGGTATTGCATGCCGTGGTCCAGTGGTGGCAGTGGTATTGCATGCCGTGGTCCAGTGGTGGCAGTGGTATTGCATGCCGTGGTCCAGTGGTGGCAGTGGTATTGCATGCCGTGGTCCAGTGGTGGCAGTGGTATTGCATGCAGTGGTCCAGTGGTGGCAGTGGTATTGCATGCAGTGGTCCAGTGGTGGCAGTGGTATTGCATGCAGTGGTCCAGTGGTGGCAGTGGTATTGCATGCCGTGGTCCAGTGGTGGCAGTGGTATTGCATGCAGTGGTCCAGTGGTGGCAGTGTTATTGGATGCAGTACATATGAACTGTGTAACGTATGCAAATATAGCGCGTTACAAGGGGTAAATATAATGTTCTGTGCAACATGGGGAAATATCGTGCACCACATGGGGGAGAAACACACTGGCTAAGATGGAGCAGCTATACCAGGTCCAGCATTAGTTAAGCATCGCAGAATTGCTGCCTCTGAACACAGCCCCAAATATTCACAAAGAAATAGCTGCGGTTTAAATCAACAGAAAATACTTAAGCACAGGCAGCTCCTGTACCTCTCGCCACTACCTGAAGGCAAAATTAGATTATATGTTAGTTTAAGCCTCGCTAACTGTCACAAGAAAGAGCGAATCAAAGAGAGGAAGGAGGAAATCCCCGTTTAGTATGGAGATAAGGGAAGGCAGAATCTATGCACGAGGTGCATAGAAACAGGAATTTGAGAAAGAAGTGCATGAAATAGGATAAAAGTTGAAGAAGAAAGTAGTAAGTGCTTAAAAACAGGACAGCAGTGAACTGAAAAGATAATGGCCCTTAACATTACAAAAAAAAATATTTTATTTCAACAAAAAGAAGGCCTACCGAACTCTCAGCTCGGGCCCTCACACATTTTCCCCTTGGGACCGCCAATTCCCATAGATACAATAGTTGTATCCCCCTGAGGAGACCTGAAGGCAAGAAAAAAGCCAACGTCGCGACGGATGTTGAGCGAGTAATGTTGGGGAGTGGCAGCGCCTAGTAAACAAGCACGTGATGGTTGATGCTATAGTTGAAAGATTTTATACTAATTTCAAAGTTTGCTTACTTGGGCATATGCAAGTCTTGTGCACAACATAAGACGCACTCAAAATATTTATATTAAACCAAGCGGCTAAGTGAATCAAAATATGACACAAATCTCCTTTAGACAGTAGCAATTTGTTATAGACTGCCCTGAGCCTGCGTACAATACTCATAGCAGGGGAAAAATTATACACAACAAAATTTACTACAAGTGAACTGCATATAATTTTTTGAATGACTCGTACTGGCAATTAGAGAGCGATGAGCTACTGCGAGCAGCGCAACATGTCGAGTACGATTACCGTACAAGTGGGTGTTATACGTCGTATGAATACGTGGTTATACATCCTATCTATTAATAGTTGTAAATTGCATACATGAATAGCTATAGATTTTATAAATAAGTAGTTGTATGGGTAATGTATACTGTATGAACTCATGAAAGTATAAATGTGGGCATACATAATATAAATACTTGACTGTAGACTGTATCAAGTTCTGAACACGGCCACAAATTATTTGAGATATGATCTCACGCGACTCCTAATTCCTAGGGAGGGAGAGTACCGAGAAGCATCACTTTCTGTGAACACACAACTTATTTCGTTTCATTTGTCTCGTTTTTACATTTGATGATCTCATTAGACCCGCGTTTCCCAACCTGCGGCGCTAGCACCCTCCGGGAGTGCGAGGAAAGTTCTCAAATAAATGATAGGATATTGGCTATAAGTTGGCCCTTTTTAATTCAGGGGGTGCGAGTTGGGAGCGAAATTTCTTGGAGGGTAAGAAAAAAGGTACCATCGGACGAAAAAAGGCTGGGACCCCTGCACTAAGCGATTGTGTCTCATTGTACAACCGAACCCGAGGAAGTCTCCAAAGCTGCAGTAATTAATATAAAGAAAGAAAAACAGTTTATTTCCAATGAAGATGATACAAAAAGCTCATCATTGGTTTTTAAAGTAAGGACTCGAGTACTACAAACGGACGAGCAGCAAGCACTTCCCCTCATGCAGTAGCGAGCGTACAAACAATCAGTACTGGCGATGACCTTTGTTAGCCCGTCATGTGTGCATTAGAGCAGCATCATGCAGCACAATGGCCCACACGATGCCTCGCTTCCAAAACAAACAAGCTCTCCGTTGACATAACACTGTCAGGGCACACAGCCCTCGAAGCCAGAACGAGTCCAAAGCTGTAACTCCAGTTTCAGGAGGCCACTCACGTCTATCCTATTGTATTTATTTACTCGAAGTCTGGCGAGCTGTCATCTCTAGCAACAGCCGGGATTTACGTGCGGATTTGATCCTCTGCTGAAGCAAGGATTATTTTTATGGCAATGAAATCAGTATCGTAGATACGCTCATCCTGCACTTCACTTCCTCTCACAGAATATGTAGTTGATGCAACGGATGTTATCTATGCTTACCGATTTTATTTAATTATTTACTTTTTTAGATAAAATGAAAAAGAGTAAGTTCTACCAATCATTTTTGACAGCCACTACTTGAAACACTACAGCGCAACATTTGTAGTTGGAGCAACCCAAGTTGATGAAACACTAGTTGAAGCTATATCAGCCGGAATAAAAATTCAAGCATTCAGTATACATAAGTTCTCAGCAACAGGAGGCACACAAAATTGATTGATTACAAATTAGTTTAGCCTTCTTAGCCCCAATAAAGACGTTCAAAGAGAGAAAGGATGAAGGCATCATTTAGTATAAAGCTAAGGGAACGCGGAATCTATGCGCAAGGAACGTTCCCGTTCAGGTTCTCGTGCTGATAGAAACAGTAATTAACGAAGGAAGGTTATGAAACAAGAAAAAGTTGAAGAAAAAAATCAGAAGTGTTGAAAAACACAGCAGTGAACCGAAAAAAAAAGATGGTCCTTAATAAAAAAAAACACTATTTCAACAAAAAGAAGGCCTACCTAACCGTTAGCTCAGGACCTCACATATTCCGCCTTGGGAACGCTAATTCCGATAGGTACAATGATCGTACCCCATTGAGGGAGGAGACACACTGAAGTGACGGCACACACGGTCAGTACAAATTTGTAAATATTACAACTCGGAAGTGAACAACCGACCCCTGTTCCCATTCATGTAATAATGGTGCGAAAACCCGACGGCGCATGGCCTGACAGCACCATGGACAGCACACACGGAATAAGCACAGCAGAACCCACGCAGCTGTACACAAAAGGAAGAAGAGACAGCTTGAGGCGTGACGTATGTGACGCCGAGTGTGCGAGTGTAGGGCACCACGTACTCCTTCACAAGCCAGTTTATGGAACATGGCCGCACCGGCAAGAGAAAAACAAGCATGTTGCGTTGACCGCATTCCGCAACCTCTACGTCCAGAAAAATAAAAGAAAGCAGCAAACCTTTGGCACTGGACGGACGGACGGCGATGTGGCACCGCCGCGGTTCCGGGCTGATGACATTTGGCAAGAAGCGAGACGAAGAATTCTCATTGGGCGTCGTGAGGTGCATTCTCAACCGCATCAACAACCAAACGCAAATCTTTGAATTATTTTCATCTCTTTTTCGTACATTAAACAAAAAACTCTCATTCGTGATTATTATGATACATGCAATGTGCCTTCGAAAAAACTGGCATAATATTTAATTCAAGAATAAGTTTTCGTCTGTTAAGGAGTTTTTTTTCAGAATATACATAAAATAAATTATTTAAGATCACGGATCACAAGCTGCCATCCATTCCTCCATAGAACGTGCTCGTTTCACTCAACGAAAAACAAAAGTTGGCTACTCACAGGAAACAGAAGGAGCTTCTCAGCACTTTCCCCGCTCAGGAATTATCAGCAATCTAATCGCTTCTACAGCATCCCCTCTGAACGATATTTTATCGAACGATATTTTATAGATAGATTAAACCCCCTATTTTGAATTCAACTTATTTTATTATAGTTACGTTTCATCAAGAAAAAACTTCGTAGAAAGCTATATTTGACGGACACGTTCTGAATTTACGCAACAAGACCGCGGAATTACGGCACTCCGGCACAAGTTAGACTGCGCAGGTAATGCCAGCCATGACATCACAGTTGTTATAATTCATCAAAATCTCCCTGAATTACCAGTACATGAATAAGTAAACTTTACTGGAAACAAAACAAAACACGAAAGAAAAAGACGATAAAAACTATCCACCAAATTTTGCTCGGAATTCAAATGATACAAACAGAAAGAGTTCCAGAACATTCAACATACGAAGGACGTCAAAATTGACTTCAGATTTGTACCGCGATCCGAGGTCATTACCCAACACTACTTGTCGCGTAACAGCAGAAGCATGAATGTCATTTGACACCACAATGACATTACGACATTGAATATTAAAATTGCACTGCTCATGAAACTGTGATTTTGGCATTAAGTTGGACGTGAAACAAAAGCTCCGTATCTCGTTCATGATGATATGGACACACCGGCAGCGATAACACCTCGACCCCAGCCATTGTGTGTAGATACGGAGAGATACGGGGAGTCGACGGTTGCCTGCAGCGGTGACTGCATGCACCAATGCAATACGGAATGCACTGGAGAAATGGAATGTTAATGACACCCTCAAGGAGCGGGAACATCTTCCAGGAGACTGGCGAGACGCTCGCCATCTTATGATCCACAGACGGCAGGTGCGTGTGGTCATAAATTGCATTCCAAGTGATGGTTAAGTGGTCCTCCAAATTCATACGAGAAAACTTTAATAAAGAGAGATAAATTTTTACATCCACTACGACGAAACCACTCGCTTTCCATCTGTGTTGACATCCCGACCAGCGAAATCAGTGAGCGCGCTTGGCAAACGAGTCAAACGAAAGGAAGCGTCGCGTTATCTTCTCGATAAGTGTCCCCATGCCTACAAATAGCACAGTCGATTTATTGTATATTCACGACGTTGGTACCGCGAGATGATACCGATTAAATTCAACAGCTAAGTTTATCTGCAAGACCTGCTCTCATGAGCCCGAAACTTGCTTCGAATGTTGGTGTCAGGGAATCTCGACCACAACATTGCGGAGGCTGCAATCGAACCAAGAGTCGCAGTGATGTTCGAACGCAAGTAACCGACAAAACTGACTAACCAGTAGCTCTTGGTGAACACCAACACTATCACCACTGATCTTTGCAGCTAACAAGGCGGATGAACCCACTCGTGAAAATCAGAGATAGCATTAAAACCTGGCGAAGCCCAACCCAAAACTGCCCTTCGAGTTGTGACGAATGAATTGAACAACCGTACGAACGTGGGAAAGCAAGGCTGTGATACAATACGGCTGCTGCACTGACACGAGGTCAACTGAATGCAAGACGGAGGCAGCAATTCAGCAAGACGGAGGTAGCAATGCGGCAAGACGGGGAGGCAGCATTGCAGCAAGACGGAGGTAGCAATGCAGCAAGACGGAGGTAGCAATGCGGCAAGACGGGGAGGCAGCATTGCAGCAAGACGAACGAGAGCGCCAAGAAAGGGACGGTGTGTGATGCAATGGTCCTGACGGGAGCGGCGTGAGGGAGGGTTGCTGTTGCGTGCAGTTGCGCCAGTTGCGTCAGGCGCTCAGATGCTTGCGACCTGCTCCTCTGTGACGTCTTGGCCACGTCCTCATCCAACGACTTGTACTACTTGCATCATCAAAGGATGCTTTATTCCAATCAATCAAGCCTGACAGAAATAATCTCGTACATAGGTTTTACAAATGCCTTATAACTAACACCAGGACGCCATGACGGTTACCCCCGGTCAAGCCGGTACCCATTTCCGACACCTGGGTAGAGTGGGGAATTGTGGTTGAGTTCTTCCTTCTCCTAACGGGAAACTGCCGACACCTTCCCGTGAAGGGCGCTTTCTCAAAAGCTTTAGATCACGTGTCTTTAATCTGACTGTTGTGAGTCGGCTGAAAATCTCTCGCCATCATCAGAAGACTTCTCTCTTCACTTACACAAGTTGATGCAAAATGTAGTTCCGGATTACGAACTGAGGAATTTACGATATTTTAACCAAGTAAATACAGCGGTATGCTTCATTTTAAACTGATGTAGAGGTTCAACTTTAAATATTGCTTAAAGTACAGATCAGATTGTAAGTTATTTCCAGCTTCCCTAAACACAACGAAGGTTTTCCAAAGAGACAAAGGATGAAGGCCCCGTTTAATATTGAGTTAAGAGAACGCCGAATATTTGCACGAGGTGTGTTCTCCCACAAGATCATTTGAGCATAAAAACAATAAGATGAAGAGGAAGGTTAGAAACCTATATGAAAGTTGAAGAATAAAGTCATAGACGCTCAAAAAAAAAACACAGCAGTGAACCGGTAACAAAAAACAACCTTGTCAACAACTCAATAAGGGAGTCACAAATGAGGTGCCCTCCAGAGCCCTTACACATTGGGCAAACGCCTGCTCGTATTGGGCAAACGCCTCGTGACGACCTCACAGTTCCCGCCAGCTAACGTGACATTTAGTTGCCAAAGTTCACACAGCTCCAGCGCCAATTATCGACTTCGTGTGGCCTTGCTCCGTCCGTCTATTAAATGGCGGATCAACCAAAAAATATAGCGAATGAGAATTTGACTTAAAATAGAATTATTTAATTTAACACTTAACTTCGCCAAATTTTATGAACACTATTTCACTAACGCACATAGGAGACTCTGTATGATGAGACAAGTGCTTGATAGTAAATTTTATGCTTATTTTCCTAGTGCGAATGAGAAGACGATATCCAGAGAGTGAAATAACCTCGGCCAGTCAGGATGTTCAGCGTTTGCCCTCGCCGAGCTGCACACCTCAGCGCAACACAGACGCTAGCGAGGCGTCTCGTCACAAACTCAGGCCCAGTGTGACTGAATGTCACCGAAGAACCGTTCGATCAATTTGTCTTGGTGCTCTCAGGCAATAAGATGAGTGGCGAACACACACGAGAAATAAAAGCAGGAATAGCACAATGAAACAAGACAACAACATCTCATGCAAACCCTCACATAGACGTACAAAGCTGCCCACATAGTCCACAAGTTGAACCAATTAACACAAGAGTTGAATAAGTGGCACCAATTCTCATACGTGTCAATTGGAATTCAATTTACATGATGAATACCTTAAAGCTTGACTATTGAGATGTTTGTTGCTACTATGGGGCGACATGGGATTTTTGTGATAAACTTAAAAACCCGAAAAGAATAAAGTAAAATACAGGAGAGGTGCACGGGAATCGTACAGGAAAATGAAAGAGAAAGACTCCCCATATATAACGCTTAATTCACAGAGATTTTCGGCACTAAGTGTTGCAAATTCTGCTGTAGTTATTGAGGATCAAATTGATGCTTTTCCTTCAAACGAAAAGCTCAGAAGTGCTGGCTACTGCACGTTCTAGACACATGACAAAATATGCTGGAAAACACCGATACGGAGCCTTCTCTCAGTTTTAATTCTTAGAACGGCAGCCAATTCCTCCATTCCCATTCCTGAAAGCACAGCCAATCCTCCATTCCCATCCCTGAAAGCACAGCCAATTCCTCCATTCCCATTCCTGGAAGCACGACCAATTCCTCCATTCCCATTCCTGGAAGCAAAAACCACCTCCCATGAGCTTTACTGAAAGTCACCAAGTCGAGTTCACCGAACAGGCGTCGTCTGAGAAATTACAGACTGAATTAAAGGGCGTAGTGACCTGACGCTGTGCAATAGAGGCACAGTCACCAAATTCCTACAGGTCACCAGTACAACACGGTTCGGATCATATCCTCTGCGATCGGCTGCGTCACGTGCACTGCACGCGGTCTTGCGCCCGTTTATGCGATCTTTTCTTGTGCGGATTAAAACCTGTCCAAGTTATTGAACATGATTAAAAATGTTCAAGGATAATGACAAAAATAAGTCCACGATATTGATCAAGGTTATAGACGACTGTGTGTAACTGGAAGTAAATTTTATCTGTTCAAGCTGAGGTTCGCATGGAACGCTGTATGACAAGAACCGACTGCAGTAGATCTCAGAGCAAGGATTTCTGTCATAAAAATAGGAAATGTGACGGTTCTGGCTTCAAAAATCAGGCAATATCACACGCATGCACATCCAGACGTAACCAAATAATTACATAAAAGCTCAAATGGAAGCGGCACGCGAACTATGGTCGCCATAGCGCGGGAGGAATACGTTAAGGGCATAACGAGGCTTTCTCCCGCACAGTCGCGTTTTCTTCTTGGATTATAGGTCAGTCGGTCACAAGTGTTTAGAACTTCTTTTAAGCAATAAAATGCAAAAAATACATAACCGCCAGCTGATGTTAATGCAATGAAAATGATAAACCGTTACGAGAACAAACCGGCCTGGAAAAATGTCATCTCCTGTCTATACTAACGTCATTCTCTTCAGCATCCCTTCTTGAAGTCACGGTTGCCGCAATTCACTACAGAAAACAAATGGATACACATACTCGCACATGCGGGTGGAACAGAAATGCTAGATAGGATCGTTGATTAGATTAGATTATTAGTTAGTTTAAGCTCCCTATCCGCAACAAAGGCTATCCAAAGAGAGGAAGGAACAAGGCACCATTTAGTATGCAGTTAAGGAAACGCGGAATCTATGCACAGGGTGCACAGAAACAGAAAGCCAAGAAAGAAGATCATGAAACAAGAAAAAGTTGAAGAAGAAAGTAGTAGGGGCTGAAAAACAGGACAGCAGTGAACCGAAAAAAGATGGTCCGTAACAAAACAAAAACCTATTCTACTTTAAGAAAAAGAAAGCCTACCTAACCTTTAGCTCAGGCCCTTACATATATAGTCCCCCTGGGAGCGCTAATTCCCATAGATACAATAGTTGTATCCCCATGAGGGGGGATCGTTGATTTCAGTTATAAATATATCGGTTGCGATCTGGAACGAACTCACATACGAGCGATTTAGCCAGACAACTCACTACTTTAGTTTATAGTGAACGAGTTTCAACAGCAACATCGTGAGCATTTCAATAACATGAGAATGTACGAATAAAAGATATCAGAATAATTTTCAGGCATTTCCTTCCCCCCAAAGATTTCAGAACAATCTACGAGCATTTCCCTCCGCCATGACAGACTCATAACTCTCTCTGACGGCCAAGCACACTCCTGCATGAGAGAGGCATCACCTCACAGAGGCCCGTAATGACACGCGCTGCAGATGTTGGGGGTAATGACTTAGCGAATGACTTGATCATATGTGTGCAGGTCACATCAGCAACGGGCCTCTGAGATGTCAACGACAGAGCAGCAACGATTTCATCCAGTCTGCACACATGCGCGTGCTGTGGTTATTCCTGTGATTACATAGGGAGATGTGATGCTCTCTGATAGCATAGGGAGCTGTGATTCCCTCTGGTAACATAGGAAGCTATGATGCTCTCTGATAAAAGGAGCATATATAAGCATTACATACAACACATATCGTACGCAATTACCAAGTACATCTCCAACGTTGATTTTAAATTCGGTAAATTGAATATTAACACTAAATATACACAGGCAAAAGAGACCCAACTATTTAATTTAAGATATTGAAGCCAAATCGCTGCCAGTCCCCAGCTGGTCACACGAGTGCTGTGTTAATCAAGAGGCGCGCACACACAATGGAAGATCAAGTCATCTAATCGATTTTAAATTCACAGCCGCACACTCACGCCTCGCAGCTTCCGTTGTGAGGCGCAGCCTTCGTCGTCACGTTTTTTGAACACATTTTGTCGTGTACGATCGCACCTGTACGAAGATGTAACTAAACGTGAAGCTTCCAGAACAGAATGTAACCTGTACGAAGATGTAACTAAAATTTGAAGCTTTCAGAAGAGAATGTACAAAGGACAACTCTTGCGGTAAGCAGCAATTATATCAATTTGTTCACGTTAAGAATTATTACGAGACATGAACGCAAAATATTTTTCGTTGTACGACTTGCAGATTACAGAGCAGGGCAATGCGGCGGGTATCACCACAGGAAATTCTTGCGCCTGGCGGCAATTTTAAATTACTCACAAAAAATAAGGAAATTATGGCAAAGATTAGATTAGATTAGATTATAAGTTAGTTTAAGCCTCCCTAACCGCTGCAAAAATAGAGCGTATCGAAGAGAGGAAGGAGGAAGGCACCATTTAGTATGGAGATAAGAAAATGAGGAATCTATGCAGAAAGGGCATAGAAACAGTAAGTTGGGAAAGAAGTTCATGAAATAAGATAAAAGTTGAAGAAGAAAGTCAGAGGTGCTGAAAAACAGGACAGTAGTGAACCGAAAAAAGGTGGTCCTTAACATAACAAAAAGCATTTTATTTCAACAAAAAGAAGGCCTACCTAACTCTCAGCTCGGGCCCTCACATTTTCCCCTGGGAAATTATGGCAAATAAAACTAATAATATTGTATAATTAGCGTGTAGGTATGGGAATGAAAAAAGATAAAAAAATGTGTACAAATTTGATGAGTGTAGAAGTGGAGATAGGAAATATTTCCCACACACTCTAAACTCACACACAACTAAGTAGACTAATTATAAAACCGTGGTTGAGTGATCTTATGTCGAGAAATGCCGCCCAATAATGCCACACAGGCCAGTATTATGCCACATTCAAACACTGCATGCATTTTTTAATAAATCGCTAACGACTTCACAAATCTAGTTAAAAAATAATGCAAGTCACTGCGAATCACCCTCACATTCGTGCTGTGACTTACGCGTTACTTACGCTAAGTCTACCGTGATACGACCTGCTCAGTTCACGCATGAACGAACACGTACATACTGTGGCACAAAAAACAGCCTCATTTATTCCTTACAAGGAATACATACTCCTATGCACCGTTAATTAAATAATAAAGCAGCTTGGGAAACGATCCTGATGCAAAATAGAGATCAAAATAAGAGAAAGCAACAAATTCCATTTTCGGAAATACCCTCCACTGCCGCACAATTGGTAAACTTGGAGCATAAATGCTCCATTGTCTGAGACCAGGAACGATCTGAGAAATCCTTGCTGGGATCAGTGAAACGAGATCACCTTGATGATCACCTTCGTCACACGGCGGATGTTGCGCGCACTTTCTCGCTGCTGGTGCTAGCGACATCAGCTGTGGAGGTCCTCGTGTCTCTGCTGTGTTATGACTGATAGAGCTGCTGCATTCGTATCAATATACACTCATGCAGCCTACAATCTTTATTTTGGTGATCAGACGCTTTCGTCTGTCAATTATTTTCTCACTCGTAAGAACATTGTGAAAGCTCAGCTGTGAAGACCCTCTTGCGTTTGCTATGTTATAGCTGATAGAGCTACTACATGTGTATCAATATGCATTCAGGTAGGCTTGTCTAATTTGCGAGTAAGTGAAGGAATGAAAAAGATAAATAATATGTATAGGTTTCATTAGTCCAGAACTGTAGATAGAAAATATTCTCAACGCATCCTCACCTCTGGCACAACCTGTGTTAATTTTGGTGAGCACACGCTTTTGTCTACGAACGATTTTCTCACTCGTAATAAATTTGTGAAAGCTAAACTGCGGAGACCCTCGTGTGCCCGTTCTGTCTTATACAACTTCAGTGTTATATTTACCAGAGCTGCTGCATCTGCAGCAATATACACTGAGGTGGCCTGCAATGCTAACACTTTGACTACGGCGGGTAAAACTGAAGATTGATATTAAGGGAATCGAACGGTTTTTCTTATAATTTGAAAAATAAATAAGAAATACGTCAAAAGCAAAATAAGCTTGGAGGTATTCACAACATGTATAGAACATTCGAATGGATGTTCAGAGCCCTGAAACTTTTGAAATTTACCCTCAGAGGCCCGTTGCTGATGTGACCTGCACACATATGATCAAGTCATTCCCCCCTCAAAGGGAAATTTCTAAAAAAAATCTTATTTCTCAGCCAATATTGTACATAGAGACGATTAGTTTTTTTTTTCGATTCACAATGAACTGGTCCATAAAGTCAAGATCCAGTTTTTCGATATCGCTTAAAAAAATTTTAGAATTTTTGAATTTTTTATAACAAAATATATTCTCTTTTAGTTATTAATTTGAATGGCAATGAAAAAAATTGTAATTAACTCGTCAAAAAAAGACTACGCTGGCTTAAAGCACTCACCTAGATCTTTACGATGCAGAAAAGATCTCCATAAGTAAAAAACTGTTAGAGAAATAATTAAAAAACTGGAACGCCTTTTCCAAAAAAAAGTTTTTTTTCGGCTGTGCGGCTCAATTTCTCCTACAATTTTCCACTTCTGAAGGAGATCTTTTCTGCATCGTGGAGGTCGTTTTGAGTACTATAAAAGCTAGGTGTTATTTTTCTGAAAATTTGAATTCTAAATTTTTTTTATCCTCCATAGAAATAGAATTATGTTCAAATGGGTTTAAATTTTTTTTAGAGCAAAACCAAAATACTGCACATAGTTTTGGTAGATATTTGCATTATGAATCTAACAAAAAAAAGTTTGTCTATGTACAATATTGGCTGAGAAATTGAAATTTAAAAGAAAATTGTTTGAGGGAGGAGGGGGGGAATATGGGTAAATTTAAAAAAAATTCGGGCTATAACTGTCTATTCGAATGGTATATACATGCTGTGAATGCCCGAGAGCTTATTTCTCTCCGGAAGTATTTTTTTAATTTTGAAAGAGTTCGTAGGAAAAGCGTTCGAAGCCTTTAAATCAAAATTTAAGTCAATTGTAGTAAGCAATATTTGAAATACTGAACAATAACTGGATAATGTCTTCATTTATTTTGAACAGAGTATTTTTAAACATTGAGTTATTGAGTTATTTCTTTTTTATATAAGGAAGTTTTAGCCTCCCTTAAACACCTCAAAGATGTTCCAAGAGAGGATAGAGGAAGGCACCATTTAGTATGGAGTTGAGGGAACGCGGAATCTATGCACAAGGTGCACAGAAACAGTAAGCTAGGAAAGAAGTTCATGAAACAAGAAAAAAGTTGAAGAAGAAAGTAGTAGGTGCTGAAAAACAGGACAGCAGTGAACCGAAAAAAGATGGTCCGTAACAAAACAAAAACCTATTTTATTACAACAAAAAAGAAGCCTACCTAACCTTTAGCTCGGGCCCTCACATGGTTCCCCTGGGAGCGCTAATTCCCATAGATACAATACCTGTATCCCCCTGAGGGGAGTTATTGAGTTAATGACTTCTGGTTAGTCAGTAGCATAATGAAAACTCCCTCAGTGACCAAACATAGCTAACGTCGCAGTCAAAGTGTTTATGTTGGTGAGCATGCGCTTTCGTTTACCAATGATTTTCTCACTAGTAAGAAATTAGTGATCAAAATAAACTTATTTATACTGAACTGAACAGATGCCTGCATTCCACGACAAGAAGTGCGTTAACACAAGCTTGCGACACGACCCACCAGTGGGTCGT
This sequence comes from Morinoia aosen, assembly GCA_030386875.1. NCBI lineage: Eukaryota > Metazoa > Arthropoda > Malacostraca > Amphipoda > Talitridae > Morinoia > Morinoia aosen. The sequence goes on from CM059556.1 coordinate 29,842,093, forward strand.
GTCAAAGTTCTACCTGCACCAACGATCTTCAAAATTAACGGCATTTACCAAACCCGGTTAATGTATGGCGTTTCTAAAATTTCTGACAACTTTTGACTTTAAGTTTGAGTTGAATATTGAACTTCAGTTTAAGCAATCGCAGTGAACGCGTTAATCCCGTTAGCGTTTAATTACCGGGCACGCCTGCCAGCTCCGGCGGTGTCGCTGCGTCGGGTCCGCACTTCCGCCATTTGCCAAATTAACACACAATTGATTTTAAAATATCGTGTCCGCAATTTCCTGGCATTTCTTCTGCCATGAAACAACACAAGTTTCTTTTTATTCGACCCTTCCAAAATTATTCATCCACAATGAACGTTGGTAATTCTTTGCGTTGGTGATTCTTTGCATTAGTACTCGGAAAAAACTAGAAGTTATGGCAACATTTCAGTTGGTTGCGATGCAATATTTCTGTAACATTTAGTATGGAAGCTCAATAGATGTAAATTACTAGTGGGCGCAGCGTCCATTACTTGGTGGGTGCACCACACACACAGTTCACATTATTTACTCCCTAAATACACCATCTTTCCAACAAACACACATTAAAACTCTATTCAAGAGGTAACAAAATTCAAGCAATACACATGATCATTTGAACAAATTTGTATTCAGAATGCTAAGAAGACGAGTTAAGCGCGTACATGATCCAAATACACAGGAACACACACACACACACAAACATTCACGCAGCACAAGCTCACAAAAACTTAAAAACGCAAATAAAAGCGAACACAAACATAAATGCACGGCACAGGGAGAGGGACTAGGGAGCGGCAGGGGTGAGTATGTGTGGGAGTAGGGGTGAGTATGTGTGGGAGTAGGGGTGAGTATGTGTGGGAGTAGGGAGCGGGAGGGATTGCATGCAGAGGGGAAAGCTGTCAAGGGAGAGAATTCGGCACATGACCGACGTGTTGACGCGTGTTGTGTGCGGCTGGTGCGCCGGCAGTGGAACAGAAAATGCTTCATTCCGGAGACTTGGTGCGCACTTTGTGTGTTGGTTGTCCCCTGCCTCGTGGCTACCGCCAGGACACCACAGCCACACCACACCACACAGCCAAAACACGAAGCCAAAACTCACAGCCCAAAAACACCACACTGCACCTCGCACCACACACCACACAGCCACGGCTGGCCGAGTTGCTCACAGAACATGACGACTTGACGTGACCGCTTGTAGCGTCCCTGTCACGACACACACACACCTCGCTACATCCAGCGAGTCATGAACGGGGGGAGCTCTACATGTAACAAGCGGAGGCGTCTCGATGTAACAAGCGAAGGCACCTCGATTTTACAATTGAGGATGTCTTGAAATAAAAAGTGAAGTAACAAACAACGTCCAAAAGTTTAAATTTTAATTTATATTTTAACATAGAACTGTACATCGTCCAGAAGCTTCTTGAACGCTATATTTAAACGCGGAGATGCTGTCTTTACACAGCCTGTCCAGGTGAGTTGTGCAATTCAGTCCTACAAAAGTTCAAGAAACAAACAGCGACCGATATTCATTTTTTTACATCTTTAATATACGCTACTGAACATCTCAGCGCATAACTACTAGACACAGCACACTCACTTAAAATCACTAGCCGTTCAAGGAGAACAAAAGTTCAAATAAGACGAAGAAGACCGCACAGGTAGAGGTACTCGTTATCGCCCGTCCTGATGACCTGTCTCGTATCAGGAGAGCTGGGAGACGGGTAGGTGTCGCTTATCGCTCAGGAATGTGCGCACTTCACTATATGTCCTACAAGCTTCAATAAACTCAGGAAAAATTAAAAAAGTCAAAAATTCACGAATCACACAACCAAGATCTGCGCTTGCGTACTTCACTGCGCACTACTGTATATGTCCTACAGGCTTCAATGAACTCAGGAAAATTGAAAAACTAAAAAATTCAGGAATTACACAAACAAGATCTACGCTCCCCATTGGAACACATTCAATGATCAAAGCAACTACTCAACCAAAGATAAAAGCAGAAAGTTACCGATGTCGAGACCTGGGCCCAACCTCCATGGGATATTGTGAAACCTTTCACGTGTGATGCATAAGATAGATTATCACGTCTATAATTTTGTATCGTCCAACCCGAATGGTTTACAAACGATGTAAATGAACGGAAGTAAATTCCTGAAGTTTTATTCAGGAACGGAATGATCGCAAATATGGTGCCGGATGACACGCGTAACACAAGAACTGCAATATTTTTTGGCGACTTGACAGCATGCAACATTGCTGAGCAAACGCATGAATATTAAAAAGGCCAATGAAACTTGAGGTATGGATGCCCCACGAGTGTCAATAAGGCTTGGAGTTCATCGTAACTGTCTCAGAATGGCGCTCTACAACTCCTGAACCTAGAAATGCCATGAGAATGACTCGAAAGCTATTTTTATCATATTAAAAAAACACCAATTCACCAATAAATGAATAAGTGACTAATTTAAATCTGAAGCGATTCAGATCTATTCAGTAATTCAAATCTGAAATGAACCCGTAAGACAACGAATGTAAAAATACGTGAACAATAATAAAACAAAAACGTTGCAAATGGAAAAAACAAACATCACGTGGTTCGAATTCTCGTACGCTGAATCTAACGGCAAAGAACAAGCGAGAGAATGAAAGAGAGCTCAGCAGCAGCCGTGGTCCCGACACAGCGGTGCTGCTGCACCGTGAGGTCTACCGCTATATATTGCCTACCAAGCTGCAGTTTGAGATGTACAAATTGTTTATTGCTAAATTAAATGTATCGATATAAGTAATATCCATTAGTAACCTAACCTCACGCTACGCTGCACCACCGCAACACCCGGCACGGCAGCACGACACAACACCCGGCACAGCAGCACCGCCGAAACACCCGGCACAGCAGCACCGCCGAAACACCCGGCACAGCGGCACAGCAGCACCGCCGAAACACCCGGCACAGCACCACCGCCGCAACACCCGGCACAGCAGCACCGCCACAACACCCGGCACAAAAGTGCCGCGTTGGCGCAGTGCCGAGCCGTTGTGTCGCCGGTGTGTGGAGGGCATCGCGCTCCTCACTGGCATTCCTGCACCATTATTTCGCGACACAATTGTGTACCCCACCTTCGTTTCAGGTCACTATCATCAAAAGATTAATAATTAAAGCTAATAGGCTGGTGAACGATTGCTGTCTTGGGAGGATTGAAGCAATGGTTGAGATAGCTCTTTGAATTGAGTGTCTAGTTCTTACAATAGCTCAATTGTAATGCCGACATTTATGCATAGTTCAAGAAGAAATACTGAGTCATAGCTACAGTTTAAAAGTCGTATTCTGTTTGAGAATTAGAAGGCAGTCAAAGATTCTTTATTGCTTTATTGCCGTCTCTGCTGCAGCGCTGGCGGACTAATATGACCAGGCTTCTGATGCCAGCTAAACCGTGTTGTTTGGTCCCGTAACTCATCACAGAGCAGAGTCATCTTCAAGTTGAGTAATTTTACCCTACCTGCAGATTCCCACCACATAACTACGTTATCCGCTCTTCGGGAGGCTTTCAATCACGAACGTACAATTTTCAGGACAAGTTTGTTCAATGTGACACCTGGCCACACTCTGAAACATTCAATTTGTACGCAGAGAAATCAACTCGTTTGAAAAGTTATCTGCAAAGATTTCACGCGATGAGCTCTTAGTTCAAGAGGGTGTCTTGCATAAATCGAGGTAACTCGTGATTGTCACAGAAAAATGAACTTCCGACACGGATTACATTCATTTTGTTCGCGTCTGAACAGTCTCTCCCCTGGGAGTTAAAACTGCGTTAGTCTAAAAATGCTATATATTTCAACGAAGTCCGGCCTCTGAACTACAGACTTCGGGCTGTGTGATAGAGAAGTTAATGCCAACAACTCCAGCTCCATTAGCGTAGGAAGAGAGTACCGAAGTTCGTTCGGTTCATGAACTACTCTTACCTTCGTGCATCTGAGCGGCTCAAGGTAACATGTTGGGAGTACAAGCGGCATAGAGTTCAGACATAAAATATACCCCACGTGGCGGTTTCCACTGATCAAGTCTCCAGAACCCTACCAAGATGCGACTAGTGAACTGAACATGGCATCGTCTCACCTCAACCCATTGCACATAACTACATTCGACCATCACACTCTATTCCGCCTGCGCAACCCATTATGCTGAAAATATTCCTCAACACGTTAACTACGATGGGTTAAACTGAAGCTCAGCGTTCATTTCAAATTTTGAAAAAAATTGTAGTAAGCACTAAGCAAACTTGGAAATCGCAAATATTATCCGGGTAGTGGCTTCATTAAGCTTACACTAAGTATTTATAAATATTGAGTTAGTTACTGAAGGTCAGTTAGCAGCATTATGAAAATCCCCTCAGTGACCACCGGTGGGTCCCTTCGCGAGAGAGGGATTAATTTCTCCAGAAATTAAATAAAGGTACTATCATTGAAAAATTCCATAAATATTTTGGGAAAACAACTATGTTGAGTAATTTTATGGAGGGAAAATGTTTAGAAATCCTTTAGGCTAAGATAGAGGAGTACTTTATACTTATACAGAGTGACCAATATATTTAGAAGCACCGACTCTTTGTACTCTCCCTGGAGTTGAAAGGCATGGGAAAATTAAATACATACAAGCTTATTTTGTTAACATGTATTGAGACAAAGAATAGAAAAACTCACACGGGAAGGAAAAATGGTGGTTAATCCAAGCGTTGCGGAAGAAGTCTCATGAAAATCGCAGCCATTGTGGCGCCACAAGTAGAGAATGACTTGGCAAAAATAACTCGAATCAATGATTATAAATTAAGCCCTAGAACCACTTCTTAGGGTTAAATTAGAGAGAAATTGTCAGCGTTAGCAAGTACATGCAAACTAAGTACTCTGGTGGGACCTTCGACGCATTTAATGTACACAATTCAGCAGATATTTGTAACGCATGTATTTTAATTAGCTTATCCAGTTAAATGCGCGTTTCATTAGGGAGGTCCTGTACATGAATATCTGTTCAGTCTGCATTTATCCTTCAATGAATTCTGCATTTCAATCGCTAAGATCTCTGGTAAATGTTGAGGATTAACCGGGAATCGATTTTCCACTCTTCGAATCCTAAACATAGTGAATTAGATCGTAATAAACAAGTTTTCTTCTATGCACTTTCCGTCGTAAATGAGCATTTTACGAATTATAGCGGTAGGTTTAGTTTCGTCTTTGATGACGAATGCGCTCGAATAAACAGCTACTCATTGATGTTCGAATTTTTGTTGCTTGAATCGTGGTAATAACATCGAAATAATCTACTTTTCTTCAATACACTTTTTTCGTCAAATGAATATTTTACGAGTTAGCGCGGTAGGTTTAGTTTCGTCTTTGTGATAACTACCGTGGCCGGAAGCGAGACCCCATTGCAGTATTGCCATTTGCCGGGCTCGATGAATTACTTCCCGCTTCAAACACTTGAGTTGGGGTAACTAATTCACCGCTATAACTCGTAAAATACTTATTTACGACGGAAAGTGCATAGAAGAAAACTTGTTTATTTCGATCTAATTAACTATGTTTAGGCACCTAAAAATCAAATATCGATTTCCGGTTAATCCTCAACATATACCAGATCTTTATATTCGTATTTAAATCTGATCGAATTGGAGACACGGAAACCTGTTTATTCGAGCGCATTTGTCATCAAAGACGAAACTAAACCTACCGCCATAACTGGTAAAATACTCATTTGCGACGGAAAGTGCATAGAAGAAAACTTGTTTATTTTAACCTAATTAAGTATGTTATGCCTCGAAAATTTAAAAATCGATTATTACCAAACGCTACACATTTACCGAAGTACCATTACACAGAGCGTTAGGTCTTAACTCTTCGACTGCGGCAGGTAAACCTGAAGTTTTAAATTCAATTCAAATTCAAAGTGAATTGTGGCAAGCAATGCTGAAAATAACAAACATTAACTGGATCATTTTTTATATAGTTTTGGTCAAGTATTTCTCAAAATTTGAGTTTCTGACTACTGGTTGGTCAGCAGCATAATGTAAACTCCCATGGTGACCAAATATGGCTCAAGTCGCAGTCAAAGTGTTGAAGAAATGAGAACTTGCAAGAATCACATAGTGATGTAGGCAACAAGCGAACAGTCACGACAACCACTACCCAATAAACACCCAAGTTAAGATGAAGCTCAGAACTACATAAAGAAGCTCCGCAAATTTGGAACGGGTGAAGGATTCGCGCATCAAGTCTGCACACTTCCAGCCACTTCATTTGGTGACAGAAATGATTCTATGCGAATTTACTGGACAAACGATAAAATATTTAAAATTTTCATGCGCACGTGTAAATTTTGGTGTACGCTAGAAAAGCGCACTAGACTGCAGACCATGAGATGCTAGCTACATGACTACATCAGCACGGCCATGTTCTCGTAAGTAGAACACGGTTAGTGCAGGAGATTAGAAACATGTATGGTTCGTTACTCCTGAACACGGCAGCCGCGCTCCCTGGTAATAAGGTCACACAGCGGCACAGTTCGCACTCGCAGAAATTCACAAAAGCTAACCATTATTTCAGCGGTGAGTAGTAGCATCGGTAACGTTTTCAAGAAGCAGCTAATGGCACGCAAATTGTGAGGAGACAAGCCCTCAAAGGAGGCCCTGCTAGAAGAGCTTGGCTTTGATAACGGCACAATACGCGAGAAAAGCTGGCCCAGTTAGCCCCTCACCTGTGGCATTAAAGTCCTGAAGGCAGAAGTTCATGTTCGGTCGGTGCGCGTCGTACCTGCCTTGTTTTCTACTACCATTATTACCTTGTTTTCATCACTTCCACACCACAACAACAACTTATTTTCAAGGGGTACAGTGAGGAGAGTTACTTCAAGAAACTTAGCGCACCACTAGTCACCAAAGAACTTTCACGCTTTCGAAACAAAGAAGCATTAACTTGGGAGGATCCACACTTCAGAACGCGTTGGCTGCGCGCAAACACCCGTCCTCCAACACGATACGAGCAACACTGGCCCGGACGGGACGGGACTCGGGAGACCCTTTACCTGGATTCGAAAAGCTACCTACCACCGTCCCAAGTTCACTTATCGGAAGTTGCCATCAGTTACTGGAAATTATCATATTTTTCACAAACGTATTACCATCTTAGCACAAAATTACCATAATAATGAAATGGGAAGAGATAAGAATTACTTGAGGATATCTCTACATCACTGTTTTGTTTGGGAGTTATTGGATTAATTCCAGTCGAGTTCAAGATATCAAAATTCATTTGAAACGGAATTATTGACTAATTCTTTACTTAGTATTTCCTATTAAGTAAGCCGCTTAAAATTAGGCACACACCTGCATGGGCTACATTCCACCTCAAATGTCTACAACTCTGCACACATTTCAGTGGAATATTTTAACAGCGGTGCGCTTGTTATCAGTGCAAAATTTAATTCCAGCATAGCACTCTTTGAATCTAAGTAACGTATTGCAATAGGTAAGCAATGTTCAGTACCCGTGTATTAGGTTGGTGCAACATAAACAAATAACATCCTCATATTCATATAACATTCTTATATAACATAAACATAGTTCGCGACGCTCACTCATGTCTCTCAGCAATCAGAGCTGTCCTAATTTTGGATCTTATCTTCAGTTTGTTTGCTGACCCGAACATTCCATGCGTGGAACGCGATTATCGCCATTTTGATCTGGGTTGTTGTTTTCAGGTAAAGATTTTCTGACGATAACCAAGAAATAATTAGTGGAAACAAATATCCATGCGGTTGACGACTGAATAATTCTACTAAGGATTTAGTGACTCCTTGGTGGTAAACCACTGAAGCATTTTTAAACAGAACATTAAATATCTAAATGAGTTCAACATATAAGACTGTCAAAAAATACCAAGCTATATAATTCCAATCGACAACACACAATTATCAGTTTTTGAAGTAATGGTTTAACAGTGAAATGAAATATCGCATGCAGTACTTTGCTTGAGTCGCAAATTTATGAGGAATTTAAAAACGAGGAAAATTCCAAGGGAATTAATCGCAGCAGGACTGTTTGCAGACCACGGGTACGTACGTACAGTCATATGAATAGAAAATCGAAATTATTGTAATGTCAATTTTTGGAAGTAATCCGAGGCAGGGAGCATCAGTACTGTCACTTAACTTACATCAAAATACTCATATATAGACCAGTATCCTCTGCTATTTTAATGATGAAATAATGAATTGCGACATCTTACAAATTAACCGACTTTGTATGTTTGTTAACGTAAGGCTTTGTTAATGTTGTATGTAGCTGTGGTGTCGTATTCTAAGTGTTAGACGAAAAAAAATTAGACGAAAAAAAGGCTAGACCCCACAGATATTGCCTCATTGCGAGTAGTTTTTTGTTGATGATTCTCGAAGATTGATTGATGATTCTCAAATATTGATTGATGATCCTGAAATATTGATTGATGATTCTCAAATATTGATTGATGATTCTCAAAGATTGATGGATGATTCTCAAAGATTGATGATTCTCAAATATTGATTGATGATTCTCAAAGACTGATTGATAATTCTCAAAGATTGATGGATGATTCTCAAATATTGATTGATGATTCTCAAAGATTGATTGATAATTCTCGAAGATTGATGGATGATTCTCAAAGATTGAGTGATGATTCTCAAAGATTGACTGATAATTCTCACAGATTGATTGATGATTCTCAAAGATTGATTGATGATTCTCAAAGATTGAGTGATGATTCTCAAAGATTGAGTGATGAGTCTCAGAGATTGAGTGATGATTCTCAAAGATTGAGTGATGATTCTCAAAGATTGACTGATGATTCTCAATGCCGTCATCTTCAACTCGTATGCGCTACTCGCACAAAGATAGCATGCCCTCGCGGGCTGGGAGAGGGTCCATTGATCTTAACAATTCTTAACGTCAATATTTCTGTAAAAAACTAGCTGTACCCAGTTGATCTTTATGCATATGGAATGAGGTAACAAAACCAATTCATTACGTAGATGCTATTATGTCTTTTGGAGTAACATCATCAAGTTCTCGCCATGTGTTTTATTATCCTTGTTATGAGATGTTATTTAACCTGTCCCATGTATTACCAAGTGGTCCGTAGCTGCTATCGCCTATATTATGATTTACTAGTCGACCCCCTGTATTTGATATAAGGAAGAAGACGAAATGAAAGAAAAGCCGTGTGAAATGAAAAAATTCAATCTCTCGAGAGTTGATGAGGCCGAGTGCACACGGCCCGTCAAAAATGTTCGACAAATCACATGACCCACGTTCCTATCTACTGAGAATTCACGTGATATTCATTCCTATATCTACTCGAATGTGACGGATTAATACACTGGAAATTATTGAGGAGTTGATAATGCTTGTATCACAGATGCGCTCATCACACACTTTCTGCTGGCTTCGGACAGACAGACAGAGATAGACACCTCTCTTATTATAGTACAGAATGAAGAATTCTCCCTTCTTTATTCTCTGTAGTTACACAGCCTGCCTCAATTCTATAGAATGAATGATTTGATTGCTAATTCCGGTCAAAATGAGCAGAAGTCTGGCGCTTATTTGCCACGACCTGTACTGTCATGTTATACAGGGTGGTCCATAAGTAAGGTGCCATTGTAAAATTATTATTGCTATGAATTAAAAATGGTAAAGAAATTTGGTTAATTCAGAATGAAAGAAAAAATTTCAAAATTTAGTTGACGTTTTGGACCGACTAGCAACACTCGTTACAACAACCTGAATTGAAGCATCAGTTCGCATGGTCCGTGGCCTGCCACAACGCTGTCTGTCTGTGTGCTGTTGTCCCAGTTTCTTTAATTTCAGTACTAGTTTTTTATGCAGTTCTTCGAAGGACTTCTTTCAATACCATCAATATTCCTGTAATTCCTCTGAACTGCAGTAACCGAACAATTACATCGGAAGTAAAGTTCCGCTATTTTTGCTCGTTGTTCCATGGCGTGGCGATTCATTTTGGGAGGTGGATTTTATGAATTTTTGGGCCAGATGTTGTGATGTCGGTAGACTTGATACGCTGGTAGAAAACTTTGAAATCTCATTAATTCTGAATTAACCAAATCTGTTTAACATTTGTAATTTTAGAGCTACGATAGTTTTGAAAACGTATCTTACACACGGGTCACCCAGTATAAATCCACTTCTTGACACAAAATGCGCAATTCACTTCATTTAAAGGCATGCCTTTATCTTTCGCGTAGTTTTTAATAATTAGCCTCACTGACCATTTTTTATGTTATTCCGTATGGTAACACAGAAAAAACTACTTACTACTTCAGATGGCAAATAACAGAAGTTCCACTAAATTTCTTCAAATTTACCACACGTAATAGAGGAATGGCATGCATATGATGAAAATAAAACCAATGTGTTTTAATTTAAGAAGAAGAGCGAGCCTTCAAAGTTTAGACCAATGAGGGAAGTGTAATACAACGATCACACATATCAGGTTTGGTGAAAATATGGAAAAGTTATTTTCATTGATCAGTAAATAATTAAATAAAAATACTAGTGATTTTCTAATGAAAAACCATTTCAGTAAGAGCAACGATGGATATCTATATGATCAATGTTAGCGTTTAGATCTTTTCAAATATTCCGTATATAATTTCATGAATAAAACTTTGACTACTGAATGTCGCAAAGATCTTAAACAATTATTCCCTGCACAAACTGATCACCACGATCTCTTACTTAGAAACAAAAGTAAATTCCCACTTCCTCACTGTTCAGTGAGAGGATCTCAACACAGCCTCTATACTTCATTAGAACTCTGTATTTTGGAACGCACGCTTTGCCGAAATCAGGAAAAAATACCCCAGGAAACATCCAAAATATATTTCTTGATCGTATTTACCCAAGATGATAGCAAATCTTTTCTGCGATGTGATTTAAATCAACAGGCTAATTAGCATTAAATTAGATTGATCCTGGGCATAGTCTAGAAAGCACTGTTTTCATTCACCCATTCGAAATAACATTTTAAACTTTATCATCGAATTCTGTGTTAAGCCATTCCCTCATCAGCCCAGCGTGCGGCTAGGTTAATTAAGCGTGCCAAGCTAACATGCAATAGTACGCCTCAAAATAGCATTTGGAAATGATTTTCATAAGGCTCATAGCTAGAATATTTAAACATGACCGTTAGAGGAGTCACAAGTAATAATTTTCTCGATTTATTACTTGTGAAAAATCAGCTGCTTAAAAAATAGAATAAATTGATCAAGTGAGCTCGTCTAGGCGTCTACAGTAGATCAACGAACGGTGACAGTTAAAGGGAATTAGCCGCTGATCTAACTTTCTGTTTCATTATCCAAAAATCTCCAGCTTCATCGCCCTTACCTTGACATGTGCAAAGACCAAGTAAAAATCGTGTTAATAATTTCTGGGTCAACGGATACTTAACAAGATACTTTGAAAAAATAGATCTTAATATTAAACCTAGATCACCAGGTAATAGCGATGCTGAGTGGTGTCCTGCAAAGCATTGTTCTAATAAACACCCTAATTCTACACCACTACGCTTGCGATTTTACCTCTGGAGTTGGGTAGCTGGAGGAAATGCTTTCAAAGCTCGCCCAGTTTGGCGGGTAGGGGAAAGAAAGTTACCGGATCTAAGTCCGCCCAATGGAAAGAAATGCAAGGAGAATATAGAAGCAAACATAGGCAACAACTGACGCAGCGTAAATGAACATCGGCTGCGCTATTTGTTTCTAACCAATTCTGTTTGAGACTAGCGAGCATGGAAAAGATACCAAGCTCCCGAGTTGTGATGCCTCGTGCGGTACCAGTCCTCAACTGAGCATTCTCTGTCAGCGTCACGATAACGCCCGTCCTCACACAACACAAGCCCAAAAATTGTTCAGATCTCAGTTGTCGTATCCACCATATTCGCCCGGCCTTGCTCCTTTTGATTCCCACGTTTGTTTTTCATTATATACGCTAGGTTCTGACTGCAGTAATACGTAAATGTTCTCAGGTCAGTAAAATTGAGACTCATTAGAAAGAAAAGAAAGAAAGAAAGAAAAGAAAACACGTTTATTTCCAAGTTGCCACATGAGATACATGCTAACGTATTGGCTTTTAAAAATTGCTTAATATAAGACGTCCTGAAACAAAAGTTCCATACGAGGAGTACTAATTGACAAACCATCCGAGGTGTACATATAGATAAGTCATACGAGGCATAATAATAGACGAACTATACGAGGTGTAATGATAGACAAACTATCAGAGGTGTACAAATAGATAGACCATACGAGGCATATTAATAGACAAAATATACGAGGCGTACTAGTAGACAAACCATCCGTGGCGTGCTAATAGTCTAATTCTGTCAAGGGGTAGTTGAATAAGAAATGAAAAAAACATCTCTTGGATATTTTATATTCCAATAGATTGCTAACAACTAATAAACAATTCGAATACTACTAAAGAATTCTTCGGAACTCCCAAGTTATTAGTTGAAATTATCGAAGTAAGAAAAAGACAAAAAACAATATGCATTAGCAGATTGAAACACCATCGTAAATGACAATCAAGTATTGAGAAAAGGTTAGTCACGAAGTATTTTATAAAGAACATCGCGCAACACAGCACGCACATCTAGAAATGCGTAAACAAACTTACACTCAAAAATGAAATGCATGCCTTGTTCGGCACACAAATATAGGGATAATTTTTGCACGAGCGCTTTATTTCATTTGTCTGTTTATAGTTTTAATTTCTTAATTCTATTCACAGAAATGCCCTTCGGGGTCGTGATAGATCGATTTATGAATCATTAAGCAAGCGTAACCAATTTGTTTATTTTTGGAATTTGGTTCAGTGTTAACTGATCGCAGAGCTTTAGGTAAAATGTAATGTGTCTTGAGGTTTTACTTTGTTCGTAAAAAATAGAAATAGAAACATATATATGCACATGTGTGTATATATATGTGCGAATGTGTGCATGTGTACACTGATACATAGACATTCATATTTGTGTGGGCACACATACACACACATGCACACACTCACACACACATATTCATACATATACGTATTGAAAATGAATATGCGAAAAATGCTAATAAATATAAAAATAATCTTGCTCTTTCTACATTTAAAATGACAGCCAAAGGTTAGGTTAGGTTAACATCGGCATCTTTGGGATGCTTTATTTCCAATCAAGCCTGATACAAATGATCCAAAGCATTGGTTTTTCAAAGGTCTTATAACTAACACTATATATATAGGACACCATGACGGATCCCCCGTAAAGCCGGTACCCATTTCCGACACCTGGGTCGAGTGGGGTATTGTGCTTGAGCTTTCCCTTATACCCAACGGGGAAAATCTCCGCGCCAGCGCCGGGAATCGAACCCGCCACTCCAACATACGAGCCAATATTCCAACATACGAGCCTATTCCAATAAGGAATAGGAAAAGGACTTCGAAAGACGTCTAAATGAAACAGTTTTTTCATTTCCCAAAAGAAATTTTAAGAAAACTCAAGTTACCGCCGAGGAACAACAACAACAAAAAAACATATTTCATATCTTCTCGATATTCTCTGCAACATCATGCCGACATGGGTACATGGGATAAAATAGAGATACAGTGTAAGCCGGTTACCACTCATGATTGACAAATATCTACAAAACTTTGGCAGAAATGCGTAAACAAACATATACTCAACATCAAAATTCATAGCTTGTACAACATACGGACAGAAAGATAATTTTGCCACGATTCATGTGCTCATAAGTACATTTTTTTACATTTCATAAGTACTTTTTTTTCCTAATACGACACCCTTATAAGACATTCATGTTTACTTCTTCTTCACGTCCAAAAATGCTCTTGGTACGCTAGTGTACTGCAAATTATTATATCATCTCTTACGCTCTAGACTATATTATAACAACCGCACCTAACCTCGCGTGCTTCTGAAAATATTCTGTACTTGGGAACCGTTGTAGAAAAATCGTTTTCATGTTTCTGACTAAGGTAGACTGTTTTGTGCCAATATTTTTAGTATGGAAATTTTATATATTTCATGTCATAATAAAAGATATTTTCTCCGATTCCCTCGATAGGAATGCTAGTTTATACTGATTAGCTTACGCTGATATATGCGCACATGCTTATTTATGTATATGTGTATGTGTGCACGCTATGCGTACGTAGATAGGTGAGGGTGTCACTACGTGATAATTCATTTTACTTGATTATTGTACAGCATTTATAAAATATATATAAATACAAATATATTTGTTGCGCGATCACCCACATATGATAAATAAGATGCTTATCAACCAATGGTCTTTTCGATACAATATTTAATAAAGCATCGTTACAATATTTCATTAGAAATTGTAAGCAGCAACACATACTGAAAGAGTTGCCGCGAATTTCCTTTGCACATTGTCCTGTATTTCAGAACATCGCACAGCATTTTTATAGAACGCGCATATATTGTGATTGCCTCGATGCATAGAAATGTATTTGTATGTTTACGTGTTAGGTGTATGTATGTGCGTAGGTATGTATTTGCATGTATATGTGTATATATTTACATGAATATATGCACATATGTGCGTACTAAACTGACAACTGGCATTTTAACTAGATATGATGTTTTTTTTCTGTTCACTCTCAACTTGTAACATTACCTAACTCGTCATCTCTTTAGTATTGTAAAGCATTAACGTAAAAAAACTATACATTTGTTGCGTGATCATCCATTTATATTTAAATAAAATGCTTATCAACTAATGACCGTTATGTTAAAATTGTTTAACTAGAAATACAAATCTTGTAATTTTCGTGGTTCTCATGCTTATATATATATGTATATTATTTTTTTCGTGCTTTCTTAAAATGACATTTGTGAACATCTCCCGAAACAAACAATTCTAATATTATTTTCTGGCGTCAAGAATTGCGAAGTTTTATATCATGTATATGTAAATTGTAAAAAGTGTTCTAAACCCACAATGAAAATGCATCGTCTATGAAATTGTGTTGTCTCTTATAATTATCATTACATGTATCATCAAATGTAGATTAACTAGGGAACACGTAATAATTATCATTACATGTATTATCAAATGTAGATTAAGCAAGATTAAGAGAACATGCATTGCCCTCAATAATTTATTTTCGACTAGTGACATGAGTATTACAATACTCGTGTGTGTGTATCATCTGAGTGAATTAACTTTAAGATATTTTAAAAACCAATGATAGTAATGTTGTACTATCTCTATTAGAAATAAAATGTTTTTCTTCCTTTTTCTTTTTCTTTCTTTCAAATTGCGCTTTATATCATTAATTGTATTTGTCATTAATCCGATTCACAGAAACGCCCTCTGGGGAAGTGATAGATCTATTTTTGAATCATTTCACTAGTGCAATCAATTGTATTACCCGGATGGTTTTTGCGTAAAGAAATGAGATAGAAACATGTATATTTATTTATGTAGATATAACTTCATGTACGAAATTTCCATAAAGAATTTAGATATGAGTCGACAATGATATTGAGAGATTGAAAAGTAGTCAAATCAAGCTGATTATAATTGTCTCTAAAATAAAAGCTAGCTTATTGTTTAGTGAAGACTTCGAATTTTTGATAATGTTCGAGTGAAACTACGAAGGAATACATATTTTAGTAATTTGTTCCCTTCAATTATTTACATTTACAAGTACGACATGGGAATGAACGTAATATTTAACAGGCAACAGCATTACCATAGTGTGCCTTGTAAGCTACGAGGTTTCACTGGAAATCTATGAGGAGAGGAACAAATACTGTCGGGAAAACTAAAAATGATTTATTTACTCAAGTTTTTTATTTTGAATTAGTTCAATTATAAAACAGATATGCCAACATACTCTTATAAAACCTAACTGATGTCTGAGAAATATTTCACATGACTTGTCGAAAGCCAATTTAAAATAAGGAATATGCCAAATGAAGCCTTTGAGAACATCAATAAACAACTTTTTAAACTTCTCCTTTTTCTATTCCTTATCTTTCCTCAGGTTATTTCTTACGATTCATCAGAGCTTTGGCTGTCATTTTAAATATTGAAAGAGCAAGAATATTTTTCATGTTTATAAGAATTTTTCTTATATTCATTTTCCATACGTATATATCTGAATATGTGTGTTGGTATGTGTATGAGTGTGTATGTGTGCGCCCGCAAACATAAATGTCTATGTATCAGTGTACACATGCACACGTTCGCACATATATATAGGCACATGTACATTTATGTGTTTCTATTTCTACTTTTTGCGTAAAAAGCAAAACCTCAAGACACATTACATTTTACCCAAAACTCTGCGATCAGTTAACACTGAACCAAATTCCAGAAATAAACAAATTGATTGGGCTTGCTTAATGATTTACAAATCGATCTATCACGACCCCGAAGGGCATTTCTGTGAATAGAATAAATTAAAAGTATAAACAGACAAATGAAATAAAGCGCTCGGGCAAAAATTATCTCTATATTTGTATGCCGAACAAGCCATGCACTTCATTTTTGAGTGTGTTTACGCATTTCTAGATGTACGTGCTGTGTTGCGCGATGTTCTTTATAAATTACTTCGAGACTAACCTTTTCTCAATACTTGATTGTCATTTATCTCAATACTTGATTGGTGTTTCAATCTAGTACGGTGTAGCGTTTTTTGTATTTTTCCTACTTCGATAATCTTATAAATAATTCGAATACTACTCAAGAATTCTTCGAAACTCCCAAGTTCTTAGTTGAATTTATCGAAGTAGGAAAAGGGCAAGAAGCGCTGTACCGGAATCTCTTGGAGTATAAAATATCCAAGAGATGATATTTTTCATTTCTCATTCAACTACCCTTGACAGAGTTACACTATTATAGCACGCCACGTATGGTTTGTCTATTAGTACGCCTCGTATATTTTTTCTATTAATATGCCTCGTATGGTCTATCTATTTGTACACCTCAGATAGCTTGTCTAATAGTACACCTCGTATAGTTTGTCTATTGTTATGCCTCGTATGGAACTTTTGTTAGACTATTAGCACACCACGTATGGTTTGTCTATTAGTACGCCTCGTATATTTTGACTATTAATATGCCTCGTATGGTCTATCTATTTGTACACCTCTGATAGTTTGTCTAATAGTACACCTCGAATAGTTTGTCTATTATTATGCCCTGTATGGCTAATCTATTTGTTCACCTCGGATGGTTTGTCAATTAGTACTCCTCGTATGGAACTTTTGTTTTAGGACGTCCTATATTAAGAAACTTTTAAAAGCCAATATGTTTGCATGTATCTCATGTGACAACTTGGAAATAAACAGTTTCTTTCTTTCTTTCTTTCCAGAACTTCGTCGTTTAAGCACATGTATATATCCTTTTACTTCACAAGACAAGTGAACGATAATTTTAAAACAAAAACCACCCTCAAGTGATGTTTTTATGGAAAATATATCCCATTATAAATGAGATCATCTGAAAAATGAGCACATTGTGTTCACAGCTCGCTCCCACATACTGAATTGGTATATTAATTCAGAATAGCTTCTGATAGCTTTAGTATTGTTACATTTTGAAATTGATACGTTATTTTGAATCAGATTTCAAAAGTTATATTTGTAACATATTTAAATAGTTCATTGTCGTGTTCGAAATTCGTGTTATATAAGCCAAGTTGGGGAATGAAAGATCTTAAATCCTAAAGACATTTGGATTGAAAATATAATACATGAATTTGGATGGTAAAGTATAAAGAATGCTTTAAATAAAATTTAACTTTATTTTGATTCATTTTCTCAAAGTGCTCCTATCTCGTATACGAAAACTAATTTCTGAATGATATTATGGCAACATTTTGTTGTTTTCATTCGGGTTTTCTGTGACTCTTAGTTGTGCGTGAGGGTATCGAACGTCGGGAAATTTGTACGAAGTAAGATAATATATTTTGTTTATTGCGATTTTATGTGTATGGAGATTCACGCATTGTGATTATTATGCTATAGTGGTGTGAAATTTATGGTATAATGTTCATTTACGTTAGTTCTTCCTCTGTTAACAAACGTGAATAGTTTTGAATATTTGATATCTAATTTGTGGAGTTTTGCATCGGCTCATAGGTTGAATTGTGAATAAGAAGTATTAAGTGTTGAGAACAGGTCAACAAGTGCAATAAGTGAGAAATTAAAATTCCGGGCAGTTTTTCCTGTTTTCTTTGAAGTTGATTCATTGCTGTGTATTGTTGGTGCTAAGTATTTCTGGAAAATGTTTGATGTTATATCAGTTTTTATCAAGGTCTCGGCGTTATAAAATTTAAATTATGTAATGACAGAAATCCTTGCAGGCCTAAACATTGTACTGAATTCTTGCCATGTCTTATGTTGTAGGGAATGTCAAGTATTTATTTTATTGGTTATGCGAGGTGTATTGCCCTCCAATTTCAGCCAATTGCCTTAAAATGTGAAATTAACATTATTAAAGAGAGTGCAATTTTTTATTTGCAAATGTGACATTTATGAATGCTGTAAAATGTTAAAAATTCAATGATGTTCAAAACCTAATTTATCTCCAATGAATATTCTAGTGTAATTTTGGACATAAAATAATATTTGGTAAATGTAAAGGACTTGACCATAATTGATATTCGAATTTTCGATGCCTTAATAATGTTAATCACATGAAAATAAACAAGTTTTCTTCAATGGACTTTCCGGCTGAAACGAGTATTTTAAAAGTTATGGCATTAAATGAGTTACCGTAACTCCAGTGTTTGAGGCGGGGAAAAATATACCGCGCGGTCCGACGTGAAAGTAAACAGGCGTTCCCGCGCGCCAACCAAGCCGACGAAGAGCAAACCCCCTATTACAAACGTAAAGAGGTTGGGTCGTGAGGGGTAGCAACAGTTCTTTTAGTGAAAATTATAAAACTAAAAGAACTGTGGCTACCCCTCACGACCCAACCTCTTTACGTTTGTAATAGGGTGATGCACAATGGAGTTCTGGTAACTCATTTAACGCCATAACTTTTAAAATACTCATTTCCGCCGGAAAGTGCATTGAAGAAAACTTGTTCATTTCCATGTGATTAACATTATTAAGGCATCAAAAATTCGAATATCAATTATGGTCAAGTCCTTTACATTTACCTAATATTTAGTACCTAATCCTTATTGAGAAGAGGATTAGTTTTGAAAAAAATGCAATGTAAATTTGCTGAATAGAGTCATGAAGGCCATTCCAGCAGCTTCCCATATTTTGTAAGTGTCAAATATAGCCTATATACTAGATCTCTAGAAGCTGCTTTAAACAGTTATCTTGGCTGTGATCTGGAATTTAGTACCAATTTGACTAGGGGTTCATAATCGTTCTAATCTGCTGTATGGTAAAATGCATTAGGTGATATAAGAATTTGAGGTAAATAGTAGGTGTACTCGTATCATTCTGTTTTTGGGTCAATGTGAAGTTTAATGCAATCACGGAAAATAAGAATTCCGATCTTAGGAATCACTATAGGAACCCATTTAAGAAAGTTTTACAAGAATGACATTCTGCTCGCTGATGCGTTATTTTTGAATAATTGAACTTTGAAGTTGGCCTTGGCGCCAAAAGAAGCGAGCGCGTGAAACTGAATTTAATTAATAACGGAAGCTATTACAAACGTAAAGAGGTTGGGTCGTGAGGGGGAGGCACAGTTCTTCTAGTGAAAATTATGGTCAATGTGAAGTTTCATGCAATCACGGAAATTGATAATGATATTCCAAACAATCACTAAAGGAACCCATTTAAGAACGTTTTTCATGAACGACATTCTGCTCGCTGATGCGTTATTTTCGAATTATTGAACTTTGAAGTTGGCCGTCGCGCGCCCAAGGAAGCGAGCGTAATTTAATTAAAAACGGAAGCTAACCCCCTATTACAAACGTAAAGAGGTTGGGTCGTGAGGGGTAGCCACAGTTCTTTTAGTGAAAAGTATATATAAAGCTTCTAAACCACCCATTAGGGTGACGACTGCAATCTTGTTTACATCGGGTCTAACATGGCGACCACCATGGGCGCCGCCATTTTGGACCCGATGTCAACAAGATTGCGGTCGTCACCCTAAAGGGTGGGTTAGAAGCTTTATTTATAATTTTCACTAGAAGAACTGTGCCTCCCCCTCACGACCCAACCTCTTTACGTTTGTAATAGCTTCCGTTATTAATTAAATTACGTTTCACGCGCTCGCTTCCTTTGGCGCCAAGGCCAACTTCAAAGTTCAATTATTCGAAAATAACGCATCAGCGAGCAGAATGTCATTCATGTAAAACGTTCTGAAATGTGTTCCTTTAGTGATTCCTGGGATCGGCATTATTATTTTCCGTGATTGCATGAAACTTCACATTGACCAAAATTATAAATAAAGCTTCTAACCCACCCATTAGGGTGACGACCGCAATCTTATTGACATTGGGTCCAAGATGGCGGCGCCCATGGTGGTCGCCATGTTAGACCCGATGTAAGCAAGATTGCGGTCGTCACCCTAATGGGTGGTTTAGAAGCTTTTTTATACTTTTCACTAAAAGAACTGTGGCTACTCCTCACTACCCAACCTCAATATGTTTGTGATAGGGGGTGAACTTCCGTTTTTAATTAAATTACGCTCTCTTCCTAGGACGCGCGAATAACTTCAAAGTCCAATAATTCAAAAATAACGCATCAGCGAGCAGAATGTCGTTCTTGGAAAACGTTCTTGAATGGGTTCCTTAAGTGATTGTTTGGAATATAATTATCAATTTCCGTGATTGCATTAAACTGCACATTGACCTGTTTTTGCCTTATATAATTTATATTTTGCTCTGGGATGTCTGAAAAAATGACACAATATACCTCTCAACTACCACTGCATGATCTGTCCAATGCCTTTCAAGAAGTTAAGCACCAATTGTAAAGGCTGGTAATGATGCCAGTAAATCTGAAGGATATGACAGTAATCGATTTCGTAAATTTTAATGCCTATACGTAGTTAATTTAATGAAAATAAACAAGTTTTCTTCTATTCACTTTCCGTCTGAAATGAGTATTTTATTAGTTTAGCGGTAAATTACACACCGCAACTCCAGTGTTTGAAGTGGAAAGAAACTCATCGATCCCGTGGAATGGCAACACTGCAATGGAGTTTTGCTTCCCGCGCTCTCGTCACCAGAGACGAAACCAAACCTACCGCTATACCTCGTTAAATACTCATTTAACAAAAAAAAGTGTATAGAAGAAAAGTGGTTTATTTTGACGTTATTACCATAATTCAAGCAACAAAAATTCTAAAATCAATGAGTAGCTGTTTATTCCAGCGTATTTGTCATAGACTAAACTAAACCTACCACTATAACTCGTAAAATACTCATTTGAGGGAAAGTTCATGAAAGAAAACTTGTTTATTTTGATTCAATTAATTTGGTTTAGGCACCGAAAAGTGGAAAATGAATTACTGTCATGTCTTTCAGATATACCATGATGCTTAGCACAAGTAGGAATTGTCTTTTTTTTATTGAAATTCAACATTATCAATGCAGTGGCTAGCATAAATGATGAATCAGACTTGAAATTTTGTAAGTTTTCTGTCAGTTTGGTGTCCTACGTACACTACATATAATTGGCAACGTGTTAACCAAGCACAAAGATCGCCGTGCGATAGCTAGCTGGGTTATTGTTAAGGAGATGCAACTAATCTATTCTCAAAATTTTGTTGCCTGTATCATGGTAATTGCATCAAAATATACAACTTACCATCTATGTACTTTTTGGGTCAAATGAGTATTTAACAAGTTGTAGCGGTAAATGATTGACCGCAGCTCTAGTGTTTGAAGTGACAAGTAATTCATTGAGCACGTCGGATGGCAACATTAGAATAGACTCTCCCTTCTGACGCGCTCAAATGATCAAGCGCATTCTCGCCATCTAACACAAATATGAACATACTGCTTGTATTATTAACTAAAAGACCCTAGAAGGGGGGGTTTATGCTCTGCATTGCCAGCAAATAATAAATTACAAAGTACCCAAACAAAATCTGCTACTATAACTTGTTAAATACTCTTTTGCCTCAAAAAGTACATAGAAGAATAGGTGTTTATTTTGATATAATTACCATAATGCAGGCAACAAAATTTTGAAAATCGATTAGTTGCATCTACTTAACATTAAGGACACCATCCCAGGCCCTTGCCAGATCCTGTCGATGTCATGGTCATTTTGCATGTTTTTGTTGTAGAAGGACCCTTAGGTGGTAGACTATTCGTTCATAAAATTTTATGACGCTACGACAATAATTCCCCCCCCCCCCTCCCGGGGGGGGGGTGAAGGGACCAAAATATTTCAATTTTCCAGATTTTGACCCCATATAAAAAGAGAACAAATGGGAAATGGAAAAAAGCCGAACGCGCGTTTGTTAGAAATGTTCCAAGGATTCTAAAACTGCATTTGTTTTTGTTCTAGCATCAAAACTGAAAGAGGAGTCCCATTTTGAAATATCGATATCAATGAAAAGCACCCAAATTTTTTTCAACTTTTTCCTGATTTTAACCCCATATATAAAGAGAACAAATAGGAAATGGAAAAAAAGCCGAACGTGAGTGTGTTAGAAATGTTCCAGGGATTCTAAAACTGCATTTTTTTTTGTTCTAGCATCAAAACTGAAGGAGGAGTCCCATTTTGAAATATCAATATTAGTGAAATATCAATACCTAAAAACCAATATGTCAAATTTTTGCAAAATCTAAGGCCTGAATCAAAAAAATGAATAGAATCAACTGTGTTTCTTTTCAAAGGTTACATATCATAGTCAAATTTCATAAGAATCAGACTGAAAAAAGAAAAAAATTATTTTTTTGATGAGTAAAAATTTTTATAATTTTTTTTTATGAAATCACAATTCACAGTTTGAATATAAAGTTATGTATGGAAAGTATCGAAATAAAAATTAAAACTGCATTCAATTACATCAATTGTTCATTATATTACACTTCACAAAATTTTATTTTTTGCTTATACCCAACACTTTGAATTTTCAACATTCATCCTGGGACTAGTTCTCGAGTTTTGATGCTAGAACAAATCCAAAGACAGTTTTAGAATCCTTGAAACATTTCTAACAAACGCTCATTCGGCTTTTTTCAAATTCGAATTCTTTGAAAAAATAAATAGCTCTAAACCCAAAAATTGTTGCTGATTTTTGAAATTTTAAAAATTTTTGAAAAAATAGAAAAAATTTGAATTTGAAAAAAACTGAACTCACGTTTGTTAAGAAATGTTCCAAGGGTTCTAAAACTGTCTTTGTTTTTGTTATAGCATCAAAACTGAAGGAGGAGTTCCAATCTGAAATTTCAATAAAAATATACCAAAAACACATTTTTCGTCAAAAAAAAAAAGTAAGGCCTAAATCGAAAAAATGACAGGAGTAAAAGAGGTTTACTTTTACAAAATACATATACTGGCCAACTTTCAAACGAATCGGACTAAAAAAGTTGAAAAAGTGGGATGTTCTCCTTAACCGCTATTTTTTGTATCTTATGCTGTCTAATTCCAAAGCAAATCATATATCCATAACTTGATTGTGATTTAACCTACTTAGTTTCATGAAATATTTTAATTTTCCCCTCCTATGATTTCTCTGCTCTAGTATGTGTAATGAATAGGATCACTGATGGTTTAGTGATGAATCTGGAAATGAAAACAAAATGATCATTGTAATTATATTATGTAACCAAATATTAATTTTGAGCCAACTTGCTCAATGGGGCTTAAAATTTTGTGTTTTTATTCTAAAAAAATCTGAAATAAAAGTAAAAATAAAATAACAGTTGATTTGATATTGTCATAACTAGTTTATGTACTATGAACTTGTTGGTTATTGACTGCTAATTAATGAGGTAATTTAATTCTTCTTTCCTATATTCTGTGACAAATGAGAATGACTTAGAAGCACTACATTAGCATTCTTGCTCCAATTATTATTATTATTATTATTATTATTTTTTTTCCCCTGATCTAAACCAATAGCTGGTCACTGGAAGATTGCTATTGAAGTGAAATTAACCATTTCTGATTTACTAATATTGCATTATTGATAAATCATTATTACTGTGCAGATGTCAAGCAAGGGTAGAGTTTACTGCAAAAGCCTGCGGGGCAAGTCCAAAGATGATCTCTACAGGCAGCTGGACACACTCAAGCAGGAGCTGGCCAGCCTCAGAGTGGCGCAGGTCACCGGAGGCATGCCTTCTAAGCTCTCAAAGATGTAAGTTACAAATTACAGATGCTGTGCATAGTTTTTTTGGAGCAGTGTTGATAGCTTTGTGCAAAATTTAAATAATTATGTACATAGGTATTAGTAAGTCAAAAAAATCATCTTCATATTCAAGTCAATAATATCAAGCATTGTGGGCCAATTAAACTGAGGCTTCTAAATTCTGTGATGACATTCTGAAGTATACCCTGGAAGTAATTTATTCCAGTTGGTTTTAGCTGGTAATTTGTTATAAATTTCAAGGATCTTGTAATGAGCATATGCTTGCTTATTGATCAAGAAGTGGATTTCAATTGCTCATTCAGTATTTCGGTTACCACATATCTAATTATGAGTTGTTCAGGGGACTTGGGATAAACATGCTTCTTTTGGAGGGATTTAATTTATTATTAGGTTGAATGTAAGAAAAGTTACATCTGAGATATAGGCAAGGCTTTCTTCTTTGGTGTTGCAGTTGTTGTATAGTCTTTTTAGGATTTTCTGGTCTTGAAAGAAAAGTTTAGAAGCCTTTTATTTAATTTTCCCTTCTACATATATATATCGATATATATATAGATAGATATAGATATATATAGATAGATATAGATTTATATATCTATATATATATAGATAAAGATATGGATAGATATAGATTTATATATATATATATATAGATTTAGATATATATACATATATATATATATATATATATATATATGAAGGACATTCCAGCACATATATTTGACAACTAGTGGTTAATTAAATTGATACTAGTGATGTACCGATACCATTTTTTTGGCCAATACCGATACCCATTTTGTGGCCGATACCAATACTCCTCCGATACTTGAAAATACCGATACTACTACCGATACCGATACTTTTACAATTATCTAGCCTAATAATACTCGTGTGTTTATTTATATATCTGTTTGGTGTCCGCTTCTTAAGAAACACAGGATGTCTGAGTGTGCGGTATCATGGATACCGAAAATCTCAGTGTAACATTGAATGATGGCTTTTACATGCATTGATATGTTATGACATTTTATCTAGATAGGTTTGACGAGCATAGGTTAGGTAATGTTGACAAATATTTTTCACGGGTCCACCTATCTTAATGATGACATTGTTCGTGGAATTTCCACGGGTCCTTCTACTACCTAATAATACCCCTGGCTTATTGTTTGGAGTCCGCTTCTTCCATTTCTCTGTCACGCTCATAAGGACAGTTATAATGACCGTATCTGTGATACGAGGATCACCAGTGCACAAGTAAAAGAATATTTTAATTCATTCACACCTGGAAAATTTGTTCAAGAAAGGTATTGAATCTCATCATTTTTGATGGGCCGTGCCCACTAGTATTTGAATAAAATCATTATAAGCTTAAAGCCCTACATGGGTGTTATAATAAAATTATTTAATAATATATCTAATAATATAACAATATTGACGATAAAGTTTTCTATTAGGAGGAATGATAAAACTGCTCTTGCTACGTTAACTAAATCGTTTGATTCGTTTCCCGCACAAAGTTTTTCGATTACGTCATCTTTCCGCTTTATTTTGTATGATACCGTTAATCAGCATGTATGAACAAACAAGTATTCACTGTTTAGCAATCTTTATTTGCCAACTGAAGTTATTATCCGACTAAATTAATTAAAAATCATATTTTTCTCCATTTACAGGCGTAAACTAGTAATATAATGTTGCATTTAGTCTCAGAAATAGCAGCGTGAACGCAAGTAGTATACGTATGTACCAACACACACAGTGTGCAGAAACAAACACGGCTCTTTTCGACAACGTATGTATTTTGGTGCGAAAAACACGAAAATGATAACCATTTTGTGGGAAAATTATTTATTAAGCCTGAAATTTGCTTATACCCATTAATATTTTATGAAAATACTGCGGTTTCTCGGTACGTTTTCGCCACGCTAATTCACACAGATTCGAGTCCATCATTTGTCGATGAGTGCCTCCCTGACGTTTTATTTTTATATTTAGACTACGCCATACACTCTCAATCATTAGAGTCTGTGCACCTGTTGCAGGGTCCACGAAGTTTTCACCATGATGAACAGTGAGGTGTTTGAAATTATACTCTTGGTTAGGTTAGGTTAGTAACACTTAATAAATAATTTTTCCACAAAATGGTTATTTTCGTGTTTTTCACTTCAAAATACATCTTTTTTGCATAAATACCTACAAACATATTTTATAAAAAGACATTTTGACGAAAAGAAAACATTAAAATTCTATAGGCCCCATAACCGAAAAGATCCGCAAATACGCAACCAACTATAAGATCGTTCGTGAATTTTCCAACATCTTGAAATAGAAGAAAAATGCAAGATTCGTAATGTACGACGATTTACATGCTAAAGTAAAATAGAATTTTCAGCTACTTCTATACTAAATTTACAAAAACTTTAAATTTCGCCTTCAACTTTATTTATTTATTTGGTTTACTTTTTTTAGCCTGTCACATTCGTTAAGTAATAGAAATCTTCTCAAACTATATGGTTTTTTAGTTGTAAAAGTTTAATAATTTTATGTCGCTACTGTGTTTGTACTGTGCTAACTATTCATGCTACATAGCTTTCACTCACTGACCGTACGTGACTCATCGGGAATTAAAAGTAGTAAATTCAGTTAACGAACTAATTTACTAGGTATGAATAGGCTCTTTATTTGATTACTAGTGTGCACGGCCCGCCAAAAATGACGCGATTCAATACCTTTCTTGAACAAATTTTCCAGACGTGGATGCCTTACAAATATGTTTATCATAACAGTACCCGTGATAAAAAATATAATTGTACTTGCGCACTGGTGAAACTCGTATCACAGATACGGTCATTATGGCTACATTTATGAGCGTGACAGAAAAATGGAAGAAGCGGACTCCAAACAAATAAACTAAGGGTATTTTTAGGGAGTAGCAGGACCCGTGGAAATTCTATATACAATGTCATCGTTAAGCTAGGTGGCCCGTGAAAAAATTCCGTCAATATTACTCAACCTTTCCTGTCCTAACCAATTCTGACCGAAGCTATCCTGATAAAATGTCGAACATATCAATGCATGCAAGGGCCATCTTTCAATGTTACACGGATATATTCGGTATCTATGATACCGCACACTCAGATATCCTATGTTTCGCAAGAAGCGGACACCAAACAAATATATCAATAAATACGTAAATAAACACACAACGGGTGATATTAGGTTAGATACTTTCACTTTCACGATTCGTGACCTTCATTTTCATGATAAAATACTTATTGTTGGAAAGTATCGGTAAAGTATCGGCCGAATTTTGCCGATACCGATACCAGTAAAAATGACCGATACTGCCCGATACCGATACATCGGTACATCACTACTTGATACTAATATTTATGCAGGTCCTTCTTATTTGAATAGTTTAGTGATTGTGTATTACAGTTTGAGTGATAAATTATGTAGTGGAACAGCAACCTTTATTGCATTTGATTTTAGATTGATATATTTTAGGTATATTTTAATAGTGGGGCCACTATAATTTGAGATTTGCCTAATGTAACATTCATATGTTTTTTTTTATGCCAAAGAAGCCTATATTGCAGTAGTTCAATATTAGCCCTGAACAATTAGTTTTGAAGTCTAGATGTAATTTTAGGTTTCATTATTTTGAGCAAAGCGCACGCTGCTGTCAACAAGCAAACATTTGACTGTGACACAACTGCACTGATATGAAAGTTTTATGCTAACGATTGAATTGAGTGCTGCTGCTTATGTGGCCTAGTCAAGTGAGGTGGATCATTTATTATGAGGTGTTTAAGGGGGTCCTCCGGGGCCCCTTTTCCCTCCGATGCGGTAATATTCATGTTATTGTTGGAAAAGAACCCTTAGGTCATGGACTATTCGGTCCTAAAATTTTATGGCGCTACGGACAAAAGATCCCCCCCAGGGGGGGGGGGGGGGGAGGGACCCACCAAAGGACCAAAATTTGCATCATCTACCCCATTTCAACCCCATATAAAAAGAGAAAAAATGGGAAATGTGAAGAAAGCCCATTTGAGTTTGTTAGGAATGTTCCAAGGATTCTAAAACTGTCTTTGTTTTGTTCCAGCATTAAAAACTGAATGAGGAGCTACATCCTGAAATATCAACACCAGTGAAAAAGCACCAAAATAGTAAATTTTCGAGCCCATTTCAACCCCATATATAAAAAGAGAACAAAACAAGAAATGGAAAATTTGCGAATATACTTTTGTTAGATATGTTCCAATGATTCTAAAACTGTCTTTGTTTTTGTTTTAGCACGAAAACTCAATGAGTTCAATTTTTTGAAAAATCAATACATTGACTAAAAAACCAAAATGTCGAATTTTTTCAACAACTAAGGCCTGAATCAAAAAAATGTATAGAAGAATTTGTGTTTCTTTTTAAAAGTCACATATAATAAATTAATTTCATAAGAATCAGACTGAAAACGAAAAATTTTGTAATTTTTATAAAATAAAAATATTTTTTAAATTTTTTTTTTTTTACAATTCACATTGTGAATGTGATGTTATGCATAAAGGTTATCGAAATAAAAATAAAAACAGCATTCAATTACATAAATTTTCTAGTATATCACACTAAAACAAAATATTTAGTTTTTGCCTTATACTGTAAAGTTACTTCTATTCAAAATTCAAAATAATAGAAGTCATTGAGTTTTTATGCTAGAAAGAAAACAAAGACAGTTTTTGAATCCTTGGAATATTTTTAACAAAGTTATATTCCCACTTTTTCCATTTTTACATTTCAGTTTTTTTTATAATAGTTCAAATCCAAAAATTTAGGTTTTTTTGATATATTGGTAAATTTTTGCATATAAAAAACGTAAGAAAAAAGTGTAAAATCCCCGAATATATCTTTGTTAGAAATGTTTCAAGGATTCCAAAACTGTCTTTGAATTTGTTCTAGCATAAAAACTCAATGACTTCTATTCTTTTGAAATATGTATAAAAATGACCCAAAAAACCTATTTATCAAATTTTTCGGAAAAACTAAGGCCTAAATCAAAAAATTTCGAGTTCATATATGTTTGTCTTGCAATACTACATATACTCACCAAGTTTCAGACCAATCGGAGCAAAAAAATTTTCATTCCGTAGGACCCCCTTTAATTTGTTAGTGATGTCTCTTTCAAATCAATATTTCTTCTTTTTCTCTCGGTTCTTTTGTGCTGCAGTAAAATGAAGCCAAGTTATAATCTCTTAAGCTCTAATTCATTTAGTTCCACATACTCGCCGTTAGCCTTAGCGCCTGTTTGAGGTTGCAGTCAAAGAGCAGAATGTTCTCATTGTGATGCCTGTGTCCTTGTGTGTACAGCCGTGTTGTTCGTCGCTCCATTGCTGCTGTCAACATCGTCATCAGACAGACCATCAAGGCTAATCTTAAAAAGTTCTACGAGGTGAGAATTGCCTTCCTGATGTCCATTAATTCCAGTTGAAAGGTAGATTTTAAGTAATGACTGAAACCATACTCAATTTCTCATTCAACCTGATGTTCGAAATGGAATATACCTCTATCGTTGCTCCTGTATCAAAATTGTCTTGAGAGCTCTACACGACATAGGTGTTCTGAAAACAAATATAGATTTTTATGTAATATTTGTGTTCATAATTCTATTGAAATGCGTCACACCTAATACTAAGATGACTGTGAGGCTTTGCAGTGCAGTTTCTTAGTGAACTTTTTCTGCAAGAAAAAGGACAGTGCGAAGCACACCAGTGGCTTCTTATAGACATGCGATGTCAAGAAATAAAAACCAGCGCTGATTTACCTAACAGTTAAATTTGTAGATCCACCCGCCTATTCTCTTGACCATAATTGACAAGGTTGAAATCCAACCATTCGCCTGCTCTAAGAAAATAACGAAATCAACCGCAACAGTATTTCGTTACGTGTTTGTGATGAGTGGGATAATGCTCAAGTCAAACCGCGCAGCAACACGGAGCTTGATGTTCAACAATTTATTATAACTCTTGGCTCCCAAGCTAATGCAGTTATGGGAAAGAACGTTTTACTTTGGCGTTATCTGCACTGTTGGAGCTAAATAATCTTTCTTATTTCGCTCACTCCCAGGGGAACTTGGTCAGGGCCTGAGCTAAAGGTTAGGTAGGCTTCCTTTTTGTTAAAATAGAATAGGTTTTTGTTTTGTTACGGACCACTTTTTTTCGGTTCACTACTGTCCTGTTTTCAGCGCCTCTGACTTTCTTCTTCAACTTTTATCTTGTTTCATGAACTTCTTTCCCATCTTACTGTTTCTATGCCCTCTCTGCATAGATTCCTCATTTTCTTATCTCCATATTAAATGGTGCCTTCCTCCTTTCTCTCTTCGATACGCTCTATTTTTGCAGCGGTTAGGGAGGCTTAAACTAACTTATAATCTTAATCTCTTATTTCGCTCAGGAGACGTAAGATAGGTAATAGGTTTAAGTTAGTTACGTGTGTTCGTCCTATGCTGTGGATACTGGCTCCCCCTAGGAGATACTGATCGGTTACCTAACCTATAAATGTGCGTTCACAATTTCTATCATCTGTACCCGTTTTGATAGTTTCAATAAGTTTTCTCCGTTGTCTCTTCTGCTTCTCCTTTCTTCTTGACTTTTGTGTTTGGGAACACGCCTTGTGTATCGATTCCTCCTTTTTTTTTAGTAATGTACACGTTTCACACTCGCGAGATAGCCTTAGTTGTGGTTGGGTAGTTTTGGACTAAAATAATAATTAATTGCCACCAATGGTCGTAAGTTTCAGTTAATGAACCCTTAATGTTGCTAAACAGGACTGAATGTTCTTGGTTTTGGGTCAGCGACATGTGTATGAGACTCATTTAAGAATTTTCAAGCTCTGGAAGCAAAATTTGATGTTTAAATCGCAGTAATTGATTAGATGTTTTCACTTGCTGATGAAAAAAGTCGAAAGAATTTACTCTCAACGATAGTCATTTGATATCATCCATAGCAAATTAGGATGGGCAAACTGGTGCACTTTGATTCGTCTCATAGCTTGAGTTGAGGAAAACGTTGCGTAAGACTTTTTTTTTCTAGTTGAACGCTTGTTTTGATGTACCAATATACATACCAATGATCAAAACATGTGCCCTGTATTAACATGTCACTAACCCGTCCCCTGTGCGTTGCAGAACAAGAAATACAAGCCCCTAGACATGCGCCTGAAGAAGACCCACCAGATCCGCAAGAACTTGACGCGACACGAGCGCAAGATCAGGGCCCCCAAGCAGCAGCGCAAGATCAGGCTCAACCCCAAGCGGCGCTACGCCATCAAGGCCTAAATACACGCTTGCCTGAGCCATGCAAAGTTTCATTAGCTCCTGCAGCAGTAAAACACTCTGGGATCTTGAATTGAGGCAGTTTTCTGCGATTAACCATTTTCTGGTGAACATATTTCAATGTTTTTATTGTCTTCGTTTTTGTGTTCGCAGAAAGCATTTAATTTTAGTATAAGGAAAAAAATTGACAAGCAACTCATGGTTGCTCCTTAGAAAAGCACCTTGTAAGTGCGATTCATTTTTCTTTTGTAAACTGAATAGTATGGCCATCACGGTGATGTGCTCAGTCATTCAGTCGATCTTTTAGTGATCATTTTAGTATACCTGGCTAAATTTAGTCCCCGCATGAACGTAAACTTACCATCTTATTAGCGATGGCGGATTATTTAATTATCCGTGGAAATTAGGGTTGCATTAGATGGTTAGAAAAATAATAGACTTGTTTCGTCTAGTTTGAAAAAATATTTCATTCATATAGATTTCAAGTTAACGCGGAGGTTTCGTGAAATAGTGCTTCTTTCATAACGTTACGAAGAAAAGTAAAATGTTTAAGCGCTGAGTAGAAATTGACACGAATCGAACGCACAGCTCTACCGAAGGCTACATTGCAAAAATAATTACAACTTTGTGTTGGGCATTTCTTAACTGTCCAACGTAACCACTCAGGTTGAAATGACAACGTGTGTTCTGCAGAAGAAAACTAATAACAATCGGCAGAGAGGAAATCTCGGATGAGACGTTGAAGAGATAAGTTACCCATGAAGCTTCCGAAGCATTAGCAAGTTACACAATACTGGGACAGGTAGCGTAAAATCACTGAACTTCTAATTCATACCAGTATATTTCAGCATGTGCTCTGAAATATTGAAAGGCAATGGATTTTTCTGCAGACTTTAATTCATGTAAGAATCAGATGTGGAGGTAGAGTACAAATCGCGAGAAAGAATGAATTCCTGGAAATAGGACACCAGACTATGAAACAGGTCCTTAGGCTGCAAGTGAAGAGGACCGCCCTGACGCGAACAGGTCCCAAAATCGGAGAAATTTCCAACCATATGATTCGGTTTACCGTTTACTAGTTTAACGCTCAGTTAACAAACAGGGCTTATTGCGAAATTATAATTGTATCGAAAAGTGAAAATATAATAGAGAAAAGCAGTAGTGTTTGAAAACTAATTCGTAGATGCGATATGATCAGCATGAGAAGTGCAAATTAAAGAAAATCTCAAGATGGGTTTTTTCAAATCCATTACCAAATAGTGCCACCCCTTCCGTGTTCAGGAACAGTAGGGTTATTAAAAATAACTATAAGCCATCTCACAGACGTTCGAAAATTCTACTTTCTGCTGAAACGTTGTAAGGTTCAGAGACGCAATAAACTTCAATTATCTCCTGAAAGGAGTTTGTCCAAATGAACGGCGTACCTATCATTATATCATCCAGTATGAGCTTCAAAATGGGGGCAAATAAAATGTGGGAAACTCAGACGTTAACGAACATGGTAAATTTAATGGCAGTAAAGCATCCCTCAATGAACGCGCCAGGGATTATCCGTTGAGTGGATGAGTTGCACCGCTTGATCGTACGCATCCATGTCTGTAGGAAAAACATATTATTATAGTCCCTCATAATCGTTGCCTCGCAAAAGCATTCCAATAAGGTCTCGAATAATGTATTAAATGATTCACAAGCAACCTTCAACCTAAAAATTTTACTCAAATAAAAAAATTCGGTATAGGCTTTCCCTGCTTGAAAAGGTTCTGCATTTCTTCAAACAAATCGTTGAAGAAACTTAATTTGAAAGGATACCAAAGAGTACATAATACTAACAGCTCACACATTTTATTAATACCTTAAATCCAGACACAAAATCTAGAATTAAGCTTCTGACCATATCAGTAAGCCACGCTTAAATTTACCTTTTTAACAGAAACCATTGGAACATTCGTCAAAATTGCATAGCCATACAGAAGTTATTAGACCAGAAACAGACAAAAACTAAGGAATGAATGAGAAAATCGGGTCTAGCTCAATTCTGCCCGACAGGCAGACGATTGCCTTGAGAATAACATATTGGATGGTTTTGCCACAAGAAAGGAACATCACAACTGGTTCTTCCCTGAGGTCCTTGTCGGGCATGTCTTGCGCCATATGACTGTAGGACCCCTTGAGTTAAAATGCCTGTGCACGAGACAGCAATCATAGTATAGCGTAAATAACGGCACATCGATTTTCACTCGTAAAACACCGAAGTTGTTCATACAAAATTTCATTGCGAAGACTAACAAAGCTAACAAAGGTTGCACAATTATCTGCTCTCTCATACAAAGTATAGTGGGAGGATGAAAGAAATAACACATACCAAAGCTGTCAGTAGTCTCGATGGGCAGCATGTAGTAGGACTGGCAGTGCACTTGAGAGCCGGCGCAGGTGCCGTGCACTTCTACGATGCCCTCCAAGTTTTCCTGTGTCATGTAAGAAATTGCTAGACTACCCACGATTCAGCGGGTCATGTCCTCTACCTAATGTATTCTTGTAAGTATCTTTAGTAAAATAGGCATGTGTAACAGATACAGCACAGTGTACACAATACAGAGATGTCATTTATGATAATGGGACTGATTCATGATCTCCTCCCATTTCTTTTGTAGAAACTATTAATTAAATATAATTGATACTTTGCTCTTCAGAATTGAAAAATTGAAAATAAATGAACCATAAAATGTATTTACTCATAAAACTAATGATCATAATCAATAAAAATAGAAGTTACATAAAACATCATGTCTAACACAAAGCATCACCAACATATTTCTCATGCAACCAGGTTGATTGAACAACAAAAGCACAAAACAAGAATTCTATTCCAACATAACAATTTGTGTATTCACTTGACAGCTTCCTCTTAAAGCATTACTGCCAGGAGCCTCCACCATTAATTTAACATAGGCATTTCTCCACCATGATGATGGCAGTGTGAAAAACGCATCAAAATGGTGCACTGTTACTGTGACCATCATTACACTACTACCTTTTCTTTCATCTAGTGCATAGAACAAATTCAGCGATGTAACATGAAAAATTTTGATAAATTACTTGGGCAATGGTTACCCATAAATTTAATTAGTATGCTTGTGTTGGAAAACTGCTAACATAAATTCTAGGAATAAAAAAGAACAGCAGTACTCCACAAAGGTAACTCACACCAAGTGAACAAAACTTACACCTAAAACCAGCATGAATAGGAATAAACTAAAGATCTTCATATGCTAAACCACCAGCTTATGGGAATCAAACGATTTTTCCTATGAAATCTTTGAAAAATAAAAAAATACTTCCGGAGAGAAATAAGCTCTCGGGCATTCACAGCATGTTTATAACATTTGAATAGACAGTTATAGCCAATTTTTTTTCAAGTTTATCCATACTCCTTCCATCTCACCTCCTCAAAATGTTTTTTTTTTGTTAGATTCACAATGCAAATATCTATCAAAGGAATGATTTGTTTTTTGGATTTTATCTAAAAAAAATTTATATCTATTCAAATATTAACGACCTAATAATTCTATTTCTAAGGGCAATAAAAAAATTAGAAAAAAATTTTCAAAAAAATTAATCCTAGCACTTATAGTACTCACATTGATCTCCACGAAGCAAAAAAGATCTCCTTCATAAGTGAAAAACTGTGGGAGAAATTGAGCTGCACAGCCACAAAAAAAAAATTTTAATGAGGAATAAGCGTTCCAGTTTTTTATCATTTCTCCAACAGTTTTTTACTAATGGAGGAGATCTTTCTTGCATCCTAGATATCAAGGTGAGTTCTATAAACTTGCTTAGTTGTTTATTGATAAGTGAATTAGAAAATTTTTTATTGACATATAAATAATAACTAAGAGCTAAATATATTTTACTTGAAAAAAACTAAAATATTTCCTAAATTTTTTTTTGAAGCAAAACCACACACATGGACCTAGCTTTGGTAGATATTTGCATTGTGAATCTAACAAAAAAAACCCTAATCGTCTATGTACAATATTAGCTGAGAAATTAAGTTTTTCAGAAATTTCCACCAAGGGCTGGGGGGAAGGAGGAGGGGGGTATAAGCAAATTTAAAAAGTTTTAGTGCTCTGATCATCCATTCGGATGTTCAAACATGTTGTGAATACCTGCAAGCTTATTTTGCTCATGATGCTCTCAAAGTATTTTTCATTAATTTTTGACATTTTATACAGCAAAAATTGTTTGATTCCCTTAAATAATTCCAATAGATTTGAACTATACAAAACGTAGGTTTTACATGATAGCCAACAAGAAGATTCAATGCATAAGTTACTTTATCAAGTGCTCTGATTGTAAAAATTATATTTTCTGAACTCCAGTTTTCCATATTCTTACACAACAAAAATGTTTATCACCTACCATTAGAGGTTGGTTGAACACTACATTGACCGTCTTGCCATCGCTGGTTCGCAGAGTCACTGACATCCCATTAGGGTCAACCTGTTGAACATTACAAAGGATAATGATTAGTTTCTACATACAGCCACAAGCAAATGCATTAAAAAAATTAATTTGAGAGCCTGATATAATGTGACTACAGTTATGAAGTACTTGTACTTTCACAAGTATTCTCACTTCATAGCCATTCAGTAAACAAGCCTCAAGACCTTGCAATGAAATCTTTGTGTGAGTCAAGAAAACAGGGCTTTGCTCTTCCTTTTCCTTAAGGACAGCATCCCCCATAGGAATCCATGTTTTTGAGATCACCTGAGAAACTGGAATTTTTGCTGCTATAAGAATTGCATGAGGTGAGGTACATCCTGTGAAAAAATGAGACTCGTACGTTCTTTCGTTCGCCCGCTACAGGGGTTTGAAGAATGGGGGGGAGGAGAGGGGTAAGTGGTATTTTATCCCGCTACATCTCTCCCATGGCACTTTCTTCATGGCGCAATGTTGTTATGTCATCTCCTATGTGTCTGGATTACTCTATAATGATTTCATGGGTCTAACTTGAACCAAAAATTTTAAAATAATTTGAATTACAATTGTTTGTGTTTCTTTCTTTTTGCTTATAATGTAAACAATGGGCTTTGGGGTTTCAAAATGCTTCTTTGCCAACAGTTTTCAAGCTAGAGTGATGATTTTAGTATCATTGGATGCAGAAAGACAAGAGCTTTTATAAAATCTATAAAAATGTGATAATTCAATTTTGGTTCATAATTTATGATATCAAAAATCAGCATTTTTTTGAAAACTGAATTTGCTCTCAAATTTTTTCATTTTATTATTTAAAACTGAAAAGTTAGGGTACAGCATATGGATTTTTAGAATGTCCACGTCTTTCCACACCTAATGATATCAAAATCATTACTTTAGCTCAAAAACTGTTGGAGAAGAAGCATTTTGAAAACCCCCCATAAGTCTCGTTTTCTATGAATATCTCGTTTTCTTTATAAAGAAAATTGCACTTTTTTATAGAAGGTAAACAATTTTGAATTGCATTTTCTATCAGTATACCAAATTTCATTGCTCTAGTTCCAATAACAAAAAAAAGTTCCAGAAGGCGGATGCTGTCCTTAATTTACATGAGTGTGGCATAAGATCAATTGCATCTAAAATACATAAATCCCCAATTCAGAGTACATTAATGCCCTAAAAGCACAAAACCCAGCCTAGCAAAGTCCTATTACCCAGCAATCTAAAGCATTGTAAAATAGCAAAAGCAATTTATTTTGTATAATTTTCTAAGGAATCATGTTCAACATTTGCCTTACCAACATACTTCAATAAATATTTAAAACTCATCTCCTCATTCATCTTAATAAAAATTATATAAATTCTAGGAAGAACCTTTGATTTGAGGGTACAAATTTAACAAAATCTTTGATCTTTTAAGGTTCACATTCTAATGATCTTTCAAAAATTTATTTCTAAGTTGAGCTATTATTTTCTTCTTTTTGAATCAATTCATAATACAAATATACATATTGCTCTCTTGAGATCAGTATAAAAGCATGCAAGAAACACATTCAGTTTACTAGCACTGAAGTTCAAAATCTCCACCAAGATTGCAAACCCTCTCTTTCACAGGTAAAAAAAAAAACTGCTCTATTATGGCATATTACAAGAATAATTTTGAACTTCTGATATAAGTTTACAAATAAATCTTGAGCTAAATCTAATTATAACATTCATGAGCTGATTACCAAATTTAGTGAACTATTTAGGATTCCCACTGGTTATTATCTTTAACCCTTTCTTTGTCAATGCATTACTATAATAAACTTCACATCAATGGATTGATTGTTAGATTCTAAAACACAGATTGTTAAATATTTCATATTAGGCCCAGTGTTTCTTAGATGACCCAACAATTATGGAATAACATCATATTTTGTGCATCAGAATTTAGTCAATGTGAAGCGTAATGTGATCTAAGGAAATGGGAATTGTATTCCCAAGAATCACTAAAGGAACCCATTTAAGAATGTTTTATATGGATGACATTCTGCTTGCTCATGTGTTATTTAAGAATTATTCAGCTTCAAAGTTATAGGTGAAATCGCTTTCCCGCACAAAACGCGCAACAAGTTTCCCACAGTTTTTCTAGTGAAAATTATAAATAAAGGTTTCTAGTGACACCCCGTTTACATCAACTCCAAGGTGGCTGCCGCCATGGCGCCACCCGGTATCCAAGATGGCGGCAGCCATCTTGGAGTTGATGTAAACAGACGTCATTAGAAACCTTTATTTATAATTTTCATTAGAAGAACTATGGCTATCCTTTACAACTCAACCTCTTTACGTTTGTAATATGGGTTAGCTTTTGTTTCTATTGCAAAAACATTAACTGCTTTTGCGCAAAAAAGGCCATTCAGGAGCGCCGTTTGTATAACTTCAAACCAAAATAACTCAAAAACTAAGCATTTCCTAGCACATTGTCATTCGTGTAAAACGTCTTAAAATTGACTATATTATCTATCTATAGCAACTAAATTATGAAAATTGTTGACAACATTAAAGTAAATTTTGACCATATTTTTCACTAGAAAAACTGTGGCTTCTCCTCACGACCCAACCTCTTTACGTTTATAATAGGGGGTTAGCTTCCGTTATTAATTAAATTCCGCTTGGCACGCCTGCTTGCTTGGCACGGGAAAGCCAAGTTCAAAGTTGAATAATTCTAAAATAACGCATCAGCGAGCAGAATGTCATTCTTGTAAAATGTTCTTAAATGGGTTCCTTCAGTGATTTTGGGGAATAGAAGTCCCATTTCCTTTGATCACATCACGCTTCACATTGACCCAGAATTTTAATCATGTTTCACTTAAATATTCAAAGTTAGGCAAAATTAAGGTCAATGTGAAGTTTAATGCAATCATGGAAAATAAGAATTCCGATCTTAGGAATCACTATAGGAACCCATTTAAGAACGTTTTACATGAATGACATTCTGCTCACTGATGCGTTATTTTCAAATAATTGAACTTTGAAGTTGGCCTTGGCGCCAAAGGAAGCGAGCACGTGAAACGGAATTTAATTAATAACGGAAGCTATTACAAACTTAAAGAGGTTGGGTCGTGAGGGGGAGGCACAGTTCTTCTAGTGAAAATTATAAATAAAGCTTCTAACCTACCCATTAGGGTGACGACCGCAATCTTGTTGACATCATGTCCAAGATGGCGGCGCCCATGGTGGTCGCCATGTTAGACCCGATGAAAACAAGATTGCGGTCGTCACCCTAATGGGTGGTTTAGAAGCTTTATTTATACTTTTCACTAAAAGAACTGTGGCTACCCCTCACAACCCAACCTCTTTACGTTTGTAATAGGGGGTTAGCTTCCGTTTTTAATTAAATTGCGCTCGTTTCCTTGGGCGCGCGACGGCCACCTTCAAAGTTCAATAATTCGAAAATAACGCATCAGCGAGCAGAATGTCGTTCATGAAAAACGTTCTTAAATGGGTTCCTTTCGTGATTGTTTGGAATATAATTATCAATTTCCGTGATTGCATTAAACTTCACATTGACCAAAATTAATTTCAGCAATGAAGGGTTAATTAAAATATTATAAGCTCTATGGAAGTGAAGAAGCCAAATCGGTAAATCTGAAGGAGATGACAGTTGTCGATTTTGCAAATTTTAATGGCTAAACATGGTTAATGACACCAAAATAATAAACAAGTTTTCTTCTATGCACTTTTCGTCTCAAGTGAGTATTTTATTAGTTGTAGCGGTAAATGACTTACCGCAACTCCAGTCTTTGAAGCGGAAAGAAATTCCTTGATCGAGTTGTATGGCAATACTGCAATGGCGTCTTGCTTCTAGCGCTCTGTCTTGAACGACAAAACCAAACCTACCGCTATACCTCGTTAAATACTCATTTGACGAAAAAAGTGTATAGAAGAAAAGTTGTTTATTTCGATGTTATTACCATGTTTCAAGCAACAAAAATTCGAAAATCGATGAGTAGCTGTTTATTCGAGCGCATTCGTCATCAATGATGAAACTAAACTTACCGCTATAAATCGTAAAATACTCATTTGAGACGAAAAGTGCATAGAAGAAAACTTGTTTATTTCGATTCAATTAATTAGGTTCAGGCACCAAAAAGTGGAAAATCGACAACTGTCATCTCCTTCAGATTTACCGCCAAATCATTATATGACATGATAGAATCAAACAATATCAACATACAGCCATACTAAATATGACATAGGTAGTTAGTATACATGAGCTACTAGGGTAATTCATCAAATATCGAACTGAACTGATTATCGAACAACTTTGGAAATATGCGCGTAATAAATTTAGTAAGCATCCAAACTTGCTCAGTGCCAGTGATCTTACATCTAAAACTCCTATTTTAGTGATAAAAACTCATTTCTGTGAGCTGCAAACTGCTACCAGCGGTTGCGAACGCGTTTTCTGTACGACCCTTACAAATTGGTCGAATTTTTTCACTCGAAAAATCTTACGCACCTCGGGAAAATTGCGACGGTTTAATTGTTGTTGGGTCACCGTCAACCTACCGTCATAACTAGAGAGTAGTGTTGTCATATGATGTTCTGTTGCTGTATTTTTTTCTTTTCCGCCAAAAACTTGATAATTATTCCATGTTCGACATTCAGTTCTTTTTTCATGTCAGTATTAAATACTGAACAAAGGTGTTCGAATCAAAATTTCTTAAAAATCATGAATTTATGCCTCGAACAAGGCTTTTCAATTCTTGATTCTTTTAAATAACTGAATCGATCTATTGAACGCCTGCTTTATTTCATTAAAATATTGTATTAACGCTTGATAATAACATTGAATAGTTGAAGATGGGAATTCTGGTGAGGGGCTACCAATCAGCTGCTGGTGTTCCAAGGCCCTCAAGATCATCAATGATTCGTCTGGCTACATTTACTGATGATCAATCCCTTGCCAAGAAAATTGATGCAAGCATCAATAATAATTCATTGACGAGTGCTTTACACTCTACTCCAAAAAAGGTCACACAGGTTGATGATCACAATGATGGTTCAACAAACACTGCAAATGAAACATCGACATCATATTCAAATTTTGATAACTCTCCATTCAAATGCTTCTTGAAAATAAGTAATGAGACAGTTATTTCAAACAAACAAACAAAACAAACATCGGCATCTTTGGGATGCTTTATTTCCAATCAAGCCTGATACAAATGATCTTAAGCATTGGTTTTTCAAATGTCTTATAACTAACACTATATATAGGACACCATGACGGTTCCCCCGTAAAGCCGGTACCCATTTCCGACACCTGGGTCGAGTGGGGTATTGTGCTTGAGCTTTCCCTTATACCCAACGGGGAAAATCGCAGCGCCAGCGCCGGGATACAAACCCGCGACTCCAACATACAAGTCCGATCCCTTAACCGCTGTGCCACCGCGAGCATTTCCAAGAAAATCCAGTGCACCAAAGAAAAAAAAGAATGAAAGAAAAACGTTTATTTTCCAAGTGGCCACATGAGATATATGTCAACATATTGGGTTTTAAAAAGTTTCTTAATCTAGGACGTCCTAAAACAAAAGTTCCATACGAGGAGTACTAATTGACAAACCATCAGAGGTGTACAAATAGAAAAGCCATATGAGGCATAATAATTGACAAACTATACAAGGTGTACTAATAGACAAACTATCAGAGGTGTACAAATAGATAGACCATACGAGGCATATTAATGGACAAAATATACGAGGCGTACTAATAGACAAACCATACGTGGCGTGCTAATAGTCTAACAAATGTTCCATACGAGGAGAACTAATTGACAAACCATCCTGTTCGAATCAAAATTCTTGTTTGATTCATGTTCGATATTGATGAAATTATGTTATTAAAGGATTCGATTTTTAGAACAATAAATAAATTCCAACAATCTACGTTGTCTATAAAGCGACATCACAGAACAAGAAAGCAACTGTTCAAGAATAATCTTGAGGCCCGCAACAGTTATTCAGAGCAAAAGTTACCGATATATGAAGGTTGTTTCTAGACACACGTGGTTTCTGTTCGATATTTGATGAATTACCCTATCAACACACGACTTTACATTCTTAGTAAAATTTATTTCCGGTAAATTTGTTACTTAAAAACAACCCTGCTAGGCTATATAGATTACAAAAAAGAGAGATGTAAATTTTCTTACATTGAGAACTTTTCCCAGAATAACGACTCCTTTTCCATTACATTGGGGAAGAAGTGCGCCATTCACACGAACTTTAGCTTCAGCTGGTGCTATCATTTTTGCCACGCTTCAGTAGAATAAGCCTGCTTCAAATATTTTTTTTTACTATCGACCGTTAGCTCAGCCCACCAGACGTGTCTTTGGATTTTCCCGCAACCAATGCAGTTTACGTTCCAAACGCGCGCTCCTTTGTTTGCTAATACAGGGCAAAACGATATGAAACATAGCGGAGCTCCATGGGGTGTTGAAATGGAATTCATTTGCTGTGAATAAAAAATTGTTATGAGATGACCATACAATTAAACCCAAAATTTATACCCTCGTCTAGGAAAAGATGTTTTTCTATTCTACTTTGAACAATAGTGGTAGCCAGTGTACAAAACTCGCTGCTCTAATTTACCATTGCAACTCGTAAAGTTGTGAAATTCAGTTTGAGCATCCAGACAGGGTAACAACACGGCTCTGCGTGCCAACTCAAACAAAACATGCACACCAACACACAAAATTAAAAAATACTCATTTTCAAAGAGGTAAAAAAATATTTAGCGCGTTTCTAGATGTGCGTGCTGTGTTGCGCGATGTTCTTTATAAATTTCTTCGTGACTAACTTTTTCTTAATACTTGATAGTCATTTACGATGGTCTTTCAATCTGCTTCAGCATAGCATTTTTTGTCTTCCTCTTACTTCGATTAAACTAATAATTTAGGAGTTCCAAAGAATTCTTTAATAGTATTTGAATTATTTATTAGTTGTCAGACATCTCTTGGAATATAAAGTTCTCAAGAAATGATATTTTTATTTTTTATTCTACTATCCCTTAACAGGGTTATGTCAGGTTACTGGCCGTGGGGTATAGCCAGTCCTTACAAACCTCGACAAGCATCTGGGAGAAAATCATGAGAAAGGATAATAAGGCACTTTGGACTCAGCTTTTTGGGTATATATTGGAAGGAAGCCGGAGAGGACCGCC
Organism: Morinoia aosen; assembly: GCA_030386875.1. NCBI lineage: Eukaryota > Metazoa > Arthropoda > Malacostraca > Amphipoda > Talitridae > Morinoia > Morinoia aosen. The sequence goes on from CM059556.1 coordinate 29,885,496, forward strand.
GAGTCTTGAACCACCGATGAACTTGGCTAGAAGAGGGTTTGCAGTCCGGGCAGTCGGGAGGCTCCTGGAGAAGTGCTGGAGTCGACCGTGTGTGTGTGGGTTGCAAATGATTTAAGAGCCCAGTATATAGACTTTGAGGAAACCGTGACGTTGTGAGTGATCGATTTTGATTGAGTTGAGGCCAGGCAGGGCGGCTCAAGTTGAGACAGTTCTTAGGTGAGTTAAGTAGCATTAAAGCCCATGCCAGCGAGACAAAATGAGGCCCAAGGCCAGGTAAATTCTGGTTAAGTCACGTCCAGTTAAGGTCGGGCCAGTTTCAGTTGATGCCGGTTTAGGTAAAACCCTATACTAGTCCAACAAAAGGGAATCCCACTAAGGAAATGCCTGGGGAGTTTAAGGCCTCAGTTAAGTTGAGGCAAAAGCAAGGCCCAGGGGAGGTTGTTGCGAGTGGTGTGTGGCGATGACGTTGAAGTCCTGCAAAGAGTCCAATACGCTGGATGAACAGTCCAAGGAGACATCAAGGAAAATTCCACCACTGACAGTCCCACAGCATCGTGATTAATATAACTCCCACACAGCAGAATTCGAGAAATCCTACAGATTTGACTCTAGTTAATTTCATGTGTTCTCTTTCTCGTCAAGCTCAAAAGTAGAGAGATAGGACAGAATCAATTAAGAAACTCTTATACAGCTGCTCTTGCTTTAAATACAAGGCATAAAATTTAAGAATTTTTAGTAATACTTTTAGTGATTATCTAAGAGCAAAATCGGGGATCAAATCCCTGGAACCATGGAATAACACATGACTTAACAAGACATGGTTCATGAAGCAGAAGAAAAGAATTACAGCAATTAAGAATTTCATAGAAAGAGAATTAATGCTTCTTTAAGTACTCTAGAACGTCTCTATAACTGTACAAGAAATAACAGAGAAAAATTCTAGGGTTTCATTGATATAAATCCTACTGAAAATCACTGATAAATATCATTTGCAATACTAAAAAAATTAAGGAATAATCTCCACAATAAAAAAGAGAAACACTAAACGTTTTGCTTGCACAGAAGGGAAATATGCGCAAAACGAAAACATGAAAATCAGTGCGGCGATTAACCCGGCGGCTCTACACGTCGGCATTCGCCAAGCCGCCGGCGTAATTTGTACGCACTCACGAAAGGCAAATGGTAGTGGGTGTTTTTGTCACAAGAATGAACAGAATGGAGTTGAATTTTTATTGAAATGATTTAAATTGAAATAAGTGCGATTAAACGCAAGGTTCAAGGAGTAGATGCTGAAGATGCTGCACAGACTTAATCTTTCTCAAATGGTCCAAGAACCAACGCGAATTACCAACACTTCTAAAACTCTTCTTGACCTAGCAATTACCAACAATCCCCAAGCAGTACTCAGCACAGAAATCTTACCGTCCTTTTCTGATCACCATTCGGTAGAATGCCAAATCAATATTGCATAAGAGAAACAGAAATCTAGTTACATTACATATCGCATGAAAAACCACTACTCCCCTGAAATATTTCAAGAAAAGCTATTAGACAGATGGAGTGAATTTCAAGGCATGGAAAACACCGATGATGTCAATCTACAAGTTTCGCTTTTCAACGAAAATTTCGTATCAGCTCTTAACGAATGCGCACCTTTCACTACGAAGAAAGTTAAGCCAAGAATTTCTAAATGGATAACAGATGAGATAAAACATTTGAGCAGAGCTAAAAGAAATTTGCAGCGTGAGTACAAACTGAATAAATCAGACAGTACGAGTCGAAAATTATATAAAGATCATGAGAAGATCCTACGAAGAAAAGTTAAGGAAGCAAAACGGGACTACTTCCACAAAGAACTCTTGGCGGCAAAACAAAACCCTAAAAGAACTTGGGAAATCATTAGAGAAGCTGCTCAGTATAAAAATTCAGACTGCAAAAGCACTTTTGACAACCCCTCAGAAATGGCGAATGACTTCAACACTTTCTTCTCAAAAGTTGGCGAAGATGTTTTCAATGAAGTATCCAGGACAGTTTCAGACACATCTACAAAGGCAAATCTGAGCGATGTTTCATCCCCAAATAGTAGCAACAAGTGGAGACCAAAGCCAGTTAGCGTCATAGAGATACGAAAAATCTTATACTCACTAAAGAATACTAAAGCGACTGGACATGATGGCATAAGCCTCCAACATATTAAAGACAGCTTCCCTGTCACAGCACCCTTTATTCGCTTGATAATAAATACATCTATAGTCACAAACAAGTTTCCCGATCAATGGAAACTATCCATAATTAAGCCATTACATAAATCTGGTGATATCGACATAGCGTCAAACTACAGACCAATCAGTCTCCTGCCTGTTATGTCCAAAATATTAGAAAAAGTAATAACAAACCAGCTCTCGTCTCACATAGACGAGTCACATCTACTGCATCGCAATCAATATGCTTACAGGAGGAATACCAGTACTCAGGACGCCCTGTTAAACATAACAGAAAAAATTTACAAAGATATTGACCAAAAAAAATTAACTCTCTTACTATTGCTTGATCTCTCCAAAGCTTTCGACAGTGTTGAGCATAAGAAACTTCTAAAAAAAATTTCAAACCTCAGAATAGACACTCAGTGGTTTGAAAGCTACCTACGAAACCGCTCTCATGCAGTGTGCTTGAATAACAAAATGTCATCATTCATACCAAATAACTTTGGCGTTCCTCAAGGTTCAATCATCGGCCCACTCCTATTTTCAATTTTCATCAACGATTTCCCCACCATGCCGGCAAACACAAAAATCTCAATGTATGCTGATGACGTACAAATTGCCATGACAAGCTCAACAGCGGATTTAACAGAAACACAAGCCAACGCTGAAAACCTTCTGAGAAATCTGAAATTGTGGTATGACCATATTGGCCTCAAACTTAACGCAAGTAAAACGCAATGCATTATTTTTGGATCACAGAATGCGACTGAAAATTTACCACCATTCCAGCTAACATTTGGAGACGATACAATTAAACCAGTCGATAAGGTTAAAAATCTGGGTGTTTGGTTTGACAAAAATATGACTTTCAATTCACACGTCGAAACAATGTGCAACAAAATTAACGGAACCTTAATGTTCTTTCATCGTATAAAGAACACACTTGACGAAAAATCTAGATTATTAGTGATTCAGTCTTTAGTTTTATCGCGTCTGGACTACTGCAGTCTTGTGTGGGGAGACTTACCTAAATGTCGTCAGGAAGAGCTGCAAAAATGTGTAAACTTCGCCGCCAAGGTGGTATGCAAAGGAAATTTTAATAAATACGATCATGTCACCCCTCTTTTAAGAAAACTCGACTGGATCCCAATACCGAACAGATTCATGATACAGAAAGCTCGACGAGTATTCTCCTCTCTGTACCTCCCCCAAAGTAATGCAGAGGTGGTAAAATTTTTTCCATCTAATATCCCAAACGAAAGACCAAACCGGAGGAACGATGTTTTAGTCAGTTACCGTTCATCTAACGTGGGACAAAAAGCTCTCTCAGTTTCTGGAGCTTTTTTGTGGAACAAGCTTCCCCAGCATATCAAAAACTCTAAAACTGGAAAAGAATTTAGAGTAAATGTGTCACGTCATTTTACATCTCTGTCATAGGGCCTGCAGCATCTCGGTGTGAACTTCCCATCTATCAGAAATTTTAATTTTTCCTGAAATTTCTGTTAGAAATTTAGAACCTATTTCATTTTACGTTTGCTAAGCGATTCGTATATTCATCTTACTTATTTCTGTCGACAACAATGAGCACCACAGCCGTCAGTTCAGTGCAGCAGAACGAACGTTCTTTCCATAATTAGGAGTATTTCCTCATCTTTAATTTGTTATTTCTTTCTCTTTTCTGTATTAATATTTAACGTCCGTATGACAAATATACCATGAAATACATTTTGTGTGTACACTGTCGCAACTCCAGCCTGCTCCTCTTGTATGTCCCATGCAAGTTAATTAATATCTTGTAATATAAGGGACTGGGTCAAAATCAATTCTTAATTGACCTAAAAGAATTATATAAATTAAATATGACAAGCAGGCAATAATGGATTGCTTCCCCTTCCTGGCAACAAACGCGTATGTCGAACATCCTTAATGTGTTCGTTTATCTTTGCGAGCTGCATCCGAAGTCACAGCGACGGATTCGGAGCGCACGTGACGTCGAGGCCTTCGCCGGCTGACACGTCAGAAGACAACCACCTATGGAGTCGGCAGCACGTGCCTTGTGCGTTACGACTTCTAAACCGGTCCTGCTTTCGGGCATCTGAGAGCCCGGAGAGCCGGCTATCATTGAGGAAGTGTTCCCTGGACAACTTTTCTTCGAAGTTCAGGTGAGCAATCCTTATTTATTGTCTTTGCTTGTCATATTATCATTTAACTTAATGCAGAAGAGACTATGTCAATGCCAGGTTTATCTGGAAGTTGGCGCTTAGGTGGTTAGCGCGACATAGTTCTTTTTTTCGAAGAAAAGTTTTTTATATAAATCTTAATATTTGTTTCCTTCGAAAGTTACTTTTTTCGAAGTCAAGTTTAACGTAATTGTAATCTTCGCAACTTTATGAGGAAAGTGATTTAATCTTCGAATACTTCGAAGAAAGTGATCTAATCTTCAAATCTTTGTTCTTTCAACTCAAAATTCATTTATACGAAGAATTTCTTAAATTATAAAATTCTTCATTTCATTTGAAAAGTTCGCAGTTCTGATGTGCGCAATTCGTTCGTCAGCTGCTAAGTAAGGCTGGAGTTGCTTCAGGAATAATCCTGGTGACTATATCTTTTTGTTTCTTCTTTCTCCAGTTTAAATAACTGTTTTTCATAAAAAAAAAAACTTGAAATAAATGTAATAAATTTTCCGTAATTAGGAAAATCTTGTTGATTGCCGAGCTTTCCGGGCTTGAAGCCGGGGTGGTGCTCTTCTCATTTAGCTTAAGGTGCATATTTTCGTGTCGTTTTTTGTGCAAGGTACTATTGTTCGTATTACTGGCTCCCTGTGCTTTTGGAAGCTAGTCTCTTGTTTACCTTGCGCAATTAGAATTTTCTGATTGCACTTTTGTGTATTAGTATGTAAGTAATAAATTAAATATATTGAAGCAAAAATTTAAAAATAGTATTTTTGCGAAAAATTTAATTGTGTAACCATTTATAATGTGATCAAACTTTAATTGGTGGGGAAGAACCTTTTTGTGTATTCTATGTGTCCTTTTTTATTTTTTCTATCTATATAATATAGGGATGTAACCGAATTTGTCCACTTAAAAAAAGTGTAGACCTTTATTAGCTGAACTTTTTTCTAATAAGCCTATTAACTATTTACTTATTACTTTTTTTGCAAACGTAACATGACTGAAACGTTTAACGCCTTAGCCCTTAGCATGAAAATGCGGGGAGTAAAATGTAGTATTACCGCTTTGCGAAAGAAAGTGCTAGCTCCTGGCTGTGCACCTTCTCTCCTAAGGGAGGCTATTCCTCAGTTGAGTAGCCTTCTAAAGGACTTTCGCCATCTCTCCTCTATTCTACCTTCTGACCTTGAGGAAATTTCTGAGGAGGAGTTAGTTAGACGAGCTGAATATGAAGTACTTATTGTTGAATTAATAGCTGAATTAAAAAATTCAGTTTTTTCGGCACAGGTATCAAACTCTAATGATACCGCGCCTCCTTCTGAGGCTAGTAAGGTTTCTGTTGTGGATGTACCTTTAAACATTTTCCGAGCTCCTCAGTTAACTTTAAGAAAGTTCAGTGATAATGAACACTGTCCTTTTTCTTTTCTCCATTTTCAGGAATCTTTTCTTAATGCTCTTCAAGCCTATCCTAATATGAGCGAGGAGCAAAAGTTTATATTCTTAAAAAATCAATTGCAGGGAAGAGCCCTGAGTCTGGTTGAGGGACTTCCCAATGAGAATTGTTTCCAAGCTGCTTGGGCTTTGCTCAAGCAGGAATTTTTGAACGCAGACAAACTAGTTTCTCTTGCACTGGACGAATTAATAAATTCTCCCAGTGTCTTTAGCTTTGCAGAAATAGGGACTTTTCTTTCTAAAGTTAAGTTTCGTCTACTTGAGCTCTCTAAGCTTGGAGTAGATTTTCGTAACGAGAAATCAGGCAATCTCTTGTTTTCTGCTATAATTAAAACCAAACTGCCTGACTTTTTTTTGTTAGAACTTCTTCGTTACTGTAAAGCTAGTTTCTTCTCTTTAGAAATGTTTGAGAACGCGCATCATGTGCTGTCTCTGTTGGAAACTAAATCCAAACCTAAGAAATGTCTCTCCCTTCGCAATGATAGGGTGGAGGAGAAGACTCGAGCTGAAACTAAGTTTAAATCTTCTCCTGTATCTTCTAACCTTCCTAACGTGAAAGTGTGCCGGTTTTGTAAGCAGACCGGTCACACGTCCTTTTCTTGCCGTAAATTTGATACTCACGAAAAACGCGTGAAGCAAGTAGGCGAGTTGCAATTGTGTTCCATATGTCTTAGTCACAACCACGTAGCTAAGTCTTGCCCTGCAAAAAGCAGAGGCTTGCCCTTTCATTGTTCGTTATGTAAGGCTAATACCCACGTTAGCCCGTTATGCCCTAAGTTTGTAAGTTTTTCTTCTCTTGCCGCCTCATCTTCTTGACGGTTAAAGGCACGTTTTCGAATGTGCCCTGTAATCGCTCTTTCTACTAAAGTTAATAATATTTCTAAACGTGTAAATTTCGTCATTGACTCAGGAAGTCAACAAACGTTGATTGACCTGAATACCGTTAGTTCTAATAGTTCTAACGATGATTTGCAGCAAATTACTGTAAACACGGTTGGTGCCTCTGTCCCGTTGCGGGGCAAGCACATTAACGTCGAGCTCGTGCTTCCTGACTGTGAGAAGCATGAGCTTGATATTTTTGCAATGCAAAATTTGCACCTACAGATGGGGATGAAGGGTTTGAAATCTAAACTCGAGCTCCTTAAGACTAAGCTTCCTCTGTCTACTTCCTTTCCTGAAGTCGTTGATGACAATATTCAAATCAACGGCATTCTGGGGGTTGATGCTCTTCAAGCTTTTCGAGTGCTTGAATTGCAAAACGTCGCTGGCTATAAAGTTATGCGTGTAGCTAACGGTTTTTTACCCTTCGGGGATCTAAAATGTTATAAATCCTCTTTTCCTATTGTGGCTTCGGCCGCTAAAAAGCAAGACGGTGGCTCGCCTTGTTCTGTTGTTTCGCCTAAGAGTTCTTCTCCTTCTGTTGTTTCGCCTGACGTTTCTTCCTCTTCTTCTGCTCTGCATAAAGTTTCTTCTTCCTTGACTATTGCAAATAACCAAAAAAAGCAAACAAAAAAGAGTAAATCTAAAGCTAAGCGTTATCATGGTGTGTTGGAGGCATTTTTTGAACCTCCTAAAGTTTGTTCTTCTGCCTTGGATGGAACTGAGTGTGATGTGCAGGCCGGTCTTGATAGACTTCTAGACTTAGAATTAATAGGGGTGCCTGCTAAGGAAGTGGAGAATGATAAAGAGTTAAAAGACTTTAAGAGTAGCGTAGTTTATGACGAAGGCCGCTATTATGTTCACATACCTTGGAATCGTAATATACTAGCGAAAGTGCCACATAGTTTCGGGTTGGCGCGCTATCTCGCGCAGAAAGTTGCTGCTTCTAACTCTCGTAAAGGGATAGAGAAGCAATATAACGATGTCTTTCAGGAACAACTCGAGCTAGGTATAATTGAGCCTCTCTCTCTCGAGAATTTAAATGTGTGTGAGCATAAGTGGATACCACATAGGCCTGTCGTGAGAGAACACGTTACCACTTCCAAGATACGCCCAGTGTTTAATTGCTCGCTCAAGCGAGGTAAATTGCCTAGTCTAAATGAGGCCTCATACGTAGGTCCTAACCTCATGAATGATTTGCTTGGCTTGTTGGTGTATTTTCGCTCTAATTCTGTTGTTGTGCTATCAGATATTTTCAAGGCTTTCCTTCAAGTGAAGTTAGCCAAAAATTTTGACCGAAATCAGTTTAGTTTTGTTCTCTTTCAAAATGGGGAATATAAATATTTTAGGTACACAACCTTGTTATTCGGTTTTGTCGCTTCCCCTTACATTCTCAATTTTCTTCTCAAACTACATGCTAAAACTATTAGTGATTTGGTGGTTAGAGACATCATGTCTAACAAACTGTACGTTGATAACCTTGTATTCACAACTAATAGTCCCGAGCTTGCGCTTGACACTTTTCAACGCGCAAACAAAGCTTTCAAAGAAAGCGGCTTTCCACTGCGTCAATGGCAGTCTAATAACTCTAATCTTCTGTCTCAGATTGACCCTTCTCTTTGTAGCTCCAGTGAGCACTCCAGAGTGTTGGGTTACAACTTTAACTCTTCTTCTGATTCTCTTTCCATATCTGTAAAAAGCTTAAATCCTTCCTGTAAAACTCGTAGAAGTATGCTGTCAGACATTGCTTCGTTGTATGATCCGCTAGGAATTCTGTTACCTTTCTCTGTTAGAGGAAAACTCATCTTACGTAAATTAACACCGTTGAGACTAGGCTGGGATCAAGACGTTCCAGATGATATCTGTAAAGAATGGCGTAATTTTTGTCAGGAATTTTCTCAATTGCATGAATTTGAGTTCCCTAGGATGAATCTTGTTGAAACTGAGAAAGTTGACCTCGTAATTTTCTGTGATGCTAGTGAAAGAGCTTTTGGAACCTGTATGTACGGTGTCCAAAAAGAGCGCAGCTCACTTCTTTTCTCTAAGGTTAAAGTTTCACCTCCTAGGCAACGAACTCTTCCTTCTCTAGAACTTCTGGCTGTGTATCTTGCGTACCAGTGTCTTGTTTCTCTGATGAGTGACGTCAATTTTCCCTACACGGTCTCAAGTGTAACTTTTCTTACCGATTCCCAGGTTACCCTGGCTTGGTTATTGAGTGGTAAGCCTCCCCGAAAGAATATTTTTGTCAGTAATAGAATTAAGGATATAGACAGCATGCGACTAACGTTGGAAGGTACAACTAAAGCTTCTTTTCACTATGAATACGTTCCCACCATGTACAATATGGCAGATATGTTAACTCGAGGCATAAAAGCATCAAAGTTTCTCGAGAGTAAAAATGTATGGTTAACAGGTCCTGACTGGATTCGCGAAGGTAAGGACCAGTGGCCCAAGGGCCACTTGGGATGCATTCCCCATCAATTTATAGCCTCTGCATGTATTAATGTTAATGTTGTCCCTCCGTGTAAAGCTCCTATTTTGGAGATTGAACGCTTCTCCTCCTATCCTAAGTTACTAGGTACGGTTGAGAAGGTGTTTAAAGCTGTCGCTATTTTTCGACATGCAGATTTGGGCAATGCAAAATTGCGGGCTTTCCTGTTCCTTATTTCTTCTATGCAAAGTACACACTTTGCAGGCGAGCTCGAGGCCTTGAAAAACAAAAGTCCTCGGCCGCCGTTGCTAGTTAGAACTTTAAACCTTTTTCTCGATTCGCACGGTATCATTCGTTCGAATAGTCGTATTGCGAATGCTGAGGAATTAGACTATAACACTCGCAACCCCATCTTGCTGTCTAGTTCTTCACATTTGACTCATTTATTAATTTCGCACACTCACAAACTTCTTAACCATCAGGGGCTCGACATCACCGTTCAGAAACTTAAGTTAGACGGTTATGTCGTGCCACGCTGCAAGCGCACAGTTCGCGGCGTCTTGGCTAAATGCATTGTATGCAAGAAGCTAAACGCCAAAGCTTTTTCCTATCCCGATCCTCCTGCTTTACCTGACTCGCGTACTAATTTCGTGAGGCCATTTGCCACAACTGGCATGGATTTCTCTGCCCACTTTTGGGTATTAGACCCTTTTGGTCACAAGCAAAAGGTGTACTTACTGTTATTTACGTGTTTTCAGACTAGGGCTATTCACATTGAAGTTCTTCCATCTATGACTTTGGAGGAATTTTGCTTTGCCTTCATTAGATTTACAAACGAAAAGGGCATTCCTAACACTGTTTATTCTGACAATGCTAGAACTTTCACCGCCGCTCCCGATCTTCTATCGGAAGTGTTAACTTCCTCTTTGTATGAAGAGCGGTTTCGACCTTTTAATATTAAATTCAAAACTATCCCTATCTATAGTCCTCAATTTGGAGCGATATGGGAACGCCTGTTCAAGTCCATAAAGGATTGCATATATAAACTTTTTGGACGTAGCACTTATTCTTATTCTTCCTTCATTACTGTTATTTCTGATATTTCTCTTAACCTTAATCGGCGTCCCCTCTCTTACACTGAGATGGGGGACTCGATTCTACCTATAATGCCCCTTCAATTTCTTCAGCTTTATCCTACATCTAATTCTCTTATTCTGTCCGATGAGCTTCCGGACTTGGAGACTGACGATGTTGAGCATCGCGAGCATTTGCTTACTCTTTTGGAGAGACGCGATGTCATGGTCGCTAAGTTCAGGGAGCTTTGGTATTCTCAGTATCTTGTTTCTTTGCGAGGTCCATATCCTCTGAAATCTTTACCTTTGCAAAATAAATTATTATCTGTGGGTCAAGTGGTACTTGTAAAACACCCGATAAAACCCAGACCATTTTGGGCCTTGGCTCGCATCAGTGCTTTGCTTCCTGGTCGCGACGGCAAAGTCCGTGTTGTAAGAATTATAAGGGCTGATAATACTGAAAGCGCCATCAAAATCTCGTTACTGTACCCACTGGAGTTAGTTGTGACCGATCCTACTCCAGAGGAGGTATGAGATAGCGCAGACGGGAGTGGTTCGGACGCGGAATCATACCCTCGTTCCGAACCTCCCGCGAGGTTTGAAACTCAAAGGGGTAGTTCTACCTCTGAACACCCTAGAGTTCAGCAGCTTAATTCTTCAAATTCTTTTGATACGGATTCTTCGGTCTTGTCCGAAGAACCGGTAGTTACTCCTGCTGACCGCCCTCTTAGGCAAGCGGCGCGTCAGCAACGTAGTAAATTAACGTATCTTATTAAGAAAGGGCATTTGTAAACCCTTTCAATTATGTGTTATGCGCAGCTATTATTACTTGGTCCTTTACAGTATTGAGCTGGAAGGACATTGCATGTCTTTGTGTATTTCACGGAATTTTCAAATGAAAACTCCGTTTTTTCTTTTGCCGGGATTGTGTCGCAACTCCAGCCTGCTCCTCTTGTATGTCCCATGCAAGTTAATTAATATCTTGTAATATAAGGGACTGGGTCAAAATCAATTCTTAATTGACCTAAAAGAATTATATAAATTAAATATGACAAGCAGGCAATAATGGATTGCTTCCCCTTCCTGGCAACAAACGCGTATGTCGAACATCCTTAATGTGTTCGTTTATCTTTGCGAGCTGCATCCGAAGTCACAGCGACGGATTCGGAGCGCACGTGACGTCGAGGCCTTCGCCGGCTGACACGTCAGAAGACAACCACCTATGGAGTCGGCAGCACGTGCCTTGTGCGTTACGACTTCTAAACCGGTCCTGCTTTCGGGCATCTGAGAGCCCGGAGAGCCGGCTATCATTGAGGAAGTGTTCCCTGGACAACTTTTCTTCGAAGTTCAGGTGAGCAATCCTTATTTATTGTCTTTGCTTGTCATATTATCATTTAACTTAATGCAGAAGAGACTATGTCAATGCCAGGTTTATCTGGAAGTTGGCGCTTAGGTGGTTAGCGCGACAACACCAATAAACAGGTTTATAGACGTGAGGGTTGTGCAAAGTTTATAATGAATTAAATTTTTGGCTAACGTTGTCTCGCTATTTCAAAATCATTCTCGAAGATGTTTTCAATCGATTTTCGGCTGAGCTGGAGGGAAAGGGGTAATTTAAGCATTGCATTTAGTCTTTTTATTTTTTTTTCTTTTCGTGCGTTCAGCGCACACTAGCACTGAACTTTCAAATCGGAAAAAACTCTAAATTTCTGTAATCAAAATTATCATTTTGGATCAAGGCCTAATCTTCCTATATGTGCCAATTTTGTGAATATTCGCCACTCAGATGTGATATCCGGCCACAATGTTACTCCATTTTATCCCACGTACACATGTCCCTATAATGCTGAAGAGTTGTGTTGCTTCTTGACTATAATCTGATTTTTCTTAAAAATTTCTGTGAAGAAATTAAAAAACAGCTCATTTTTATGTTTTTCGAAGTCTTCTCTTCCTTTTAGTTATTTTTTTTGCGAAAAATTTCTTAGGATTACAGTGAGCTCAGCTGTCATTTTCTGTGTAGTAGATGGTAGGTTGCTTCTATCTTTTATGTTATATATGTATTTTTTTTTTCTAATATTTTATTTTCAATAAGTATATATATTAATATGTGTGTGTACGTGTGTAGGTATATATATGTATCTACATAAATAGATATACATGTTTCTATTTCATTTCTTTACGCAAAAACCATTCGGTTAATAAATTTTATTGCAATTGCGAAATGATTCAAAAATAGATCTAGCACTTCCCCAGAGGGCGTTTCTGTGAATCGGATTAATGTCATATATAATTAATGAAATAAAGTGCAATTTGAGCATATGAATCGTAGTAAAATTATCTTTCTGTCCGTGTGTTGTACAAGCTATGAATTTTGATATTGAATATATGTTTGTTTACCCATTTCTACCAATATTTTGTAGATATTTGTCAATCATGAGTGGTAACCGGCTTACACTGTATCTCTATTTTATCCCATGCACCCATGTCCGCATGATGTGATGAATATCGAGAAGATACGAAATATGTTTTTGGTGGTGATAGGGCTTTGCATATTTTTTAGGGCATATTTTTCATTTCTCATTCAACTACCCTTGACAGAGATAGACTATTGGCAAGCCACGTGTGGTTTGTCTATTAGTACGCCTCGTATATTTTGTCTATTAGGATGCCTCGTATGGTCTATCTATTTTGTACACTTCTGATAGCTTGTCTATTAGTACACCTCGTATAGTTTGCCTATTATTATTATGCCTCGTATGGCTTATCTATTTGTACACCTCGGATGGTTTGTCAATTAGTACTCCTTGTATAGAACTTTTGTTAGACTACTAGGCCACCACGAATGGTCTGTCTATTAGTACGCCTCGTATATTTTGTCAATTAATATGCCTCGTATGGTCTATCTACTTGTACACCTCTGACAGTTTGTCTATTAGTACACCTCGTATAGTTTGTCTATTATTATGCCTCGTATGGCTCATCTACTTGTACACCTCGGATGGTTTGTCAATTAGTACTCCTCGTATGGAACATTTGTTTTAGGATGCCCTATATTTAAGAAACTTTTAAAAGCCAATATGTTGGCATGTATCTCATGTGACAATTTGGAAATAAACATTTTTTCTTTTTTCTTTCTTTTTTCTTTCAATTTTGAGTGTAAGTTTGTTTACGCATTCCTAGATGTGCGTGCTGTGTTGCGCGATGTTCTTTACAAATTATTTCGAGACTATCTTTTTCTCAATACTTGATTGTCATTTACGGTGTTGTTTCAATCTAGTACGGTGTAGCGTTTTTTTTGTATTTTTCCTACTTCGATGATCTTATAAATAATTCGAAAAATACTAAAGAATTCTTCGAAACTGCCAAGTTCTTAGTTGAAATTATCGAAGTAGGAAAAAGGCAAGAAGCGCTGTACCGGAATCTCTTGGAATATAAAATATCCAAGAGATAATATTTCTCATTTCTCATTCAACTACCCTTGACAGAGTTAAACTATTAGCACGACCCGTATGGTTTGTCTATTAGTACGCCTCGTATATTTTTTCCATTAATATGCCTCGTATGGTCTATCTATCTGTACACCTATGATAGTATTGTCTAATATTACATCTCGTATAGTTTGTCTATTATTATGCCTCGTACGGCTTATCTATTTGTACACCTTGTATGGTTTGTCAATTAGTATTCCTCGTATGGAACTTTGTTAGACTATTAGCACACCACGTGTGGTTTGTCTATTATAGTACGCCTCGTATATTATGTCTATTAATATGCCTCGTATGGTCTATCTATTTGTACACCTCTGATAGTTTATCTATTAGCACACCTCATATAGTTCGTCGATTATTATGCCTCGTATGGCTTATCTATTTTTACACCTCGGATGGTTTGTCAATTAATACTCCTCGTATGGATCTTTTGTTTTAGGACGTCTTATATTAAGGAACTTTTAAAAGCCAATATGTTGGCATATGTATCTCATGTGACAACTTGGAAATAAACGGTTTTTGAGTATGAACTATAAAAAAATGGAACTCAAAACTTTAGCAAGCATAGGCATGAATAACTTCGTAATTTATAAACATACGAGATTATTAAGAGACATTTTTAATTATTATTTCGCGTTGAAACATTATTTACGAAAAACTACTGCAAGTATGTTTGTTAAAAAAAAGAAAATACTATTATAACACATGCTCATAGTGCAATTATAATCACGGAGTAGTGACAGGAGACGGCAGTGTATGCTCCGCCATTTGGAAAACAAAGACACACTATCCACAAAGAACGCCGGCAATTTAGCCGCGTTCGTTCACGAGTCAGTTTATGAATAATTATCGATATGATACTGGCAACTGCAATATAAATCTTTGCAGTAGAAAAAAAACAAGGACGTTAGCTGAATATCTAGTATGAAGTCTCAACACGTGAATTTGGAAATGACACGCAAATGTTTACGCTATTTCACGTTGAGGTAGCATTCGAAATACACATGCCCGTCTAAGAGCTTTAGCACTATTTTTAATTTTATCCTTAATTCACGACGATGATCAGATCCTTAAGTTAATTTACATGCACACAGGGAATTTACACTTGTATACGTTACCAGGTTACTTCTTATTTAAACACTAATTATCTTCACTTACGCGAACGCGGTATGCACGAACTAGTAAGGCACGATAGAATGTGATTCGAAAGGACGCCACGCGCAGTGCTGCCAGATTCGGAGGCTTGAAACACGAACATGTCAATCGTGACTTTAATTTTATGCTTTTTTTGCACAAAAACTTTAAGAATTACGAATTAGAAGTAGAAAATAATTAATAATAAATTAGAGTAAGATTTTTAATGCTAATAATTAATTTATTTAAGTGCGAATGGGAAAATTTATAATTCTTACGCTTTGTAGCGATATGCTACAGTTAGTCTATTAGCATGCCACGTATGGTTTGTCTATTAGTACGCCTCGTATAGTTTGTCTATTGGTACGCCTAGTATAGTCTATCTATTTGTACACCTCAAATAGTTTGTCTTTTAGTACTCCTCGTATAATTTGTCTATTAGTAAGCCTCGTATGGTTTATCTATTTGTACACCTCGGATATTTTTTCTATTAATACTCCTCGTATTGAACGTTTGTCTTAGGACGTCTTATATTAAGAAATTTTTAAAAGCCAATATGTTGGCATGTATCTCAGGTAGCAACGTTTTTGGAAATAAACGATTTTTCTCTTTCTAGTATGAACTTGATAAACGGAAAATCAGACATAACTAGAGTTCAAAAGAAAAAAAAACGTTTATTTTTAAAAAAGTTGTCACGTGAGATATATGCCAACAAGGAGACCTTCTTGCAAGCCAATATATTGGCTTTTAAAAATTTATTCCCGTGAGTTGAACGAATTTGTCGGGAGTGGTACTGGTGATGGCAAGGTCGCTGTGTGTGTCGACAAAATTAGGAAATTGCGGCAGCTGCAGGACGAGCTTAATGTCGTTGACTTAATGTCAACTTAACTTTGACCTAATGTCTTAATTTAATGACGAGCTTAATGTCGTTGGCGTACCTGCAGATCTATGTTTTCGAGGATCTGTGGAGGTACCAGATCGTGAAGTTAAAAGGTGTGCCTTATGCTTTGACGCGATTAGGTTTCAGCTTATCGTCTGCTCCTCGAATCGTGACCGTAATTCTTGGCAAGGTTTTTTCGTTGGATGACCGGGTGCGTCAAAGGACGGGCCATTACATTGACGTTGTAGTGGTTCGGAAGTCCGTTCTTAGCGCGCACGAGCTCCGGGAGCATCTGGCTAGATACGGACTTGTGACGAAAGAATGTTGGGAAATACTTTCGGAAACAAATTTTGGAAATACTGTACTCGGGGAAATACTTAACGTTATTGTTGGGAAATACTTTCGGAAACAAATTTTGGAAATACTTTACTCGGGGAAATACTTAACGTTATTGTTGGGAAATACTTTCGGAAACAAATTTTGGAAATACTTTACTCGGGGAAATACTTAACGTTGGGGAAATACACGTGTGTTTTCTTAGGCATTGTAATTTCAGCCCGTTAAAACAAGCGCCGGTGCTGCGCAGCCAGCACAGGCGAGGGGCAGATACGAAACACAAGCAGTCACACACATACACGCACATCGACACACTCACGAACACACACACAGACGTAGGCGTTAGTGGCTGAGCGGGTAGCGCTAGGGCAGATTCGAAAGAAGAAGGAGTAAGGCTTAGCAGAGAGCGGCACCTGCTACACCAATGGTGTGCCCTCTAAGGAATCACGTGTTTGAGGTGTCGAGCGCGATCCAATCAGAGATAGAAACTTCACAACCGGCAAGCGTTCAACGAATTAGAATAGAGTGGCTCTCTCTGTAGCTGGGAAGGTTCGAGAAGAGTCTGGAAAAGAAAACAAGCGAGAGTATATAAGCGGCGAACAAGTACATTAATGGGGATTCTAACTTGGTTACACGACAAGAGAAGGTCTTTTTGGTGCACGTTTTTCGGGGATCCGGCTCCGCCGAGATCCCCTTGGATCTGCTACTCGAGAAAAGCATCGCGAAGTGCCCCTAAACAGTGCTCCTTCGAATCTCCAAAAGTTAGCAACGGACCCAGCAGACACGGAAGTACCACCGACATCAAATTCCGCTTGATGCGCAACAACGTCGGAGTCTGCAACGATAACACAAGTCGTGAGTACTGCACGGTCGAGCGCCTGGTACTCGGAGCATCTGAGATCTTAGGCGCCGGTCTGCGACTGCGATGGAGCACGTAATCAGGAGACACGGAAGTACCACCGACATCAAATTCCGCTTGATACGCAACAACGTCGGAGTCTGCAACGAAGTCTGCAACGATAACACGAGTCGAGTCCTGCACGGGCGAGCGCCTGGTACTCGGAGCATCTGAGATCTTGAGCGCCGGCATACGACTACGATGGAGCAGCCGCGACAAGTGAGCCTGATGGTTAATCTTCAAAAGTGACGGAAAGAAATGTAGGGTGGTGCCGGAAAATCACCGCCGAAGAGTTAAATGTGTATTATTGAGAAGTTTGGAAAGAGTGATCCACAGTTAAATTAGAGTGCAAAGTAGTTCACGGAACGCGGCATTCAAAGCGGCGCGCAATGTATAAATATGGATTTGTGTTTCCTACTGTGGTGGTGTGCTCTTGGCAAGGAGGATGTGTTTCGGTCACAAAGCAAGAGTTAGAGGGTACGTGACCCGAAGCGTTTATTAAATTTTGAACAACTTGTGGTAAGCAAAGTTCTTTGATGTTTTATGTTGTTGCATTATTCCAAATGTTTCGTGTTCATGCTAGCCCATTCCCCGACTATGTTTCCTGATTTTTGCACAGTGCGGAAGGTTATTTTTGTCGTAACCCGGAAATTGTTGTGCTAGCGTTCATTGTAATAAGGAGAGTAGATGTCCCGTTCTTTGTGTGGCTCATTACGTAGCTCATGTTAGTGCGTTCGTTTGGTGCTCAGGTTGGCCAGTCGGGCCGCCACGAAGCGTGCACAAAGCACGATTTATGGCAGTCATCGGCCTAGACAGCCAAGGTGTGGTTTCCTCATTGTGTCGTGTGGGATTGCCATGTCGTTAAATTCATGCGCTTGTTGCTATAACATTTCCCTGTGCTTTAATCATTGCATTGAAATAATTTGTGTGGCCTATTCAAATCCACGTGTTTCCAAATAAATTCATGTAAATCTTAATAACTCTTTTATTCTCCATGTCTGGTATGCAGGTGTACGCAAGCATAAAGGATAATACTATAACATGTTTGGGGGTTGAGACTCCCCCTGCGTGCGTGATTAGTAACCCTTTTCACGTATCGCGACAGGAGAAATATATTAATTGTCCTATGCAAGCGTACTGTCTGTATGTCAGCTTGGAAATTTTAAAGGAATTCATTTTCAGTTGTCCAAAAATTTCTGTTTCTTTTAATTCAGTCAAACAGTCGCTCGATAATTAAGCAGAATTTTCTGCAAGTACAAACACCCCGTGTCATTTCGTGGACATTCCAATTTTTGGAGTAAAATTCTAACGTAGAGCGGTGCCCCGTCGCCTGCACCGGGCGTGCTGTATACCGATGCCTACCGCCGATCGCGCTGTTGGAGGACGGAGTAATAAAATTTGAGATTCTGGGAGCTGCAGTCTAACCATTTTCTGAGCGCCTAATTTGAAGTGTACTTGACTGAGTGTAATCCATGTCCATTAATTTTTGAAATGTTATGAGGAATTGATATTTTCCGGAATCTTTGCTCATTTTTTGTGCCGCTAAGGTGATCTAGTTAATATTGTCTGAGTGAATATTGCATCAAATACTTACTCTATTTTCTTGACAGTGTGTTCGATAAAAAATTTTTTTTGAGTGCTGAATTTTTGGTTGAATTTTCTATGATCTGTACCATTATTAGGTTTAACTTAATTCAGGTGTGCAGCGATGGCTCTGGAAACTAACGCCGTAATTTTAGCAGACAACGCCTTATCTCAAATGAATCTTTGAAACAAGTTTACATTTTCTGGGCTTTGAGACATTTAGTAATTAATCCAGTTGGAATTTTCATTTTTAATGATACCTTACTCAAAATAATTTGCAGAATTTTTTGGCCTCGTGTGTGTCAAGCTTCTACAATCAGCTTTAGCAACATGCTTAACATTGGATTCGAAAGCATTGGAGCATTTAATTTGTAATAATTAAAATATGTTGAAATTAAATTGAATGTTTCCAGGACATGTCGATCCATTACAGTTTACTGACTGACATGTTGAGAGCAGCATGATCCACAGTTTCATTGATTAAAATCCGAGTGTTTAGTTGTGATGATAAAAACTGTTGAATGAATTAAGTGACGGTGCTGAGGATAAAAATTAAATGTAGTGTTTTAAAGTAAGTGATAATTTCAACGGTGCTGCGAATTCAGTTCGTAGTCTAATTTTATTTGCTTTGATATAAATGACGCCTCTGCTCGTGTGTTAAGTAAAGTAAAATTCGTCATTCTTTTCTATTCACAAGATCATTATGGCAAGCTCCAGTACATCAGAGTGAGAATTTAAATAATTGCTTCAATAATAATACACTAAAATCATTAAATATTTTGGGTGATTTTTCACATGTGCCAAGTATACAATCCATTTCGACACTGACATAAGTCAATCAATACCTTTATATCAAATTCACTGAGCATAAAAATTTTGCTTCCTTAACTTTTATAAATTCATGATGTTTGAAAATTTCCTTTTGATGTGAATTCGACGGTAGAGCGTAGTAATTTAAGATTATTCAATCCTAGCTGCCTTCAGGTAGGAAGGAATTTTTATTATATTAAGTGTCTGTAGATTTTAAAAGGTAAACACGTGGATTAAATGCAATTTTTTTGTAGTCTAAACGGTTACATGTCGCCGATAAAATAATTTTTCTGTATCAGTTTGAGCGCGTATTGAATTTTGAGCTCGCATTTTTGTTTAAATCGTTGATTGCCCAGAATAGGAACTTTCAAGTTGATGCTCACCATGATGAATTGAAACTTTTAATAATTTTGTTAACACTGGAATATACCACCCAATTGGAGTTTGTTCCTAAGGAGTTAATGAAAATTAAAGAGGAGATTTGCTGTATCAAGGAGGATTTTTGCTGTATCAAAGTGAGAATTTCATGAAGTCAGCTACAATACTCGATGTATAAATTTCGTTTTTGAAGTTGCAAGCGTAATGCATTTAATATTTTTATAAACTCTTAAATGATGCTGTCCATTCTCGTCGGTAATTCAAACTGAATTATTGTGTAACACTGAGAGTGTGTTCTTGCTTAGGCAAAGTTAACGAGTTAGCTTCACGGAAATATGAGCGTTTCACATTGTCGGAAATGTACAATATTCCATATGGAGACTTTATTTTCTGTTAGATGGATTTAATACAGCGTGAGAATTGAAATGAAAAGCATTGCAGTGAATACATGGAATTTATCTTAACAATAAGAATCAGCGTGACAGTCTGCGGTGCAGCGAAGCTATGTAATTTATGGCCGTTCTGAGCCAAGGCTATAAAATTCTCTTGTGCGTGAAGTTAGGTGTGGTATTACGTGAGGTTATAATGTAGGATTTGAAAGTAGGAAATGTCTGAGAGAGTATGATCAGTAACATTGATTTATATATGTGTCGTATCAAAAATGACGAGTTATTTGAGTCAAACTGGTGAAGGTGTCAGCGCCATTGTGTGGGAATTTCTTGATCACTCTTTCCCCATAATGTTGTTGACGCTGACGCTGGTCATTCTCAAACATCATTGGTATACGTCATTAATTTCATTTTTTGTTCATTGTCATGTAGGCATGATAATCATTAGGGTGATAATTCCCTTAATGCGTTGTTTAACGACGTTAGTGAAACTTTGAAACAGAAAGAATATATACAAATCGTATGTACGAACGATGTCGTCGAGCAACGTGGAATCATTTAAATGTGCTGCTCTGAATCTGGGGCTGAGAATCGGATAAATTTTGTGTTATGTCTATTTTATTTCTGCATTTCTTTGTATGTCGGTATTGCTAGAATGTCGGATCGCTAGAAAAGCCTTCGCGGCCGAGTATAACGTAAAGTCCGATGACCTGATAGTACCCAATGTATGTGTAATTTTTTTTTGGTATGTCGGTATTGTTAGAATGTCGGATCGCTAGAAAAGCCTTCGCGGCCGAGTATAACGTAAAGTCCGATGACCTGATAGTACCCAATGTATGTGTAATTTTTTCTGGTGTGTCGGTGTTGTCATAATGTCTGATCTTCAGAAAAGCCTTCGCGGCAGAGTATAATGTAAAGTTAGACGCCTTGACAGTACCCAATGTATATGTGTTTTTTTGTATTGGTGCGTATTCAGGATTTCGGCCTACAAGGTAAATTTAAACAATTTAAACAATTTAAACAATTTAAACAATTTATTTACCACAGGAGATACAGAGGTAGAATGTTTCTCAAGTCTAGTACAATGGACAAGTTTGAATATAGCTACCTGTGGGCCCGAATAAGTTCAGCGACTTCTAGGGCATCCTACCATCACGCTATTCTAGGGTGTACAAAAGTTTAACCTAGTTCACTTAACCTAGTTTCGCATTAGACTGATCATTGAGATAATTAACTCGATATTTTACAAGTCGGCTATATTTAACAGTATGTTCGATAAAACGATTCAAGAGCAGAGAGAAGATTGGTTATGGTACACAAGGCAAGTTACATTATGACATTATCATTAGTTACATGTAGGAGGCAAGATTTCGACACGGTGATCTTACACTACTAGTATTCTGATAGGAAGTGAGACTCAAGATGTTTTTTGAATACTTTGTACGAATTACATTCACGGATCTCTGCAGGTATAGAGTTCCAAGTTTTGGTTCCAACGAAGAGAATACTGTGTTGCGACCTGGCCTTTGAATAATAAGGAAGCATGAATTTACTTCTATTTCGGGTTAAATGGTCGTGATGACCAGTTTGAGCAGTCAATAATTGTCTTAGGCTATTGTCGCCATCATTTCTTAATGTTTTGTAAATGAAATTACAGATGGAGATTTTGTAGAGATCCGAAAGTTTAAGTATTTGTAAATTTTTGAAAGAATCATTTGTGTGAGCATTATATTCTAGGTTCTTTACCGCTCTGACAGCCCTTTTCTGCAGAGTAAAAATTTTGTTGGTTTTATTTTTATCAGTTCCGTGCCATGCTTCTATTCCGTATTGCAAGTATGGGGAAATGAGCGTACGGTAGAGCATTTGTAAAGCTGTTTCAGGCAGAAAATTTTTAACTTTATTTAGGATTCCGATGGATTTTGATAATTTAGAACTAATATGAGTGATGTGCTCTTTGAAGGTCAGATGTTTATCTATTATGATGCCCAGAAACTTACATGAGTTGGTTTCTTCGATTTCACCTTCGCCAATTTTAATGCATGGGAGAGATACATCTTTCTTGTATGAGAAAGTAATATAATTTGTTTTATCGATATTTAGGCTTATTTTATTAGCTTTGAGCCACGATGAAACCTTGTGAAGTTCAGTATTTATACTCTCCACAATCATAGCAGGATTTTGGTTCGGAAGGACCGCAGAAAGCGTACTGTCATCGGCAAAAAGTATGAATTTGAAGAATGATGTAGATTTTACAATATCATTGATAAAAATCAGAAACAAGAGAGGCCCGAGAACAGATCCTTGTGGAACTCCATGGCTAATTGTCTGTGGGTCTGATTTTGCGTCGTCAATGACAACGTATTGCTTCCGATTTGTTAGGTATGATCTGAACCAATCATGGGCAATCCCTCGAATGCCATAACAGTGTAGTTTCGATAATAGTATTTTATGGTCCACACAATCAAATGCTTTTCGGAAGTCAAGAAATACAGAGAAGACAGGCTTTCCTTCATCTATATTAGAATAGAGGAATTGTAAATGATTTAATATAGCCTGTGTTGTTGATTTTTTAGAGCGAAAACCGTATTGTTTATCGTAAAGAAATGATTTTTGTTCAAAATAAGAGTACACTTTTTTATACACAATCTTTTCGAATACTTTGCTAATAATTGGTAGAATGGAGATAGGTCGATAATTGTTTACACAGGTTTTTTCACCACTTTTAAAGATAGGGGTTACTCTAGCAACTTTGAGGGAGTTCGGGAAAGTGCCTAGTAAGAGAGACTGGTTAATAATATTTGATATCAGTGGGGCTACAATTTCAGCAATAACTTTAAGTACTTTAGTCGGAAACGTTTGTAATCCACTCGATTTATTTTTCATGTTGTTTATGCACGTAATTACATCGGAGGAGTTTGTAGGCGTAAAGAAAAAGGAGTTGGGTTCTCGAATATGATCCATAAATTCCAGGTGATCAGTAGGTTCACTTGGAATACCATCAGCTATTGTTTTCCCTACGTTTACGAAGAAGTTGTTAAAGAGATTAGCAATTAAATCTCCTGCGAGTTCGTACATCATGTGTAATAATGTTCATATAGTCTTGTGAGGTGATTTGACCGATTAGTAACACCGTCGAACGAATTTCGGCTTTGTCTAGAGTTGGTTGAGGATATCGGAAATTAAATATTTTATGTATGTATGTAGGAATTCTTCGCGTAGCTCACGTCCGCCTCACTCAAGGCAGATTTGAAGGAAACCGAGGAACCATTCTTACGTTGAGCGACCATGTAATGCGCTGTCTCTCGATTACCAAGTAACCATGTTAGACAATTAAACGCGTATTTACGGAAGTTGATCTTAGCACTATAACGCGAACCTAAGGGGTTGATGTCATGCTAGTCGCCGAGCTGACTGAGAACAAAACCTGAAGGTCTTCGCAAATAAATGTGCTTCATTTTCTACAATTATAATGAAAGAGCTTATGAGCTCCAACGTGGGAGTCCTACGCGTATTGACGCAGTAATCTACAGAATTTGTCCGCGATTTTACGCAACGAGGATCTACGGAATTTTCCACGAGTTCACGTGACGCCAGGGATGAATTTTTAATGGAAAAGCTTCAGTAACTTCGATTCTCAGCAGGGGGCCCTCCCCAGGATCAGTAGCAAGCCAGGATCAGTAGCAAGGCACGTCACAGGAACAACAACAAGCTGTACCTAGGTGCACAGGAGGAGCAACAGCAAGTTTTTGTTGCAAGAAATACGTCTACTCTGAATCACAGGATGAAATGATAATTATGAGGAAGAAAACTTGAGGTCGGAAAATTACCTCCATTTGAGATTGTGTTTTTAGGTGGATTGCAACCGAGAAAGCTGAAAGGATGTCTCTGCTTGTAACAAATTCGCCGATTTTTCGTTCTCTAATTGATATGTTTATCTATGTCGATGAATTGCCGAGAGCAAGTCGAGAATAATATGTCGTGTGTGTTTTATTTTATGCGTTGAAGTGTCCGATTTATGCGTTATCTTTGATGTGTTCTTTTCTCCTTGCGTTCTATAATAATGTGTATAAGAAATGTGCGTTTCAAGTATTAGGTGTGTGTCAGGTATCGATGAATTTTTTTTATGCGTCAAAATCGGCGTGTTGCAAGAAGGTAAACCATGAGGTGATATGTAAGGATGTTTTGATGTCGGGAAAAGCGAAGGGATTGAGTAAGGGGGGAAACAAATATATATAATTAACAGTTGAAAATTTGGGTCAAATTTACAATTTGCCTCAAATTTTCTTTCTTTGGGACCGGGTATTGTTGGGAAATACTTTCGGAAACAAATTTTGGAAATACTGTACTCGGGGAAATACTTAACGTTATTGTTGGGAAATACTTTCGGAAACAAATTTTGGAAATACTTTACTCGGGGAAATACTTAACGTTATTGTTGGGAAATACTTTCGGAAACAAATTTTGGAAATACTTTACTCGGGGAAATACTTAACGTTGGGGAAATACACGTGTGCTTTCTTAGGCATTGGAATTTCAGCCCGTTAAAACAAGCGCCGGTGCTGCGCAGCCAGCACAGGCGAGGGGCAGATACGAAACACAAGCAGTCACACACATACACGCACATCGACACACTCACGAACACACACACAGACGTAGGCGTTAGTGGCTGAGCGGGTAGCGCGAGGGCAGATTCGAAAGAAGAAGGAGTAAGGCTTAGCAGAGAGCGGCACCTGCTACACCAATGGTGTGCCCTCTAAGGAATCACGTGTTTGAGGTGTCGAGCGCGATCCAATCAGAGATAGAAACTTCACAACCGGCAAGCGTTCAACGAATTAGAATAGAGTGGCTGTGCTGCCTTCGCAGCAATTTAGGAAATTTCTATTTTCAAACAGCGGTAGAAAATTTGTGCCTTCGAATATCGAGGGAACCAGTCCGCACGTTCACTCGTTTTCCGGAAACGCTCTCTTCCGGTACATTAGGTATTTAAACTCTGCGAGCTGAGTAGAGGCCGCCAGTTGTGTTGAAGTAGTGTGTAGACTCCAGAGAAGGAAATGTAAGTAAAGAGTGCTAAATATTAAGTGCATTGGGTCCCTATAGATGTCTGTTTTGTGTCTCCTACTAGACAGTGAATTCTTAGGTCCTAGAAAAGCTAAAAGATTTCAGGGGATGTTAGAATGTGTGCTGTCACAGTTTTTCTGTTTGTGCTTTTACAATTCTAGATACTGATTCTTCAGTCGCGGTGCCAATATAATGTAATGCTGTGTTTACCTATTTGTACCTGGCTCAAATTGTCTAGTGGTTTGCCCTGTGTTGGACAGGGTTGTGAGACTTTCTTGCAAACACTCAGTCATGTTTTGATTATATTGTTGAGCCTGATTTGTTCTGTGCTTGTCAGTGCTACTTAATTTATTTGCTGGAATTCACAGCTGGATTCATTGTGCTCAGTTGTTGATTTGATCTAAGCACATTGCATCATATAGATCCTTGTTATCATTCACGATTAATGTTAGTGGATTTAAACTCTGGTATTTGGACTCTAGAATTGTGTAATTCCTCACTCAAGTTGCTATTTTACCAGTCTGTAGAGTGTGGTGGTTTTTGCCTATTTTTATTTGTGTGATTTTTACCAGTCTGTAGAGTGTGGTGGTTTTTGCCTATTTTTATTCGTGTGATTTTTACTGTGCTGCGGATATTTTATATTGCCTAGGTTGATGACGTGTTCATGCCTGTTAGGTAACTATTTACTTGTTCAGAGGTGTCTAAGTGTGCCCCCTTGTTCACTTATTAACCACCTTTGTAGATGGGTGTGTTTTAACTATGCCCAGGTGGTACTATAGATTGATAGACTTTTGTGACTAGTCATGTGAGTCAGAAACAACTCAAGTTGTCAGGCACTGTTTACGTAGGAATAGCAGTGTAACTTTAGTTCAGCGTCTACCGGGTTGGACATGCATTTTTATATGGGAATAGCCGTGTAACTTCAATTCAGCATCTACCTGGTTGGACATTAGTGTGTAGAGCCTACTGCCTGACCTTAGTATTTAATGAGGGCCTCATTAGGTTGACTGGTTATATCTGATTGTGCCATTGGGATGCTCGTATGAAAATTGTACTAAGTCTCGCCAATGATTTGAGTGTTGAATGAGCCGCTGAAGTATTACCCGTGTTCTCTGAATCAGATTTTCTTGTGCCAGTGATGCAGTTCTGCCCCAATTTTTGCGTCCTTATTTTCTGGTTTGCCCTCTGAATCACTTTTAGATATGCAATCTCTAAGAACTGTATATTTTTTGTATTACTTTTGTGCTAACTAGACCTTTCTATTTCAGGAAAATTTATGTACTATAAATGGCTGCTTAAGACAAGTTTTGCATCATCCGTGGACTTTTCTGAACCTTCCCCTCGTCGATAGAAATTGTTGAGGCAGTCACAATAAATTTTCAACAACATCTCTGCAATGTCTCAAATGGCCAAAAGAAGCTCAAAGAAAACCCTTAAACTAGCTGAAGTTGAAGCCGTAAAGACCTATGACGATCTTTATGAAGCCCTGTCCAGGGAGAGTCCAGGAGAGGATGAGACGTCGGCCATCTTATCCTTCATAGCTGAACTTAAGGTCAAGCGCGATCAGTTCATCACTTCAAGCAGAGCCTTTGAAGGTTCCTTGGAACGAGCAGGACATAAGCAGCGGTACCATGAGCAATTTTTGAAGAGACGTGTGATGCTGGAAGACTGCTTTGGTCGCATCGCGACGCTCAACAAACAGATGGAGAGGCTTGGAGGGGACATGGTTTCCAACCTTGATCCCAAAGACCTGTCTTCTCTGCGTAGTGAGAGAATGAGTAAACTTACCTCCGTAAGAAGAGAAAAGGTTGGACCTTTTTCCACACCACTGTCGGTAGCCTCTGAGGTTTCTACTATCTCAGAAGGAGAGGATGAAGAATATCAAGAGCAGGAAAGCCACCTAGATGATCTGGCAGGGCTGATGGAACACGCTTCCGTGAGCTCTCGCAGGTCGATTCTAGAGCCTAGAGTAGAGGCAAACCATCGACTGAGAGCTCCTAGGCAGGGAAGCACTCTAGATGCCGCTTCTGTTCACCTTATCCGGGCCGAGCTGTTGAAGACCCCTGCCAACCCCTTCAAAGGAGACATCGGATTGTACCATTGCTGGGATTCTGATCTGAAGAATCGACTGCAGGGACTAGCTTTGGGCCCCATCGAAGAGCTACAAGTTTTGGCGGCCAATACCGCGGGTAAACCCAAGGAGTACGTTCAGAGAACTATGAGGTCAGTCATCGGAAACAATGCAGAGGCAGTGTTGCAGGTGGTATGGAACACCCTTCGTGAGCGTTATGGTTCGGACTGGTTGCTAGCAGAACACACGGCAGACCAACTTCGGAACTTCCCAAACATCCCTCCTGGGGATCTTACCGCTCTCCAGGATTTCTTAGATTCTACGAGTACCGCACTTACCAACGCAGCAAGATCGGACGAGCTGGAGGAGTTTTGCACTACCAGAGGCATGAGGCTCTTGGCACTCAAACTCCCGCTAGATCTGCAACGCAGATGGCATAGGAAAGCATCTGACCTACGAGCCAAGAGTGGGCAGCGCCCAACGTTCTCCTTCTTCAACCAGTTCCTAAGAGACGAAGAAAGAGCGATGAGGGATCCATTTTTCAACCCAGCACTGTCAGGCGGAAGACCCAAGCCCGTTCGGGTCCTGCACACAAGCGCTGACCAGAATACCAAGAAAGAGTCTAGTGAAGGTGATCAGTCCATGGTGGCCTACAACAAACCTGAGTCAAGATATGAGGCGCAAGGACCTCACAACAAAAAACCTCCGGAAACGGACCATAGAATCAACAAATGTATTTTCCACAAGGTCGACGCCCATGGAACCTGGGAGTGCCGGTCCTTTGGAAGACTACCCATCGACCAGAAGAAGAAGCTCATCACCGAGGCGAAGGTATGCTTCCGATGCCTTGGTCCCCATTACATCAGGAACTGCGACAAACAAGTGAAGTGTTCTCACTGTCAAGGCTCACACTTGACGGTCATGCACCGGGCAAGCACTAAACCGGTGACCCCTGGTGAGGTCGCCACCTGCACCAGAACGGGATGCCTCGGTCTCGAGTCCAGGGAATTTTCCAAGACGCTGTTAGTAGATGTCACCTCGACGTCCACCCAGAGAAAAGTGCGTTGTTACGCCATCATTGACGAGCAAAGCTCAAGATGCTTTGCGGACCCTTCTCTGATAGAACAGCTCGATCTTAAGGCCACTCCCTGGAAGTACGCCCTCAGAACACTGAGTGGTCTGTCGTCTGAGGTGGAAGGACACGCCATCACCGGGCTCAAGATAAGGGGTGTGGGTGAGAACCGATGGCATCAGCTACCCACTACATGGACCAACGAAAATATCCCGGACACGACTGACGAAGTAGCCACTCCCGACGTTGTGAAGAAGCTCAGCCACGTTGCGCACCTGGTCAAGCACTTCAATGAGCAGGATCCTTTGGCTCGGCCACTGATACTCATCGGAAGAGATGCCGTGTCGCTCATGGCATCTAGACACTATGGAGTACGAGGTCCTCTTGCCTGCAAGACCGCCCTGGGCTGGGCACTGTTGGGACCATTGAACGGAGGAGCGAGAACCCAGCAGACCACTGCCCTGCGGACGTCATTCGTGAACCACGAGGATCATCACTTCTCGATCAAGATACGTGGGCCCAACCCTGGGAGGCAGACGCTCGACGTCTTTGAGGAGCGAGTCGACGACGAGCTCCAGGGTCTGAGTGTGTTAGACAATAAATTTGTAAGTATTTTGAGAGCTGGTATCGAAGTGAAAGACGATAGGATTGTTGCGCCCCTACCCTTTACTAGAGATCCACCAAATTTGTGTAATAATTACGTGTCTGTATTGGGAAGAACGAACACGACGTTGGGAAAACTGCGTCGAGATCCCTCAAGTGCTACACTAAGTCTCGAGAAAATGCAATCGTACATTGACAATGATCACGTTGAGGAAGTAGTCGCAGGGGAACTTCCTGAGATAGGCGTGGGATGGTACTTGCCTATCTTCCCGGTAAGGCAAGCCCAAGAAGGGAAAGTTAGGTTGGTGTTCGATGGTTCAGCAAAGCACAAGGGACACTGCCTCAATGATGAGTTGTTGACGGGCCCCGATTTGAACAACAGCCTTCGGGGAATATTGCAGAGATTCCGATTCCACCAGGTAGCCTTTACAATTGATATAAAAAATATGTTCCACAATTTTCGAGTCAAGATTGAAGACAGGGACTATCTGCGTTTCTTTTGGTTTAAAGATAATCGGGTTACTAACGAGATTGTCCCCTACAGAGCTAAGGTCCATGTCTTCGGGTTGCGGAGCTCTCCGGCCGTCGCTGCGTTCGCCCTTCGCCATATCGCCGACCTGGGCGATGCATCCGGACGCCCGAGCCGGGCCACTGACTTTCTCCGTCATGCGACGTACGTTGATGATGGGTCTGCTAGTTTGGACTCCCCAGACGAGGCCAGGGAGCTGCTTGGCGAGGTGCGGTCTCTGTTGCACAAGTATGGGTTGAACATTCACAAAGTTGCCACGTCTGACACTCGGGTAACGGTGGGTCTGCCAGACGAGGAACTAGCCGCACCAAAGACTGTCACTTGGGACGGATCCGTTATCCAACGAACATTGGGGATCCATTGGAACGTCTCCGAAGATCTGTTAATATTCAAGGTCAATATCCCGGACCGACCCTTCACTAGGAGGGGTGTGCTGTCTACTGTGAACTCCTTCTTTGACCCCCTCGGACTAGCTGCGCCTCTTATTTTGGGTGGCAGACTTCTACAAAGAAAGGCGCTGTCTGATAGCACTGCCGAAACTAACCAAAGCTCCACTCTGTGGGACGAACCTCTACCTAAGAAACTGGAAGAGCATTGGGAATCGTGGAAAGACGGGCTGAGAAGATCAAAGGAAATACGCCTCAGTCGGTGCGTGAAGCCGCGCGACTTTGGGGAAGTTTCACGGCACTCGCTTCACGTTTTTTGTGACGCCTCTCAGGAGGCCATTGGCTATGCGATTTATTTGCGGCTGACCAGTACCCGAGAGCAGAAACATTCCACCTTGATCAACGCCAGTTCAAGGGTGGCACCTAGGGCAGCTACCACCATACCACGGTTGGAACTGTGCGTCGCAGTCTCCAAGATGTCAGTGGCCCCTGGCTCGGGTAGAGTCGGTGCATCGCTCGGGATCGGACGGACGCGTGCGTGGGGCGACGCTGCGGCGGACGGACAATTCCGGAGGTACCAAAAGTTGTGAGCGATCGATTAAAGATATTGTAGTAATCTTACCTAGCACTGTTGAGAGAGAGGAGTGTGCTGCCTTCGCAGCAATTTGGGAAATTTCTATTTTCAAACAGCGGTAGAAAATTTGTGCCTTCGAATATCGAGGGAACCAGTCCGCACGTTCACTCGTTTTCCGGAAACGCTCTCTTCCGGTACATTAGGTATTTAAACTCTGCGAGCTGAGTAGAGGCCGCCAGTTGTGTTGAAGTAGTGTGTAGACTCCAGAGAAGGAAATGTAAGTAAAGAGTGCTAAATATTAAGTGCATTGGGTCCCTATAGATGTCTGTTTTGTGTCTCCTACTAGACAGTGAATTCTTAGGTCCTAGAAAAGCTAAAAGATTTCAGGGGATGTTAGAATGTGTGCTGTCACAGTTTTTCTGTTTGTGCTTTTACAATTCTAGATACTGATTCTTCAGTCGCGGTGCCAATATAATGTAATGCTGTGTTTACCTATTTGTACCTGGCTCAAATTGTCTAGTGGTTTGCCCTGTGTTGGACAGGGTTGTGAGACTTTCTTGCAAACACTCAGTCATGTTTTGATTATATTGTTGAGCCTGATTTGTTCTGTGCTTGTCAGTGCTACTTAATTTATTTGCTGGAATTCACAGCTGGATTCATTGTGCTCAGTTGTTGATTTGATCTAAGCACATTGCATCATATAGATCCTTGTTATCATTCACGATTAATGTTAGTGGATTTAAACTCTGGTATTTGGACTCTAGAATTGTGTAATTCCTCACTCAAGTTGCTATTTTACCAGTCTGTAGAGTGTGGTGGTTTTTGCCTATTTTTATTTGTGTGATTTTTACCAGTCTGTAGAGTGTGGTGGTTTTTGCCTATTTTTATTCGTGTGATTTTTACTGTGCTGCGGATATTTTATATTGCCTAGGTTGATGACGTGTT
Organism: Morinoia aosen; assembly: GCA_030386875.1. NCBI lineage: Eukaryota > Metazoa > Arthropoda > Malacostraca > Amphipoda > Talitridae > Morinoia > Morinoia aosen. Next base: position 29,916,841 of record CM059556.1, read on the forward strand.
CATGCCTGTTAGGTAACTATTTACTTGTTCAGAGGTGTCTAAGTGTGCCCCCTTGTTCACTTATTAACCACCTTTGTAGATGGGTGTGTTTTAACTATGCCCAGGTGGTACTATAGATTGATAGACTTTTGTGACTAGTCATGTGAGTCAGAAACAACTCAAGTTGTCAGGCACTGTTTACGTAGGAATAGCTGTGTAACTTTAGTTCAGCGTCTACCGGGTTGGACATGCATTTTTATATGGGAATAGCCGTGTAACTTCAATTCAGCATCTACCTGGTTGGACATTAGTGTGTAGAGCCTACTGCCTGACCTTAGTATTTAATGAGGGCCTCATTAGGTTGACTGGTTATATCTGATTGTGCCATTGGGATGCTCGTATGAAAATTGTACTAAGTCTCGCCAATGATTTGAGTGTTGAATGAGCCGCTGAAGTATTACCCGTGTTCTCTGAATCAGATTTTCTTGTGCCAGTGATGCAGTTCTGCCCCAATTTTTGCGTCCTTATTTTCTGGTTTGCCCTCTGAATCACTTTTAGATATGCAATCTCTAAAAACTGTATATTTTTTGTATTACTTTTGTGCTAACTAGACCTTTCTATTTCAGGAAAATTTATGTACTATAAATGGCTGCTTAAGACAAGTTTTGCATCATCCGTGGACTTTTCTGAACCTTCCCCTCGTCGATAGAAATTGTTGAGGCAGTCACAGTGGCTCTCTCTGTAGCTGGGAAGGTTCGAGAAGAGTCTGGAAAAGAAAACAAGCGAGAGTATATAAGCGGCGAACAAGTACATTAATGGGGATTCTAACTTGGTTACACGACGAGAGAAGGTCTTTTTGGTGCACGTTTTTCGGGGATCCGGCTCCGCCGAGATCCCCTTGGATCTGCTACTCGAGAAAAGCATCGCGAAGTGCCCCTATACAGTGCTCCTTCGAATCTCCAAAAGTTAGCAACGGACCCAGCAGACACGGAAGTACCACCGACATCAAATTCCGCTTGATGCGCAACAACGTCGGAGTCTGCAACGATAACACAAGTCGTGAGTACTGCACGGTCGAGCGCCTGGTACTCGGAGCATCTGAGATCTTAGGCGCCGGTCTACGACTGCGATGGAGCACGTAATCAGGAGACACGGAAGTACCACCGACATCAAATTCCGCTTGATACGCAACAACGTCGGAGTCTGCAACGAAGTCTGCAACGATAACACGAGTCGAGTCCTGCACGGGCGAGCGCCTGGTACTCGGAGCATCTGAGATCTTGAGCGCCGGCATACGACTACGATGGAGCAGCCGCGACAAGTGAGCCTGATGGCGGTTAATCTTCAAAAGTGACGGAAAGAAATGTAGGGTGGTGCCGGAAAATCACCGCCGAAGAGTTAAATGTGTATTATTGAGAAGTTTGGAAAGAGTGATCCACAGTTAAATTAGAGTGCAAAGTAGTTCACGGAACGCGGCATTCAAAGCGGCGCGCAATGTATAAATATGGATTTGTGTTTCCTACTGTGGTGGTGTGCTCTTGGCATGGAGGATGTGTTTCGGTCACAAAGCAAGAGTTAGAGGGTACGTGACCCGAAGCGTTTATTAAATTTTGAACAACTTGTGGTAAGCAAAGTTCTTTGATGTTTTATGTTGTTGCATTATTCCAAATGTTTCGTGTTCATGCTAGCCCATTCCCCGACTATGTTTCCTGATTTTTGCACAGTGCGGAAGGTTATTTTTGTCGTAACCCGGAAATTGTTGTGCTAGCGTTCATTGTAATAAGGAGAGTAGATGTCCCGTTCTTTGTGTGGCTCATTACGTAGCTCATGTTAGTGCGTTCGTTTGGTGCTCAGGTTGGCCAGTCGGGCCGCCACGAAGCGTGCACAAAGCACGATTTATGGCAGTCATCGGCCTAGACAGCCAAGGTGTGGTTTCCTCATTGTGTCGTGTGGGATTGCCATGTCGTTAAATTCATGCGCTTGTTGCTATAACATTTCCCTGTGCTTTAATCATTGCATTGAAATAATTTGTGTGGCCTATTCAAATCCACGTGTTTCCAAATAAATTCATGTAAATCTTAATAACTCTTTTATTCTCCATGTCTGGTATGCAGGTGTACGCAAGCATAAAGGATAATACTATAACATGTTTGGGGGTTGAGACTCCCCCTGCGTGCGTGATTAGTAACCCTTTTCACGTATCGCGACAGGAGAAATATATTAATTGTCCTATGCAAGCGTACTGTCTGTATGTCAGCTTGGAAATTTTAAAGGAATTCATTTTCAGTTGTCCAAAAATTTCTGTTTCTTTTAATTCAGTCAAACAGTCGCTCGATAATTAAGCAGAATTTTCTGCAAGTACAAACACCCCGTGTCATTTCGTGGACATTCCAATTTTTGGAGTAAAATTCTAACGTAGAGCGGTGCCCCGTCGCCTGCACCGGGCGTGCTGTATACCGATGCCTACCGCCGATCGCGCTGTTGGAGGACGGAGTAATAAAATTTGAGATTCTGGGAGCTGCAGTCTAACCATTTTCTGAGCGCCTAATTTGAAGTGTACTTGACTGAGTGTAATCCATGTCCATTAATTTTCGAAATGTTATGAGGAATTGATATTTTCCGGAATCTTTGCTCATTTTTTGTGCCGCTAAGGTGATCTAGTTAATATTGTCTGAGTGAATATTGCATCAAATACTTACTCTATTTTATTGACAGTGTGTTCGATAAAAATTTTTTTTTGAGTGCTGAATTTTTGGTTGAATTTTCTATGATCTGTACCATTATTAGGTTTAACTTAATTCAGGCGTGCTTGGCTTCTGAAGATCTTCTCTTAGATGGGAACCTCCGCGCAGGCGAGGTCCGGCGAGCGATGACGTTTGCCAGGTGTTAGTGAGTGTGTTTTGTGGAGGTTACTTTCAGGTCGTGGGCAATTTAACAAACCAGAGAATTAGGACTTTAAAAGTTGCTTCAAATCTTAATTTTGAGCCGTGATTGACGATGGTCACTCCATTTTACTTGGTCTTGGAATTTTAAGAATATTACACCCTGAAGACAAATGTCCGTAGTGGGAGCAGATGAATGTTTAGCCAGTAAATTAGATAATTATACCAGGATGAAATCAGCTCACAAAACTGAGGCAAATGCAAGGCAATAAGGGTGAGTTAAATGGGGTAACTCGAAGTTTGAGTGGTAAATGTAACTCAAGGTGACTTAGTGAGAATTAATAAGCCACGTGAATTTAACTTGTACAGCTCAAATAAAAACCCAAGGAATGTGTGTTGTGGTGTTTGATGCCGTCGGGGATCTGCAATAGTCGAAGATGCTGAATAAGAGGGTCCTCGAAGAGGCATCAAAGAAAGATTCCACAACTGACAATCCCTACACTGCAATGGATAATTTTCCCATCACGGAGAAACCCTGAACTTCTTCCACAGATTTAACTCAAAGCTATTATTTCTTTAAGGCTCAGGAAAGAGATAGGAAAGTTAGAAACTGGCAATGACTGTTCTCCTTTTGTCAAACTCATGAAAGAGGATAGATTTTTAACAGCTGGCAAGCTCTTTCAATACTGCCCTTGCTTTAGAAATAAGAGCATGAAATTTACGAGAATTATTTTTGGTAATGACATAATTGTTATTCATTATTGAAAACTAAATGCGATTAAGCGCATGATTTAGGGAATATAATAAAATATCACACCGCTAAAAACTTTTGCAGGAATATGCATGACAGTACCAGACTTGTACATGATTTTTAAAGCAATAAAAATCGGTTATTCCATTTTGTGAAATTATGGAAAATACATGTAATTTATACACCATGATTCGTAGAATCTAGCTGAAAAACGAAACAGCTAAAAAAGGCAAGAACATGCATGAATAAATTTCGTACTCTATAATATCTATATCCGTACGAGAATTAGAAGGAAAGCCCTAAATTCATCATATGGCAATCATACTGAAAAAGAAACACTGCAAGAATATCCTGTAGTAACAGGATAATATTTACACATAAAGGAGGTGCAATTCTTGAACATGGAAATGACATGACACGGCAGTTAATTTTTGCGTTCGCCATTTTCCCGCGAAAACGCTGGCATCCCGCCGTACGCGTTCACGAAGTATTTTTATACGCGAGTAGCAATATCACCATGACAGATGCAAGTATATATTTTTTGCCGCAAGAATAAAAAAAGAACGTGATTAAATGTTGATAATAAAATCTTGACACACGAAATGCAATGAACATATGACGCAAAATTTACGCTACGTTACCAACGAATTACGAACGAACGAACTACGTTACGAATGTTATTTACGAACTCTACGACTATTTTCATGTTTATCTATATATCACGACACTGACCAGATCCTTAAACTTAACACAATGCACACTAAACAATGACAATATACTTTACCAGACTTTTGCTCTATTTTAACACTTAATTTCCTTCACTTACAAGAACGGTATAATGCACACAAGCTAAGGAGGAGCGAGAGAGTGAGTCGGCAACCCAAGCGTCCCGGCAGTATTGCCACTCAGAGAAGGCTTTAGACTCGAGAATGTTGATCGTTATTTTATCTCTAATGCATTTACACAAAAACTTCAATGATTACTAATTATAAGTAGAAAATTATTAATAATAATTTAGAGTAAGATTTTTAATGTCAATAATTATTTTATTTAAGTGCGAATGAAAAATTTTATAATTTTACGCTTTGTAGCTGATGCCACAGCCGCATTGTTGAGAATGCTCATTGGCTTCGCAGGAGTTAAACCATCTTCATATCAATGTGGCTGAGTTTTAGGCTGTTGTAAGGGGCATCAATTTGGCGATTGTGTAGGGGTTAAGACCTTCATGGTTGCCTGTGATGCACGGTGCGGTGGAGATGCTCGTGAAGCGTCGTCTTGTTATGATCCGTGTGATCCGTGAGACGATCGCTGAGCATGGTCTGATCATGTCTATTCACTTCGTTTCGACGATCGGGAACAAGGCCGATCAGATGCAGGGTACCTAACAGGATGGCTTAGTTACCGTGATGCTGGTGAAGCCGTGGTGGAGATGTCTGCTGTGCTTGCCACTGGAGAAAGTCTCAAGGATGCTATTTGAGCGGCTTATTTGCCGCATCATTTAGGCATCGATCGAACGTTTTACCTGGCTCGTAAGATCCATAGTGATCTGTAGCAGAGCACATGAAGCGTGAGCTTGTGCACGACCAGCTTGCAGGAAGCGAGGCCTGTCAGCGGATCGATCCTGCTTTGCGGGAGGAGAACCTCGTGGTGCGAGGTAATCTGTCTGTGAAGGAGAGCTGGCACCGGATTGCAGCTGACGTGACCCATTGCGTTGCCAAACTCTACATTCCCATGGTTGACTGTGGGCCCTCGCGGATCGCCATCTGGCGACGACTGTTGAACGAGTAATCGGCGAGTATTGTCGCTCATTTACGTGAGGTTGTAATTGAGCGAGGGCCGTGTGATGAATTGTTGTTGGACAATTCGATGGCGTTTCAGTTAGCAACTGTTGAGCAGTTTGCTGATGAGTGAGGAATTTCCCTGCGATTCCGTGCTGTTTACGTCACGAATGGCAACGGAATCGTTAAAAGAAATCACCAGACGATCAAGATGATCGCAACCAGGGGAAGGATCTCCTCTGAGGAGGCCACATTTTGGTATAATGTGACGGCTCGGAAGGGGACTGGGGCTGGCCTAGGCCCTTCGAGCGATATTTATAGGTATCGCTGGTGAGTGCAGTTTGATTTCAGCTTTCGGGTGGTTGATGACAGCGAGAACAACAGTTTTGCTGCTGGTGACGAGGTGTGGGTGCAAACTCCTACTGCCCTCGTACAAGAAGCAGTGAACGTCTGGTGAGGTCACTGGTGAGTGGGGCAAGGATTTTGTGAGCCATGGTGGGGCCGCTGACGCCACGGAGCCCGAGACCGTGGTTTTGAGTGGAGGGGGCAGCTTTAGTGCGACTCCCTTGGCGTTGCAAGAGGGAGTTGTAGCTAAAAGTCTTGAGCATGGAGTCTGTTGAGCCGGCGGCGGAGCGCGAGTTGCTCGACGATTCTCAGGGAAAAGAGGGTAAGAGTGAGAGACCATTGGTGGTGATGCTGATGAGCATCAAAATGAGCCTGAACTGTTGAGGCAGTCACACCGTGAGCGACGGCGTCCAGCGTATTTGAATGAGTTTGAATGCTAGGCACTAGGTGGCGTGAGTTTCATGAAAAACTGGGGGAGATGTGGTTTTTGCTCTGCGAGAGAACGCTGTATAGGTGTGCGCGCCGGCACTCGAGAGACGGTCGGTGCGCTAGCCTTAAGCAGCGTCCGTTTGTGCCCGCCAGACACTGGCCACTGAGCGGCCGCGCTCGTGTGAGGTTTGTAGCATACCGCTACATCAGCGTAAAAATTAGAAATTCGCTATTCATACTTAAATAAATTAATTAGTAGCATTAAAAATATTACTCTAATTTATTATTAATTATTTTCTACTTCTAATTCGTAATCATTAAAATTTCTGTGTAAATACATGAGAGATCAAATAATCAATCGACATTTCGAGTTCTTAAGCAGCCCGTCTGGCAACATACAAGCGCGTCGCCTAGTCCACTCACTTTTGCTTGTGGCGTGGTTGCGCGAACATCTCGTAAGTGCAGTGATATTTAGGGTTAAAATAAGAGTAAAACCGGGTAAGAATATGTGCCATGTGTTTTTCGGTGTATTGTGTGTTTTAATCTAAAGATCTGCTCAGTGTCGTGAATTAGTGATAAAGAAATTAGTGTTAAGATTCTGAGATTAGCATGTGTTTTATAGAGTGAATATTGAGTGTCATTTCCCAAACTCCCGCGTAAATTCATACTAGATATTCAGTTAACGTACTGGTTTTTCTCCTTACTGCAAACATATATTGCGGGTTTTGCCAGTATCATATCACGAATCTTTCATAAACTACTTGTGGAGGAACGCGGCCGAATTGCCGGCGTTCATTTGCCGATAGCGTCTTGCGTAATGGCGGAAAACTCTGCCGTCTTCTGTCACTACTACGTGATTTTTATTTGCATTTTAAGCATGTGTTCTAATAGTATTTTCTCTTATTTTTTTTTACAAAGCATTTCTAGCAGTCTTTTCTTAAACTTGTTTAAACTCAAAATAATCATTAAAGATGTCTTTTTTAAATAGCTTTTAAATAAATTACGAAGTTATTCATGTCTACTTGCTAAAGTTTGGAACTTCATTCCTAATTCATATATTGACGCAACCTCACTTAATTCGACATCAATCATCTCAATAAAATTAATGTACTTCATCGCATTCGTGTGACAAACACCCATCACTATCTGCCTATCGTAAGTGTGTGCAAATGGCCGGCGACTCGGGCTGAGACCGACGCGTTAAGTCGCCGGTTAAACCGCCACACGGAATCTTCAGGCTCTCGTGTTTGCTTTCTTCGCGTACTTTCCGCCTGTGAAATCAACGCCTAGTCTTCTTCCCCTGTTTCTATTATCATTAGGGATATATATTATTCCCTAATTTCCTTATTATTGAAAATTGAGATACCAGGATTTTACTAGGATTTTTATCCATGAACTTAGGATTTTTTATGTTTTTTTTTACGGCTTGCCAAAGTGCTGTCACTTGATATTTTACGATATTCGGTAGTTCTCGTGTTTACTTGCCCGTAGTCTCTGTGAGGAATCACGATCCTTATTACCGAAAATTCCTAGCCTAACACTCGGAATTTAAAGCCGAGGCATTAGTGATCAAACAATTTATTTCTTGATTAAAAATCTGTCAACCTAAAATCTGTCCTATCTCATTTGAGTTTGCTAGAGTGGGATTCATAAATTAGCTTGAGTAAAAACCGTAGGAGTTTCTCGGATTTCTCCGTGTGGGACGATTTGTCATTATTATGTTGGATATTCAGTAGTGCCATGTCTTGATGTCTCTCCTGAATCGCGTAACCCAGCATCCTTGGACTCCTGTGCAGGACCTCTACATCATCGCCATACACAAAATCTTCACAATCAAATCTCCCTGGGTTTCCTGGCTTTTGTTTTTGGTTTCTCCGAGTGCCATGTTAAATGCTACGTTGCTCACCTAAGTCATGCTAAAACTTGCTCACAACTTACCTTATTATTGAGTCAGCCCTTTTGGCATTACATTGGGAAAGGCCAGCAAATCTACCTGAGCCTCAAACCTTGAGCTACCCCATTTACTCAAGCTCGATTGTCCTGTTAGACATTCGGAAAGCAGACCTCATAACGTGACCACATTACGTCACTGTTTTAAAACTCCTTCAAAGCTTTTCCCAAATTCAACTCACTCACCACGCACACTCCATCGCGTGCCTGCCTTCGTCAGCTCCAGCCTGGTCCTCCGGCACGGATTGCCACCTCAACAAGCTCTCCGAGATCAAGATCAAGACAAGCCGGTTTCCTGACAAGCCAGTGTCCTGGCTTACTTTTTCCAAAATAAACACCACCACCGGAAACTAAGCTGAGTCCACGAACGTGTTTCATTATCACTCTCGTAATTACCCAGTACGCTTCGAGATTCGATCGAGTTTTCATTGGCCGTTCCAAATCAATATTCACATACACAATAATCAACGGTCCCGAAAACCCGACACTGGTGCATTGGCCTTATTTTTTAAAAATAAAAGAAAGAACTAAACTCGAAGTGTTCTGGGGGGTTGTGAGAGGATAATGTTGGCGTATCATTGTAGTGATAAATTTTCCCATGTCGTGGTGGTTTGAGAGATTTCCTGTGGATTTTTGACCATGCTAATGAATTTTCTCTGAGCAGCTTAAAAATTTTTTTTATCTTTCTTTTATGCTGTTTCCTGTCTTTGTTTGTTTTTGTGCCTCAGTAGGTAGGAAAATATTTTTCTACTATTTCCGTGCTGTGCATTTATTCCTGACCACCGTAAAATTCTCGTCCCATTTTCTCTCTTTCCGTTTTTCTTCAACGTATTGATTGATTGAGTAGGTAGAAAAATAATTTTTTTCTCTCACCTGCTTAATTTTGTGCCTACGCAAATTGCCGCATACCGCATAATAATTTTTTCTCTTCGTTTCCAATTTCATATTTCCTATCTTCTGTTTCACTAAATTTGAATGACTGAGTAGGTAAAGAATTAACGCAAACCCTTGCTACCGCATCCCAAGTCTTAGGCACTGATAATCATTAATTGCGCATTCCCCAAAAAGAGATTGCTAGCATGCCTGACTCCGATAATGAAGATCGAGCACACGCAAATCCCATTAGACTCCCGCCTTTCATTCCAGGGGACGCTCACACCTGGTTCAACCAGGTGGAAGCTGTGTTTAGGTATAATAGGATAAATCAGGATATAGACAAGTTCTATGCCCTCGTTAGCGCTGCGCCCACGAAACTCCTTAATGACTCCAACGAGCTATTAGAAAACCCTCCTGATCACAATCCTTACGGAATCTTGAAAAGAAAAATTTTGGCAAGGCTTCAGATGTCCGATGCGGACAAGTTTCGTAGTTTGGTAGACGCCTCTGCTATCCCTCCTGTCTCTGCTTCCTTCTCTCCCTCTTCGCTCGTGAAAGAACTTCGGAAACTCGCTACTGGTGTTGCCGTAGCTGAGGGGTTTCTGAAGGAAGTTTTCATGACGAAGCTCGCACCTAATGTGCGTCCTTTCCTCTCACTAGCAGGGCCCGAGCAAACTCTAGAAAAATTAGCGGAGTCCGCTGAGACTGTGATTAGAAATATCAATTTGCCACGAGAAGCACAGGTTGCTTCCTTGAATGTAGGAGCTACAACTCTTAGCCCGTCAAATACGGCGCCTAGCCAATCCTCAGCCACAATAGATAAGCTGCAGCAGGACATCGCTGAAATAAAGCAAGCTCTCCAAAATTTTCAAATAGGTCAGAGTCAAAGTGTGGCGCACATTCAGCAAGGCCCAGGGAGATTCCAAAGCCACCAAAATGCCTACAACTATCCTTATGACTATCCCTCCAACTATCACTATCCTCCTCCTCCTCCTCAACGCTTTGATAGAGGTAGATCTTATGATAGGTCAAATAATCAAAACCCTCGTTTTCGGTCACGCTCTCGTGATGCCAGTAGCAATTTATGCTGGTATCACCAGAAATTTGGTGACCAAGCTCGTAAATGCGCCTCACGCTTTTGCCCGCGTTATACCGAACAAATGACTTCGGGAAACGCCACCAGCAACGCACAGTAGCGAGTACTGCGTTGCCTCATTCCCAGGCTACTCGCCTCTTGACAATCCTCGATCCCGTTACCAAATATCGATTTCTTATCGACACTGGATCCAGTGTATCCATAATCCCTGCCACGGTGAAAGACAAAAATAATCCATTAGTGGCTACATTACGCGCCGCAAACGGCACGCCAATACCTTGTTACGGTGAACGAGCCTTAGAGTGCAGTCTGGGATTGAGGCGAACTTTCCTGTTTACCTTCCTCATCGCGGAAGTCCAAGAGCCTATCATTGGCGCGGACTTTCTCGAAAAGTTTGGGATTGTTGTAGACATCAAAAATAGGTGTATTAGAGACGAGGAGACACAGATCTCAATTCCCGCTGGTAGCATAACTAAAAAAAATGTCTTGCATTCCTTTTCGATTGTTTTCAAAGATGAGTGCATGTTTGAACAGGAACTTAAAAATTTCCCAGCATTAACAAACCCTAATTTAGCTTCGATTAACATGCAAACGTGCACAAAGCATTTCATAGAGACGACGGGACCGCCAGTTTTCTCCCGTGCTAGGCGACTGCCGCCCGATCGATTGGCGTTAGCTAAGAAAGAATTTGCGCGCTTACTCGAGGATGGCATCATCCGCACCTCCAAAAGCCCTTGGGCTAGCCCTCTTTTGCTGGTACCCAAGGCTAACGGTGAATTCAGACCGTGCGGGGATTTCCGCAGGTTGAATGCCGTTACTTTACCTGATCGCTATCCCATTCCTTACCTGCACGATTTCAGTGCAAATTTGGAAGGAGCACAAATTTTCTCTAAGATTGACCTGCAGTCCGCCTTTCATCAAATCCCTCTTGATGAGTCCGCTATCCCCAAGACCGCTGTCATCACTCCATTTGGTCTCTTTGAATTTCTAAAAATGCCATATGGTCTCCGGAACGCGCCTCAAACGTTCCAGAGACACATGGCTGAAATCTTCTCTGATATCTCTTTCGCTTTTGTCTACTTAGACGATATCCTTGTGGCGTCTACAACCCCGGAGTTGCACAAAGACCATCTTAGGGTCGTTTTTCAAAGATTGTCCGACAATGGACTCCTCGTAAATCCTGAGAAATGTGAGTTCGGAAAGCCATCACTTATTTACTTAGGTCATGAAATCTCTAGCCTAGGTCTAAAACCTTTGCCTTCCAAAGTAGAAGTGATCAGAAACTTTCCTCTTCCACAGACCCAGAAGGAACTAAGAAGGTTCCTAGGTTCTGTTAACTTTTACCATCGTTTCATACGCAACTGTGCTCAAACTTTAGCGCCCCTGTCTGACCTCCTCGAACCGAAACGTAAAGGCAAATCTAGTGAGGTAAAATGGACAGAAGAAGCGCGCGAAGCTTTTGAAACTATCAAGCACAAATTAGCATCCGCGACTGAATTATCCTACCCTATTGCTAATGCTGATTTCAGCCTCGTTGTTGACGCATCCAGTACCGCCGTAGGTGCTGTGTTGCAACAACAAGTAGGTACTAATATCTCTCCTCTTGCTTTCTTTTCCAAAAAGCTGTCGCCCACTGAGCGTGCTTATAGCGCGTTCGGTAGGGAACTTCTTGCTATCTACCTATCTGTGAGACACTTTCGCTATGCTCTAGAGGCAAGGGAGTTTGTGATCTACACAGATCACAAACCTTTGACCTCAGCTATAAAAATGCCTTCTGAAAGACATTCGCCTAGAGAAGCTCGACACCTTTCCTTTATAAGTCAGTTCACAACTGACATCCGTTACATTAAGGGACTAGACAATACCGTAGCCGATTGCCTCTCCAGAATTAATTCTGTCCAAACCAGTGGCGAAATCACCTTCGGCAACATTTGTAATGCTCAAAAGGAGGATCCTGAACTTCAGGACCTTCTCAAATCTTCTAACCCTTCCCTTCCAAAACTAACCTTGGTTGACGGCGTGTATCGTGATGCCGAGCGACCTTCTCGTTTGTATCTTCCTGCGACTCTCCGCAGAGTAGCTGTCCTCCACTACCATTCCCTCAGTCACCCTGGTATTAACCGTACATTGCGTTTGATTTCTGATCGTTACGTCTGGCCAGCGATGCGTAAGGAGGTCAAGCAAATTGTGTAAAATTGCCATGCGTGTCAGAGTAGTAAGGTGGTGAAACATAATCGTGCAGCGCTGCAGAGTTGCGCATTCACCGGTCAAAAGTTTGACTCTGTCCACCTAGACCTAGTGGGTCCCTTGCCTGTATCGCGCGGTTATTCTTATTTGTTGACCATCATCGATAGGTTCACGCGTTGGGTTGAGGCTGTCCCTCTTCCTGATACACAAACTGAGACTGTAGCACGCGCCTTCTTATCAAATTGGATATCTAGATTTGGTGTCCCTTTAAAGGTCACGCATGACCGGGGATCACAATTTACCTCCAAATTCTGGAGTGAGCTTAGCACCACCTTAGGGTGTGCAAATACATCCACTACAGCTTATCATCCGCAGTCAAATGGACTTATTGAGAGAGTCCACAGAGACCTCAAGTCTGCCTTGCGCTGCCTTAATTGCAGTCACGATTGGACTGATAGACTTCCAGTAGTACTACTTAGCATCAGAAATTTGCACAGACAAGATCAGCAGTGCACAGCGGCTGAAATGTTGTACGGGAAGACGCTTCGTCTCCCCGGCGACATTGTTGACCCAAAACCTTTGCCTGAATTTTCATCCGCTGACCGTTCCGCTTACGTAACCTGCCTGAAAGATTGCATGCGCCAGATCAAGTATGTGGCTCCGCGAATGCCTCAGACTGAGGACAAGCTAGATCCTGCCCTGCAAGACTGCACACATGTGTATGTCCGAAATGATGCTATAAAACCTACACTCACGCGCCCTTATGATGACCCATTCAAAGTACTTAAACGCAAGCAAAAATATTTCACCCTCGACAGATTCGGCTCGAGCGACCCTGTGAGCATAGACAGATTAAAAGTCGCATACACTTCTGATCATAGTGTAACTTATAACTCATCATCTTCTCCGCAGATTTCTCCTTCCACTGAGACTCGATTATATCTACCATCTCAGCTTCCTCAGTTGGCTGCCTTGTTGCCTAGTCAACTTGAGTGTAACCCTTTCTATGTGCCTGTACATTTAAACCCTATCTCTAACCCTGTCGTAGATTCTAACTCTAGTCCTCTTACTGACACAGCGACAAGTCTGGGGAGACCAGACGAGCCCGCTGCAGTAACTCCTGTTCCTAGGACTCTTGCCGATCTAAACTTGCAGACCCGTTTGGTGAAACTTCCCCGCTCAGTATCATTTGCCAATTGCCGAACTCGGCAGGGTCGTGTAGTTCGCCCTCCTTCCCGCTACAGATGATTGCAGCGGGTGGACCTTTCGGTCTGCGCCTTGGGGGGTAATGTAGCATACCGCTACATCAGCGTAAAAATTAGAAATTCGCTATTCATACTTAAATAAATTAATTAGTAGCATTAAAAATATTACTCTAATTTATTATTAATTATTTTCTACTTCTAATTCGTAATCATTAAAATTTCTGTGTAAATACATGAGAGATCAAATAATCAATCGACATTTCGAGTTCTTAAGCAGCCCGTCTGGCAACATACAAGCGCGTCGCCTAGTCCACTCACTTTTGCTTGTGGCGTGGTTGCGCGAACATCTCGTAAGTGCAGTGATATTTAGGGTTAAAATAAGAGTAAAACCGGGTAAGAATATGTGCCATGTGTTTTTCGGTGTATTGTGTGTTTTAATCTAAAGATCTGCTCAGTGTCGTGAATTAGTGATAAAGAAATTAGTGTTAAGATTCTGAGATTAGCATGTGTTTTATAGAGTGAATATTGAGTGTCATTTCCCAAACTCCCGCGTAAATTCATACTAGATATTCAGTTAACGTACTGGTTTTTCTCCTTACTGCAAACATATATTGCGGGTTTTGCCAGTATCATATCACGAATCTTTCATAAACTACTTGTGGAGGAACGCGGCCGAATTGCCGGCGTTCATTTGCCGATAGCGTCTTGCGTAATGGCGGAAAACTCTGCCGTCTTCTGTCACTACTACGTGATTTTTATTTGCATTTTAAGCATGTGTTCTAATAGTATTTTCTCTTATTTTTTTTACAAAGCATTTCTAGCAGTCTTTTCTTAAACTTGTTTAAACTCAAAATAATCATTAAAGATGTCTTTTTTAAATAGCTTTTAAATAAATTACGAAGTTATTCATGTCTACTTGCTAAAGTTTGGAACTTCATTCCTAATTCATATATTGACGCAACCTCACTTAATTCGACATCAATCATCTCAATAAAATTAATGTACTTCATCGCATTCGTGTGACAAACACCCATCACTATCTGCCTATCGTAAGTGTGTGCAAATGGCCGGCGACTCGGGCTGAGACCGACGCGTTAAGTCGCCGGTTAAACCGCCACACGGAATCTTCAGGCTCTCGTGTTTTCTTTCTTCGCGTACTTTCCGCCTGTGAAATCAACGCCTAGTCTTCTTCCCCTGTTTCTATTATCATTAGGGATATATATTATTCCCTAATTTCCTTATTATTGAAAATTGAGATACCAGGATTTTACTAGGATTTTTATCCATGAACTTAGGATTTTTTATGTTTTTTTTACGGCTTGCCAAAGTGCTGTCACTTGATATTTTACGATATTCGGTAGTTCTCGTGTTTACTTGCCCGTAGTCTCTGTGAGGAATCACGATCCTTATTACCGAAAATTCCTAGCCTAACACTCGGAATTTAAAGCCGAGGCATTAGTGATCAAACAATTTATTTCTTGATTAAAAATCTGTCAACCTAAAATCTGTCCTATCTCATTTGAGTTTGCTAGAGTGGGATTCATAAATTAGCTTGAGTAAAAACCGTAGGAGTTTCTCGGATTTCTCCGTGTGGGACGATTTGTCATTATTATGTTGGATATTCAGTAGTGCCATGTCTTGATGTCTCTCCTGAATCGCGTAACCCAGCATCCTTGGACTCCTGTGCAGGACCTCTACATCATCGCCATACACAAAATCTTCACAATCAAATCTCCCTGGGTTTCCTGGCTTTTGTTTTTGGTTTCTCCGAGTGCCATGTTAAATGCTACGTTGCTCACCTAAGTCATGCTAAAACTTGCTCACAACTTACCTTATTATTGAGTCAGCCCTTTTGGCATTACATTGGGAAAGGCCAGCAAATCTACCTGAGCCTCAAACCTTGAGCTACCCCATTTACTCAAGCTCGATTGTCCTGTTAGACATTCGGAAAGCAGACCTCATAACGTGACCACATTACGTCACTGTTTTAAAACTCCTTCAAAGCTTTTCCCAAATTCAACTCACTCACTACGCACACTCCATCGCGTGCCTGCCTTCGTCAGCTCCAGCCTGGTCCTCCGGCACGGATTGCCACCTCAACAAGCTCTCCGAGATCAAGATCAAGACAAGCCGGTTTCCTGACAAGCCAGTGTCCTGGCTTACTTTTTCCAAAATAAACACCACCACCGGAAACTAAGCTGAGTTATCCAAAAACGCTTTTATTACCCCTCTCATTAATTTCCCATAGAACTATCGAGAAAATCGTTCGAGTTGCAGCCGTCAATAATCAATAATCAAAATTGCCTTCAAAATACCAACGGCTCGAAACCCGACAGGTTCATGTGCTTGTGCGTTTGGAACATTGTCCTCGGTGATATATCGGCAGTTGGGCCGTGACAGAGTTTATCTGTGTCGGCTGTATAACAGCCGGAGTATTGTGCGGAAAGTGTTCCGTGGGTTGGGCTTGTTTGGTGAGGTCGTGGTGGTTGTGTAGGGAATGAGGGAATTTGGAAGAGGTCACGCAGCAGCGGGGCTGCGGTACTGGAAAGTACAGTGCTTGCTAGCCCGGCGTAGCTCAGTTGCATGAAATTTCCTTTGACGGTAAGCGAGTGTATTAGGTATCTAGGCTACGTTCTCCCGCATGGAATTTTTTTTCACGCCACATGAACGTATACGTAAAATGGAATTTATTGCCTGGTAATCATATAGACAGAAAGATGATTTGTTCATTTAACATAAGCTCAAATTGTGCTGCATTTCATTCATCTATTTATATTTTCCAATTTGCTAATTCACGGAAACGTCTTTGTGGCAGCGATAAATATATTTCTGATACAGTTTGGTGGTCCAATAAATTTATTTAATGGACTGTCAAGTTTTTTCTGGGAAATCGTTGTGTTAACTGGACGGATTAATTACGTCATTAAGAGGAACAAATAAAATACATTTTCCGGGATATTTCATACGAGGGAAGATGACTGAAAACTTATAAAAACTACTAGAGAATTGCCTTAGAGGTGCTTTTTTATAGGTTAAGTGAAACGAAAGAGCACCCATCTAATTTTATCCGTGATACCAAAAGACCTGCTTTCCTAAATTTTTATTTTTTAATCACAAATCTGAAATCTTTCTTATGATGCACCATTTCTGCGCGAGAAGTTTTCTCACTTAACGCAGTAAATTTTTAGCAGTGAGTGCGACTGTGCGAGATGCGTCTCCGAAGTACTTTCAGGCTCTGCGGAGGACGATAATGGATAAAATGAATCGTAGGCGGTACGTTTTGAATCTAGATTTGCAGTTGCAGTGATAGAGGTAGTGAAGTTCAAGTTGATCAATGATTGCAGTGTGCAAGATAGGATGCAAATGGTGAAAGCAGTTGAAGAATACTGGGAGGACATTGGTGGAATGAATGAGCAGGTTACAGATGATGAACCAATAAATTTTCTGATAGATGAACATGAACTGCAAATGGAAGACGAAATCACTTGTGTAGAGATTGTAAGTTTTTTGAAGAAAGTGAAAAATGGAAAGGCATGTGGCCCTGGTAAGATACCATATGAGTTCTATAAATGTGGAGGAGAGAGTGTAGTCAGTATGTTGAAATGTTTATTTGATGAGATATGGAAGAGTGAAAGAGTACCTACCGGATGACTGGAACAAGTGTAATGTAGTTCTGTTGCATAAGGGTGGACATAAGAGTATGAAAGAACTTAAAAATTACAGACCAATTGCACTGGGTGACACCGTATGTAAGATCTTTTGTGGTATTTTGAATGAGAGAATGAAAAATTTAGTTGAGGAATTAGGAGTCCTGGGAGAAGAACAGAAGGTCAATATTGAATATAATGTCAATGAATTTCATAATTTCGTAGGTATTGATAGGTAATATAGTCGATTTTAAGACGTTTCACACGAATAACAATATGCCCGGAAATGCTTAGTTTAGGAGATATAGGATAAACAACGCCAGGTAAGAATAGCATTAACGGCAGTTTTGATATGGCTCTTCCGGCGTTTTGCAGACGCGGACCATGCCAAGTTTTTTGGCGGGAGTCATCGGCCTCGGTATGGTTGAGTTCAATTAAGATATTTTAGGCTTACTTAGGTTAGGATACTTAACTAAATTAACTTTACCAAACCTAACCTTACCTATCATTGCGTCAGAACCGGATTTCTGCTTATTTACCTCTCCGTTTGTTCAATTTTATAAACGACGTTCCTATAACTTCAAAGTGAAATATCTCCAAAAATAAGAATTTCCGGGCACATTGTCATTCATGTAAAACGTCTTAAAAGCGACTATATTACCTATCTATACCTACGAAATTATGAAATTCGTTGACAACATTATATTCAATGTTGACCAAACAGAATGGTTTTAGGCAAGATAGACGGGGGGAGGATAATCTGTTTGTAGTGAGTGAAATAATTGAGCAAATGAAGAAGGATAACAAGAAGGTATATTTAGCATTCCTGGATATTGAAAAGGCGTATGATAGAGTGGATTGGGTTAGGCTGTTTGAAATTTTGAGAAAAGTTGGTTTTAGCAGAAAAATAGTGAACATTGTACAGAGTCTGTATGAGAACACAAGTGCTATCTACAGGTTAGGAAATTTGGAAACAGGGCAAGTGAGGAGTGTTAGAGGAGTGAGACAGGGCTGTACTGTCCCCCCTGTTGTTTGGATTGTACACAGAAGAATTAAGTTAGCAGTTTGACTGAGAGGGAGTGGTTTAGGACTGAAAGTTGGTAATGAGAGACTGAGTTTTTTGTTGTATGCTGATGATGTGGTTGTGGTTAGTGAATGTGGTCATGAACTACAAAGGATGCTTGACATTGTGAATGGATATAGTACAGATTTCAAGATGAACTTTGGTGCCAATAAAAGTAAGGTCATGGTTATAAATAGTGATGAGACTGATAGAGACAGACTGTGGAATATTGGAGAAATCAGAATAGGTAGAACAAAAGAATACAAATATCTAGGTTGTATGATGAGTGAAGATGGATGTACTATATAGAACTAGAGGTGAGAAAGTGGCTAAAGCAATGCAGTGGAGTGGACGGTTAGGTAGTGTGGCCAGATACAGAGCAAACAAGTACAAATGTGTGAGAGGAATGTGGAAGTATGTTGCTGTACCTAGTGTCATGTATGGTATGAGTGCTCTTGCTTGAAATGGAAGTGATCTTGAAAAGCTGGATGTGATACAAAATAAAGTAGGACTTGTAGCATTGGGTGCTCCGAAATGGACAGCTATAGAAGCCATTAGAGGTGACCTAGGGTGGAGCCTATTTTCAGAAAGAATGATGAAAGCTGTGCTGAATTATAAGGTGAGAATTGAAAGAATGCAGAATAGCAGGTGGGTAAGGCAAATCTTTGAATGGAATCTGAGTATAAGCTATTGGGAGAAAGTATGTTGGGGGCATGCAAGGAAACTCAGTATGCAAAAGATTATTCATGTTAGAATTGGGAGACCTGTGGATGACTGGAGTTTAATAAATGTTGGAGGTGTAGGGCGGGGCCTGAGTGGGACTGCAAGAGGTGGAAAAAAAAGAGATTGAGAGACAAACAAAATAGTATGGATTGAATAAGTGGAAGCTTAGCATGATGCGGAAGCCTACACTTAACTGCTATATGAAAAAGAAAGCACCTAAGTTTGAGCTGTTCTATGATGGTAGTTTTGGAAGTCAACTCTTGTTTGCTGTGAGATGTAAGTCATTGAGTGTGAACAGACGTACATGGAGATGGAATGAGAATAATAACAGATTATGTCAGCAGTGTAATAGTGGAGTAGAGGAAACAATTGAGCATTTTGTGCTGGAATGCAGTAAGTATGAGCAAGAGAGAGAGAGAGTTTTATGAATGTGGTGTCTGAGCAGTATGGAGAGAATGAGTGGAATGCCAGATGTGCTGAAGATGATTGCGGTATGAGCTGTCTTGCTGGATTGGATCAGGAGTGTAATGCGAGTATCACTGAGGCTATGAAAGTGTTTCTTGTGCGTGCCTGGAGTAAGAGACAGTGACTGGAATGAGCCAGTCTGGTAGAATGGGCTGTAATGGGTCAATGTGAAGTTTAGTGCAATCACAGAAATTAATAATTATATTCCAAACAATCACTAAAGGAACATATTTAAGAACGTTTTACATGAACGACATTCTGCTTGCTGATGCTTTATTTTCGAATTATTGAACTTTGAAGTTGGCCTTCCCGCTCCAAAGGAAGCGAGCGTAATTTAATTAAAAACGGAAGCTAACCCCCTTTTACAAACGAAAAGAGGTTGGGTCGCAAGGGGGAGGCGCAGTTCTTCTAGTGGAAATTATAAATAAAGCTTCTAACCCACCCATTAGGGTGACAACCGCAATCTTGTTTACATTGGGTCTAACATGGCGACCACCATGGGTGCCGCCATTTTGGACCCGATGTCAACAAGATTGCGGTCGTCGCCCTAATGGGTCGGTTAGAAGCTTCATTTATAATTTTCACTAAACAAATGCTCCGACGCTGTCGGCCCTCAATTTCAAGTTCAAGTTCAAGACCATCATGGCGATCTGGTGTTTTAAGGCATTCTGGTGTTTTAAGGCATTGCAGTCGATAGTGTGTTGGCGCGGTGATCTCTAGTCCTGAGTTCGAGCCCACAAACTCCTCGTACATTTATTTCATTTGAAAAAACCTTGTGGAAGCAGTGTCTTCCCGTACCAGAATTAACTGTTTCTGGGGGTGACTAGACTTTGAGCTCTCGATACATATGGGAATTAAATATCTGTCAGGACAGTGCGCCTGTTTTCACTGTGCCAAAACATTGCTTTCGTTGTGCTTCGGTCACCTTTTTAGGGTGATCAACAGCGCAGTCGATAGCGTGTTGGCGCGGTGATCTCTAGTCCTGAGTTCGAGCCCACAAACTCCTCGTTCATTTAAGGAGACCATCCCAGGCCCTTGCCAGATGCTGTCGATTCCATGGTCATTTTGCATGTTTTTGTTGTAAAAGGACCCTTAGGTGGTAGACTATTCGTTCCTAAAATTTTATGGCGCTACGGAAAATAATTTCCCCCCCCCCCCGAGGGGGGGGGGGTAAGGCGACCAAACTTTTTCAATTTTTCCGATTTTGACCCCACATAAAAAGAGCACAAATAGGAAATGGAAAAAAAGCTCAATGTGAGTTTGTTAGAAATGTTCCAAGGATTTTAAAACTGTCTTTGCTTTTGTTCTAGCATCAAAACTGAAGGAGGAGTCCCATTTTGAAATATCAATATTAGTGAAATATCAATACCTAAAAGCAATATGTCAAATTTTTGCAAAATCTAAGGCCTGAATCAAAAAAATGAATGGAATCAATTGTGTTTATTTTCAAAGGTTACATATCATAGTCAAATTTTATAAGAATCAGACTGAAAATAAAAAAAATCATTTTGTTGAAAAAAAATAATTTTTTTTTTTTTGAAATCACAATTCACACTTTGAATATGAAGTTATGTATGGAAATTATCAAAATAAAAATTAAAACTGCATTCAATTACATCAATTGTTCATTATATTACACTTCAACACAAAATTTTATTTTTTGCTTATACCCAACACTTTGAATTTTCAACATTCATCCTGGGACTAGTTCTCGAGTTTTGATGCTAGAACAAATCCAAAGACAGTTTTAGAATCCTTGAAGCATTTCTAACAAACGCTCGTTTGTTTTTTTCAAATTCGAATTCTTCGAAAAAATATATAGCTCTAAACCCAAAAAATTGTTGCTGATTTTTGAAATTTTAAAAATTTTTGAAAAAATAGAAAAAATTTGAATTTGAAAAAAACTGAACGAGCGTTTGTTAGAAATGTTCCAAGGGTTCTAAAACTGTCTTTGTTTTTATTCTAGCATCAAAACTGAAGGAGGAGTTACAATCTGAAATTTCAATAAAAATATATTAAAAACACATTTTTTGTCAAAAAAAAAAGTATGGCCTAAATCGAAAAAATGACATGAGTAAAAAAGGTTTACTTTTACAAAATACATATACTGGCCAACTTTCAAACGAATCGGACTAAAAAAGTTGAAAAAGTGGGATGGTTTCCTTAAGTTAAGATATGTCAGGTTAGGATAGATTTCGTAAGTGTAGGTTAGGACAAGATAGATTAGAATATGTTAGGTTAGAATATGTTATGGTGAAAATTTATTAAGTAATGTTGATCAAATTTTTTATAAGTCCTGCTAGTGTTAATAATTTTATTAGTAAAAAGTATAATCCCTAATATAACCACCTTTTAGTCTATGATTTGGTTTTACTGAATTTTTTCTAATAATTTTGCAGTGTTAAGGAGATTGTCCCAGGCCCCTGTTGCTCAGGTGATCATTTTTACTGTTTTTGTTGAAAAAGAACCCTTAGGTGGTGGACTATTCGGTCATAAAATTTCATGGTGCTACGGACAATAGATCCCCCCCTCCAGGGGGTAAGGGGACCAAAATCTTTAACTTTGAGCCCATTTCAATCCCATATAAAAAGAGAACAAATGGGAAATGGAAAAAAAGCCAATTTGAGTTTGTTAGGAATGTTCCAATGGTTCTAAAACTGTTGTTGTATTTGTTCTAGCATCAAAACTTGATGACGAGTAACATTTTAAAATATCAATATCAGTAAAATGTCAATACCTAAAAACCAAATGTCAAATTTTTTCAAAACTAAGGCCTAAAACAAAAAAATGAATAGATTAAATTGTGTTTCTTTTCAGAAGTTACTAGTCAAATTTCATGAGAATCAGACTGAAAATAAAAATTTTCATATTTTTGAAAAAAATATAAAAATTGTTTTTTTGGGGGGGGGGTTTGGAAATCACAATTCACAGTGCAAATATTAAGTTATATATGGAAATTATCGAAATAAAATTAAAATTGCATTCAATTACATAAATTGTTCATGATATTTCACTTCAACAAAAAATTTTGTTTTATGCTCATACCCAACACTTCTAACTTTCAACATTCAAAATGCCACTCGTCTTAGAGTTTTGATGCTAGAACAAAACCAAAGACAGTTTTAAATCCTTGGAACATTCCTAAGACACCCAAATGGGCTTTTTTTCAAATACAAATTTTTCAAAAAAATATATAGCTCTAACCCAAAAAATTACTGTTTTTAAAAATTTTAAAAAATTTGAATTTGAAAAAAAGCCCATTTGAATTTGTTAGGAATGTTACAAGGATTCTAAAACTGTCTTTGGTTTTGTTCCAGCATCAAAACTCAAAGACAAGTACCATTTTGAAATATCCATAAAATATACCAAAAAACTAATTTTTCAAAATAAAAACAAAAACTAAGCCCTAAATCAAAAAAGTGACAGTAAAAATGGTTTACTTTCACATAATGCATATACTGGCCAATTTTCAAACGAATCGGACAAAAAAAAGTTCAAAAAGTGGGACGATCTCCTTAATCGTATCTTTGTTAATGAATGTGATTCTTCAATTTTATACTTCTGTAATTTTTTATTTATAGTTAATTAATTTAGAGAAAGTATAATTTTCTCTAATCACTATGGCTGATGAGAGCTTGAAGGAAGAACTCTTCCACCTCCGGAAAAAGTTAAGCAGTGTTGAAAGTCTCCTTGCCACTGCCGAGCAAACCAACAGTGCTCTAGAAAGCCACAATTTGCAGCTGCAAACCCAACTGAAAGAAAAAATATCAGAAAATGAGGTGAGTGTTATGTTTTTTTCAAGTTTAAATGTAAACTGTTACTTATGTACCTTGATGTTTATGAGTGCCCATTGCAGTGATATTGATTTTATTTAAATTGTATGTAACTGATATCTGCATCAAGTTTTGGAATCTTCTGTTAGCATGTAAAGTAAACTCCCATTTGTGATAAAAAAAAATTCCTAAGTGTCATTAAGTTAATTTTTGAGTTAATTTTTATGCATTTCAGTTTATCTATCTGTCTGCATATGTAAAGAAACTAGGTTAGATTTGACCAAATGCTTCATTATTAACCATTTATCTGGATTTCAACTCTGTCTCAAGCAGGATGGTGTTCAATCATTGGGACATTTCGTATTTGTTTGGTTGTATAGTACAGAATTGGTCATCAATAGATGCATAGCAAAAGAATCATGCCATTGTTATATTTGCAATAAGGTTTTTCTGCTTAGCAGGTCTGAATGCAAGGCTAGGAACTTGCTTACATGGTTTCATGTTGTCATGGCCTTATAAATCATTGTAACTCATTAAATCTGAATTCAATGTTTAGCTCATGCCTATCATGAAACCATTTGGGCCAGTGACATGAGTTATCAATGATAACGTGTTTATAATTGATAATACATTTGAAATAAAATGAGGGATTTTTTATCTGATAATTATAAATGTCAAGTGGCAGTTGAATTCTTGTAGACTTTTCTGGCCTCTTATTGCTATTTCTTGAAATGTTTTATAGTCTTATATTGATTCAGGTATACAGTTATAAAACTTGAATTAATCATATCCAATACAAAAAAAGTCCAGCCTTTCCATTAACATTTTTAAATGCAATTGGTTTTAATATAAGAAATTATCTATTATTTCTGAAAGGAAAAGATTGTTGAACATGAACATTTACATAGAAAGAGTGATAATGAGCTTCTATCAACAGATGTCACAGAATGTCAGCTATGCTTGTATAATTTTTAAATGTTTGACAGTTTAGTTGCAGATGATAAATAGAGGCATTTTTGTAATGGATATAGTTGCTGGAAAAGTGCTTTGAGGTTCTGATTCATTTACCATGCTTGTCTCTATTTTATCTATTAGTTATTTATGTTATTGTCTACCTGTATTTTGTCTATCAAATAAGGACTTTTATTTTGAGAAATTTTTCAAATCCCATCTGTTGCAATACAATTCATGTGTCAACTTTTGGGAAATGAAGAATTTTTATTTATTTTTCTTTTGCCCAGCTTCATGTCAACTGTTTCCTAAACACTGAATTTTAGTGTGTATTACATGGGCATACCGACTGGTAAAGTGATTGTTCACTCTGCAGAGTTGTTGCATGTATAATGTTGATTTTAGTATGTGAAAACCTTGTCCATTTGATATTTAATATTTTGGATGGGTCAAAAAACTTACTGAGAAGCTATCTTCTATTTTTGTTAGCCAACAAATTATGCTTTCATTCAAAAAACTTGCACTAGTGAAGGCAAAGTAAATCAATGCCAGAATTTTTTATGGGGAGAATTAAAGCGAGATAACATCATTTCTACCATACCATGGTGCAGCACAATAATTTTCTTGACTCATAACTTTAGTGTATGTAAGCTGCTGAAAATGATAAAGCTGTCTCTTTCAGTCTCATTTAGTAACACAATATATGGCATGTAATCATTTTCTAAATTTAAGATACCATTAATAACTCCCTGATAATAATGAGTAGATCTGGCTTTGTGGCCTTAGCAATTTATTCTTTATTGGTCTTTCAGATATAGACATGAAAGAAATGAATTGCGAAATTCAAAAACCAAAGGTTACAGTCATTATGTTCAGAAATATGCTAAATGAGATGTTTTTGAAATCAAAGTGCTCTATTGTGTATGTACTTTCAGTTTTCATTTGATTTTCTTAATTTCCTGATTTGCAATAACATCAGGAGAGATGGAGTAACCTAGTGAGAATGAAAGCAGCTTACAAACTGTTCATTATTATTGTTGGAAATTCTTAGACAAAGTGAATGTTGATTAGATAAATATATGAAGTGCTCTGTCTAAACTAAATTTAGTTTACTTATTACCCATTAGCTTTATTATTAAAGCTATGTGTATGGGTACCCAGGTATCATAAAATATACATTGCAATATTTAGATTAGGTATTAAGGTATTAAGCCCTTAGATGGAATCAAAGATGGTCTGTAGAAAATCAAAAATGGCCATTACATATGAGCACAGTTATAGCTTCACTTTGAAGATTTATTCCTGAGACTGTGGAGCAACAATTGTTTCATGTGTCTGCTAGGGAGTTGGGAAAATGTTGAGGAAACTGCCGATGTAATTATAGATGACATTTTTTGTTATTGATGAATTTATGTATGAAAATATAAACATAAAGTAAATTTCTATTCATCTTCAGTTTGGGGAACTTCCTGGTAGAACATTTTTGTAAAGCAAGAAAATATGGACAACTGCAGCACAAAGACCAAGATACAGGTCTGTGGCATGAGGCTATATTGGAGACAGAGCTGCATGGAGAATGCCAAGATGCCAGTTTTCATCATGTAGCTTTGAGTTTGACCAGGGCCTAGTCTCGCTCTTTGTTCTCATTTAATAACAAAGCAAAGTGTTGAAAATTGAATGTTGGTCTTCTAGGTAACACATGTTTGTGCCTGACTCTTCAAGAGTTTGGGATTTTTATCTGCTAAGCTTTTCTGCTTATTAATGTCAAACCTTGATAAATAAAATGCCTTGGAGGAAGTTGTTGACTTAGTAATTTAGTAATTTACATTGTATGCATTAGCATTTGTGATAGAATTTTGTTTAACTCTCTCTAATATTTGTGTACATGATTAATGCACTTGGTAAGTACAAAAACTGTCCACTTATATTTAAAATCATATTTTAGCAAGCAAGAATCTTGACTAATGAAAAATAATTCTACATTCTGGAAATCTTGAAAGCCCATAGAATGAATGCAATATACCAGGGGTAAACCAGCAAAAGCTTGACAGGAAGAAAGAAGTGAAATGTTTTATTATGAAGTAGTCGCACAGCAATGAATGGTTATAGGTTTTCTATGATGCTTTAGAGCAGAGCAAGCCTGCTTATTCCATTTGAATTTCTCAGGCTCTTCAGCAGAGCAAGCCTGCTTATTCCATTTGAATTTCTCAGGCTCTTCAGCAGAGCAACTACAGCCTGGGCCTGAAACTGTCATCCACAGAGCAGACACTGCAGTGCTGCACGGCTGAGCTGGAGAGTGCTCAGGAGCAGCTCGACAAGCAAGCCACCCAAATCACCACTCAGCTCTCCAGTCAACACAACAAAGATGCAGAGGCTCTCAAAAATAAGGTGGGTTGTCATTCTGGAATTTTTCATTAGACACTTGTTCTCAGTTAAACGCAAGTATTATACAGAACTGATGATGGAGTGGGTCTCCAAAACGTTTTTGCTTTTTTTTTTTACTAAAATGACTGCTTATATTAGTGCTTTTGCTTTTAATTTTGTAGTGTATCTGCAGTTTAAGCAAAGCAAGCATCTGTAGAGACAAGTTGTAGATGGATCTATGCTGCTGTAGTTTAGCTTGAGAATATCAAAGTTTTATATTGTAAGTGGATGTGTGGAGTGGAAGCACTCTTTGTTGTTAAGAATTGTTTCTGTCAAAAACATAGTAGCAAAGGTATTTTTGTGATAGGTGTAGTTGTATTTTAGTTTCTCATCTGATTTACTGAAGTGAGAGGGGAAGAATTATTGTCCATGGTGTTTAACGTCCAACTTTAGAAATCAACATCTGACTAATTATTTGAAATAAAATTCCAAGGGAAAAATTTTGAGCTAAATGTTTGGTAGGCCATCTTCCTTTTTGTAAAATAAGTGATTTTTGTTTTGTTACTGACCTTTTTTTTTGTTTGCTGCTGTCTTTTCCTGGAAGCCCCAACTTTTTTCTTACATTTCCATTCTGTTTCATGAACTTTTTTTCTAATTTAATGTTTCTATGCCCAGGGAATATAGTATAGGAGTATAACTTGTACATAGATTCCCCATTCCCTTAACTCCACACTAAATGGTGGCTTCCTTCTTCCTCTCTTTGGGACACCTTTGTTGTGATTAGGGCACCTTAAATTAACTTGCAATATACTTGTCTAATATACCCTGATTTACTCAATAATTTACCTGGTTTTTCCTTCATCCTCTTAGGTGTTTAGTCTCTAAACTTTTTAAGAAGCTGGATTCCCAAAAATTTGAAGTTTGAAAATTACGTATACTAGTGCACACGTGCTCGTCGGCATTAATCTGAAGAATTTCATCCCTTCTTTCTTGAGTTAAATTCTCTCGTGCCACTTGATGTTGTCCAGCGCTATGGCAAAGAATTTCCTCGCTTCTTTCATGTGTTAAGCTCTCTCTAGCTACTCGGTGTTGCTCTGCATTATTCCGTAGAATTTCCAAATGCCGGTCAAGGGTCAATTTAGCTCTAGCTTCTCGTTTGCGAGCAGCATTGCTTCGTCTTGCCATTTCGCGTTGTTCATCCGATCGTCTTCGGCGTTTTTCTTGCTGTCAAAGTCTTGGCTACTTTTCTCTTGCGGTTGGAATCATTTCTATCTTTGGTGGCTTCACTTTTGAAAAATAGTTCAATAGAATTTCAAACCTGCAATACTAGGTAGCGTATTTGCCAAAGCCTTCCTCATACCAGGTCATACAAGGCTCAAACATTTTATTTATACCAGGTCTTATATTCAGTCATGCCTCACCTTACGAAAGATCCAACTTACGAAAGATCCAAGTTACGAAACTCAAAATCTCTGAAATTCAGATTATGTGCGCTCAGCTTTGCAGCTGCAGAAATCCCTCAAAACGTAAATACACTCGTGGCATCCTGTATTCGGTTTTAAAATTGGCGTGATCAAGTTGCTCTGCCATTTGCAATCTCCCAACACTCTGCTGGCCTCCCATTGGCTAGGAGGGAGCTACATCTCCGTGATTCCCATGATACTTTTAGTGTGCCTTCGATCTTCTTTCGTCACAGAGTTCTAACACAAGAAAAGGATCAGGTTATTGATGTTTTGTGAACTTTTTAAGTGTGCTCATTGCAACTTTATTCTTTGTAATTCATCATGGGCCTTAAGAAAGTGATTCCCGGTGTGTGTGGAAGAATGAGTGGGCTCTGTAATCAATAGAAGTAAAACAGGAGATTACATTAAAATATGAGAGTGGCATGCGGTTGAGTGATTTTGCAAAGGAAAATGGCCAACATCCGCCTACCATCGGTACAATATTGAAGCAGAAGAAGGCCTTGAAAGCGACAACCCTTTCAAAAGGCCTCTGTGATATACTTTTATAATTTTTAAAGAACTTTAGGGGTTGATTTAGGGCCCCGGAACAAATCAGACTTTTTACATGTAAAATGCAACTCTACTAACAAAAAATTCAGGTCATGAGACCACTTCTGGAAAGAATTAATTTTGTAAGGTGAGGTATGACTGTATTTGTTGAAATATTTAATGTATACCAAGCCTCTCCTCAGGGGAATACAACTTGTATCCATGGGAATTAGCACTCCCAAGGGGATAATGTCTGCGGGCCCAAGCTGAGTGTTAGGTAGGCCTTCTTTTTGTTGAAATGAAAGGTTTATTATGTTAAGGACCACTTTTTTTGGTTCACTGCTGTCTTGTTTTTCTGTTTTTTAGTACCTACTACTCTCTTCTTCAATTTTTATTTTGTTTCATAAACTTTTTTCTCCCCTCAGGATGATAGAATGATTGTATCTATGGGAATTAGCGCTCCTAGGGGGACTATGTGAGGGCCTGAGCTAAAGGTTAGGTAGGCTTTCTTTTTGTTAAAATAACATAGGTTTTTGCTTTGTTACGGACCATCTTTTTTTGGTTCACTGCTGTCCTGTTTTTTCTGCACCTACTACTTTCTTCTTTAACTTTGACCTTGTTTCATGAACTTCTTTCTCATCTTACTGTTTCTATGCCCTTTCTGCATAGATTCCGTGTTCCCTTAACTCTATACTAAATGGTGACTTCTTCCTTCCTCTCTTTGGATCTCATTTGTTGAGGATAGGGAGGCTTAAACTAACTAATAATCTAATCTAAACTTTTTTGTCAACTTATTGTTCCTATGCCCTTTCTGCATAGATTCCATGTATTTTATCTACATACTAAATACTGCTTTCCTTTTTCCCCTCTTTGGAATGTTCTTTTTAGCCATTTGGGAGGCCTAAACTAACGTCCAATCTAATCCTACCAGATCTTATATTTGGTGAAACATTTTATTCATACCTGGTCTTATATATGGTGAAACATTTTATTCATATGGTATTTTGAAAGTTCAGTATTTTGGTGAGCATTGTTCAATGATTTGTGTGTGCACAGTTTTTGTCTAACTCACAAAAATGCTTGTGAAATATTAGAAAATGATAGTAACAGCATAGATGCTTGACTCCATTACTTATGGACATTCAGGAGCACACTTGAGATATTCAATTCAGGTATAGTCAGAACCATTTTTTCAAATTTGTTTATCAAAAGATGAATTTTATTCAGTCTGAAAGTTATTATGGTTTGAGTGTAGATTTGCATGTATAATTCATAGTGTATAGTCATGTGTATGTGGAAGAGTTCATGCTATCTGCATTTTTCATGTGTGATTGCTGTTTATGTTATGTATGAAACAATAAACAGTAATTTTTTATATTTTTCTTCCAACCCAGTTGTCAAGAATTTACGACATTCATTGTATGTATTGTAAAATTTGAAATTGTACCCTCAGATCTTGTTTAAAGACCTGAGAAATAAATTCTACTGCTAACTTGAAAATTACAATTTCTATGGCACATAGATGATACTCTGCACATGTGCTGTTTGATTTCACATGCACACATAGCACCTGGTACGTGCTTCAAGTTACCTGTGAGTTTGAATGTGAACAGGCAGCGGACGATAGTTTATGCACCCACACCTCAGCTTTACGGATAAAAAGGGGGAAACCCCTGTCTGATAGTCCCGATTGTCCGAAGCTTCCGACACGTATACGGTACGCTACGATTGGCTGATATCAACAATAACATTACAAATGAGCAAGAACTGTACTTTTAGTCAAGCACACTGTTCAATCTATTACTGAAAAATTTCTACACACTGTAAATGAACAAAATAATAAAGTACAATCAACATTTTTAGTATGAAATTACACCTACAATGGATAGTGAAAAGCACAACACAAGAAAAAAAAAGGGCAGAAATTGGGAGCAATGTGATGCAGGTACTGAAACAGTGTCAACAAGGCTACTGCCCGCCACCTAGCGGTCAGTTTTAGGACTAACGGACTTTGTCCGTAGTGTGCGCAACTTTCAAATGAAATTGGTGGCTCAAGAATTTGCCGTAGAATCCAAAATCCACTAAAACAAGGTTTATAAAATCGAGGTATGGGTGTACTGTTCCATTCCACACAAACCCTCAGCACCAGGTAGAAACTTTGAGTTAAGGTTTGAATGTTCGCAGGCGGTGATGTGGGAGCAGCAGTGCGAGTTGGCCGAGGCGGAGGTGGCCCAGCTGAAGGAGCGGCTCTTGCTGTCACAGCAGCAGCTCAACGAGGCTCAAGAGGCGCTGGCAAGGGCTTCAGACGTCAGCATATGCAGAGATGATCAAGATCTCCAAGCACAGGTCAAGTTGCTCTGTGGGGTATTGCGCTTGGGCGTTAT
Source organism: Morinoia aosen (assembly GCA_030386875.1). Classification (NCBI taxonomy): domain Eukaryota; kingdom Metazoa; phylum Arthropoda; class Malacostraca; order Amphipoda; family Talitridae; genus Morinoia; species Morinoia aosen. The sequence continues at coordinate 29,947,680 of CM059556.1, forward strand.
TGGAAATGGTCCAGTTCAGCAAAGTTAAAAGTGGGCCTCTCCTGATAATGGTGTGTTGGAGTATTGCGATTAGGCTTTTGTAGAAATCGTCAAGTTCATGTGTGGGGTGATAGTTAGAAGGGGGTATTTCCTGTTAACACTGGGCTTCACGGCAGTTTGCAGTGTGATCTGCATTCATTGTGGAACCATTAAAATTAGGCATTCCTATATACAACAACTGGTCTCCATAAGATGCATGAAAAAAAATCCACTTATTCCTTTTCTTTCTTTTGTATTGAACACTTTGGACACAACGTAGCATACCCCTCAGGGGGATAAAACTATTGTATCTATGGGAATTAGCACTCACAGGGGAAAATGTAAGGGCCCAAGCTGAGAGTTAAGTATGGGCCTTTGTTTTGTTGAAATAATAATAATAAATAATTTTTGTTATGTTAAGGACCGCCTTTTTCTGGTTTACTACTGTCTTGTTTTTCATCCCCTGTTACTTTCTTCTTCAAATTTTATCTTGTTTCATGAACTTCTTTCTTAACTTACTGTTTCTATGCCCTTTCTGCATAGATTTCGCATTCCCTTATCTCCATTCTAAATGGTGCCTTTCTCTTTCCTCTATAAAAATTTAAAAGTGAAAAAAAATTCTAACAAACTTAGTCATTTTTATTCAAAAGAAAGAACAAAAATTCGAAAATGCTTTGGAGACCAGGTCCATCATCAGTTCTGTAAAATACAAGTATAATCAATCTAACGCAAGCATGAAAACACTGTCGATACTAAATTCTGGAATATGCAAAAAAAAAGAACCATGCGTTAACTATTTGAAGGGGATACGAGCTAAGCATATTGTTTAAAATTGTTTTTTTTTCTTAAAAATATGCAAAGATTCTAAAATCCTAGGGTTAAAATCACGGAAAGAACTGTATTATTTTAAAATCACTTTCACGAATAATAGCCTTACACTTCTCAGCATGGCTACATATTGCTGAATGAAGAAGATTAGCCAACAGGTTGCTAGTACGAAAGCTCCTTTCGCGGTGCTTATACACGGCAGAAGAGCGCATGAGCCCGGGAATTGAGTCTTTGAACCGAAAAAATGAACCAATTTTTGCTTTGCTAATCAGTATCGCTCCTAAACTTAGTTTTCGTACTGGTAACCTGCTGGCTAATCTTCTTCATTCAGCAATACGTAGCCATGCTGAGAAGTGTAGGGTTATAATTCGTGATAATGATTTTAAAATAATAGACCGTTCTTCCCGTGATTTTGACCTTACGATTTTAGAATCTTTGCATATTTTTAAGAAGAAACCAATTTTAAACAATATGCTTAGCTCGTATCCCCTTCAGATAGTTAATGCATAGTTGTTCTTTTTTTTGTATATTCTAGAATTTAGTATCGACCGTGTTTTCATGCTTGCGTTAGATTGATTATACTTTGTATTTTACAGAACTGATGATGTAGCTGGTCTCCGAAACTTTTTTGAATTCTTGTTTTTTCTTTTGAGTAAAAATGACTAATTTTGTTAGCATTTTCTTCGCTTTTAAATTTTTAGTGAATTTGCAATTTAAGCAAAGTACACATTTGTTTCCTCTCTTTGATACGCTTTTTTTTAGCGGTTAGGGAGGCCTACTCTAACATATATGTAATAATCTAATCTAATTCAACATTGCATATGAGGACACAGAAGAAGCTGAAACAAGCTCCTGGATAGAGTGCTCCTTTTATGCTCTAAATTGGTATTTTATTGCTTAATTGTCCAGCCTGGTTTGCTATACATTGCCGACAACTTTTCAGAACGTTTATTTAAAAGATTTTTGCATTGTGCATGCAATCTTGCAAAAATATATCGAATGTAGCTTTATTTTTAGGTTCATTATGAACTTCAACTAGTGTGTGTGCACTTTTTTTGTTATTACTGAAAAGAAGAAGAAGTATGCTGACTGCCCTGGTAAGGTCTTGTGTGTGATATATTATTTTTGTATTTTTTAGGGCCTAAATAGTGGTGAGTATTATTTCAATTAATATTTGCTATTTTTTGTTTCAATTACGAGTATCATTGTATTGCATATGGTAGCAATAATATTACTTAAAATTTCTATCTTGTTTTTATTTTAAATTTTTATCATATTTATTTAATATCATGCTCTGTACATTGTCTGTGGGTTTACTATGATGATTTTCTTTTGATGAGCTTGTTGGTATAGAGCAAAGAATTAAGCAGTCAACGGCATGAAGAATTTTGTAAACTTTTTGTAAGAAAGTATGCGTTCATTTTGAATGATCACTTGCTCATTAAATTTGTTTTCAAGTCTTGAATGACATTTAATCAAAACAGAACTTCAAGGCCATTAAGTTAGTGCATCTGACACCTGAAATGAGCTGAAAGTTTGTGTTTTTATGTTAAGTTCTGATGACCTCAACACTTTGACTGCGGCAGGTAAAGCTGAAGTTTAACGTGCAACTCAAACTTGAAATCAATTGTATATAGCTAGTAAGCAATGTTCAAACTAGCAAACAATGATTGGATCGTGCCTTCATTTAGCTTCGACTAAGTATTTAAGATAATTTAGTTAGTGACTGCTTGTCAGCCAGCAGCATTATGAAAATCCCCTCCGTGTGCAGGTGGCATCACTGACATGCGACAAGCAGCAGCTGGAGCAGGAGGTAGCAAGCGTGTCTGCCAGCAGGGACGCTGCAGAGCAGCAGCTGCAGCTCGCCCAGCACACCCTGCAGCAGCTCAACAGCAACATTGAGGAGAACGAGTGCAAACTCACCTCTTATTACAACGAAGTTGAGGTGCGACCAATGTAGGGCAAGCGTGTCATGACCAGCAGTAACAGGTTGAGGGCAATAACGACAGTTTGAGGGTAATAACAACAGTTTGAGGGCAATAACGACAGTTTGAGGGCAATAACAACAGTTTAAGGGCAATAATGACAGGTTTGGTGAGGGTAGTAACGACAGGTTGGGTGAGGGTAGTAACGACAGGTTTGGTGAGGGTAGTAACGACAGGTTGGGCGAGGGCAATAACGACGGGTTGGGCGAGGGCAATAACGACGGGTTGGGCGAGGGCAATAACGACAGGTTGGGCGAGGGCAATAACGACAGGTTGGGCGAGGGCAATAACGACGGGTTGGGCGAGGGCAATAACGACGGGTTGGGCGAGGGCAATAACGACAGGTTGGGCGAGGGCAATAACGACAGGTTGGGTGAGGGCAGTAACGACGGGTTGGGCGAGGGCAATAACGACGGGTTGGGCGAGGGCAATAACGACAGGTTGGGCGAGGGCAATAACGACAGGTTGGGCGAGGGCAATAAAGACAGGTTGGGCGAGGGCAATAACGACAGGTTGGGCGAGGGCAATAACGACAGGTTGGGCGAGGGCAATAACGACAGGTTGGGCGAGGGCAATAACGACAGGTTGGGCGAGGGCAATGACGACAGGTTGGGTGAGGGCAATGACGACAGGTTGGGTGAGGGCAATAACGACAGGTTGGGTGAGGGCAATAACGACAGGTTGAGTGAGGGCAATAACGACAGGTTGAGTGAGGGCAATAACGACAGGTTGAGTGAGGGCAATAACGACAGGTTGAGTGAGGGCAATAACGACAGGTTGAGTGAGGGCAATAACGACAGGTTGAGTGAGGGCAATAACGACAGGTTGAGTGAGGGCAATAACGACAGGTTGAGTGAGGGCAATAACGACAGGTTGAGTGAGGGCAATAACGACAGGTTGAGTGAGGGCAATAACGACAGGTTGAGTGAGGGCAATAACGACAGGTTGGGCGAGGGCAATAACGACAGGTTGGGCGAGGGCAATAACGACAGGTTGGGCGAGGGCAATAACGACAGGTTGGGCGAGGGCAATAACGACAGGTTGGGCGAGGGCAATAATGACAGGTTGGGCGAGGGCAATAACGACAGGTTGGGCGAGGGCAATGATGACAGGTTGGGCGAGGGCAACGACGACAGGTTGGGTGAGGGCAATGACGACAGGTTGGGTGAGGGCAATGACGACAAGTTGGGTGAGGGCAATAACGACAGGTTGGGCGAGGGCAATAACGACAGGTTGGGCGAGGGCAATAACGACAGGTTGGGCGAGGGCAATAACGACAGGTTGGGTGAGGGCAATAACGACAGGTTGGGTGAGGGCAATAACGACAGGTTGGGCGAGGGCAATAACGACAAGTTGGGTGAGGGCAATAACGACAGGTTGGGTGAGGGCAATAACGACAGGTTGGGTGAGGGCAATGACGACAGGTTGGGTGAGGGCAATGACGACAAGTTGGGTGAGGGCAGTAACGACAGGTTGGGTAAGGGCAATAACGACAGGTTGGGTGAGGGCAATGACGACAAGTTGGGTGAGGGCAATGACGACAAGTTGGGTGAGGGCAATAACGACAGGTTGGGTGAGGGCAATAACGACAAGTTGGGTGAGGGCAATGACGACAAGTTGGGTGAGGGCAATGACGACAAGTTGGGCGAGGGCAATGACGACAGGTTGGGCGAGGGCAATGACGACAGGTTGGGTGAGGGCAATGATGACAGGTTGGGTGAGGATAGTAACGACAGGTTGGGTGAGGGTAGTAACGACAGGTTGGGTGAGGGTAGTAACGACAGGAGGTTGGGTGAGGGCAATAACGACAGGAGGTTGGGTGAGGGCAATAACGACAGGAGGTTGGGTTAGGGCAATAACGACAGGAGGTTGGGTGATTGGGTGAAGGCAATAACGACAGGAGGTTGGGTGAGGGCAATAACGACAGGAGGTTGGGTGAGGGCAATAACGACAGGAGGTTGGGTGAGGGCAATAACGACAGGAGGTTGGGTGAGGGCAATAACGACAGGAGGTTGGGTGAGGGCAATGATAACAGGATGGGTGAGGGTAGTAACGACAGGTTGGGTGAGGGCAATAACGACAGCTTGGGCGAGTACAGGCTTCCTGAGTAGTTCTTTTTATGACGAGTTTATCATTCAAACTATAAGTTGTATACTTATGGTAGCCGTGAGAGCTAAGAGGTCACTAGCCTTCCTCTTGTTGAAATAGAAAAGGTTTTTTGTTTTGTTTTGACTATCTATATTTGTTTCATGACTGTTTTTCAGCTCCTATTACTTGCTTCATCAACTTTCAGGTTGTTTTAGAAACTTCTTTCTCAAATTACTGTTTCTTCGCATTTTGGAGATCCTGCATTCCCTCAAGATCCGTACTAAATGGAGCCTTTCTCTATCCTCTCTTTGGAATGCCTTCATTGCATTCAGTTAGGCTTAAACTAACTTATATAATCAATGGTAGCTGTAAATCTTGCAAATTTCGTATCAAAATTATGTATACAGGTGTTGACTTTCAAATCAAAGCCATAAGCCATTATCTCCTCTCTACGATCATATTGTATTAAATTTATACCTGCACACAAACTTAAGAAAAACTTAGCTGTGTCAGAAATGCTGCCTAAAGTTTCTCCTCCACCCTCATTGTGTTCACTTCAAGCTTCCCCACAGACGTGAGCTTGCTACCTTTACAGGTGTAGTTCTATTGCTCAGTAACCTGCCTACTTTTTATATCTCAAACTTGTAACCTTATTCTATGGTTTGGTGACATTGCTGTATAAATTTATACTTCTAAAACTTATTTGGAGCCTATTTTATCTTACCTTCATTCCACTTCACTTATCACATAATTATCACAAAATTCTTCATCTTTTATTTATTTTACAGCGTTTTTAAATTTTTTTTTGATGCATACCCTTTTTTGTTCACGTGCGTAGCTTTAAATCCTTAAATTCTCATGCAAAAGCTGTCGAGGTGGATATTTTGTTCATTTGTAGTTATGCACAATTTTCTTTACTATGGTAGAGTAGAATTTTCTTCTTCCACCAGTACCTAGGGCCAGATGCCCACAGGGGGATACTCTAAGGTTACCTCAGTACTAAGTAGACCTTCGGGTTTTCTTTCTTTCTTGCAATCTTTCCTTATTTCAGTTTACGTGCCTTTTTGCTATTATGCTTCCTCCTTCTCAGCTTGCTATTTCTATGTGCAGAGGGTCTTCTATGGAAACACCTTGTGCATGGAATCCCCGTTTTCGACAGTCCATACTAAATGGTCCCTTGTCAAATGAAATTCGTATTCAGCTGGAAAATATTATTTTCTGTCGAGCTTTCGAAATTTTAAACAAATTTCGTTTTCAGGACAAGAGACTGAAGTTTTTGGAAGCAAAGTTATGGCCAAAGCAGGTATCCTGGATACAAAAGATATTACATATAAGATAAACGAAAGCGGACATCGGTGGAACATGCAGTAGTCACAGTAATTATTTCAACTCCGCTACTAAGATGTCCGCTATTTCAACTAATAAATGGTCCCTTCTCTCCTCTTTCTTGATATCGACTTTGTTGTGGCTTGGGAGTCTTGAACAAAGTAATCTAATACAGTTTCTCTAAGGGCTAGATTCTCATGCTGCGAGAGAGAATAGCTACGAAACTTGATTTACGCCCCGCATCTTGGCTAGGATTTCGCAATTTATTTTCGTTATGCTTAGGAAAATTTTTTTTCCTAACAAAATAGTCAAAGACTCTGTAGCTGTACGTATTAGCTCGTAGGTGTTTCTTTTCTTACTCGGGTGTATGGGGATCAATTGCTAGCGGAATCTGAATTGTCAAAGTTAGCACACAGTGTCAAAATTTGAAGTTTATGGACTAGCAACTCGAGATTAAAGTCTTCGAGTTCACTATTGCTAGACGTCATAAAATTCTATGTTCATTTCTTTTTGCTCTGTATTAAAGTATAGATTTGGTTTGATATTTTTCCTCCAATAATGCTGCTGTACCATAATAGTTGAAAATTAATTTTGTTTCTGGAGCATAGAAGGTTTTTGTAATGCAGGTGAGAATTATAAGGAACAGTGAACATAATTATGCACAAAGATAATTTTTCAGGCTTCTTTCTTTGATTGGAAATTGCAAAATTTCATTACTCTAATCCAAGGGCAGCATAACTGAGCAGAAGCTCTAATTCATGTCAGCAAGAGAAGTGTCTTTGAACCATAAAAATAAAGTATCTTACCGAGTATTATGCTTGGTGTGTTTATTTGTTTGGTGTCTACTCCTCCCGTCTCTCTGTGACGCTCATAAGGATTCTCAATGACCGTATCTGTGATACGTGTTTCACCCATGCGCAAGTACAAAAATATTTTTATTGCATGTGCCTTTAGGATGGATATATTTGTTGTCATCCACATCTGGTGGATTTATATAAGGAAACTATCAAATCCTGTCATTTTTGACGAGCCTTGTACAAGAATTAGCTAACAAAAGCACCGCTGTCACAGCGTTTGAAGGAGAGACAGACAGAGCTGGAGCAGGAAGTGGAGATGTACAAGCTGACAGAGAAGGACCCAAAGACGAAGGGCAACTCCCTGTTTGCGGAGGTGGTGGACCAGCGGCACTTCGTGGAGCAGCAGTACCACAAGCTGCGTAACTACTACGAGCTTGTCAGCAAGCAGTACAGGCTCAAAACTCGCCAAGTCGCTCACCTCAAGGTGGGGTGCACCGTCACTGCAATTCTATGTTTATTGCTGAGCACTTTACTGTCAAAGTGGATTTCAAAATCTACTTTTATAAACGGCTCTAATATATTTTTTTCCTGCTGAAATTTGTGTTCTAATGTGTTCGTCAAAGTTCATTGTCAAGTGGCAGTCACTTACTCATTGTGATGTCGTGACTACATGATGCCGGTGCCAGTTTAATGATGGTGGTTGTGATGACGGTAATATGAGTACAAAATGCGGGCGTTAAAGGGTTAATTGGGTCCTTAATTGGGCTCCATCTTGTCATGAGTATTACGGCCTCTTTCTTTTCGGTCTTGCAATACCTCAACTCTGCCCTACCCCCACTACTCTAACGAAAGAACACTCCAATGGATTTATTTTGGAGAAATTCATTGGAGTGTTCTTCCGTTAGAGTAGTGAGGGTAGGGCAGAGTTGAGGTATTGCAAGACCGATAAGAAAGAGGCCGAAATTCAAAAACTTTAAAGAAGAAATTTAAAATAAAATAAAATTAAACAAATGAAGAAGTCTCTGATAGTGATATGTTGACATATTAGTCTACCTAACATCATAAATTAGGATCATCCTGGTCAAATCCGTCTAGGCTCATGCACATGCACAGGTCTCGTGCACACAGGGAAACATATATGAGGGAGAACTAATTTTACTCTTCAGCTTAGCGTTACTTTCCACTTGACTTGCGAGATTTACAAAACATCGATCTGTTCTCTCCATATATTGCTGGTTTTAGTATTTGGTAGCGTTCACAATTGAGAAATTTTTCCAACTTATCTCCTTGTAGGTGTTATGCGTTGTAAAGTTTAACAAATGTACAAGGTGTATGATCTCTTGAGAGTCTGTGCTTATTACCTACATGCTATTTGCTCTCATCTCCAATTTTTGACAATTTGAACATTCTGTAAAGCGTTGTGCTGTACTAGTTTCGGATGGTAAAAGTACTTTGAGCCTTGATTAGGTCTAACTTCACTTTTTTCCTATTATTTTTTAACCTAAGCATTTCAAGCTTTCTTCATTCCCGAACATGCTTCCTCGCATACTTGAGAAAACACAGAATGCATATTGTTGGTAGGCAATGTTTTGAAGCATTTCTATTCTTGTAGTAAATATTTTTACTTATTCTATTGTTTAGCAATTAGTGTTGAATTGAGTATGTTTCTATGCTTTGTACGAGTCAGTAATCGAAATGTTCACTTCAAGTTTTTGTACTCTATTATTTCTTCTCCCTGAGCTAAGAGTTAGGTAGGTCTTTTTTTGTTGAAATAAAATGTTTTTTGTTATGTTGAGGACCACCTTTTTTCGGTTCACTACTTTCCTGTTTTTCAGCACCTCTGACTTTCTTCTTCAACTTTTATCTTATTTCATGAACTTCTTTCTTATCTTAATGTTTCTATGCCCTTTCTGCATAGATTCCTCATTCACTTATCTCCATACTAAATGGTGCCTTCCTCATTCCTCTCTTCGATACGCTCTTTTTTTGTACCGGTTAGGGAGGCTTAAACTAACTTATAATCTTAATCTTATTTCTTCTCCCTGGCATCACGAATTTTTAGTGTTTTTTTTACTGAGAAGCTGTCTAGTGGTAGTTCATAGATTGTAATGGAGGAAAAAGTGTTGGGACCTTTTTTTTTACATGTAAAGGCAAATAATATCCTGTAATATAAAACTGACGGTTTTGATGGCATTCACCGTTTTTGCCCCTACGTACAAAGCTTATCATTAGATCCGTCTACATGCATTACAGTAACGATCTGACCACTTCCCCTGCGCACAAAGCTTATGCATTCTTGAGATGTTTTCCTTTATCCTCATGTGCTCCAGATGACGACTTTACTATCAATTTTAGAACGTGGCTGCAGTCAATGAATAAGATTTTTCACCCAAGTTTTTAATAGATTAGACCGTGGTAGAAAACTAATTCATTGCACACGCGGAAAGCTCTGTAAAATGTATTATTTTAATCTCCCTCTATCTATTCACTTCAATGACTCAGAGGATAAATTTTTTCTTGTTCATGCCAATTCCATATTTACCAATTTGGATAATAAAATTAATTCTCTTGATAGATCCCTCTCTATTCCTTTTATAAGACTCTATTCCAAGACTCAATTCCACTCTATTCCAAGACTCAATTCCACTCTATTCCAAGACTCAATTCCACTCTATTCCAAGACTCAATTCCACTCTATTCCAAGACTCAATGCCACTCTATTCCAAGACTCAATTCCACTCTATTCCAAGACTCAATGCCACTCTATTCCAAGACTCAATTCCAAGACTCAATGCCACTCTATTCCAAGACTCAATTCCACTCTATTCCAAGACTCAATGCCACTCTATTCCAAGACTCAATGCCACTCTATTCCAAGACTCAATTCCACTCTATTCCAAGACTCAATGCCACTCTATTCCAAGACTCAATTCCACTCTATTCCAAGACTCAATGCCACTCTATTCCAAGACTCAATTCCACTCTATTCCAAGACTCAATTCCACTCTATTCCAAGACTCAATTCCACTCTATTCCAAGACTCAATTCCACTCTATTCCAAGACTCAATGCCACTCTATTCCAAGACTCAATTCCACTCTATTCCAAGACTCAATGCCACTCTATTCCAAGACTCAATTCCAAGACTCAATGCCACTCTATTCCAAGACTCAATTCCACTCTATTCCAAGACTCAATGCCACTCTATTCCAAGACTCAATTCCACTCTATTTGCTCTGCATTAATTTGACCACCTGTGAAGCTCCTTTCATATCTGGTGTCTCCAATTTTTCTCTATGGATGTGAAAATGACCAAATTCCCCCCTGCTGCTGCAACAGCTGCAGGTGGCGTCGCTGCTGGTGCTGACGGGCAGCAGGGAAGACAGCGAGTACGTGACGCACCTCAACGCCAGCCTCCGCATCGCCAGGTCCCAGATCCTCACACTCCAGACACAGATCACTGAGATGACGAAAAGGATCAAAACGCAGCAGGAGTCTCCTCTGGTCTGTGGGCTGCGGTGCTCTGCTTCTTACATGTATTACTAAGCTAGTTGTGCTCGTCAGGGAGCTGTATTACTATGCTAGTTATGCTCGTCAGTGAGCTGTATTACTATGCTAGTTATACTCGTCATGCTCGTCAGTGAGCTGTATTATTATGTTCTACATCCTGTCTAGTGAAGTACTATATTGCAATGCTCTACTTACCGCTTTGATAGAATGCGCCCTTACAGATAGCTAATGAATTGTTTATGCACAAATATTAAATACAACTGCTCACTCCTTGGAATTTATTACTAGGAAGGAAATAGAAATCGTGTTTGTGTGTGTTATTAGCGGGTAGTTTAGGAAGAGCGGATTCTATAAATACTACATAAAAACGCAAGAGAGAATTAGGACTAGTACATTCCAGATTGGGTGAGTCTTTTCTTCAAAAGTTCACAGCCAAGTGCACTTCCGGTCATTTGCATGAACATGAAGGTTTGCAGCTGCTCACCATAGCCGAAATAGCCTCATCTGAAGTTGGGGTACGAGTAAATTGCATCACATCATATGGATTTGAATTCTTCCGATTTTTTTATTAATTGAAAACGAGATCTTATTTGATCTGTTCACACGATGAAATTATCGTGCTGTTTCTAACTTCAAAATGCATGACTCGTTAGAATACAAATTAGCTCTTTCTTGCTCTCATATCACCATGCCTGCGTGCACTTGTATGATGGGATTTCTGGTACCTTATTGAGAGGCTTTCACTTATTCTCACTAGTCCACCTCTTGAAAATTCTAGAGTTGGTTTTAATATTTTGCTCTTTTTTGAAATCAAAAAGCGGAATGAAATAAAGGCCGAAAGAAATAAGAAAATTCACTTTCTTTAGAGTTCATGAGGCCGAGTGTACATGGACCGTCACAAAGGTATAATAACGAACGACAAATCACATGACGCACGTTCCTATCTCCTTGCAAAATACTTCATATTCATTATGACTCCCAATGATTAATGCACCGAAGAAAATAGTAGAGTAGTTCATGAAGCTTGTGTCTCAGATACGTTTATCACACACTTTCTCCTGGTGGGTGTGACAGACAGACAGACGGACACGGCTCTTATTATAGTATAGATTCGAATTTCTTTTCGTTGACGTTTTCCTTAGTCACATTTCCAGACGCTAATTTATTACAAGCTGCTCAGGATACAAAACTTTCTTTTAAGGCTCATTTTTGCCAGGCGTAGCACCAGAATGACATAATTTCAGGTAATGTTTGAAATAAGGTTGGTTCTCCATAGTTTTATTATAGGTACTCCATGTAATGAATAAGATTCATGCTATTCATTCTTTCGGAGGACTTCAGCAAGCAAGTAAAAGATGCGCTTATTTCAATTTTAATTTTCTATTGTAGATCGTGTCAAACTCACCGGTTTGATTTCAGATCCAAAAATTCTTGCTTTTCCCTCAATTAAAGCTGTGTTCTTCTCTTTGGGGGGCTCTTAATTGACTTCATATGAACTAAATTATAATATTAATAGACAGTAAGCCCGAGTCACGCTTGTTTGGTGTACTTTAATTAATGGGGTCACGGGGTTCCGTGAGCGCAAGGGCAAGTCTCATGCTGCCCTCTGTCCTAAATGTTGATTTTGTCAATACACTTTGATATTAATATACTTATGCTGCTAACTGCTGAGAGTGCGCAGTTCATGCTGGGGCTCATTAGACAGACTCGGGTTCAGTTGCATGTTCAGTGTAGAGTTACCTGGGAAATAGCAGATCACAACCACAGAGTGTTACTGGTCCGTTTCTCCCAATGAGAGTCATATTGCTTTACCTGTAATGGTTGACTCAAATTTTTTTAGTGGTTGCAGCAGTGTTATATTACTCAATACGTCTCATGTTTGTTCCGTGCCCCTGGTGTGGGAGAGCCTTGGTGCTAAGCAAGGTTCACTATAATGTGTCCTCCCAAGCTGAGAGTTAGGTAGGCCTTATTGTTGAAATAAAATGTTTTTTTGTTATGTTAACCCGTCGCCACGTCCTGGACTCTTAGAAGGTCGGCAAAGCTAGCACATGTTTCACATCAGCAAACCTAGGGTTGCCATATATGGTCTTAAGCGTCTCGTTGAGCGCTATTCATTGGTGTAAGGTAAAATTAGGTGGGGGGAACAGGGAAGAAGAGGTAACAAGCTCAAATCTGTATGAATTCTTCTGCTCAGTCTGGAGTGTAGCTACCGGCGCTGCACAACCTCTTAGAAGGCCAGCAGTGTAGCTGAGGCATACCAGCACACACTCTGCCTCTTAGAAGGTCGCCATAATTTTAATTTTCTTATGTTTTTTGTGCCAAAAATGGGAGTCCAAATCCACAGATTTACTCCTACGCAAAAAATAATACCACCATTGTATTCAGGAGGAAAAGCTCTATGCATATCAAACTCTTTACAAACAATGAAACTGCTTGATAACAGCCTATACAGAAAATGAACTAAAAAATAGAAACTGTGTTATACATATAGTGCACATAACTCCAGGACTATTGGACCTGAAAAAAAATTCACATACCACAAGATTCAGCAACTTAGAATCTATGAAAATGCATCATAAAAAACATAAAAGTGCAATAAATAAAAAATGGCCAGTGATTTTCTGATTTCTGTTTTTTGTATTTTACCGAAATAAAAACTCGAATTTCGTAGATTTTCATTGGGGTTGCAGTATTTTTTCCCCACTGACAGAAAGAGCAACTCTCTCACTTTACAATGAACCCCCAATGAAACTTCTAACATGATTAATGAATGTACAGTAAGTTGCACAGTTGACCCATTTTCTTCAAACCTCCCGGTAGGTTGACCATGTGGAGACGGGTTAAGGGCCTCCTTTTTCCGGTTTACTGCTGTCCTGTTTTTCAGCATCCACTACTTTCTTCTTCAACTTTCATCTTGTCTCATATACTTCTTTCTCAACTTTCTGTTTCCATGCCCCTTCTGCATAGATTCCACGTTTCCTTATCTCCATATTAACTGGTGCCTTCTTCTCTTTGGAACGCCTTTCTTTTTAGCGGTTAGGGAGGCTTAAACTAACATCTAATCTATTTTGTGTCCTAATTTTCATTATCCTTTCAGGTTATCAACTGCCAGCCTGGAGGTTGCGCCACTCGTAGCACCTTCTTCCAGCGAACTTTCGATGCTAACCAGTAAGTGTCGGTGCTTCACATTCATTTGCGGGAAATTTAACACTTTGACTGCAATTGGTAAAACTGAAGTTCAATATATAACTCAAATTTAACCCCAATTGTAGTACGCAATTCTGAAAATATTAACCAGTAACTGGATCATGCCCTCATTTAGTTTTAATCAAGTATTTATGAAAATGGAGTTGGTAACTACTGGTCGGTCAGCAGCATCATTAAAATCCCCTCTGTAGCAACCGGTGGCGCACGTTGCTGTCTAAGTGTTAAGCATTTAAATGAAAGAAGTAGGATGAGAATTTGAATCAATTGGGTGAAAACTATAAAGGACAATTATTTGGATGGTTTTTAAATTATCAGTAAACCGATGGCTTTAACTGTACGGATGAGAAACTCAAGTCCAGGTCCGCCCTCGGTAAACAAAAGGAGGAAGGAAAGAAATAAGAGACTCTAATTATGTGTTGTGTCATCTTTTTGTGGGACCTGTCGAGTTTGAGAAAGGGTCTCTTAGAACGTTATTTGTTTGGTATGATTTTTCTCTGGTCTTGGATGTCTTCTTCCTGTTTCTTCTTTAATACCAGAACGCAAACCGTGAATGATATTTAGACCATTCCGCTCGAAAGTTACGTTCGCATAATGCTAAATGATAGTGTTCTACAGTTGAACATATTTGAAATGAAAATGATGGTAGTAAAGTTTCTATTTACAGATTTTAATTTTATCTCGTGAATTTGGGATTTTCATTCTCTCAAAGCAAAAGGCTCGCTTAAAATGATTCATACGCTGTCACCGTTGACTTGGATGGCTAATACAGAGTGCACGAAAATTAAGTAGAGTATAGTTCTATTTTTCCTTCACTTGCGGTAGATAGCATGAAAACGAAACTCAAATGGATCGTACAACATATGCTGATATCAATATTGATTTTTTTTATAGATTTCTCATTGGCAGGGCTTTGGGTTTTTGTCCTGTCTCAGCATTTGTTGAGGAGAGCAGGGATAGGTGTGAGAACTCAGTGCATATTCTAGGGACTAAGTTGAAAATTGTTCGGTGTATCCTCAAGTTCAGGGTTCATCATTCAAAGTTAGTTCATCATGTTAGATCCATCCTCGGAAAGCTGAGGCTACTATTAGATCATTGAACAGCGCCGCCTCCTTCCAAATGCGACCGTGTGTTGCTGCTGCAGATGAACGAAAGAAATTCGTGTGTTGCGCGAGAGACGGGAGTGTCGCTTGCTGCGCTAGTAAATGATGCTCATTTTAATACTCATCATGCCCGGTACTTCAATTTGAGTCTTTGAGCATACGGAACGTGATCCAATTCCCCAAAACGCGTACAAGCGTCAAACAGGGTGGGCATGCGATTTGCACTCGTTCATTCTTTCAGTTGTCTGCCCCAATGGGAAATTGATGGATGTCCCTAGCCATCCATATTCCTTGGTCTTTCTTGAAAGCCGTTCATGGGCATCTTCAAATAATGGTAAAATACCTTTTGTGTTACTTAAATTGGATAAGATTGAGGTTAGGTAGTAGGTTTGGTCATGTTAGGTAAAACCAACAGGTATTTATAATACCTGTTGCTGTTTATATTTTTTTTTCGTGTTTCTATTTGTCGAGTTAAGCTAGGTTTTCTGTCTGGCTCTGCCTTTATTGAGTCTTAAAAAATGCACATTTGGCTACCGCTGGGTGCACCGCAAGATCGTCTTATGTAAAGTTAATTAATCTCGCACATTCTATCTCCTGTAATTAAAAAAAAAATCATGCACCAAAGAAGATTCCTTGCCTTCCCCGTTCCCTAAACTCCATTAAATGGTGCCTTCCTTCTTCCTCTCTTAGGAAAACATATTGTGGTTAGGAAGGCTCAAAATATTCGTACCTGGGTGAAGTAGTTATTGGTTCTGAACTCAGTTTCTTTCTTTTGAACAAACATATCTAACGTGAACATTTCTTGCCGTGCACCTCTCTATGTGAGATGTTTACTTGTTCCTTGTAGAGCGTGAGCACGTTTTCACTCGAGACACACTTTGCAGGAAGCGTTTTCACTCGAGACACACTTTGCAGGAAGCATTTTCACTCGAGACACACTTTGCAGAAAGCATTTTCACTCGAGACACACTTTGCAGAAAGCATTTTCACTCGAGACACACTTTGCAGGAAGCATTTTCACTCGAGACACACTTTGCAGAAAGCATTTTCACTCGAGACACACTTTGCAGGAAGCATTTTCACTCGAGACACACTTTGCAGGAAGCATTTTCACTCGAGACACACTTTGCAGGAAGCATTTTCACTCGAGACACACTTTGCAGGAAGCATTTTCACTCGAGACACACTTTGCAGGAAGCATTTTCACTCGAGACACACTTTGCAGGAAGCATTTTCACTCGAGACACACTTTGTAGGAAAGCATTTTCACTCGAGACACACTTTGCAGGAAGGACTTGTCAGAGGCGCGGGCACTGCTGCAAGAGCAACGCTTCAACGCCGTGGTGCTGGGCGAGCAAATGCTAAAGGTGCAGCGCAGACTCAACGCCTCTGAGAAATGCCTCGCCGAGTCCAAAGCTGAGTGTATCCGACTCACCGTCCAGCTGCAGGACATCCAAGCTGAGAAGGGCATCTTTACTGGTCAGAGTTGGATTGTATGTGCTAAATTTATACCTTCATTGTGTCAGGGTTGCCCCCTCAGGGTGATACAACTATTGTATCTATGGGAATTAACGCTCCCAGGGGGAAAATGTTAGGGCCTGAGCTGAGAGTTAGGTAGGCCTTCTTTTTGTTAAAATGAAATATTTTTTGCTATGTTAAGAATCACCTCTTTTCGGTTAACTGCTGTCCTGTTATTTAGTACCTACTACTTTCTTCTTCAACTTTTATCTTGTATCATAAAATTCTTTCCCAACTTACTGTTTCTATGCCCTTTCTGCATAAATTCCTCATTCTCTTTTCTCCATACTAAATGGTGCCTTCCCCTTCCTCTCTTCGATACGCTATTTTTTTTAGCGGTCAGGGAGGCTTAAACTAGCCTATAATCTGTATCAGGGTTGCATTGTATGCTCTAAATTTGTACCTTCATTCTGTCAGGGTTGCATTGTATACTTTAAATACCTTTATCGTGTCCGTTGCTCTGACTGGGTCTATTGGTGTAGTGCTTCTATAGGTCTCTTGTGTTTGTCCTCATTTGTTGTATGGGACATGTGTGCATACACACACACTCACACACACACACACACACGTCTTGCGACTTGCACTTGCGCCAGATTTCAAGTATTCGTTTTGTTTTCGGTTCTAACTCACATATTTTTTTATGTTCAGCAAGACACGCGGTATCATAAATTTCAGTACATCTGCTCTGTGAATTGTTTTACTATTTCGTGTAGTTTTAATACACTTCTGGTGTATGTTGTAATTTCAATATATGAATGGACCTCTTGTACGAATTAGGTTGTTATTTCTTCTAATGAATGCTTTTTTTGCGTTGGTAGTTGCTGCACCTCTCACTTTAAAATTTCAACTTAGGCTGTCTATAGATGCGAACAGCAGTTTCTGCTATGAAGTTTGAATATCTGTTTGTTAACGACTCTGCTGTATTGCCTGATCTCTCTCTGGAATTTGCTCATGGGAAATTTTTATGAAGGTTTTGCGATTGTCTATAATACTGGAATCTTAATAACTCAAAATACCTATCTATATACTTAATTCAGTAACTCAAAATTTGTCCGAGTCCGTTTAGAAAATTGGCTGAGTATATGGTCAAGTGAGGTATTAAATTGAAGCCACTGGTGTCTATATTTGCAGAAAACTATTTATTTATTATTTTTTTTTCTTCGTTTTTTTTATTTATTTTTTATTTTTTTCTTTATTTTTTTTTATTTTCATTTATTTTTATTTTTTTTATGTTTATTTTTTTTTATTTATTTTATTTTTATTTTTAGGCAAGTCGGACAACCCGATACTCGGGTTGAACCGGTAATACTAGTTCTCTATAATAGTGTAGGTTTCAACATCAATACCGTTACAGGGTGGGTACGATCAGAGAAATTTCCGTGGAAAAATGAAATTCCATGGTATCTTTCTTCCATTTTCGAGTGTGGATGAGGGAGAAATATCTGTCTGTAGAGAATGCTTGAATGTGTTTCCGATAATTTGTTACAGTTATCCCAGTAGTTGGTGGTAAATATTTCCTATTTCACTTCGTTTCTTTTCACGCTTTTTCTTATATGCACTCTTGTTATTAACGTTTAATTCGTTATTCCACGATAATGTTTACAAAGTGATATCTGTAGAGTTTTACATTCATGGTTGTTTCCTGTATCTTAGTTCTTTTTGTTTTCTTGTGCACACTACCAATTAGGTCTACGCTCTTCACAAAATGGACATTCAACTTCTAACCCATTGGTCTTTTACATCATCTTGGTCTACAACTAAGAATGACCGTCGTGTGTTTATTTATGTTTCGTATCACGATCTTAAGAATAGATAGGAAGAAATTGGCCCTGGTGGTCTTGGTTTAAGCTCACAGGTAAATTAATACACTTATTCTCGCTGTAAAAGTGCACTATAATGTCACGTCCAAAAAATTAGAGAGATTCAGAGCCTTATATTCTCGAGTCCGTATCGTGGATACCGAGTTCGGCGGGGTATTTCGTATTACAATACACACACACACCAGCTCGCAGTTGCTTTCAGTAATGCTGAATTTCTCTATCTAGGATATGACACGAATGGCTATAACTACTTCTATTGCGGCTCAAAAATACTGTATTCTAAGTGTTTGTTACTGTAGAAAGAAAAATATGTTGCATTTGAAATGAGCTTAAGCAAGGAAACTCCATTTGAACGAAAATTTATTCAAGAAAGGTATTGAATCGCATCATTTTTGACATACACTAGTGCACTAGTGTGTGTGTGGTAATTCAGGACCATTAACATACGTTTATTTTGCAGAATATGATAGAAATGAGACGAGGGTTGAGTTACTACCTGGTCATGCTGACTACAAAGAACCGCCTGCAGCCAAAACAGAAAGTGGAAGCGATGCAAATCCAAATGAGAGCGATCCGGGATTCGTGAAGTCTGACTCTGCAGATAGAGAAGACAGTGACCCAAAAACCGTCTTTGCCGAATCCAACACTCTGGTTTCATCATCCAAGAGCTCTGTTGAAAGTTCAAACAAAACTGATGTTCTGGCAAGCAACTCTAGACCATGGTTGTCTGCAAGTAAATCTTCACTTGAACCGACCACCTCAACTTTTTCCTCGTCTTCTACCAAGTCCGGCGTGATTGAGAAGAGACCTATACCATCTTCAACTTCCCCACATGCCAACGGATCCACTTCTGTCCTGGACTCCACTTCTGCACCCAGCAGTGCAGTCCCTGTCTCAGATGGGAGTGCACTCAACTCGCCACCCGGTTGCACAGCCGTGGTGGCACAGAGTGATCGCAGTCCTAACGATCCCAGCATCAAACGTAAACACAATCCAGAGCAAGATACTATGGGAAACAAACGCTTGCCTACTGATGATGGTGATGCATTTGAAGGTGAGCAGTTTTAGGAAGGTTTCACTTTGTTATGAGTTAATAGAGCTACTCAGGTGAACTGCAAGTTTTCTTTCTGAGAAAAGTTCTGAGATTGTCGTTTAGATTACCTTTGAGACCCAGATGTTCTTATTCATGTGAGCCGCTTCAAGTTTTTTAATGGTATTAAGATCTTTGAAAGCTAAGTAGGGACTCGATGTCCTTTGAAAGCATCCAAAGCAATGAGCCTGACTCAAGTGCTTTTTCCAAAATTTTATTAGGGGTCAATGCACTTAGGTAGAATTAATGACCTCCTAGACTTGTGTATTACGTTATTTTTCTCGTAATTAGTGTCTTTAATTTTTGTCTCGATTAATTCATCCATATTGCTTTTGCTAGGTCTTAGATGAGATTTATTAACCAATGATAATTTAGATGTGTGCACAGTGATCAAACACCCGTTTTTCTACGTAAAGCTTTGTTTACAGCAGGTTTCTTAGTCTCCAATCTCTTGATTGTAGAACTGTATGTGCCAAAGTAAGATAGGAGTTGCCAAAAACTATTTACATTTTTCATTCCAGGTGCCTCGAGTGACAAGGAGAACACGCCAGTTGCTCTGCCTCCGTGCCTTGTATCATCTTCCTCAGGGGCTAATCGCAAGCCTAAGAAGAGCGTTCGTATGCAAGAAACTGTCAATGTTTTGCTCTGCGATGGCGATGTGAGTATGAGGGATCGGTGCCGTGGTGGTCATTACCTACTGCAACCTGGTGGGATTTGTGAATACTATTCCGTGCTGCCTCGTGATTAACACAAGCGGTGAATATTAATTCCCTAAACTTGCGCTGTAATTAAAGTTATTGCGCTTGGTATTGAACCGCCAATTGATTATAACAGGTATTGAGAATTTTATGTTCTGCTCTTATAAATGAGAGTAATTAGTGAGGATATTATTCTTTACATGCACTGCCAAGGCGAGTAGGCATGGTTCATCACGTTTGTGTTGACAGTCGGAACGCGAATTGATCTATACTGTATATGAAATACAATAACATATGCCATACCCCTCAGGGGGATACAATTATTGTATCTATGGGAATTAGCGCTCCTAGGGGGGAAAATGTGAGGGCCCAAGCTGAGAGTTAGGTAGGCCTTTTTTTTTGAAATAAAATAGCTTTTGCGATGTTAAGGACCACCTTTTTCGGTTCACTGCTGTCCTGTTTTTCAGCACCTCTGACTTTCTTTTTCAACTTGTTTCATGAACTTCTTTCCCAATTTACTCTTTGTATGCCCCTCCTGCATAGATTCTGCATTCCTTAATATCCATCCATACTAAATGGTGCCTTCCTCCTTCCTCTCTTCGATACGCTCTTTTTTTTGTAGCGGTTGGGAGGCTTAAACAAACCTATAATCTTATCTAACATATGCCAAAAGTTTATGATTCTGCTGTTCCTCAGTTTGTTCAAGTATTTGAAATATTTGAAGCTAATATATTTTATTTCTATGAGTTAGTGCCCTAGATTGAAATTCTGTCCCCTGAATTTGGCTCCAAAATACCTACAGGAACGCTCTACCTTCTTTAACTTTTATCTTATTCCATAAACACTTCTTTCTTAATTTACCGTTTCTATGCCCCTTCTGCATAGATTCCACTTCCTCTTATCTCTTTACTAAATGTGCCTTCTTCCTTGAAACGTTTTTTTTTTGCTCCTAAACTAACATGTAATCTAACCCACAGGAACGCTCCACCACAGAGGTAACAAAGGTCCACGACGGCAGCGGTGAGAAGGTTCGCAGGGTCCCCAGGCGGATGGTTCCTCCGCCTCCCACAACCTCGTTCCCTGAAATGCCTGCGGATTGCAAGCAGCAATGATGCATCAGGTTCCCTATAGCGATGAGTAATTCTGTACAGTTGTGGTGATGTAACTCTTTGACTGTGGTAGGTAAAACTGAAGTTCAATATTATGTTCAATTTAAAGTCAGTTGTAGTAAGCCATGTTGAAAATGACAAGCATGAACTGGATCATGCCTTTATTTAGCTTTGATTAAGTATTAATGAAAATTAGTTTGTGACTACTGGTCGGTCAGCAGCATTATGAAAATTGCCTCTGTGTACCACCGATGAAGCACGCCGCAGTCAAATTGTCAAGATACGTAGGTGCCAAGAATTCGAGCTCATTGTTGATTTTAACGTGCAGTAACCTCTAGCGTTTTAAATGATGCTGAAAGTGTTACTTAGTAAGCGACGTATTCCAGTTCATTCGTAGAGCAGCTAAGGGCGAGTAAATGGAAAACGGGTGCACTTAGGCCGGCATGGTTCTTTTAAGGGTTTAGTTGATTTTGGCAACGCCCTTCGATGCTATTGTTATTCATGTTTTGTTCATTTTAATAAATTGTGTAGTAGTTTGCGTTTGTAGTTTTTTATCTAGGTGATACAATGTACAAAACTTTTTGTTAGAGACCTCATGACGTTCGGTACCAAGATGAAGGCAAAATAGGACCGCATTTTATGCTTGAATTCAATTTTCAGTATGCATACATTTAACACGTTAACTGCGATGGGTAAAATTGAGGTTCAATATTCAATTCAAATATGTAGTCAATTGTGGTTATCGACTTTGAAAATAGCAAACATTAACTGGATCGAGCTTTATTAAGCTTTCATTAAGTATTTATAAAAAATGAGTTAGTGACCGCAGGTGGGTGCGGTGCACTATGAAAATACCTAAGTGCCCACCGGTGGGTCATTTCACAGGAAATGTGTGAAACAATTAACGCCGCTGGAATCTTTTCACCAACGGATGTGCAATTTCATTTTAGTTGATTAGATTTATGATACTTATACTTTGTTTCATAGTTTTAATCCACATCAGGGAACTTGAAAATACCAAGTAAGAGTAAATTTTCAGTAAGTCAGGAACAGTGGATCATCTACGGTAACAGAATGGTTAAATAACGTTCGTTATTCAAAGAAAACACGTGGATAAGTTACTTCAGTTGATGAACCTTTACTATTCTGATATCTCTGAGCCAAATTTACTTAAATCATAACCATGTTCCTACTCGATGGTAACATTTTTCAATACCTCCCTCGGAGGAAAAAATTTTATCGCAACATTACCAACAGACTTTAGTACATCCTAAGCCTCGAGTTAATTACACCTGTTTCTGTTCGTACATGTAAATTTCTGTACCCTGGTTTCTTCTGAGAATAGTCCACTGCCGTTTTCGCTGTGGGAGAGAACGAACAGGTGTCGATGACCGTGAGTGCACAGGTTAACAGCTTCTCACGGATATAAAGAGATATTCTGCATCGATGCAAAGTGATGCCAGACGATGACAGGCTATTCCACGCGATAGCTAAAATTGATATTAACTAAGGCCTTGAATTTTTCGTCGCTATCACTTTGAAAGTGTCGAACACACTTGAAACTTATTTAATAAAACAGAAACGAAACACTGATAACGCATTACTGAATTTTAGAACGACACTCTTGTGGGTACCTGTACATCATGCATTAACAGAATAACTACGATAGTGATCAAATGTATAAACAGGTGCAAAAGAAACTATTCTTCCCTTACACGTAGATAATTCAACAGCGATTCGTTTAAGAAACCGTATGAGTGTCTGCTTACAATATTCACTTTTTACAGAGAAATATAAATCTTCAAATTTGTGAAACCTTCATCGGTAATATTTATTACTGCTCTCAGATCACTAGCTCTGCCTGAACACACTTTAAATAGAGAACAAGTTGTTTTTAAAATTAGGAACATTAATAGTTGACGATACAAAATCAATTTTGTGTGCATCTATGGAAATAACATTCATCCTCACACTGTTAAGATTCTACGAGCACCTGAAAAATACCTTTCGACGAAATGAATAAAAGCATCAGTTACAATGACATCACTGCTTGATAACCCAACACTTCAGCCGTTTGTACCAGGGAAGTGATGCATGCACATCAGTACGTTTAACTCTCCTCCCACTCCGAAGACGGGAGGAACGAGAAGAGAAATGTCACGTGTTGTCAACGCTGGTGTAGAACTGCTCACATTCACCATCTCCATTAAAGCAAAATAAACGGACTGAGATTGCTAAGTACTAGCTCGCTACAAATAATCTTAACTGACTAAATTAAAACAGCCTTTGTTTGTATGATACAGTTAACACGAGTGCCATGTACATGTCTACCTGCGAGCACCAGGCAAGTTGCCTTCTTTCTTACACACTCGAAACATTCAACTCACAAGTAACAGAGATTCTCGATAGATACATTTCTTTTTTTTTCATAATTCCTTCATTGTCATTTTGGCGCGCTCGATTATCAGACGGGAAAAACTGATAGCTGAGAAATTAGGTTCACTTAAAACTTAGATGCTTGTATCCAAAACGCGGTCGGGCCAATCATGATATCTTGCATGCGATCAGCAACAACGCCCGCCAAGGCATGCATTCAAGTATAGAAGAGCTTCGTTGAGCACTCATGAGATCTTCAACCCAATAATCTCTACTGTTTTGCTTTATATTATAATAGCGTAAAACTAGGCCATCAATCCTTTCTGACGACATCCTGCTAAGTGCATTGGAGACCGTAGCTGCAATCATGTCGGAAGAGATCGCAACAACAATCAAGAGGTTGGACAGGCGCAATAGTAATGCAAGCTAGAGTATGTACATGTATATATACAAATAGAAACATTATTTTACAACGCAGTTTTCTCCAGTTCATGGTTTAAAGAATACAGCATTCTACTTACGCTCACATTAAAATATGATTTCAGAAGAAATTTAAAATTGGAATTTTCTCTGTTCAGTTTGAAATTTGGTATTTCATTACATGGTAAAAACAGCAAAAAGATGTGAAAATCTAAAGTATTAATTTTCAATAAAAAATCATCAAACTCATCACGAGAATAGTCCAGAAGTAAAAATTTTGGGTGCTATACAAAAAAAATATTCAAGTAAAATACTGCGCGTTTAAAACAGAACAGC
Source organism: Morinoia aosen (assembly GCA_030386875.1). Lineage (NCBI taxonomy): Eukaryota > Metazoa > Arthropoda > Malacostraca > Amphipoda > Talitridae > Morinoia > Morinoia aosen. The sequence goes on from CM059556.1 coordinate 29,971,905, forward strand.
AGAATGCCAATTCTAAATAACATTAAGCAAAAGGGTATGATATAAATGGTCGCTAAAAAATTAGTAGAGCTGCAGCTGCACAACTACAACACGCTTGACTTTTTTAATAACCAACATTATCACACATTATGACCCATCGTATATTATCCATCTTTACCCACATAATGATCCAAATCCCTCAGGTATCCTCAAACTGGCAGAACACACAAACATGGGAATAAAATTACAATGCAAGAACTTCGACCGGTCCCCCTCGCGCCATCCTGTCCTTGTCGTGGGGAGGGGGCTTGTGTGTTCAATGAAGCCCAAGGCTATGCTGTCCCAGGTTCAACCATGACAGACAGGCTTGGGCCGAGATCCAGACCAACTGGGATGGCAACACTGACAACTGAGCTGACAACTGGATACTCTACTGGACACACACTGACCCCTCCTTGGATTTGATTGCAAGGCCGGCCGGGACCTAGACCCGACCTGCCGGCTTGATAGTCGTGCGCGGCAAGGGTTAGCCGATGGCCGGGTGGAAAGGCGGGGGGCGGTTTAAACGCCAGTGAGGCGCGGAAGCGTCTCGCTGGTTAGTCAAGCGCAACAACCTGCTGCATCTGCTTGCGCCAGGAGCTATGCCTGTGCTTAGTGAGTGTGCCCGTCGGGACTACGTGAGCCTGACAGAAGGGTTCCCCTTGTTGGCGGCCGCCCAAAGCTGGTGCCGGCTCAGAGCACAGGTGAGACTTAACTCACTAACCATGGAAACTTCTAACTCAATCCCCCCCCAAACCGTAAAACAAATTGATGGTGACGACTTCAACCTGCCCCTGGACTTCACGGACATCTCCCAGACAGGAAATGCGGAAAGCAGTTCTCTGTCAACCTCAGCGGCACCAAAACCATCGCAGAGCACGTCTGCGAGTGGCGAGGAACGCGAGGAGCTGCAACAGCAAAATAAATATACACTCGAGCCTTCCAATCCAACATCTAATGATAAGAGACGCAACACAAATACAAATCACCGAGCAGGGACATCCTCAATTGCTACCCTGGAGCCCTATGAAAGTTCTAAAAGAGCGAAGTCAAAGTATTCTCGCCCACGCCCACAACCCCTTTCTGTCAAACACCTTCTCCAGTTGGAGCAGGGAAAAAAAGTACCTCACTTTCCTGTCTACCACGTCGTCACCTTCCCAGGAGCTGACCTAAATAAAGGCGTGGATGTCCTCTCTGTGGACAGAGATCTAAAATTGAAACTGGGTTCTCCCAAATCAATCCAAAAAATATCCAAAGACTCTCTACTTATCCAGCTGGCTAATGAAGACCAGCTCAATAGTCTTCAGACTATCACACAACTCGGAGCTAATCCCACCCAAGTACAGCCTCACTCTACCCTCAATACTGTGAAGGGCACAGTGCACAGCCACACCTTTACCAACATCCCCGAGACAGACCTGCTAGAGGCCCTACGCGGCCAGGGAGTCACCCAGATAGAAAGGCAAAAAGCCCGAATAGATGGGGAACTTAAACCTACTCCACGGTATGTGCTCACATTCAACCGCACATCCCTCCCCCCCGTAGTGCAGTTGTGTGAATGGCATGCGGAGTACGTCCGGCCTTATTTCCCGAACCCCATTCGGTGTACTCGATGCCAAAAATTGGGACACACCAAAAAACGGTGCCGACAGACGACTGAAGTTTGTGCTCGGTGTGGAACAATGGGACACCACTCACGTGCATGCATCCAGACGCCATCCTGTGTGAATTGTGGTGAGTCTCACCCTTCATACAGCCCATCCTGCCCACATTACCTATACCGGAAGGAAATTATCTCCACCATGATAAAAGAGCACACAACATACGGAATCGCTAAAGCCCAAGTCACTGACTGGTACAAGTCGCAAGGCCGCACGTACAGTTTTGCAGTACAACGGCCGCCGAAGGAAGTGCCGGTGGCAGCCCCTACTGGTCAGGGACCAGCACCCTCAGAATCTCACAAGGCAGGTACGGCCCAGTCGGTGACCTCACCCCCGGCAGCGGAACTAGAGTCCCAACAACACTCAACTTTACTTTCTCAGCCGAATGCTCTTCCACCCAGGAAACCAGCGTCCAGCATGAAGACCCGTGATGAGCAAGAACTCGACTCCACTACTGCCCAGAGCTCAAGTGATGACCAACGAGACACCACGACCCGTGCTCAATACACCTTTAAGCGACTCCCTCTAGACACCGCGCAGTTTCACACTGACGGGAACAACAGCACTCGACAGCCGCACATACGGCCGTTAAATGCAAAAACACCATCGACCGCAAACACCCAAGTGGCCACGTGTAGACCAAGGATGACTACGCCGCCTACTCGGGGGGAGGCCCCCGGTACATCGCGACAGTTTCAGTCTCCGGTACCACACCCCTGGCTGAGTACCAGGGAAGGGACCACTCGGGATGGGCAGGATCCGGAGCTTCCAGCTGGAACTGGCGACAGCCTCCCTCAAACAAACCCGGAAGATGCACGAGCAAAGTGCCCTCCCTCCACACCCTTGGGCTCGAAGACAAGTCATCAGGAACGGCCTGAGCAGGGGATGCCTCCCCCACAACTGCATTTCAATAAATCCTCGGAAACACCCTCACCTATCTCAAGCAGTAACGAGGTGCCACCACGACACTCTCGGTCCCAATCCTCAAGACCCAAGCCCTGCGCCCGAAATGCGCGCATAGCCTCGCAGTCTCCGCCGCGCTCTCGCTCCCACTCCAACTCAGAGAAAATGGACGTCTCCTTCTTGAACAAACGGGAACGAGACCTCTCTCCATACCAGCAGCATAGTACCTCAACTTCAAAAAAGAAACACACCCGTCCACCCGACCAGCCGGCCGGCAAATGCAATGCCCCAATTCCTGTCCTACACTCCACTCGTCATGACAGACCATAAACTTGTAAATACCCCTAAAGAATGTCGAAAATCATACAATGGAACATGCAGTCTTACCACACAAAATTCAATGATCTCAAAGTCCTTCTTCGCAATGAAAATCCTATCTGCGTGTGCCTCCAGGAAACCCTCCTGACTGGGCGCTACGCAAACCCCCCTTCACATTATCGCCTCGAACGCTCGGCCCCTGTTCGTGACGATGGCCACGAACGAGGAGCAGCAATCTTAGTACACCAGAGATACCCATACGATCTCTTCCCACTAGACACAAATCTCCAGGCAGTAGCCATAAAAATCCATCTACCCGCCAAAACATACACAGTATGTTCCCTGTACCTCTCCCACTTGGATGTCTCAGCCCGCGACTTCACCCACCTCATCGAGCAGCTGCGACCACCATTCCTGCTCATGGGGGACATGAATGCAAGCGACCCCTTGTGGGACCCTCCGAGAGCCAACCGGAGGGGTAGACAGATAGCGGACCTTCTCATTTCACATGACATCTCCCTTTTGAACAATAACTCACCAACACATTTCCATTCACAATCAGGAACTTTCTCAATAATCGACTTAGCCATATGCTCCTCAGGGGCCCTACAGGACTTCACCTTTGAAGTCTTGGACGACCTATATGGCAGCGACCACTACCCAATCAGAGTCACTCTGCGCCGCGCCACCCCACTCCAAACGAGACGGCACTATAATATTCATAAAGCGAACTGGCCACTCTACAGAGATCACACAAAGATTGACGGGCCTAGAAACCCAGATGACTCGGTCGAAGATCTCCTTAACCTAATAGAAAACAAGATCAAGACAGCGGCAAATGCAGCCATCCCACAAACCTCAGGCAAATACTCGAAACCCCCCGTCCCTTGGTGGACAGCAGAGTGCCAACGAGCACTACAACGGCGCCGCCAAGCAGGAAGGAAACTACGCCGCTCCCCATCAGTAATCAACAAAATAGCGTTCAACAGAGCACGTGCACAGTGTAAATATGTATTCTCCAACAGCAAAAAGAACTCCTGGCAAAACTATTTGACTACAATAAACGCTCATACCTCCCCCTCTGAAATTTGGAAAAAAGTAGCGAAGATTGCTGGAAAGTTCAGCCCGACTACCCATCCATCTCTGCGCATTCAGGACACAATTGTCTCAGATCCTTGCGAAGTGAGCGATCAATTTGCCTCCCATTACTCTCGCGATTTCGGTTTTCACCGAGCAAGTCCAGCTTTTCTTGCGTACAAAACCTCCACGGAGAACCAAGCCCTCAACTTTGCAGCAACTTCTAACCAACCGTATAACGACCTGATAACCCCTGAAGAGTTCCACTCCAACCTATCGCACTGCACAGATAGCAGTCCGGGCCAAGACGGCATCACTTATTCAATGATAAAATTGGCTGATCCAACACTACAGCAGCTAATTCTTCACCTGTACAACCAAATATACATCACGCACTCATATCCAAACTCGTGGCGAATCGCTACAATAATCCCGATCCTCAAACCAGGCAAAGACCCCCACGTACCAAGCTCATACAGACCGATCTCTCTGTTGAGTACACTGTGCAAACTGTTGGAGAAAATCCTCAACACCAGACTGGCTTGGTTTTTGGAGCGTGGAAACCACATAATTCCCATTCAGTCTGGTTTCCGCCACAATCGCAGTACCACAGATAACCTGATCCAGCTGGAAACAGCGATTCGTGAATCTTTCAACGCTAGACAACATTTCATAGCAGTCTTCTTTGACCTGTCTAAAGCCTACGACACCGCTTGGCGATACGACATCCTCCGATCTCTACACTCCTTTGGACTGCGCGGAAATCTAGCATACTTTGTCGACAACTTCCTCCGTGATCGCTGTATCAGAGTGAGAATAGGATCAGCCACCTCGACACCCTACCCCGCCGAAGGAGGCATACCCCAAGGCAGCGTACTATCCTGTACATTGTTTCTTGTAGCTGTGAATAACATAGCAGCTACCCTACCCCCATCTGTTGGAGCATCTCTATACGTGGACGACTTCACGATCTACTTCGCCGGAGCTTCCACTCGAGTTGTCGAACGGCAACTTCAACTTGCGATTAACTCGCTAACCCGCTGGAGTCAACAAACAGGATTCCAATTCAATGCTGAAAAGACAGTAACCATGCATATCTGTCGCCGACACCACTGCCCCAAAATGGCCCATACTTTGACAATGAATGGTCAACCTGTGCGAGCGGTGGAGCAGTATAAGTACCTAGGACTGACTTTTGACACTTCCCTCACTTGGAGGCCGCACATCCAAGACCTGAAGCGGCGATGCAATTCAACTCTAAATTTGCTGAAGCTACTCTCAAATAAATCATGGGGCGCAGATAGGATCTCCCTACTCCGTCTCTACATAATGCTGCTTAAGCCAAAGCTGGATTATGGCGTGGAGGTTTACTCCTCCGCAGCACCGTCCGTATTGGATCTACTCCAGCCCATCCAAAATGCTGCCATACGTATCGCAACGGGAGCATATCGTACCTCCCCTGTGACAAGCCTCCACTCAGACTCGGGTCTCTTGACTCTGCGGCTATATGCGACTATAAAAAGTCTTAATTATGCGGCCAGAGTAGCGGCAAGCGTCTCCAATCCGATGCACGAATTGAGCACCATAGCAAACGAACCACCCGCTGACCGACGCGGAATTAGAAGGGAGGCCCCACACTTGAGAAACTTCTTCCAACGTGTATCGGACCTCAAAGATCGATATGCTCCCCATCGAGACCAGGTTCTTCTAGAACAAATTTCTCCACTTCCACCGTGGCGGTTACCTGCTATTAGCATATGTCACGAACTTTACAAATATTCCAAGTCTACGACCGCTCCATCCCAACTTCGAGCACTTTACCTTGATCATGTCCGAACCCATCAATTTCTTTCCCGTATTTATACGGATGGAGCCAAAGCACCAGAAGGAGCAGCATACGCCTATATTCAAGGCTCTACGAAGTATCAGCGGCGTATTCAACCGCATGCAACCTCGTATACAGCAGAACTATATGCTATATACGATGCACTTAATCACGCTGAAACTCTTCCTCACCTGGAGACTACGATAATAACCGACTCGCGGAGTGCTATTCTAGCGCTCTCGAGATACAACTCGCCTCACCCCATTGTTCAACTCATACAGTGTCGCCTCATATCGAGCAGTAAACAATTTACTTTCTGCTGGGTTCCCAGCCACGTTGGAGTGCCGGGAAACGAAGCAGCCGACCGAGCAGCTCGAGAGGCTCTCCACTTGCAAATAAATCCGGTCCGCCTCCCTCGAACAGACCACAAGTGGTATTACAAAAAGAGCATCCGAGAACGCTGGCAGGCTGAGTGGTCGGCGCTTGCCAACAACAAGCTAAAGGCAATAAAGCCAGATGTCCGTCCTCTCCCATTCTCCCAGCAGAGGGATCGACTGTGGGAAGTAGTCCTCGCTAGGCTCCGTATAGGCCATACACGCCTTACGCATCAGCACTTGCTGGAGGGCCGACCGCAACCGTACTGCGAAAATTGTATTGTGCCGTTAACGGTCCGCCACATTCTTCTCGAATGTCCCGACTACACACAAGAGCGGCAAGCTCGCCTCGGCGAGGAGCCGAACCTCCCTGAACTACTGACCGGCCTCGCCATCTGCGGGCCACGCTCTCCTCTGAACCTTTTCTTACTTGAAATTCGCCTACTCCATGAAATTTGACTCACCAACTGAAAATAAGTAACCTCTAGAAAGAAAATCTTCTCCGCCTCATATGGGGCCCAAACCAACGCCAGCGCGGATGCCCGCGATTAGAAACACCGTCGCTCCTCCGTCAGACCAAGCTGACACACCACGGCACTGAAACGGAGCTGAGATGACTCTCACCCTCCGAAACTGCCCATTATAAGACCCAAATGCAACAATGCTACCAAATTGCGCTGTGATTTCGTCAAAGTATCGAAAGCGGCGGGAAAACCTGAAAATAATAATAATAATAATAACTTCGACCGGTGCTAAGGAAAATGATTACTCTTCAGAAACAGCAATCCACGCAAAATAGTTTCCTCAAACGATTGCGGCGCATATCAACGTAAAACTCACGTACACAGCCGACAGATTTGTACAGAAGCATTGGCTTATAGCAACGTCCGTGCGAGAACCGTTAGCTTACGTATGTGATCACAACGCAGATTTCATTCATTAAACAAAAGATTTTTTTGCGGTGGTTGCAGTGAATAAAATTTCACAGCCCATATCCAAGATGTAGAACAGCACAGCCTGTGAAAACATGTACCGAGACCCACCCGCAAACAAAAGAGTAGGGCGCAACAAAAATAAACTCATCCACTCACGATAGCTGTAGCGTTCCCTCCGACGGTTGCCATGGAACGAAACTGACAAGTCGGATGTAGATGAGAAGTCTAGTTAGAAAATACATGACATAAAATCGTCAACGCCTGTTTCCCCACAGCGCGGTGATTGTGTGCGATCAAGAAATGCTTTTTCTTGCCACCATCAATGAATTGTAGGGAAATGTATACTGAATCACCAAGACTGGGCAAGAAAGCGCACGTTGGTCTCTCAGTTACTGGCCAACATCTGCACTGACAACTCGAATGTGCATCTGAGGTCAGTAACCCCACATTAGCCACTCCTGCGAGACTACGAGGGCAGGTCGACCTATCCATGCACATCTAAACCCAATTGCCTCTTCATGCCCAGTGAACGCAATTATGTTGAACATACCTTACTTACGCTGTATGTTCATGAGAATTCAAACGCCCTCACAGTGCACACAATAATTTACACGGCATTATGCAGAAGTAATACTTTGATCGTTTTCCACATGTAACTTCACTAATGTATGATTTCAATATCGATTTTCAGCTGAAACACTTATCAACATATTACGGTGAAATTCATGACCTATTATTTCTCAGAGATGTTGCGATCAAAAACGAATCACCGGCCAGCATAAAAGCGCATCACTTCTCCACAATGACGATTTTTCTAATCCTTCTTACATCAAGTGCATTACGCCTCATTGCGACGAGATTGACCATGCCAAGTTTGATTTCAACAACTCCCACACCAACCAGAATCTTTCTAAATGATTACCTTCTCGCAGATGACATACTTCGGTAAACTTCGACTTATGGTGACGAATTTGAAACATTGAACATTTTAAAAACTCAACACACTTACTATACGAAAGTAAATTGAAGCCTCGATTTTGTGACCTGCTGGGCGGATTAGGAAAGAATTGTGCATATAAAGTGATGGGAGTCGCTGCCATTGCATATCGGCCAAGAAAACCTAATTGGCTCTAATTTATCCAAACTTCCCCTCTGAATTGTAATTTTCCTTTCTACAGCAGCGAAGAGCTTTCAAAATTTGTCGCAAGCTCAGTTATTGTACTCGTTAGACGAAAGACTCTGCAGCACTGAAGCACATTTCAGCAATCGTGCTGAACACAGTAAACATGGAAAAGGTTTTTTTTTCCATTTTACACTGACCAAATACGATTGAAAGAAATATTACAATGAAATACAGTAGATACTCACTAAAAGGAGATAGTGAACAATGCCGAATATTAAGAGCAAAAAGGAACGTGGACGAGCCTCAACTAGCTTACAAGCTTGAAACCCACGAAATAATTTCACAAGGAAAAAAAAAAAATAAGTAAAAAAATTATTTGACTAGAAGGAAGCCTCTGACATTGGCGATGAATTCTTCAAAGTTGCTTCTGAAGAGGAACTTGTGCACTCGGTCGCCGTTGAGTTGCACTTTGTCGGTGAGTTGCGTGAAGGCTTGCGCCAGGCGCGACTTGACCGTCGGGTCTTCCTGGGCGGCGATCAGCTGGTTTACCAGCTCCTGGTAGTCGCTCTGCGTGAACAAATCAAACATTCAAGACAAAATATTACATATGAACAAATAAAATGTCCAAGAAAATTAATATTAGTAAACAAGTATGTGTAAGTTGTGCATGCCAATAAATCAAATATGAAATTAAAATTCAAGCACACAAACTAATGAAATATTCAATAAAAAGTAATACTTACAAATAAATCAATTATTCAAGTGCATATAAGTAACCCATACAAACAAATCAAAGGTTCACATAAAAGTACCATACATCTAAGCACTTCTAGCCTTGCTAAGAGGCACTTGAACCATACACTGACCACGGTCAAGCTAACAGGAACTTTTCTCGTTTTTGAAAGGGCTGGCCTGACGCAACGATATTGCATAAACGGTCTTGAATTGCAGGAAACCACGAATGAAAGTATTAAATTTTCCCGTGTTAAAAAATTGTTTCCATTGTTTTGTACGTTGAGGAGCCCCTTCCATCGGTCGATCTTTCATGGGGATTTCGTTTCTGCGCGATATTTAGGGAAATTTTTACGTTACGCTGTGAGTGACGACTGGTAATTTGCTCTCTTATGTAGCATTGGTAGTCTCACACACGTTTAGAATACGTATGCGTACTTTGTACTCAATTGTATTTCATTAAATATACTTTTTTTTAACGTGCGATTCAGTACCTGGCTCAGTGAGCGTCCGTTTAAACGAACGATTGACACTTCGTGTTAAACTATGCCACTAATGAGCCGAACCATCTTCAAGAAGTATTACCAACACTTCATTTAACAAGAAACGGTGCCTTCACCCGCTACACAGACCCAAAAGCCCCATAAAATAAAATTAGAAGCCGCGCACCAGGTTGCAAACCCTATAGCACAGACCTGGAGCGTTAAACAAGTGAAAATGTACTGGCATGAAAGCTTCTTCCAACTCTCCCTGTACTAACACTCCATCTAACACTTTGACAGCGGGAGGTGAAGCTGAAGTTTAATATTAAATTAAAATTTTAAGTCAATTGTAGCAAGCAATGTTGGAAATACCAATCATTAACTGGATCATGGTTTCATTTAGTACTTTTTATATTGAGTTTGTGACCATAGGCTGGTTGGCAGCCTAACAAAACCTTTGTCAGGGACCAAATATGGCTCACGTCGTAGTCAAAGTGTTGAAAGAGAAACGAAGCGTCTAACACAGACCTGGAAGTCGTATGAAGTAAAGTAAGGCAAGTTGCTACAGCTTCAAGCCTGGAAGGCGCAGATAAGGAGGTAGGGCAAGGCACTGGCATAAAAGCTTCTTTCAACCCTTCCTGCACCAACACTTCATTTAAAGAGAAATAAAACGTCCACACAAACCTGGAAAGCGCAGATCAGGACGTAGAGAGAGGCCGAAGCAGCCTGCAGCATGTCAGAGTTGACCTGCTGTGACAGAATGAGGTCGAGCACCAGCTTGAGGAATGGCCTCAGCATGAGCAGCACTTCGCTGTCGGGGCCGCCGTGCTTCAGAGCGTGGGACGCCAGCACGTACAGGAAGTCAAACGAATACGACGTCACATCCATCCCGAAAGACGTGAGGCCAATCTCTATCGAGTACAACAAGTTCTGCAGAATTTAAAAAGAGGTTAAAACATTTTGCTCAACATGGTCCCGTACGTAGGAATTTTTTCTTGCTTTGGAAAATAGCAGTTACATGAGAAGAGTATTATACAAAATAAAAGAACTCTTCATTCTCTTATTACCAATCAACGTAAAATTTAACGTTAGTATCGAACTTGTAGTGTCATTAGCGACGCTATAGCAATAGAAAACACCTCTAAACAATACATTAGACGCTAGTTTAAGCCTCCCTAACCACAACAAAGGCGTCCCAAAGAGAGAAAGGATGAAGGCACCATTTAGCATGGCATAAAAGGAAGACAGACTCTATGCACAAGGTGCGCTCCCCATAAAACCCCTGCTCATAGGAACAGTAAAGGAGGAAGGCTATGAAATAAGATAAAACGTTGTAAAAGAAACTTAGAGGTACAGAAATACAGCAGTGAACGGGGAAAAAAGACGGTCCTTAACAAAATAAAAATATTTAATTTCAACTAAAAGAAGGCTTACCTAACTTTTAGCTAACGACCTCACATTTCTCCCTGGGAGCGCTAAATTCTCCCCCCCACCAAATAAAAAGAAAAAACGACAATTTTATCCCATGAGGAAACCTTTTACCAAAACTGAAAGAGGTGAACTTGAGGTGCAACACCGCACAAAATGACGTCATGAAGGAAGAGAACGCGTCAGAGACGGAATGAATATCTTCCATAAGAAGCAAGCTCAAAATTTTTAAAAGGAATTTCACTAAAATAAATGGCAGTGTTGATAAAAAATAATACATCGTGAAGGTCCTTGATTGTTCAACGAATATCGTCAGTCAGAGAGCCAGACTATTCAAGATCTAGCTGCAGCAACAATGCACAAATTATCGATCGAAGATTTCGCTCTCACTAGTGTTGCTGATCACGAAATTTGAGCTTAAGAGCAGAAAAGTGGTAGAAGCAGCTACTTGAATGAGCATGTCGTTACTGATGCTAGTGCAGCAGCAAAAATCTCTCGAAATCCAAAATATCTACACAATTTTTTAAAAGAAAGATCTCTAACAATTGGAACAGATTTTTAAAAGCCACAAAAACACTAATATTCAACTGAAACATTGCACAAATTTTGTCCATGCATGCAAATTTTATCCATGTATCCCTGAGTACTAAAACAACACAGATTAAGATTATAAGTTAGTTTAAGCCTCCCAGACCGCTAAAAAAATGAGCTATCGAAAAAGAGGACGGAGGAAGGCACCATTTAGTATGGAGATAAGAGAATGAGGAATCTATGCAGAAGGGGCATAGAAACAGCAAGTTGAGAAAGAAGTTGATGAAATGAGATAAAAGTTGAAGAAGAAAGTAGTAGGTGCTTAGATGTGCTCAAAAACAGGACAGCAGTGAACCAAAAAAAAGTGGTCCTTGACATAAAAAAAAAAATTTATTTCAACAAAAAGAAGGCCTACCTAACTCTCAGCTCGGGCCCTCACACTAAAACAAGACAGCAGCAGTAATGTTATGAAGAGTGAAAACTATATTTGAACAGCGGTGATGTACGTAACTTCAATAGATCAGAAGTTACATTCAAGCAGCAGCAGCAGCAGCAGCAGCAGCAGCAGCAGCAGCAGCAGAGGTACAGGAGAGAGATACCTTCAAGAGATCAGACGGCAGCTCGAGGATCTTAGAAGGATAGATCTCCGCCAGGAAGAGCACCATCTTGTAGTAGTGGGAGCAGAGTGTGGGGATCTGCAGGAGCTCCTTGGTCATGAGAGGCATGATGATGTTCAGGCCGTACAGGCACACATCTGCTGCCGCCACAGCTTCGCTCTCGGTGTCTTCAGACGGGAACAGGTCTATGAAGTCCTGGAATAAACGGATCATCTTTTATTTTAGCGGAACATCATGAAATGCTGGATAAATCAACTGGAAATCCTCTAACGGGAACAAGTCTATGAAGGTGTGAAATCAATGAATCGTCTTTTATAAAAGCAGAACATCACGAAATATAGGATAAATTAACTCGTAAATTCTTACAAATGACAAGTTTTTACACAGAAAATTTAAGGAAATTTTTTAAGTTGATTAAAAAACAAAAAAGGATACTAAACGAGAAATCTCCACTGCATTGAAATAGAGTTATAGGAGGAATGAAATGCCCCATGAACTTTTGGTACACATTGGAGATAATTGTTGTCTCAGAGCTGTTTAGGTTATCGCAAAGCATATCTCCGTTCATTCGAATAATGAGGCAAGGAGCCCCTCAATAGTATCACACCCTGTTCAACACTGCTATCGTCCTTGTGAAAAAAGGAAAATGTTCTAGTATGCAACACAAAAAAAACTACTCGCGGCTTTAAAATATATATGTTATGTATTTTTCAAGGCGCAAAACAAGACTACATTGGTCTGGGTATCACGGAAGTAAGGGAACGCATGGCGCTTGGCTCAACACCGCCACAATAACTAGGCATGAGCATGCTTATTATCCAATTCATTGACATTTTTCATCACACAGAACTCACACCAGAATTTGTTTCACATTGTCTCCATCATCAAGAAAATGATCAGATCTATCACGAGAGCGCACAAAGAAATGTAAATGGTTCGCTCTCTTCAACAGAAGACAAAATAATTTTTATTCTGCTAAGCAATACTAGCACAAAATACTGAACTACTATGTGGAAAAAAACAGCTTATAAACCGTTTTCCAAATTTATATAGGAACACTTGAAAGTATGCAAAGTTTCTATTTCTACTTTTAACAGAAGGACATTTTTCAAGACAAGATGCATTTGTTTTTCGTAGGATCGCATTTAAGAAATAAAGAAATGAATCATTCGCTTTTTGACTTGACTTCGTAAGATGTTGAGGAGGCGTCAAATATAATTTGTCTAATATGTTCAGGTGTTACAGCCAAACCAAGGTAAGAAGGCTCATCAAGTAACTCGTCCAAAACATCAGCCCTTGCGTAGTGCAACAACTTGATAACGCTCCTAAACCCACCTTAAAAGTTAAAAATACACAGTGTGTACGGCTATACAGGGTGTCCAAGAAAAATATATCCACTGATTTCAATTTCAAATAATGAATATTTATGGTACTGTTGGATAGTTAAATTCAGATATATGTATTCAACTCATATTCCTTCTAATTATAGCTTAATAACAAAAAATAAAAATTATTGCCCCATAAATTTTTAATCAGTAGACACATTATTTGTGGGACCTCTGTATACTCTACACGAACGACGCATACAGGAAGCTCACACACCCGAACCAAATCCAACACTACACAACATCAGGCAATTGACACCTTCAAACACTACAGAAGCCAAAAAGCATTAACACAATGCTAGCCAACAAACATTCCACACCGTCCCTCAGCACCTTGGGCATAAACACAGTTCTAACGCATCCCTCGGCACCTTGGAGAGAAGCGAGGTGAGCAGTTCCATGAGAAGCTGGAGGTCCCGCCATTGGTCCTTCTCCCCCTCAGAGTTGATGGTGCGCCGTCCTATGTTGTGCTTGGCGTAGACCTTGACTATGGACACGGCGCCTTCATAGAGCTGCTTACTGGCGGCAGCGGACAGGAAGCACAGCACCCGCCGGCCTGTCTCCATGTACACCTCGAGGATGCTCTCCACTATTTCGGAGTAGTTGTGATATAGGTCCATGAGACGCACCATCGCCGCTAAGCAAGGGGCGATGCGCTCGAACAGGTGAGATGCTGTAGTTCGCACCACACCCAGTATCACACCAATGAAGTTGTCTAAATGGTGTAAAATCTGACGAAGGATTGATGCAAACATTAGGGAATGACTATCAGTACGTTGTCGGTTTTCAATATTTTAGGCCTTTTTTATGCCGAGAACTATATAATCTGCATGGGTAATAGCAAAACAAGTGTTAGGGAATGACTCTACTTGTGCGGTACGTGTTCTCTTTGTATCTTAGATCTTTTCATACCGAGAACTATATAATTGCCACTCGTAATAGTTCTTTTGTAGTGTTCAAACTTGGAAATATATTCAATGAGAAAAAAAGAGAAACGGATATTTCAAAGAACGATTGAATGACATGGTTCGGTGATAACAGCAATTTATATTTACTTCTTTTCAATAAATAGCTTGTTTGTAAGTAAATTGTTCAGAAGAAAATGAGTGACCTACCCAGCAAACCTCGAAACAGAGAATACCAGTCAGCACTAATCGGTAAAGCATCAGTGATGAAATCCATGTGATTGAAAAAAATAACAAAATAAGCAACGAGAGAAGTGTGTGCGTATCAATGTTTCCCGAGAAGAAAAGCAAAATCTCAAACTGAGTTGCGAACATTTCTCACAAAACAATTACGCATGAGGTGATATCAAAACTCAATACTTTTTCAACGTGTGCAGTAACACTAGTCTACACAGTTGAAATGCACGCAAGGGCTACTAATTTTCTTATAACAGCCATAAGCAAGGCTCTGAATTGGAGCAATGAATGAAAACAAGTGCATGAAATGGGAATTAAAGAATGATATGGTGAGTGGAGTGCTCTTTTTTTCGCGTGGGACACACACACAGGTTCACGTACCAAAATCAATAACAAAGTGAGAACAAAGATGATAACTGTAGACTTCCAGGTACGAGGATAATAGCTTCGTGATGAATTGCATTGTCTCGTGGCATAGTCGCAATCAAATGCTGAATTACAGCAGGTAAATACTTCAAGAAGTCTTTTGTATGAAGTTAACACTAACACAACGCTGCTCAATGCCCCTGTTTACAGGAAACAGCTGTAAACGCAAGCTGAGCTGTTTACAGCAGGTAGACGAAAGATCACCTAAAACTTCTGTTCAGATGAGGCAGCTGCAAGTGTGCGCTCAGCTGTTTACAGCAGGTAAACGAAAGCTCAGGTGTTTACAGCAGGTAAACGAAAGCTCAGATGTTTACAGCAGGTAAACGAAAGCTCAGATGTTTACAGCAGATAAACGAAAGCTCAGATGTTTACAGCAGGTAAACGAAAGCTCAAATGTTTACAGCAGATAAATGAGAGCTCAGGTGTTTACAGCAGATAAACGAAAGCTCAGGTGTTTACAGCAGATAAACGAAAGCTCAGGTGTTTACAGCAGATAAACGAAAGCTCAGGTGTTTACAGCAGGTAAACGAAAGCTCAGGTGTTTACAGCAGGTAAACGAAAGCTCAGGTGTTTATAGCAGATAAACGAAAGCTCAGGTGTTTACAGCAGATAAACGAAAGCTCAGGTGTTTACAGCAGATAAACGAAAGCTCAGGTGTTTACAGCAGATAAACGAAAGCTCAGGTGTTTACAGCAGATAAACGAAAGCTCAGCTGTTTACAGCAGATAAACGAAAGCTCAGCTGTTTACAGCAGATAAACGAAAGCTCAGGTGTTTACAGCAGATAAACGAAAGCTCAGCTGTTTACAGCAGATAAACGAAAGCTCAGCTGTTTACAGCAGATAAACGAAAGCTCAGCTGTTTACAGCAGATAAACGAAAGCTCAGCTGTTTACAGCAGATAAACGAAAGCTCAGCTGTTCACAGCAGATAAACGAAAGCTCAGGTGTTTACAGCAGATAAACGAAAGCTCAGCTGTTTACAGCAGATAAACGAAAGCTCAGCTGTTTACAGCAGATAAACGAAAGCTCAGCTGTTTACAGCAGATAAACGAAAGCTCAGCTGTTTACAGCAGATAAACGAAAGCTCAGCTGTTTACAGCAGATAAACGAAAGCTCAGCTGTTTACAGCAGATAAACGAGAGCTCAGGTGTTTACAGCAGATAAACGAGAGCTCAGGTGTTTACAGCAGATAAACGAAAGCTCAGGTGTTTACAGCAGATAAACGAAAGCTCAGCTGTTTACAGCAGATAAACGAGAGCTCAGGTGTTTACAGCAGATAAACGAAAGCTCAGGTGTTTACAGCAGATAAACGAAAGCTCAGGTGTTTACAGCAGATAAACGAAAGCTCAGCTGTTCACAGCAGATAAACGAAAGCTCAGGTGTTTGCAGCTGATAAGCTCAGGTGTTCACAACAGGTAAGCTCAGGTGTTTACAGCAGGTGAGCTCACCTGTTTACGGAAGGTCTCCAGCTGATAGTTTTTACTGAAGTCGGGGCTGTCGAGCAGGGTCTGGAAGGACTGGATCACAGGCTGGAGCACATGGCGGAACACCTCCTCCCTGGCACCGTCGTCCGACCCCACAGCGCCACCCATCAGCACCAGGCCTTGCATCAGCCCCCGACTTGCACCTGATAAGTTAAGTATCGCTTATATTTGATTAGAGGTTAGTTTAGGCTTCCCCAGCCGATATGAAGACGTTCCAAAGAAAGGAAGAAGAAAGGTATCATTCGGTATGGAGATAAGGGAACACGGAATCTATCCACCAAGTGCATAGGATCAGGAAGCTAAGAAAGAAATTCGTGAAACAAGAAAAAATGTTGAAGAAGAAAGCAGTTGATGCTGAAAAACAGGACGGCAGTGAACTGAAGAAAGATGGTCTAATAATAAAAAACTTTTATTTCAACAAAAAGAACCCCTACCTAGCTCTCAGCTATGGACCTGACATATTCCCCCTATGAGTGCTAATTCACATAGATACAATAGTTGCATCTCCCAGAGGGAGCACCTGATAAGTCATGAGTACCATTTATCAGGTAAACTCCTCTCACTCTAACTTCTCAGGTAAACTCCTCTCACTCTAACGTATCAGGTAAACTCCTCTCACTCTAACTTTTCAGGTAAATTCCTCTCACTCTAACTTATCAGGTAAACTCCTCTCACTCTAACTTATCAGGGAAATTCCTCTCACTCTAACTTATCAGGCAAACTCCTCTTACTCTAACTTATCAGGTAAATTCTTCTCAGTTAACTTTTCCTTTCAGTAGACACGGAAACCGACCAAAGAAATCTAAACACACTGCGCAAAGAGTTGTAGTTGCATCCAATTAAATTATATAGTAGTTGGATTCTGCAGGAGACATGTTCGGCTAAATTACAACATGATACACTGAATATAGCACAGCACAACATTGACGCTGATGCCTCAGTCTCCTGCAAATGATATGCGCATTTCTGGACTCTAAAGTGAAATGGTGTAATGCAGGGCACCACGCCCTTTTGAAGCTATTTAAATATTATTTTTTCCATTGTTATTTTCTACTTTAGTTTACACGTAGTACTTTAAAAAAATAGCACAAAAGAATGTACTCTTTAGTTTAGAATTTACCTACACAGACTCTTTTCTTCTCATGAACCTGTTTCAAGAGAATATATAAATAAGAAATAACAGCCTCCTCCGTTACTGCACTGCCACCGCATTCAAGTTAAAATAAACCTTACGAAAATTGAAGTTTTCGTTAATCATCTCGGATTCGTATGAAATATGGCATAAAGGTATATTACGTAGTTCTAAAAGACATCGAATAGCTTCTCAACTTGGACAAGTTCAAGGAGGTATCCAGTAAGCCTAGGTGATTTGTAACCTAAATCTAACAGAAGTGTTTTTAGTTGACTATTCATGAACTCTAGACTTCTTTGCATCGTTTTGAAGTTTTCACACAATGAATATTTCATCTACTTACAACGGGGAAAATTACATATTGGATTTTTTCATTAGACAGAAATGCAATGGTTATACCTTAAGAAAATTAACTCATGACACACACACGCGTCGTCAAACAACTTGTTAACTGATTCACGTTCTACATATTTTTGAGTAAACTATGCGATTTTCCCTTCAACTTATCATAAGTGTTTAGAGTCAATTATTCACTAATTTTCCGTATAAAATATGTTGATTTGTTTAGCATTCGAAGCTTTTCAACTTGACTTGGGGTTTTTTCTTCCGAACAGGGAACAAACCAGAGATTCAGAAATTTTTTATTTCTGATGAAAACAGCAAGGGTATTATACTCCAATGGAATTTTGATGGTTCCCAGTCAATGACTAAGAATCGCGTGGAACATGGTACTAGACTCTGTTGGTGAAGTTAGACATCAAATAACTTCTTAACTGACCCAAATTTTTCATACTTTTCGAATAAAATGAGCGATTTTAACTTCAATGCAACCAATAATTCTCACAAAGTCAATTATCAGCTATTGTACATAAACTGCAAATCATTTCATTGAGTTTTCTCAATAGTTCCGTTCAACTCAGGTCCTGGTTTAACAGCGCATGGGAATTTTTTTTACATCACTAAAACAGAGAGCTTAATTATCTACTATTTTATTACCAAAAGCAAAGCGAGGATGGTGACAACCAAGCAAGCCATCTAGATAATCAGAACTTTGCACGCAATATAATAATTGTATAATAATGTATAATAATTTTTGTATAATAATAATATAATCATTGTATAATAATTAATAATGTATAATAATTTTTGTATAATGTATAATAATTTTAATATGTATAATAATTTTTCAACGTGGCCACAGGGAGAGCCACTTACTAGAAGACAGAGCAGCGAGCTGACCACTCTGTTGAAGCTGCACCACCTCCACCAAACTCTTCGACTTCACCAGAACTTGGCCTCTATAATTCAAAAGCACATCGATTAGTAAAAGAAGCTATTTCACTTCTACATCCTATAAAAAAAACGAGTAGGATATAGTTGCTCATCATCCACAAACAAACCGCAAGGATATTTCTTTCTTTGAGCATTGAGCATTTTAGTCATTTTATTCACGGCAGCTTAAAGCCGTCGCTTTCTAAAAATTGTCACTTCCAGGCGCAATCTTACATAGAATCGTCTAGAAAGAAAGAGTCCGACACTAAATGCGGCAGGGGCACATCAGGGAAAGCTGTTGCAAACTATAACACAAGCATCGTAGTCAGGGCTTTCACACGAATTGGAAGTTCACCAACTGGAAGCAAAATTGTACCAATGAAAGGGAGCATCTCCCTGGTATTAGGTACCACACTCAACGAAAATAGAAGCCCCTCGCTTCAACAACTGAATCTCTGAAGTAGCTGCAATCTCGCAGTGCAGGTTGCAATGACATAGGCTATTTAGAGAGTGAACTAAAGTAATTTCATTCCCTCATCAGAAATTCTGTCATGAGATTCGTTCGTCAGTACTTTTCCTGCTGGTGCAACACAGAAACATTATACATACAGGGATGCATAGAATTTAGCTATCGCCATGGTATAAACTATTGGAAGATGATTATTCTACCTGAACTATGTAGCCCCAATGCCAGATTAAAACTTGTACTCAAAAACAGTTCAAAAGAAACATGACAAACCAAACCACCACCTAGAGGTAGCGGGCTCCTTGTTTAACAAGTAGGAATAAATCCTACCTAGTTTAATTGCCAAAGAAAGCACACCAGATTTGGTTTACACGGAAGACATACCCAGTGTTAGAGAAAGCACAGGAAAAATTCAGGATTTAAAAGAAAGCACGACAGACATCCCTGGTTTTAAAGAAAGCACGGGACACAAACCTGGTTTTAAAGAAAGCACGGGACACAAACCTGGTTTTAAAGAAAGCACGGGACACAAACCTGGTTTTAAAGAAAGCACGGGACACAAACCTGGTTTTGTTCTCAGCCATGCTGATGAGAAGAGCGACTGTGTCGGCAACAAGGGCGGGCTCAGCTGTGCGCATGCGCAGTGAGCGCTCTACACAACACAGCAGGTAGTTGAGCATCCATGCATTCCCTTCGGAGTCTCGTCCAAATGCCGACACCAGAGCTGGGCTCAGCTGTTGGTATTGACACTCTCTGTGATCTCAGATGCTCCAACTATTATTACATGCCAAGTGAAAACCAGTTTCATGAATGCATTAGTTAACCACATACATGTATAAATGCCCCGCACAAATGCCACGCGTAAATGCCACGCGTAAATGCCACGCGTAAATGCCACGCGTAAATGCCACGCGTAAATGCCACGCGTAAATGCCACGCATAAATGCCACGCATAAATGCCACGCGTAAATGCCACGCGTAAATGCCACGTGTAAATACTATGTGTAAGTACATCAGTAATATGCATAAATAGATACCAGTTTGATTGAGGTGAATAAATACATCAACATTGTGTGAAGTCTTCAATGTTGACATTAACCCGTCTCCACATGGTCGACCTACCAAGAGGTTTGAAGAAAATGGGTCAACTGTGCAACTTACTGTACATTCATTAATCATGTTAGAAGTTTCATTGGGGGTTCATTGTAAAGAGAGAGAGTTGCTCTTTCTGTCAGTGGGGAAAAAATACTGCAACCCCAATGAAAATCTACGAAATTCGAGTTTTTATTTCGGTAAAATACAAAAAACAGAAATCAGAAAATCACTGGCCATTTTTTATTTATTGCACTTTTATGTTTTTTATGATGCATTTTCATAGATTCTGAGTTGCTGAATCTTGTGGTATGTGAATTTTTTTTCAGGTCCAATAGTCCTGGAGTTATGTGCACTATATGTATAACACAGTTTCTATTTTTTAGTTCATTTTATGTATAGGCTGTTATCAAGCAGTTTCATTGTTTGTAAAGAGTTTGATATGCATAGAGCTTTTCCTCCTGAATACAATGGTGGTATTATTTTTTGCGTAGGAGTAAATCTGTGGATTTGGACTCCCATTTTTGGCACAAAAAACATAAGAAAATAAAAATTATGGCGACCTTCTAAGAGGCAGAGTGTGTGCTGGTATGCCTCAGCTACACTGCTGGCCTTCTAAGAGGTTGTGCAGCGCCGGTAGCTACACTCCAGACTGAGCAGAAGAATTCATACAGATTTGAGCTTGTTACCTCTTCTTCCCTGTTCCCCCCACCTAATTTTGCCTTACACCAATGAATAGCGCTCAACGAGACGCTTAAGACCATATATGGCAACCCTAGGTTTGCTGATGTGAAACATGTGCTAGCTTTGCCGACCTTCTAAGAGTCCAGGACGTGGCGACGGGTTAACAGTGCCACATCAAGATGATAAACAAACACTTCGTGGAGTTTCATAACCAAGATGGAGGAAATCTAGAATTATGTGAGCCTTTAAAAAAAAGGGATAATAATAATTGGCAGCAGCTCACAATGACAGATAAGCACCATTATGGAGTTTAATAAATTAAATACTGAAGACCTAGTGGTGGAGCTTTTCATTCAAGTAAGATGTGGTGCGACGAATGAAGACTAAGGTAACAATTTCGGATCATTGAAAGTTTTACATAATTATCAACTAAGGTTTAATCTTTATTGTGATTACCAACTAAGATAATCAACAGAGGGTTTTATTTTCAGCGTGAGTGGGCGCACACTTGAACTACACATTTCCCGTACGCAAAACTAAGTCATGCAAACAAAAACCCTCAAACATTGCCTTTAGGGAAGCCAGCAATCCCTGTAGCAGTCTTATGTGAGCAACAAGTATTTACTTTCCTCAGCTCCCTCGAAGGAATGGTAATATGGGTTATGTAAGTAGGAGACCTCATAAATTGACACACTACCTAAAAACGTTAATATTAAATAGTATTTAATCGTAAAGGAAAGTTACCCAGCACAGAATGGCGGCTGATATAAAGTAAATCTGATCACTGAAATTACAGACATATAATTTTCACCAGTTTGTACTTCTTTTCAATAGATAAATTTAGAAGGATCCATTCCCCTTAACATTTTAATTTATTACAAAATGACAAAACTTGCTTCTTGAATCCAACACCCACCAAGTATTCCACTGCTCATCTTAATCCTTCTTATAATACAGAATTCGTACAACACATTTCACCATCATTCCTCAAGCATTGTTTCACCCAATTGTTCAATGAATGCTCCCAAAAAATGTGCACAATACATTAAATAAACAGAACGTCTGCTACAAGCTGATGAAGGACATGGCCAATTTTCCACTTCAGTGACCTTCAGTGATTGGTTTTAGATTAATTAAGCCTTTATGATATGATGAAAAACATACCTGAAAGGATGCAGAAGAAAAGGGCTAGGCATCAAGTACTGCATTACGTTAATCTTCTCCGCAATGCAAGGTTAAAGCATCACACTTTGAACTTGCAAGGCCTCAGTACGATACCATTCCCCCTATTGCGATATTTTCACAGGATTAGGCTCAGTTCCTTTGGTGACTACCAAAAATGGAGAACACGAGTAGATGATGCTAACCCTTTAACTTACAGAAATTGTAAGTCACTCCCTCTCTCCCCTTCATCTAAGAAGCTGAAAAACTATTACTCAATTTCGTTAATTGAAACGTAAAACTCAATTTTGCTAATTGACACGTAGGCAGCCGTTGGTCTGTTCATCTGGCGCACACTGACTCAAGCCGACTGACCTCGACATAATTGTTCTCCGCCAGGAGGGCGTAGGTGGCGCAGATGCGCTTCAGAAACCACATGAGGGTGCTGGACACCTCGGGGCTCAGCAGCTGCAGCAGGTTGGCCTTCAGCGCCTCGGCTTCCGTCTCGCATAGCCGCAGCATGCACGACACCAATCTGGGCACGTGTCACGGTTAGCGCTATCCTTTGTAGTCACCAAGCAAAAGGTATGGATTACTAAGGAAACATTCTGCATCATTCTTTAGAGTGTTTGTCACTAAGCAAAGTAAAGGATTACTAAGGAAACATTCAGCAATGTCCTTCTTGGTCACTAAGCAAAGGATACAGATTGGTGAGGATATCTTTGCTCAAACTACACCTTTTTCACTTCAAATTAACCCAAGTCAAGTTCAAATTAATCCAACTCAAGTTCAAAATTAATCCAACTCAAGTTCAAATTAATCCAAGTCAAGTTCAAATTAATCCAACTCTCAGTTATGTTAAAAAATGACAATCACTTGTTCATTTGAGCTTTTTTGTGTTAAATTTGTATCTATTGGATGTGACGAGCAAGACTGGTTTCGAGGATTTATTTACACTCAAATATACACGTGAAATTTCACTTTATCACATCTATGAAATCATATATATATCATACAAATACAAAAGATTATCATTGGACGATATGCAGATTTAATCTTTAAAAGAAATGTACAAACATGTGCGATTCACCGAGTACTAATGTACGATTCTGTTTGATTACAATTTAAAGGAGTACATTACTTCTCAGATACATTCCTGCATTAGCAATAAAACTGTTGCCATCCATTCTAATTCTGTGTTAGTCGATGTGAAGAACTGTAGAATCCACTTACAATACACAATAATAATAATAATACAAGAAACAATGTTTCTAGCTTAATGCTGATTTTATTTGTGTGTGTTTACAATTCAATATATAATACTTTCAAGACTTAAATATTCATTAAATGATTATCATAAAAGTTATTTGTCTTCAAAGTATTATATATTGAATTGTAAACACACACAAATAAAATCAGTATTAAGTTAGAAACATTGTTTCTTGTATTATTATTGTGCATTGTAAGTGGATCCTATATTTCTTCACATTGACTAACACGGAATTTTAGAATGGATGGCAACATTTTTATTGCTAATGCAGGAATGTATCTGGGTAGTAATGTCTTCCTATAAATTGTAATCAAACAGAATCGTACATTAATACTCGGTGAATCGCATTTTTATATTCCTTTTAAAGATTAAATCTACATATTGTAAACTGATAATTTTTTGTATTTGCATTTATATGATTTCATACATGCGATAAAGTGGTATTTAACGTATATAAATATCTATGAGTGTAAATAAATCATCAAAACTACTATGTGTATGTGTAACATAAAATTACAATTTGAACATAACTATTTGAATGTATGCACACTGCCATCAATGTAGAATTTTAAAACCGGATACTTGGCACATTTTACGACAGCTTTTCTTTAGATTGCAACACCGGCGGAAATTTTATGTCTTCCTTGCAGAAAAGAAAAACAACTATCTTGCTCATCACATCCAATAAATACATATTTAATGCAAAAAAGCTCAAATTAACAAGTGATTATGCCAATTTTTAACTCAACTAAGGGTTGGATTAATTTGAACTTGACTTGGATTAATTTGAACTTGACTTGGATTAATTTGAACTTGACTTGGATTAATTTGAACTTGACTTGGATTAATTTGAACTTGACTTGGATTAATTTGAACTTGACTTGGATTAATTTGAACTTGACTTGGATTAATTTGAACTTGACTTGGATTAATTTGAACTTGACTTGGATTAATTTGAACTTGACTTGGATTAATTTGAACTTGACTTGGATTAATTTGAACTTGACTTGGATTAATTTGAACTTGACTTGGATTAATTTGAACTTGACTTGGATTAATTTGAACTTGACTTGGATTAATTTGAACTTGACTTGGATTAATTTGAACTTGACTTGGATTAATTTGAACTTGACTTGGATTAATTTGAACTTGACTTGGATTAATTTGAACTTGACTTGGATTAATTTGAACTTGACTTGGATTAATTTGAACTTGACTTGGATTAATTTGAACTTGACTTGGATTAATTTGAACTTGACTTGGATTAATTTGAACTTGACTTGGATTAATTTGAACTTGACTTGGATTAATTTGAACTTGACTTGGATTAATTTGAACTTGACTTGGATTAATTTGAACTTGACTTGGATTAATTTGAACTTGACTTGGATTAATTTGAACTTGACTTGGATTAATTTGAACTTGACTTGGATTAATTTGAACTTGACTTGGATTAATTTGAACTTGACTTGGATTAATTTGAACTTGACTTGGATTAATTTGAACTTGACTTGGATTAATTTGAACTTGACTTGGATTAATTTGAACTTGACTTGGATTAATTTGAACTTGACTTGGATTAATTTGAACTTGACTTGGATTAATTTGAACTTGACTTGGATTAATTTGAACTTGACTTGGATTAATTTGAACTTGACTTGGATTAATTTGAACTTGACTTGGATTAATTTGAACTTGACTTGGATTAATTTGAACTTGACTTGGATTAATTTGAACTTGACTTGGATTAATTTGAACTTGACTTGGATTAATTTGAACTTGACTTGGATTAATTTGAACTTGACTTGGATTAATTTGAACTTGACTTGGATTAATTTGAACTTGACTTGGATTAATTTGAACTTGACTTGGATTAATTTGAACTTGACTTGGATTAATTTGAACTTGACTTGGATTAATTTGAACTTGACTTGGATTAATTTGAACTTGACTTGGATTAATTTGAACTTGACTTGGATTAATTTGAACTTGACTTGGATTAATTTGAACTTGACTTGGATTAATTTGAACTTGACTTGGATTAATTTGAACTTGACTTGGATTAATTTGAACTTGACTTGGATTAATTTGAACTTGACTTGGATTAATTTGAACTTGACTTGGATTAATTTGAACTTGACTTGGATTAATTTGAACTTGACTTGGATTAATTTGAACTTGACTTGGATTAATTTGAACTTGACTTGGATTAATTTGAACTTGACTTGGATTAATTTGAACTTGACTTGGATTAATTTGAACTTGACTTGGATTAATTTGAACTTGACTTGGATTAATTTGAACTTGACTTGGATTAATTTGAACTTGACTTGGATTAATTTGAACTTGACTTGGATTAATTTGAACTTGACTTGGATCAATTTGAACTTGACTTGGATCAATTTGAACTTGACTTGGATCAATTTGAACTTGACTTGGATCAATTTGAACTTGACTTGGATTAATTTGAACTTGACTTGGATTAATTTGAACTTGACTTGGATTAATTTGAACTTGACTTGGATTAATTTGAACTTGACTTGGATTAATTTGAACTTGACTTGGATTAATTTGAACTTGACTTGGATTAATTTGAACTTGACTTGGATTAATTTGAACTTGACTTGGATTAATTTGAACTTCACTTGGATTAATTTGAACTTGACTTGGATTAATTTGAACTTCACTTGGATTAATTTGAACTTCACTTGGATTAATTTGAACTTCACTTGGATTAATTTGAACTTCACTTGGATTAATTTGAACTTCACTTGGATTAATTTGAACTTGACTCGGATTAATTTGAACTTGACTCGGATTAATTTGAACTTGACTCGGATTAATTTGAACTTGACTCGGATTAATTTGAACTTGACTCGGATTAATTTGAACTTGACTCGGATTAATTTGAACTTGACTCGGATTAATTTGAACTTGACTCGGATTAATTTGAACTTGACTTGGATTAATTTGAACTTGACTTGGATTAATTTGAACTTGACTTGGATTAATTTGAACTTGACTCGGATTAATTTGAACTTGACTTGGATTAATTTGAACTTGACTTGGATTAATTTGAACTTGACTCGGATTAATTTGAAGTGAAAAAGGTGTAGTAGGATGTCAACAGAAATTATGGTAAAGACTTAGAAACGATATAGAGACATGTGCCCTCTTACGCATCATCCTTCTGAGGATTGCGCACAAAGCAAAGTAAACGATTACAAAAGGAACATCCAGTATAATCTTTTGGAATGCTTGTCACTTACCAAGAGGTATAGAATACTAAGGAAACAATTAGCGTCATCCTTAGGAGGTTTAGGCCCTTAGCATTACCAAGAAAACCTTCCCTTAAATTAGCAGGATGTCAACAAAAACTATAGAAAACACTTCACAACGATATGGAATAAAACCTGAGTAACTAACATCTCAACCACGATATTATGTTAGCTTTCGGGTGACAGTCTACAAGAATTAAGTTAGTTATTGTGCGATTGTCTGCAGGAGTGAAGTGCATGTATAGAATATTTACCGAGTAACCAACATAATTTCGCGATTCAGATAACCGCGAAATTTTGTTAGCTACTGTGTGATTGTGCGCAGGAGTGGAGTGCATGTACAAGTGCAACATTACGTTAGCTGCTTAGTGACTGCAGGAGAGTAGGGCACGTACCTGATGAGGGGGTCGACGGAGGGCTTGTCAGCCACGGCGGACGGGACATTCATGTCCGCAGGCATGGTGTGGGGGGCGGCGAGCAGGGCGAGGGTGGCCTGCACGTCCGTGTGGGGGGCGCTGGAGATGCTGTACAGCACCAGCTCGGAAGGGATCACCAGGGAGTCACCACCGTCCCCGTCAGTTGTGATCACGTTGCCTGCAATGGTGCACAGTGACCACGGTAGAGGAAACAAGGTAGCATCATTTCTATGGGAGAAAATACACCTCCTCTTGTTTGGCTAGCCAATAGAAAGGCTATATTTCATACAAACTTTATGACTTCACCAAAACGCCGTGTCGTTAGGCCAATAGTGGAGCCCGATTTGTGGCTAGCAGTGTTACCAGATGCAATAGGAGCACTGCTATTGGTTCGTTGCCGTGACGTCAGCAAAACCACATCATCAACGAAAAAGACTGGTTGAACCTACCTTGTGTCCTCTAGCGTAGCAGTGACCTAATGACGCAACTAAAGCAGTCTCACGACTCCCTCAAAAACCCTAGCGATTTACAATGTTAGACTTGAAAAGTATGTAATCAAGATTATGATACACTATTGCAAGGCCCAGAAGCACAGTAGAAGAAAGAAGGGAGGGTCAAATAAAGATGTGAATGAAAAAAACCATGCCGTTTTTAAAAAGAAACGTTTTTTTTACGAAAAAAAAACCGTGGCCAAAAAAAATGTGGATATTTTTTTTTAAATATTTTGTCTGAAAATAACTCAGCAAGAAAAAGAACCACATTACATGATTTGTTTTCATGTCAGATTACAAAATAAAACAGCATACTTCTTAATTGATGGTTTTCTATGGTTTTATGAAATTTTTCATTTTCTGCGGTTTCATGCTTTGATATTTCATTTATTTTACAATACATGTGAATGACCTTCAACTCCCAAAATGGTGTGTTATAATAACATATCTTTACTTATGGTCATTGATAGAGATGTGACTAAAAAACCATGCTGTTTTTTTAAAAAAAATGTTATTTATACAAAAATTTTGAATAAAAAACATGGATATTAATATATTTATGTGACCTTAAAAATCCAATGCTGTTTTTTTATAACATTGTTTTTTAACAGAAAAATCTTGACTAAAAAAACATGGCTATTATATTTCATGGGACCAAAAAAAATGTTTATTTTTTAAAAACATTTTAAAAAAATCATGTCTAAAAAAACACGGATGTAAATATCAGGAAAGTTATTTTTCTTTAATCGAATTGTCTTTAGAAACTTATAAACAAAGAATGCTGTTAATATTGAAATCATGTTTATTAGAACTGTACTAGGTCTTAGAATAAATTATCTACAAAGAATCTATTCACTCCATAAAATCTTTCGGAGACCAGCTCCATCCTCAGTCATTCAGTAAAATTTGGTGAAATGGACAATGAATTTTCACTGTTCCTTTGAAAAACATTTGACTGAATGACTTACTGAGGATGGAGCTAGTCTCCGAAAGGTTTTATAGAGTGAATAGATTCTTTGTGGATATTTTATTCTAAGACCTGGTACGGTTCTAATGGATATTAATATATCTTATGTGACCAAAAAATCCATGCTATTTTTTGAATGTTTTTGTTACAAAAAAGTCATGACTAAAAAACACGGACATTAATATACTTTATTTCACCATAAACAACCATGCTGTTTTTTTGAAAAACACCTTTTTTACAGAAAAATCATGATTAAAAAATGTGGATATTAATATATTTTATGTGATAAAAAAAATCATGCTTTTTTTTAAATCATGTTTTCTTTACCAAAAAAATCATGACTAAAAAACATGGGTATTAATGATTTTTTGTGAAAAAAACTTGGTTTCTAAAATGTCATGTTTTTTGGTCAGATAGAATTTAATAACACATGTTTTTTGTAAAAAAATCTTTTTTTCAAAAAGCATGGTTTTTTAGTCACATAAAATAAATTAATATCCGTGTTTTTTTACAAATTAGATTAGTCATTAGTTTTAGCCTCCCTACCCAGCAACAAATGCAATCCAAAGAGAGGAAGGAAGATTATGAAACAAGATCAAAGTTGAAGAAGACAGTAGTAGGTGCTGAAAAACAGGACAGCAGTGAACCGAAAAAAGGTGGTCCTCAACATAACAAAAACATTTTATTTCAACAAAAAGGAGGCCTACCTAACTCTCAGC
Source organism: Morinoia aosen (assembly GCA_030386875.1). Lineage (NCBI taxonomy): Eukaryota > Metazoa > Arthropoda > Malacostraca > Amphipoda > Talitridae > Morinoia > Morinoia aosen. The sequence goes on from CM059556.1 coordinate 30,001,314, forward strand.
TTGGGCCCTCACATTGTCTCCCTAGGAGCGCTAGTTCCCATAGATACAATAATTGTATCCCCCTGAGGGGGTGTTTTTTTTTTACAAAGAAGTCGTGACAAAAAAATGAATAATAGTAACTTTTTAATAAAAAAAGCATGTTTGAACAAAAACAATGATTTTTTGGTAACATAAAATATGTTAATATCCAGGATTTTAGACACGATTTTTTATGAAAAATACATAAAATAAAACAGCATGGTTTTTTGGTCACATAAAATATATTCATATCCAGGTTTTCTTATACCTCATTGTTTGTAAAAAAACATATTTTTTAAAAAACAGCATGGGGTTTTTTGGTCTCAAATATATTATTAATGTTTTTTCAGTCATGATTTTTTAGTAAAAAACATGTTTTTTTTAAACTGCATGGGGCTTTTTAGGTCACATAAAATATATTGTCTTTTAGTCATGATTCTTTGTAAAAAAAAAACAGCATGGTTATATTTGGTACCAGAAAATATATTAATATTCATTTTTATTAGTCAGAATTTTTTGTAAAAAAACATGTTTTTAAAAAGCATATTTTTTTTGGTCACCTAAAATATATTAATAGCTATGATTTTTAGTCATTTTTTTGTAATGAAAACATAAAAAAGAAACCATACAGTAAAAGTGGTGGCAGATAACCCACAATTACCTTAGAGGAGTCTAAGAGGTACAGCAGGAGCCACAGAACTTACCACAGAACTTATATTGATGGAGTCAAAATTCAGAGCTTATTATCTCTGCAAAGTCTGATTTTTTTGATCACATAAAAATAAAATCAGACATAGTAGAGGTAGTAAGCTCTGAATTTTGACTCTATCAATATAAGTTCTGTGGCTCCTGCTGTTTCTCTTAGACGCCTCTAGGTAATTGTGGGTTATCTGCCGCCACTTTTACTATATGGTTTCTTTTTGATATTTTTACAACAATAAAATGACTAAAAAACATAGATATTAATATATTTTAGGTGTCAAAAAAAAAAACCCAAACATATACTTCACAAAATTTAGGTGTGCAAAAAAACAAAAAAAAACACGTTTTTTTGCAAAAAAACGCAATCAAATAAAACCGTTTTTTGCATCACTAGGGTCAAACCAGTCTTTTTTTCATCGACTGTGCGGCAATGCTGACGTCCTGTCAACGAATTAATAGCAGCGTTTATATTGCACCTGGCAACACTGCTAGCCCCAAATCTGGCACCACTATTGGCCTAAAAATATGTCGCAATGGTGACGTCATAAAGTGTGTTTGAAATAAAGTCGTTCTATTGGCTAGCCAAACAAGGGGAGGGGTATTTTCCCCCATGGAAATGACTCTACCTTGTCTACTCTAAATCACAAAATATTTGCACAGTTGACAAGCTAACGACACCTGAGAGTCTGGCAACCTATATAAAAAAGTACTTCTCGCTCAGAACTCGGAGATTCCGATATTAAAATAATGTTCCCTATTAATTTGATGCTTTTATTCATATAGCGCACAAAAACTCACAGGTGATGAGAAGGAGCCAGTTGAGGTCCTCGTAGAGGTTGTCAATGATGTGTTGCTGTGCCTGCTGCTGCTGCAGCGCCTGCCCCAGGTACGACCTGAGCATCGTGATGCGCTGCTCCAGTAGCTCCGTCAGGATAGGCACGCAGTGCTCCACATTCTGCACACCCCAACACCAATGGCCGCATCACAATTAAACAGTGAAATGGTTTGATTAGAGCAAATCTTTATCTATCTATACTATAATAAGAGCCGCGTCCGTCCGTCCGTCTGTGTGTCACACCCACCAGCCTGCAGTGTGAGATGAGCGTATCTGTGATACAAGCTTCATCAACTCCACAATTTTCGGTGCCTTAACCCAGCAGATTGGGAGTCGGAATGAATATCACGTGTATTGTTGGGAAATATGAATGTGTGTCATGGAATTTGTCAAACATTATTATGCAGTTTTAACGGGCCATGTACACTCCTCGTTACTATAATAGGAGCCGCGTCCATCCGTCCGTCTGTCTCTCACACCCACCAGCAGAAAGTGTGTGATAAGCGTATCTGTGATACAAGCTTCATCAACGCCACAATTTTCGGTGTATTAATCCATCAGATTCGGAGTCGCAGTGAATATCATTTGTATTGTTAAGCTAGGTTGTATAGAAACCCAGCAAATAGACAGAAAAGTATAGGAAAGCCATAAAATAGCATGGGAAATCATGGGAAACCCATGTTGAAGCTCAGTTGTAGGGTTTACAATACCGAGATTTCTTTATATTTCCCATTTGAACTATTGTAATTTGTTACCCATGCCCATCACAGTATTTGGCGATTTAGGGAGCGAAAAACCTTTATCTGAAAAGGATTCTCTACTGAATTCACTCTTGGTAACTGTATTTATTGACACCCCATCAACTACTACAAGCTTGGTCACTTGTTCTTCCTGAGTACTTTGATGCACCTTTACGAAAATTTTTGTTTGTTTAGGCTTAGTGCCTTCACTACTGCTCTCCCTTGCATGAAGGCACTATGTTCCAATACGAATTTTTTTTTCAGTTACTAGTTGACATAACTGGGTCTACAGTTTTATGCTTCACTATGTTGTGTTTACTCTTTAGATGATGTAACAAACCACTGGTAGACCAGCCTTTGCAAAGTAAACTCTTGCCGCACTTTATAAATTTTGCACTTTCTCCAGTTGCATCTTCAACATAGTATCGATACATAAAGGCTTTAGCTTCTACAACATCGGCCATTGCTATTGTATCTATCACGGTTTATTCTTTATTGCCTGCAAAACTAAACCACAAAATATATTTTGATGAAACAGTTGAACTATATTATGAGATAGTGTAGACTACACTGTGTAGTGATAATATTAAAACACTTAAGTCCTATCTTGAGCTCTCTAAGTGGTTTATCATATTGAACAGGATGATTATTATAATATAAGTGATTTTCTCGCTAATTTCTTGAAATATGCATACTATTTAGAATCCCAGGAATTCCAGGGAAACAGCATGATTTCAAATTTTTTCTCACTTATATCTTGAAATATGTGTGCTATTTAGAAACCCAGGTATTCCCAGGAAGAAAGGAATTTCCGGACAGGGAAACTTCAGCCTCAAATCATCCGGGATCGCGGGATGCAAACCCTACTCAGTTGGTCTGATATCGAATCAAGTCATTTTTGACAGGGCGTGCACACTAGATATAGAAAATAGGGGTCCAAAAGTAATTTTAAGGCTGATTGGGCATCATTTTAAACACATACAGCCAAACACATACTGAAATTCGATGAACGTTAAAATGAGGTAGAAACATTTTTTGAGCATATACATATTATAACATAATTCGATAAACGTTAAACAAGTGGTCGAAACATTGTTGTGCACAGATTTATTATAATGAACTGTGATGAACCTTAACAAGTGGTAAAAACAATTTCTTCTGTGCATAAACATATTATACTGACATACGATGAACATCAACAAATGGTAGAAACATTTTCTTGTGCATATACATATTTCAATGTAATACAGTATTACAGTAAAATACAATTTCATAATGAAATTACAATATTATTATGAAATACAATACTATAATGAAATCCGAAATTGTAACGTAATACAATGAAACAATTATAACGTAATACAATGAAACACAATATTATAATGACACACAACGAAGGTAGAGCACAGAGCAGAATGCCCACTCACCTCCCTGGCGCAGACACCAATGAGAAGCAGCTGGTCAGCGTAGAGGACCCTGTCGCTCTGTTCAGCCTCTGTGATCTCCTCGTTCTCGAGCTGCCTCCTTGTGCCCTCAGGCGGCGCCAGGTGGCTCTTCAGGTACGTGTCGAATATGACTCTCGAGTGCTGCTTTGTCTTCACTTTCAGGCTCGACAGCAGCTCTGAGTTGCCGTTGCTGCTGCTCTCAACACAGTGAAATGCGTGCATGTGGTTTCCATTGGTTTGGTCATGCAAAGCAAGAGCCCAGCCAGGCAAGGTCAGAACCCAGTCATGGAATGATCTCAACATTTTAACATTTACGATTTACTTGTCTGAAGTGTAGCAAACAGTATCAGAAAAATGATAACAAAACTAAACAAATAGCTATTTCTTCAAGCAAAGCGTAACAGCTTAATTCCCTAACGTTTGCCCCAGTATAAGTCACCTAGTCGAATGTAGGTTCAGTTGTAATTTCCACAGTCTCAGTGATGGGACTGGGAAGGGAAATATTCTTTACAGCTCAAATTTACCAACAGCAGGATCACACAATTAACAAGTTGCTTGAGATGCAACCCATCGGTGATTCGTTTGAAGAATTTTAACAATCTTTTGAAATTGATATTTAATGGACCCAGTTGATGTTTAGAATTTATAAAAATTTCAACAATTTCTGATTTTAAATTTGAGTTGAATATTGAACTTCAGTTTAACTCATCACAGTCAACGTGTTAAGGCAAAGAGTGAAGCTAGATTTGCCCAGCAAATCCCACATTACTACACACACACACACGAGACGGCTCCCATGACACTTCATAAACCACACGCCGGACATCAACAAAGTTTTAATTTTTAGCCTGAGAGGATGCAAACTTGAACTACCTACATCTTCGATGTACCGCATTTTTAGCTTACCTTGTTTTTATTTTTAGTGCGAGAGAACGCCCACTTGAACTACGTACATCTTCCATGTACGGCATTTTTAGCTCACCTTTCGTTGTTGTTGTTTGAGGAGGAGCTCGTGGGAGACGAGAGGCCAACGGAGGCGCTGACGATGGTGAAGCTTGCAGAGGGCACTCGTGATGAGGTCTCCTGCAGCACAGCACTCCACGTCTGCAGCAGCACCTCAAACGCCTCCATGTACATCTGGTCCTCCTTGTCAGTCTGCCACAGTTACAGATTAGATTAGATGTTAGTTTAACACGTTGACTGCGATGGGTTAAACTGAAATTCAACATTCAACTTGAATTTAAAGTCACAAAAGGGATTAGCAAATTTATAAATACCAAACATTAACTGGGTCCATTAAATACCATTAATTTAAAAATATCATTAATATTTTTCAAACGACCCATTGATGGGCCGTTTGGCAGCAGGAAAAACCTAAGCACGACCCACCAGTGGGTTGTATCACAGTCAATGTGTTAAGCCTCAATAATTGCTAAAAAAAAATAAGGGTTGCAAAGAGAGGAAGGCACCATTTAGTAAGGAGATAAGGGAACGCAGAATCTAAGCAGGAGTATAGAAACAGCAAGTTGAAAAAGAAGTTTATGAAACAAAGAAACAAAATGAAAGTTGCGGAAGAAAGTAGGAAAGGGGGTGAAAAACAGGACAGCAGTGGTCCTTAACATAACAAAAACATTTTGTTTCAACAAAAAGATGGCTAACTTAACTTTCAGCTAGGGCCCTCACACATTTTCCCAACTGTGACAGTTTCATGAATTAATACTTAGAGTCGAAGGTAAATACAATTTATTACATACAATACTTCAGCCAGTCAGGCTAAATCTGAGGTAGGTAGCGTGGAATATTTCTTGGGTGCACATCCCACACCAACTCAAAGCAACACTTCAAGCATATAATGTTAGAACAGAGAATGACAAGAAGTAGCAGCCGAGAGGCTTAGTCTCTTGCTGCTTTCCCTCACTTCACACTGATCTATGCTGGTTTGTACAATTTCATGTTGACACGTTCACCGTGTATTGGGCCATATGTGTCCAACTTAGTAAATTGCTCATTCACGTATTGGTATAAATGAACGGCATTTCATGTTTCACGACCTCTTTAAGAAATAACTCATCATACAGCGTGAAATGTTACCGTTAAATTGTATTTCCATATTTCTTAGGAAGGATAAAAATGTATGTGTATTCAAGTTGTTTTCTCAATTCTGCTACCTACAACCTAACCAAACTAACCATTAACAACCGCAGTGAGCACGTAAAATTTTGTGCTTTGGCCTTTGACAGGACAGTGTAGCTTGTCACCACCAGCAAATTACTCACTTCTTCCTCCTTGGCAGAGAGTTTCGTCTAATTCCACATTAAATTCTTTCTCTTAGAGAGCAAAGGGTAGCCTGTGACCGCTTGCACATCACTCACTTCTTCCTCCTTTACAGAGAGAAGAATTTTCGTTCAATTTCACGTTAAATTCTTTGCCTTTGACAGCACAGTGTAGCCTGTCACCACCAGCACATTACTCACCCCCTCCTCCTTGGCCGAGAGCTGCGCGAACTGGCAAGTGAGGCCGGCGATGTGGTCGACGAGGCTCGGCAGCAGGTCACCGGGCATCGCCACCAGGATGGACGGAGGGAAAAACTGCAGTACCTTCCTGAAGATGTGGCTGATGCCCAGTGCCTCGCACTCCTGAACCTCAATGCTGTATGAGTAGATACCGCAGGTCAGGTGCAATGCTTCTGCGTTATTATTATGCCAAGACTCCTGCAACACTACAAGACTACTCATAAATCTTCCGCAGCTCAATGGTGCAGGGTAACTGCAGCTCGAGTACAATGTTTCCATGTTATTCATAATGTCAGGACTTGTAAATAATGCATACGTATACCATATGTACCATAAAAGAGTAAACCTAATTTGAAATTATTATATCCGAAAATTTTTTAAAATTACACATTTATCAACAGTTTCGGCATCTATATGGTAAATCTGGGAGGGATAAATGAGTCTGAGAGGGTACTTTTTCAGCAATATTTTTGATGATAGACAGTAAAAGTAGACTTGCACTAGCAATTAATAGATAATTCCAAAACTCCCGAGAAATCCATGGAAACATTAAATAGAACGTGGTGGATATTTTTTCTACGGGACATTTAAAAAGTAAAGTTTATAATTTCCAGCCAAGAAATATTGATTATCTGAAACAAATAATTGTGAACAAAATCAATTTGCTTCAAGAAAATGATGCTCTCATTAGACGAGTGAAGATAGGAATGAAAAAAAGAATGCAATTGTGTGATGAAAAAAAAATGTGCCCACATCAATGGAAGTTAAAAATTGGCTTACTACTTAGAATAATTATTTTTTTTTAAATACTAACAATGTCTTATTACTAAAAGACAGTTGAAAGCAACTTCTATAAATATTTTTAGTACAAAGAAATTTGAATTTAAACTAGCTTGTGCATGCACACTTTTCGCGCATCACCAAAAACATTGCTGAAAAAGTACCCTTTCATTTATCCTCCTCAAATTTCTCATATACATGCCAAAAAGGTTGATTAATAATATGCAATTTTCAAATTTTTTGTAACAGTTTAGTTTTTGAGATCTAGAGCAGGGAGCAAAATAATAAAATACGTTGATTAAATTGCCAGAGTCCCCATTTCAAACCCCGTACAATTATGGGAATTGGACTATGACCAAACAATAGTATAAAAACGGTAATAATATATCTAAAACCCACAAATATTTCGTTGAAAAAATATATAGGAACATGTACAACGAATGTGAGAACAAAAGTTTACAACACCCGACATTTTTCTCGATATTGTACATCAAAATTATTGTAGGATTATTCCAGAATGTTCCAATACATTTTACTATTTGGCAACCAAACTTTCGTCAGCATTCATCTCCAATAACGTGTCTTTGGTGCAGCAGCTCTCGTTCTGAAAAGTCGTAAGCATGGGTAAGAATGAAGACATCAGCCAAAACCTTTGCAAACGTATTGCGGAGCTCCATAATGAAGGTTTGGGATATTGGAAGATATGTGCACAACTTTGTGTTCCTATAGCCTCAATTGGAACCATAATACTTAAGTAGAAATGCCCGAATACAACTCTCGGCAAGCCTCGAACTGGCCGTCCACGGAAGATTAATGATCGTGCTGTTCGAAAATTGGTCAAAACAGTAGTGCTGAGGTCTCAAACTACTCGTGAAAAATTGAACAATGATCTCATGGCATTCGGAATTGAAACCAGCAAACACACGTTCAGCAGTGTGATACGCCGTGAAGGTCTCTACTCCGGTACCCCTCGTAAGACACCTCTTCTCCAGAAACGTCACGTCAAGGACAGACTCTTGTATGCCAACGACCATTTTTTGAACAAGTCAGTAGCGTTTTGGAACTCAGCACTGTGGTCAGATGAAACCAAAATTGAACTATTTGGGAGAAACAGCACAAACCACGTTTGGAGGCAACAAAACGAAGAGTAAGAATTTGCACCATACCCACTGTTAAGTTTGGAGGTGGATCAATCATGGTGTATGGATGTTACAGCTTATCAGGGGTAGGTAAGCTTCACATCATTGAAGGGTCCAAGAATGACAGGAAATATTGTAAAATATTGGAAGAGCAAATCCTACCTTCAGCTCGTTTGTTAAAATTGAAACGTGGATGGACCTTCCAACAAGACAACAATCCAAAGCATACTGCAAACAAAACCAAGGAATGGTTGAAGATGAAGAAGATAAACATTTCAGAATGGCAAGTCAATCCTTGGACATGAATCCGATCAAAAACTTTTCGAGGGAATTGAAATTAAAGATTCAGAAGATTCAAAAGAAAAGAAGATCCAAAGAAATTCAGAAGATTCAAAAGAAATTGAAGATTCAGAAGAAAGGTCCCAATAACATCGGTGAACTCACAGAAGTTTGCATTGAAGAATGGAATAAGATCACACCCAGAACTTGTAAAAAGCTGGTTGTGAAATACTCTAAACGTTTCAAAGCCATAATTAATAATAACGGCTATGCAAGGAAGTATTAATGTATGCATATCTTGAAATTTATTGTAACATTTTGTTCACATATTTATTATACATGTTACTATGTATATGTTTCTATTTAATACTTGTGGGTTTTAGATATATTATTAACCTTTTTATACTACTGTTTCTATATAGTCCAATTTCCATAATTGTGCATTGTCTAGAAATGTGGAATCTTGCAATTTAATCAACATGTTGTATTATTTTGCTCATCACCATAGTAATTTAAAATTGGGTTTACTTTTATGGTCCACCCTGCATAGAAAGATAAGTTACGCATCTAGGCAGTTTCACCTAGGTCCAGGAAAGTCTGACTCCAGCACATGTTAATTGCATGAACAGCCTTTTCTTCACTACACATTTACAAAGGGCACAATATACACACAGTTCCAGAACACAGACCTACATGGCAATCCACACACATGCACACGCACACTAAATAGATAAGGGGACGTACTTGGAGAGCAGTGAGAAGAGGCACGTAAGGAAATGTGCGATGTAGTCAGTCTTGGCAGCGCGGTTCACGATGACCACCCCGTGCAGGGAGGCGAGCTGCACCAGGCAGTTGAGGGCATGGTGACCCAGCGTCCAGTCCCGCCGCACCAGCCAGTATATCTGTGCCACCGAATACTCGTCAACATTCATGCGTTTGTTAAAAACATCATTGAGTGGCACGGGTTACTTCCCAACATCCATGGGTTTGTTAAAAACATGATTTGGGTGGCACGGGTTACTTCCCAACATCCATGGTTTCATTAACACATTCATTGTGGTTTGACCCATCGGTGGGTTGTGCTCAAGTTTTTTCCGGCTACAAAGCAACCCATCAATGGGTCGTTTGAAAAAAAATTTCTAACAATTTTTAAATTAATGATATTTAATGGACTGAGTTAATGTTTGCTATTTATACAATTTTCAACAACTTTTGGCTCTGAATTTTAGTTGGTATTGTACGTCAGTTTAACTCATCGCAGTCAATGTGTTAACACGTTCCCTGCAAAGGGACCCACCGGTGGTCCCTTAGGTGGTTTTCAAAGTGCTGTTGACCCACCTGCAGTCACTAAATATTTAATGAAAGCTGAATAAAAGCCCGATCCAGTTTATGTTTGCTATTTTCAAAGTAGATTACTACAATTGAATTTAAATTCGAATTGAATATTGAACTTCAGTTTAACCCATCGCAGTTAACGTGTTGAAACATGATTGAGAGAAAATAGAACAAAACTGCAACTTCAATACTAATTGGAATGATCTCCATGTCTTGCTCTGTCCCAGCCGGTATATCTGCAGCACACAGATATGGCTACGTTATGGTTTGTTTAAACCTCCCTAACCACATGAAACATGTTCCCGTAAGAGCAAGTCACCATCTAGTAACAAATCAAAGGAACAGGGAATCTATGCTTAAACATATGCCCCTCAAATTTTGTGCATAAAAACAGAAAGATTGAAAGAAGTTTATGAAAGAAGATGATAGTTGAAGAAAGAATAAGATGCTGAAAACAACAAGACATCAGTGAACAGAAAAATGATCTGTAATTAAATAAAAATATTATCCTATGTCAACAAAAAAAAGTCAACCCAACTTTCAGCTTAGAACCTCATATCTTCTTCCTTGCAGCGTTAATTACCATACATTCAAAATTTGTGTCCTTTGAGAGGACATATGATTAATATTTACATTAAATATGGATTTTCCTACAAATTCGCATCATGAAATCAAAGAATTTTGACTACTAAGGGCAGAGAAGCAAAACTTTGGGAGTGGAGCAAAGAAAACGAACTCTTACACAATGTGGCTCTCTATGTAAAAAAACACAAAATTGAAGGTTAAGACAAGAACATGACCTATTCGTAACACCATATCTTAATTAGAGAATATGTTTAGGTTTATTTTAGACAGGTATGTACCTTAATTTTATATATTTAAGCCATGAACTGTAATCAGTCTATTCAAAGCGGCTCCATAAATATATTTTGGCAAGCTTTAACACTCAATTGAACTCACGCCTAAAGCCCTGCAATGACTTAAACATGCACTATTCTCCTCAATTGCTTCATAATAACACTAACAACTGTGAAGTGAAAGCTAGTGATCTCACTGCACAGAAATACAACATCTCACCTCTTAAGCCCCTTAGACGATCAATTCAATTGCCAATTGATGAAATTTTTTGCCCACTAAGTCAATTAATTGACGGTCGTCAATCAAGCCCACAGACGATTAATTAAATTGTCAATATTCGTTGATAATAAAACAATAAAATTGATCGTCCAAGGGCCGCTTTACAAAGATGATTCCACAGAAAAACTGACCACTGAAGTTGCAGTCTTGGAATTTCGTTTTAAGAAATGGCTACAGAAACACCCAACACCCCAATTGTAGCTCAGGAAGGAGAGATCAAGTGAGCAACCCATGCACTACAAATAAAGGCTTGGTAAAATTATACTAAATTTTCATCGCCTGTCGCCCCTACGCAAAACATCGAGCAGAGTCTGACATGTAAGACAAGGATTCCTCCAAAGGAACAAGGCAAGGATTGGCCAAAATTAGGATGAGGCATGTAACTAACAAAGCTAAATTAAGCTTGCACAACTAAATTGAAGCTTGAAGCTAATAACACAAAATTCTAATCTGTAAACATAAAACTGAAGGTTGCAGCAAAGAATACAGGTAATTTTGTGAACTTTAAGCAGCAGAGGAAACTTGGTGGGTTGTGCCACGGTAGAAGAAACATGGTAGGGTCAAACCAGCCTTTTTTTTGTCGACCGTGTGGCAATGCTGATGTCATGGCAACGAACCAATACAAGCCCTTATATTGCATCTGGCAACACTGCTAGCCCCAAATCTGGCATCACTATTGGCCTAAAGACATGTTGCAATGGTGACGTCATAAAGTGTGTTTGAAATGAAGCCACTTTATTGGCTAGCCAAACAAGGGGAGGTGTATTTTTCCCCATAGAAATGCCTCTACCTTGATGCGTCTACCTTGTTGCCTCTACCGTGATGTCGATTTGTTGCAATGGTGACATCCAGTTCTTTTGAAATAAGCCGTTCTATAGGCTAGCCAAACAAGAGAAGGTGTACTTTCCCCCTATCGAAACGTCTCTACCTTGTTTCCTCTACCCTAATTGTGCTCACCTTGAAGAAGACCTGCACCAATGACGGATCTTTGAAGGTCTGCTCCCACTGCGGGCCAGGCCTGAGAGGTGGGTTCTGGTCGTGCTCGAACACTGACATCAGGCGCTTGGGCAGTGAGGCTCAGTTAAGGAATTTCTGCATCAAAGTTTTATAAATGCAAAAATATCTTATCCTTTCTGTGCTAGAAGTCTTAAGAAAACGCACACATGTAAAAAATGGGACACAAAATGGATACATATGAAAATGGGACACAAAATAGATCCATCTACGAATAGGACACAACATGGATATGGATATAATAAAAATGGGACAAAATATGCATACATATACAAATGGGACACAAAATGGATATATATAAAATGAGACACAAATTAAATTTTCTCTTTCAAGGTGGGGAAAATTTTATTGGCTAAAATTCAGCATAAAATAATCAAACTTCAACACAAGGAAAGACACTTGCTATAAAAATTTACCGCAGTTAAGCTCAAATGAGACGTTCACCTGAAAAATATAGGGTCTAAAATTGGGCTCCATTAATAAAGTATTTAGAAAACAAAAACAATTATTTATCCTCACACTATCTCTTGCTCTCTGATGTATCAGAGAATTTATCCCAACATTATCTCTTACTTCCTAATGTATCAGAGAACTTATACTCGCACTATCTCAAACTTTCTGATGTACGATAAAATTTATCTTAACACCCTCTACTATTTCCTATTTTGGTGTATTGAAAAATTCATCACAACACTATCGTTACTTTCTGATGTATCACAGAATTTTTTATAGCACTATCTATTACTCTCTAATATATTGAAGGCTTTATCCTCACACTATCACTTCCTTTCCACCATTAATTGCTATTGATGACTTTAAGAAGCTGTTACACATCAACATGCACCAAAAGCTAGCATCAATAAGCAAGAGAATGACACAGGGGAAGCTGAGCGACAAAGGATATGGTGACCAGAAATGAATGCACCAAAAAGCCCTCACCAACACGCAAGAGAATGACACAGGAGAAGCTGAGCGACAAAGGATATGGTGACCAGAAATGAATTCACCAAAAAGCCCTCACCAACACGCAAGAGAATGACACAAGAGAAGCTGAGCAACAAAGAATGTGGTAAAGAGAAATGAATGCTCCAAAAAGCTAGCATCAATTCACAGGAGAAGCTGAGCAATAAAGGATATGGTGAAGAGAGATGAAGGTCCAGGTGAGGGTGCCCTCTGCCAGCATGATGAGGCGCAGCACGGTGGTCTTGAGCTCCCCTTCAGGTATCTCGCCCCTGCCCGCCTGCCCTGACGCCTCCAGGCTGTCCGCGCCCTCCTTCAGCAGTCCTAGCACGAAGTGGAAAATCCGACGTAGGTCCGTGCCCTGTGATGACAAACGTAACCATTTCTCAGCCGACGCAGGTCATGACAAAAGTATCCTATTCTCAGTCGACGCAGATCATGACAAACGTAACCTATTCTCTGCCAACACAGGTCATGATAAAGGTAGCCAATTCTCAGCCGACACAGGTTATGACAAACGTAACCTATTCTCAGCCAACGCAGGTCATGACAAAACGTAACTTACTCTCAGCCGACACAGGTCATGACAAACGTAACCTATTCTCAGCAACACAGGTCTGTGCCCCGTCATAAATAACTTATATTTTCAGCTTCTCACACACGCTCTTCGTTTATTCCTGGGTTTCCACTCCGACAAGCAATGAAAGGAGACAACTTGCGGCAGGGAAAGTCTCGTAGCTATTTTATCTGCAATCATGAATAAAAGAAAGTGACGTCTTATAACAGATTATCCCCAAAAAAGCTCTCATATATTTATGTGGTGAAAAGCAAAAGCTCATTTCTTCAGTCATGAAATAAGTCAAGTTCATAACTGCTTGAAATGCTTCCGTACACAACCCCTCCCACCATTAGTGTTGCAGATATTGGCTGAAAGTACAATTGAGGAGCACCGACTTCGGTGCTGCTATAGCGTGAGATCTACCTCTAGCTAGTACTATAGCTCTAGGTCTACCACACTAAAGCATGAGATCTACCTATAGCTAGTACAACAGTGTGAGGTCTACTACACTATAGCATGAGATCTACCCATAACTAGTACTACGGCGTGAGGTCTACCACACTATAGCACGAGATCTACCTTTAGCTAGTACTATAGCTTGAGGTTAGGTTAGATTGCTAATGGATATTACTTTTTTCCATACATTTAATTTAGTGATAAATAATTTCTACATCTCAAACTGCAAATGGGTAGGCAATATAAGGCGGTAGACCGCACACCATAGTAGCACCCTGACTCCTCTGAGCAACCTCAGGTATTCTGAGCAACAGATCCAGTATCCAAGATACAGTGGGGGCAACCACGGTGATAGAATCACTTTCCATTTACTGCACTCTCCAGACACGAGCAAAAGAATCCATTTTAAAGCCCCAATTACCTGACTCCTCTCGGAGCAACCTCAGGTATTCTGAGCAACAGATCCAGTATCCAAGATACAGTGAGGGGCAGCCAACCACGGTGATAGAATCACTTTCCATTTACTGCACTCTCCAGACACGAGCAAAAGAATCCATTTTAAAGCCCCAATTACCTGGCTCCTCTCTGCGCAACCTCACGTATTCTGAGGAACAGATCCAGTTTCTAATATATGGTGAGGGACAACCACAGTGATTGAATCACTTCCCATTTACTGCTCTCTCCAGTCAGGAGAAGAAGAATACATTAATTTCAAATCCATAACTACAGAAAAAATCTAAATTCACAGCTATGAGTTCACAAGGAAAATCCGAGACTGACTATATAATGGCGTACCTCAAACTGCTTCTTGGCTTTGAAGTGCGTCTCCCAAGTGATGCCCACATCTGTGCTCTTGACGGTCACAGCATACTCCTGCATGAGGGCGTGCAGCACACTGCACCCCATCAGCCTCTGTGAGGATCAGTATCACGGTAGAAGAAACAAGGTAGTGCAAAACCAGTCTTTCCAATAGCAATGCTCATGTTCCACCTGACAACACTGCTAGCCCCAAACCTTCAACATCTATTATATTTGTAACTTTTTTTTAACCTTTATCATTATGCTATCACACACAAATTATTTTAACCTCTATATGACATTATTTCAGTTCAGGTTCCATATAACAAAGCTACTCGCGGCCTACAATTCTCATGACTTGCAAGAGGTGGCGGTGAGAAGATGGTAATATAACTGACCATGGAGTTATCAGGGTTCTGTATGAGGTGCTCCACTTCAGCTATAAGGGCACTCCTCTCCTTGCCTCCGTCATCCACACTCGCACGCTTCACCATGATCGCCAGCACCTGCAACACCAACAATTTCTTATACAATGAACAATGATTAATCCCCCCTCTAATTAACACGTTGCTTGTGATACGACCCCTCTTTGAAAATTTTTTCAACAATCTTGTAAATTCATGGGATTTAATGAACCCAGTTAATGTTTAGTATTTATAAATTACTGACTACTTTGGGCTTTAAATTTGAGTTGACTGTTGAACTCAAGTTTAATCCATTGCAGTCAACTTGTTAAAGAAACTCTACTTATTGTTATCTAAATAATAGAGAACATAAGAAATCCCAATACCTACAATAAAACGGTACTTGTGGGTAATCTGTAACCACTTGTTTAGGGGAAAAGGGAAAATGCAATTTTTTATGAATATTGAATTGATGTTCTGGACAATATGAATGGATTTTTCATGTGAGAAAGTATCATTGTTGATTTATAATTATTTCTAATGCAATA
The DNA here is from genome assembly GCA_030386875.1 of Morinoia aosen. NCBI lineage: Eukaryota > Metazoa > Arthropoda > Malacostraca > Amphipoda > Talitridae > Morinoia > Morinoia aosen. The sequence goes on from CM059556.1 coordinate 30,016,976, forward strand.
TATGTACTTTCCATATATATAATGAATCTCTGGGACGTTCCTCTTCAGTTCTTGGAAGGTCCCAGGGATTCATTTTAGCCTGAATCTGCTGATGATTTTTTTTACCCGCTAAGTCAATTATTTGACGGTCGTCAATCAAGCCCACAGACGATCAATTAAATTGTCCACATTCATCATGGTCAATTATATTGACAATAAAATTGATCGTCTATGGGCCACTTTAGATAATAGAGAACATAACAAGAAATGCCAATGAACAGTGTTCCAAGAGTGAAGTACAACTTTAGACAGCTTACCTAATAATACCCGCTGTGTGTTTATTTATATACGTTTGGTGTTTGCTTTTTAAGAAATATAGGATGTCTGAGTTTGCGGTATCATGGATACCAAATTCCTCAGTATTACATTTAAAGATGGCCTTTACATGCATTGATATGATTGACATTTTATCAGGATAGGTTAGTTTGTGATAGGTGTGATTAGATTAGGATAGCAAAGGTTTGGTAATATTGACAGAATTTTTTCACAGGTCCACCTAGCCTAACGATGACATTGTCCGCAAAATTTCCACGAGTCCTGCTACTACCTAATAATACCATTGGTTTATTTGTTTGGAGTCCGCTTCTTCCATTTCTATGCCACACTCATAAAGATAGCCATAATGACCGTATCTGTGATAGGAATTTCACAAGTGCACAAGTACAAGAATATTCTTTATCGCAGGTACTGTTAGGATGGATATAATTGTTTGTCATCCATGTCTGAAAGTTTGTTCAAGAAAGGTATTAAATCCCGTCATTTTTGGCGGGCCGTGCACACAAGTTATTAATATTACATATCCATTTACTAACACTTATTACAGCAAAATCATCCTAGTATAATCTGTTACTTCCCTAAATGAATCACTCATTGGAGACTTTGACAGGAGGTTACAAGTCAACATGTACCAATGAACTAGAATGAGTTTTCAGTGGAGGGCTGTAAAGGCAATATCCTTGGTCCACAGATACAGGGACCACACATCAAGCAAGCTGATGGGCAGATGGTTACTGAATGAACAAAAGACTAGGGTACACACCGAGTAAAGAAAGAAGTGTTATATATAAATTAGAGCTACAACACATGCGTGAAAACTGTTTTTAAATAAATTGCTTGAATCTATGTTTTGGTTTTAATCTTCAATTTCTGCACAAGGAGAGAATAACTTTAACTAAAATTCAAACAATATACAAATTGTGATGGTAAAAATAGAAACTTACAGTCATTATGTAATGTTCAGGTATCTAGTTAACAAGACAAAAATATGAACAGACACACCATGAAAGCAGCAAAGTGTGTACTATTATATAGGCTAGCAGGAACCCATATAAATTCTAAGGTCAATATAATTGAAAACCTATGTGGACCCATGAAATAATTTCAAAATAACCTATAAAACCAAACATAACTTATCCAAACCATACGTAACCTATCCTAGAAAAATTTAACCTATCCTAGCCAAATTTAACCTATCCTAGCCAAATATAATCTATCCTAGCCAAATATAATCTATCCTAGAAAAATATAACCTATCCTAGAAAAATATAACCTATCCTAGAAAAATATAACCTATCCTAGAAAAATATAACGTATCCTAGAAGAATATAACCAATCCTAGAAAAATATAACCTATCCTAGAAAAATGTAACCTATCCTAGAAAAATATAACCTATCCTAGAAAAATGTAACCTATCCTAGAAAAATATAACCTATCCTAGAAAAATACAACGTATCCTAGAAGAATATAACCTATCCTAGAAAAATATAACGTATCCTAGAAGAATATAACCTATCCTAGAAAAATATAACCTATCCTAGAAAAATGTAACCTATCCCAGCCAAATATAACCTATCCTAGAAAAATATAACCTATCCTAGAAAAATGTAACCTATCCTAGAAAAATGTAACCTATCCTAGAAAAATGTAACCTATCCTAGAAAAATGTAACCTATCCTAGAAAAATGTAACCTATCCTAGAAAAATGTAGCCCATCCTAGCCAAATATAACCTATCCTAGAAGAATATAACCTATCCTAGAAGAATATAACCTATCCTAGAAAAATGTAACCTATCCTAGAAAAATTTAACCTATCCTAGCCAAATATAACCTATCCTAGAAGAATATAACCTATCCTAGATGAATATAACCTATCCTAGAAAAATATAACCTATCCTAGAAAAATGTAACCTATCCTAGAAAAATGTAACCTATCCTAGCCAAATATAACCTATCCTAGAAGAATATAACCTATCCTAGAAGAATATAACCTATCCTAGAAAAATGTAACCTATCCTAGAAAAATGTAACCTATCCAAGAAAAATGTAACCTATCCTAGAAAAACGTAACCTATCCTAGAAAAATATAACCTATCCTAGAAAAATATAACCTATCCTAGAAAAATGTAACCTATCCTAGCCAGATATAACCTATCCTAAGCACCGAAACTTCTAACCAAACTTAACCTAACCCTTGCACTGGTGAAACTCGTATCACAGATACGGTCATTAGGCATCCTTACGAGTAGTGATGTACCGATGTATCGGTATCGGTAGTATCGGCCATTTTTAGTGGTATCGGTATCGGTATCGGCAAAATCTGGCCGATACTTTACCGATACTTTCCAAAAGTACGTATTTTATCCTTCAAATGAAGGTCATAAATCATGAAAGTAAAAGTATTTAACCTAATAATACCCGTTGTGTGTTTATTAATATATTTATTTGGTGTCCGCGTTGTGTGAGTTTGCGGTATCATGGATACCGAATTCCTCAGTGTAACATTAAAAGATGGCATTTCCGTGCATTTAAATATTTCACATTTTATCAGGATAGGTTTTGTTAGGATAGGATAGGTTAGCTTAGATTAGAATAGGCTAGGTTAGCACAGGTTAGGTAATACTGTCAGAATTTTTTCTTGGGTCCGCCTAGCTTAACGATGACATTGTCCATGGAATCTCCGCGGGTCCTGCTACTATCTAATAATACCCTTGGTTTATTTGGAGTCCGCTTCTTCCATTTTCTTTGTCACGCTCATGAGGAGAGTTATAGTGACCGTATCTGTGATACGAGTTTCACCAGTGCGTAAGAACAAGAATATTTTTCATCACGAGCGCTGTTAGGATGAATACATTCGTTGGGCACCACATCTGTAAAATTTGTTCAAGAAAGTTAGTGAGTCCCGTAATTTTTGACGGGCTGTGCGTACTTGTAATCAAATAAAGAACCTATTCATACCTAGTAAATTAGATAGCTAACTGTTGAATTATAGCGTTCAATCAGGCCCGCTAATTGAATTCACTACTTTGAATTCCCGATGAGTCACGGTCATAACTTTAAGCTATGTAAAATGAATAGTTAAACCCTGTAGCTACATAAAATTTTTATACTTTTACGACTTAACCTTTATAGTTTGACCTAATATCCATTTCTTAAAGTATCTGACAGACTAACAAAAACCAAACCAATTTAATAAAGTTGATGGTGCATTTGAAAGTTTTTGTGAATTTAATATAGAAATTGACAAAAAATTCTATTTTAATTTAGCTTGTAAATCGCCAAATATTACAAAGCTAATAATTTATTTTAACTTAGCATGCATATCACCGTTCATTGCGAATCTTGCATTATTCCTCTATGTTAAGGTGTTTGAACAATTCACGAACAATCTTATAGTTCAATACATCTGAACGGGTCAGTTGATTGCTTTCATCGCAACTTGATGAATTTAAAAACGAGGAAAATTCCAATGAACTTAATCGTATTTACTAGGAATACGTTTCGGAGTCCAGCTCCATCATCAGTTCGTAAAATTAAAATTCATTACGACTACAATATAAGAAAAAATAAAATGTTGGATACAGTCATTAAAGAAAATCACGAAAACAAAAAAAAATCAAAACATGTCCCAGAGAAAGTAAAATCGACAAGATCTACTTACAATTTGCAATGGGTAGGAACTGTCAGAATTGTTGAGGGCCGGTTTTCGTTTAAAAATATGTAGCGACTCTGAAATTCTGAGGTCACATGTAGTTGAAGCCGAATCTAAGGTTTTGAAGTCCGCAGAGGATATCGGTTCAGTGCATTTTACTGCGTGATTACGTACGAATTGTGCGAATTCATTCCCCGTGCGGAAGCTTCAACCTCGATGTTCGGCCATCCTGATATGAAAATTTTGTGCCGTAATGCCAACGTACGATGATGTGCACTGCACACAACTGTAAGAATAAATCAGAAAGGCTCTTTTTCCATCTAAAGCGTATCCTTGCACCGGAATTGCATAATTTTATGGTTGCTTCATTTTTCCGGTACAAGGATATGCTTCCGATGGAGGTGCTAACCTCGATCTCTGATTTATTTTTAACAGTTATACAGTTGTGTGCAGTGCACATCATCGTACGTCGGCATGACATCACAAAATTTTTATAACAGAATGGTCGAACATTGGGGTCGAAGCTTCCGCGCGGGGAACTAATTAGCTTACTCTTCACACTCCGCAGTACGTAATCACGCAGTAAAATGCAACTAAATCTTAGATTCGGCTTCAACTGCATGTGACCTCAGAATTTTAGAGTTGCTACATATTCTTAAACGAAAACCGGCCCTCAACAATTCTGATAGTTCCTACCCATAACAAATTGTAACAAAATAGTAACCTTGTCGATTTTAGTTTTTCTGGGACATGATTTAATTTTATTTTTATTTTCTTGATTTCCTTTAATGACTGTATCCAACATTTTGCTTTATCTTTTATTGCAGACATAATGATTTGTAAATTTACGAACTGATGATGGATCTGGACTCCGAAACGTATTCCTAATAAATATGATCAAGTTCCTTGAAATTGTCGTTTTTAAATTCTTCATCTTATAGATGGTTGCGTGTTTGCGGATATTTTCTGTTTCGGGGCTTACCGAATTTTAATATTTTCTTTCGCCAAAGTATGTACTCGTATTTGGTGTGAATAACACAAAAATGACAATCCTTTTTTGGAGAAACTATTGTTTTGGTCTACTTTTGGAGCCAGTTGCTATTATAGCTAGTCTACATTACGTTGCAATACGATTAGAAACAAATATCTATTGAATAGATTTCATTTTGTTGTTTTTCTCAACAATATAGTTAACATAGTAAGAGCATTTTATTTTTCACAATCGGAAACTTTTTGTCAATATTTTTGTATTATTAGATATATAAGGAAATAATTTTATTATAACTCCCATGTATAGGAGTTATAATGGTTTTATTTTAATACAAGTGTGCACGGCCCACCGAAAATGGGATTCAATACTTTTCATGAACAAATTTTCAAGATGTTGATGATAAACAAATTCAGTATATCCATCCTAACAGTACCCGTGATGAAAAATATTTTCGCACCGTTGAAACTCGTGAATGACAGAGAAATGGAAGAAACAGACACCAAACAAATAAACCAAGGGCAAGGGTATTATTAGGTAGCAACATGACCCATGGAAATGCCGAGGACAATGTCATCGTTAAGCTAGATGGACCCATGGAAGAATTCCGTCAATATTGTCTAACTTATGCTATCCTAATTCTATGTCGTGACTCGCACCGCCGCAAAGCACGTTCACGACGCGAAGGCCTAGCGATCGTCATTACATGGTAGCAACTGCGGTTCTTGTAGACCCTACACCACTAATGCGTTGTCCACTGTTGCCAATACGTAGAACGGAAAGTCGGGTAGGTTTAAAATGTTTATGCCGAACACATATGTACAAGAACACACAAAGCTCTCTTGACTCGGAGTTCCCCTCCGGTGACAAATCACCATTACTCAAAAATGATTACTTCGGGCACAGCTATTCACCAAATTACTATATTCAATTTAATGTCTTTTAATTATTCAATATGGCCTGAAAGCTGCACAGAAGCGACATAGTTAGGAAAATGCGTAAATTACGGCGATCACAACAACCTATCCAATACTACTAACCTATCCTGATAAAATTTCAAACTTATCATTGCATGTACAAACGATCTTTCAATGTTACACTGAGGAATTCGGTCTCCGTGATACCGCAAACTCGGACATCCTATGTTTCTTAAGAAGCGGACACCAAACTAATACATAAACTAACATACAACGGGTATTATTAGGTTAGATGATTGTAAAAGTATCGGTATCGGTAGTAGTATCGGTCAAAGTATCGGTATTTTCAAGTATCGGAGTATCGGTATTGGCCAAAAAATGGATATCGGTATCGGCCAAAAAAATGGTATCGGTACATCACTACTTACGAGTGTCACAGATGCACAGACCAACTGCCCAAGCACAATTTCCATATAGCTAATTACTGAAAGCATAATGGACGGATTAACTAAAGAAGGAAAAATCATAATTATTAAATGATGAATTATCTCAAGAAGGCAGTCTAAATACTAAGCTTTGTGACTGACCTGGACTAAGGTCTCCCGCACATAATGCGGCTGGTGAGGCCTGGCCAGCACGTACTGCAGCACATACTGCCGTAGCTGGAGTTTGTCTTCTGAGGTGAGCTCGCTCCATTCTCGTATGATGCCCACACGCAGGAGTGAGGCTGCTTCAAATAACAGGTACGGCACCTGGCTGTTTTCTAAAAAATTTAAAAAGTTAAACTGAACATTTGCGGAAACTACTAAATTAACAAAACAAAAGCCTATGCAGAATACTACAAGACCTAAAAACATAACAAATTGCATAGGATTGAACATTAAATATCAAGGCAGTTTTAAAGCCCTAAACACACATAGATATAACTGAAGATCCACGCCTTATTTCATTTCTTTTCTACATCAAATCTATACTCTTAGTATGGGAAGTGTCATTAAAAAAACATTTTTGATCTAAACTATTGTACTCATCAATTTCATCATTAAAAGTATCTAGCTAGGTATGATGCTTTGAACCAAACCCTCTAAGGATTCCACCAATGACACTACAGCAAAAATGAATGAAAGACAAAATAACCTCAAACAGATTTGTGCCAACTCGCAATTACTGGCTTACCTAAAATTTCCCGACACAGGTTAAAAGGATTCTTAGTTTGTCGTAGCTGAAGAAAAACTTGCTCTGCTTCATGCCTTTGCTCACTGGTCACCACATCTGGAGGTGCCTGTAAAAAATAACTAAATTAAATAGCTGGAATAAAATTAACCACATGTAGTCATAGACCATTTCAAATCCATACCATGGTGCCTTGGGATGCACGTGTGGCTAGTAACAATCAATTCAGGTTGATACTAACACACAAAATTTTGTCCAACGTTTGAGCTTTCACTTGAGTAACAAATGGCATTGGTTGCACAATGCATTCCCTGCCACCAGGCTCTTTTCAAAGAATAATGTTCACTCACAAAATCAACATCTCTGTATTTATTGGTGACTTCCAATATTTTTTAGAGTTGTACATCAAGAACTTCTGTAAGGAATGATGTCATGGAGAAGTAAAAGAGTCCCAGATAGATAGAATACATGTGAATTATTACTGTTGCACAAGAGTAGCCTCAATGGCAAGGAATAATTGAAAAACTTATAAAGACTTATTTCTTTGGCAGACACAGTAGAAGATTTGTCCTAGATTGAATGAAATGATGACAAGCAGAGCAGAAGAACAGGAAGTGATGGGCAATGAACAGATTAATTTTAGTAGAGATGAATATGAGATAGACAATAAGTCTGGTTTCTTGCAATAAAAAATTAGGAAGAGAAAGAAAAAATATATTTAGCTTACTTAAACCTGAAAAAGCCTAAGATAGAGTACACTGTTTGAGGTTTTCAAAACCCTAAAAATGTGGTGCCATAGTGCTCATTCTGCCTTATATGCAGCAATTAGGCAGCTTGCTTGCATTGTAATACATGCAGCTTCTAAAAATAACTTTTTTGACTTGAAGAATGCCTAATGACCGTATCTGTGATACAACTTTCACTAGTGCACAAGTACAAGAATATTTGAATCTTGGATGCTATCAGGATATATATATTTGTTTGTCATCCACAGGGGGAGAATTTATATGAGGAAATATTGAATCTTGTTATTTCTGATGGGCCATTTACATTAGTACATGATAAATCTCATCTTTGGGTTGGATTGCAGAAATATCTTATATTCAAAATCCTGCATTGAAAAACTTCTGTGGAAATTAAGTATTTTAATGTAACTAGTGCAGCATCTACAAAAAGACTACATACCATAATGTTTAATAAATCATAAAAAAATTTAATTTGTTAATAATTACATAAATAACATTGTTATCTAACTAGTGATGGCTAAGTGATGAGTGCATTATCACTGTATCTGTGATACAGGATTCACAATCTCTTCAATTTTCCCATTAAACATGCCTATCACATGCCAATAATTTGAACACAGATTTAGCCCCATCCTAAGTAATAAAATTGATTTCACTCATATACTGAAACAAAACTTTTCTATAAAATTGTGTGGCGCTTATTAATGAGAGTCTTAGAAGATTTTCTTTCTCTTTTCTGTATCTACAACTGGAAAATTTAAGACATAGCATCAATTAAGATTTTTTTTAACTGTTCAAAACAATTCTGTAGGGCAGGCTTTACTCACATCCAGATCATGTTCTTCTTACATTCCAAGATAATCTTTTCAGGCTGACTGCACCATTGTCCAGCAGCAAAAAGATTATTAGATAACATTCAAGACAAACAAATAAATATAGTCGCGAGTTGCACTGAGTATTTTGAAATAGCCCTTACATCAACCCACAGTAACTTTTGTTCAATTATTAAAATTATTTATATATAAATATTGCAAACATAATCATTCAAATGATATACATACAAATATAATATGAAAATATACAAGTCAACTGATTTTCAAATTATTAGATGCATCTGTGCCAAAAATACTACATAGAAATGAAGACTTAGACTAATTAATATTTAGTTTATTAGATAAAATTTTCTTGGCAGAGATGGTTGAAAATATTAGATGTAACCTCATAAGTTAGTGTAAAGTTAACAATAAGTATAAGTTACCTAAAGACAATTTAATGTAAAAATATCTCATTAACTAAAGAACTGTTAAAGCAAGTGAATCTATCATTTTGAATAAGCATTAATTTTTATCAATAATCATAGGGAGAAAATAGGTTAATATGCAGTTCAAGTCTTTCACGAAAATTGAAAATTTCATTCTAAAGAATCACTAAAGGAACACATTTAAAAACGTTTTACATGAATGACATTCTGCTCAATGATGCATTTTTTTCGAGTTTTTCAACATTAAAATTTTTGTCTTCCATAGCAGTTCAATTCATTTGCGCGCTTGAGCTGGAGCTGTTGGAGTATTTTTGGGTACTTTGTAATTTATAATTAGCCAACCCTGCAGAGCCTGAACCCATCTCTAGGAAGTTTTAGTTAATAACACAATAAAGGTTATCACCTAAAAATACGAGCGGGACTGGAATAGTGTATACTGAAATCTACGGTATTCACTCCTACGGTATTGCTAATGTTCTACGATAGCTGCCATATTGATACTGATGTCAACTGCAAATAGATTTCAGTATTCACTATCCGAGTCCCGCTAATATTTATGGGTGATAACCTTTATTGTGTTATTAACTAAAACATCCTAGAAATGGGTTCAGGCTCCGCAGGGTTGGTTAATCATAAATTACTAAGTACCCAAGCGTATTCTAATGGTTGAAATGCAAAACGCAACTGCTATAGATGACAAAATTTCAAAACTTGAAAAACTCAAAAATAATGCATCAGCAAGCAGAATGTCATTCATGTAAAACGTTTTTAAATGTGTTCCTTTAGTGATTCTTTGGAACATAATTTTTAATTTCTGTGAAAGGCCTAAACTGCATATTGACCAAAAACTTGAAGTCATTCAATGATTGATGTAAATTACTTTAGGTGTTTACTTTTTTTGTCCTCTAATCCTGAAACAACATCTTATTCATGGTATACTCTCTCAATGTTCAAATTCAATACATATTTATGGTATACTTTAAATGTTAAAATTCGATACATATTTATAGTATACTTTTAATGTTATATATTTATTAACACATTGACTATGTTTGTGTGGCTCAGACGGTTGGATCTGTTAGGGTGTCAGTTCCTTTCTAAAAAGTAGGAAAAATATAATTGCAGCATAAAATTTTACCTTGTATATAATAATTTTGGAAAAAGTAGTGAAACAATTGAAATACCATTCATTTATGCCATGATGCAAATGAGAAATTTACCTAGTAGTAAACATATGCCCCAATATGTAGTCAACCATGTAAAAAGCATCAGTTAATGTGAAGGAGATGCAACTAATAAATTTTTGAAACTTTGTTACCTAAAACGTATCAAAATTAGATCAAAATGAACAACTTTTCATCAATGCACTTTTTGGGGCAATTGAGTATTTAACGAGTTATAGCGGTAAATTACTGACAGCAACTCTAGTGTTTGAAGCGGCAAGTAATTCAAGGAGCGCGTCGGACGGCAACACTGCAATGCTGTCTCGCTTCCAGCGCGCTCGTCATCAAAGACCAAACCTACCGCTATATCTTGTTAAATACTCATTTACCGCAAAAAGTGTATAGAAGAGAAGTAGTTTATTTTGATGTTATAACCATGATTCAAGCAACAAAAATTCTAAAATCAATTAGTAGAAGTGTATTCCATCACATTCATCATCAAAGATGAAAAATAACATACAGCTATAACTCGTTAAATACTCATTTGCCCCAAAAAGTGCATAGAAGAAAAATTGCTTGTTTTGATATAACTACCATGTTACAGGCAATAAAATTTTTAAAATTGATTAGTTTCATTTCCTTATCATTAACCAAAGCATCATTAAAGGTTTCAATTGCAGTGAAAAGAGATAGGAATAAATGCAAACATATTATCATGAGTGAAAAAAGGCATTTAAAATAATTAAAACTGAGAACTTATGTTTTGTTTCAACACTCAAATACTTATGCTATTACAGCAGCCCTAACTTTTGATTAATTAAAATATTCAACTATAATTAAAGATTAAACTTGGCCAATCATTAACCATGACTTGCTCTAAATATTGACTACATACCATTGTTTCATCCAGTCCCAATAACCTTCTAACAGGCAATGCTAGGTTTTCTAATGGGTTACGCAGATCAATACATAAACACTTGATGAAGGAAAAAAAATGAATTGTAGGTCAAAAAGTTAGGTCGATGTGAAGTTTCATGCAATCACGGAAAATAATAATGCCGATCCCAGGAATCACTAAAGGAACACATTTCAGAACGTTTTACAAGAATGACATTCTGCTCTCTGATGCGTTATTTTTGAATTATTGAACTTTAAAGTTGGCCGTCGCGCGCCCAAGGAAGCGAGCGTAATTTAATTAAAAATGGAAGCTAACCCCCTATTACAAACGTAAAGAGGTTGGGTCGTGAGGGGGAGGCACAGTTCTTCTAGTGAAAATGATAAATAAAGCTTCTAACCCACCCATTAGGGTGACAACCGCAACCTTGTTGACATCGGGTCCAAAATGGCGGCGCCCATGGTGGTCGCCATGTTAGTTGGCCGTCGTGCGGTCGTCACCCTAATGGGTGGTTTAGAAGCTTTATTTATACTTTTCACTAAAAGAACTGTGGCTACCCCTCACGACCCAACCTCTTTACGTTTGTAATAAGGGGTTAGCTTCCGTTTTTAATCAAATTACGCTCGCTTCCTTGGGCGCGCGACGGCCAACTTCAAAGTTCAATAATTCGAAAATAACGCATCAGAGAGCAGAATGTCGTTCTTGAAAAACGTTATTAAATGGGTTCCTTTAGTGATTGTTTGGAATATTATTATTAATTTCCGTGATTGCATGAAACTTCACATCGACCAAAAGTTAAGGCTAAAATCTTCAGTAATAGAACAAAGATTATTTGAAAGCATAAGTCATACACTTTAATTTGCTAACATCAAGACGGTAAATGTAAAGGACTTGACCATAATTGATATTCGAATTTTCGATGCCTCAATGATGCTAATCACATGAATATAAACAAGTTTTCTTCAATGCACTTTCCGGCGGAAATGAGTATTTTAAAAGTTATGGCGTTAAATGAGTTACCGGAACTCCATAGTGCATCACCCTATTACAAACGTAAAGAGGTTGGGTCGTGAGGGGTAGCCACAGTTCTTTTAGTTTTATAATTTTCACTAAAAGAACTGTTGCTACCCCTCACGACCCAACCTCTTTACGTTTGTAATAAGGGGTTTGCTCTTCGTCGGCTTGGTTGGCGCGCGGGAACGCCTGTTTACTTTCACGTCGGACCGCGCGGTATATTTTTCCCCACCTCAAACACTGGAGTTACGGTAACTCATTTAATGCCATAACTTTTAAAATACTCGTTTCCGCCGGAAAGTCCATTGAAGAAAACTTGTTTATTTTCATGTGATTAACATTATTAAGGCATCGAAAATTCGAATATCAATTATGGTCAAGTCCTTTACATTTACCATCAAGACTAGTGATTTTTGCTATATTAACTAATTTACAGAGGTACCTAACTTAGAACCTACCAAAAATTTTGAGCCTAGACATAATTGTTTATAATTTGAAAATGTAGTTTTTGTCAACCCTAATATTTGTTTGCTATAACTTAGTTATAATGTTTAAAAAAAAAAAGAGATTTGTACACTTGATAATTAGGTTATTTAAAAATTTTTAAATTTACTTCCCTTCAAACATTAGAATCACCATCGATCAAAACCACTAAAACTGAACCGGCAAGAGGTAGAAAGCATATGCACTATGATGAGATCGGAATCCAAAGTGCATATAATTAGTTTGAGCAAATGATGCATAACCTGTTATAATGACAATAATTTCAATTCAAAGCTTACCATCATTATGTCAGCTGCTTTTTCTAGACGATCCATTTTGACTTATTATTTGATAAACACAGAAATAAAAAATATCAGCTGACCGAGTACCAGTCCCTTGTCTCGACATCCATCAGTTTGTTTACCTCGGAAGTGCTGCCATCTGTTGTGAACAAGCAACGAACGGCAAAGTTCATACAATCGACCAAAACATATAAATATTGTACCTATACCCCGAAAACATAATTGATGAAAAATATTTTGCATTATATCTATCATTAGTACGCAATTAATTCAGTTCAAAGCTAAAAATTTGTTCGCTTAGCACCAAGTTAACAATTTATTTCCACACGCATAACCTTGGTAAAATTATTAACTAGAATTATATCGATGGAATGGAAACTATTCGTAGGTTCAAGCTCAAAAACTCTTTAGGCTCCCCATGAAAGCCTTATTTTACATTTACAACTCCATTTAATCTAGGACACTTAACTTGAACGTACAATAGATTGGCCGAAAAATTGACCGGCTAGCCATTTTAGAGAACCCATCTAAGATCCTTCGCGAATTACCCTGACAAAAAGGGTAATTTCTAAACTATAAAACGTACAATCTTGAAATTAGTACCAAATTAATGGGCGTGACGAGTACAACATATTTATGTAATTAAAAAATTTTTTACGCCCCTGTGGGGGGCAGGAAGAGAGCCTCTCGTGGCCCCTCAATACTCGGCCGATTTTCTCTATAACGCTCATTTTGTACGAGTCGTAATTTCTAAAGTATTGCACCTAAAAACTTGAAATTAGTCTCATTATAAAGATCGATTCATTCTCCAACTCTGAGTGTATAATAAAACTGTCATACGCTCCCTGGAGGAAGATGAAGAGCAAGTTTCTCCTAGCCTCTGAATGGTCGACCGATTTTTCAAAAGGCTCATTTTGTAGGAGTCATAATTTCTAAAGTATTGCACCTAAAAATTTGAAATTAGTCTCATTATAAAGATCGATTTATTCTCCAACTCTAAGTGTATAAAAAAACTCTCATACGCTCCCTGGAGGAAGATGAAGAGCAAGTTTCTCCTAGCCTCTGAATGGTCGACCGAATATTCAAAAGGCTCATTTTGTACGAGTCATAATTTCTAAAGTATTGCACCTAAAAATTTGAAATTAGTCTCATTATAAAGATAGATTTATTTTCCAACTCTGAGTGTATAATAAAACTCTCATACGCTCCCTGGGGGATGACAGAGAGCAAGGTTTCTCCGCCTTCTCCTAGCCTCGTAATCCGCGCTGCCGAAGTCCGCGCTCACCTAAGTTATGAAGTGCTGTTTGAATTCTTGTCCATAGCCTTGTCATTCTCCACATCGTGGGTCTTCGAATCCCGGAGGTGACGATATTTTTTTCTCAGTTGTAGAATAATCATTTACATGTGTCTTACTCATGTAGACTTTTTCTACGTAATCCCTCTCATTTGTTGTTAAATATGGTTCATCAATAAAATACAATAGAGGTGTCCGAACTGAAATTAATGCAGTTTCAAGTTTTGAAGACTTTTATAGCGTGATAGTTTTGTGCATCTAGTGATAGTTTTCTTGTTCTCTTCGACACATAGGCCTACCTATACGTACAAAAGTGTTCAAGTGAAAATACAGCTGTGAAGTTTGTATCAATTTCCGAAACATATGCATTCAGTGAAGTAATAATAAATTCCTCTGTTGTGCTGTGCCTGTTTATTAAAAAATGAGAAGAAACTCAACAAAGTAATCCCTCTAATTCCAGAAATCAAACGAATTCCCAAAGTTTGCATCATTATAGTGATTTCGCTTTCTGGACTTAGATAAGGGCAATCAAATCTGCAATCGACATTTAGAGATTATATACTGATTTGAATATTCCTGCAATACTTCGTTATTCAAAACCTAATACGAATGTTTGGTATTCTGGGATCTCCGAAATGAGAGGGATTAATTACGTAGAGGAAAATTATGATAATTTTTTTTCAATTTTTTTTTATTAATTTTCGTATTGAAATTTAGCGATATATTTCATAATATGTAGATGATTGAAGAAGTGAACAAATTTCTTATACTATTCTAATGATTATCATTATTCAGTAGTTACACCATGCGCAAAGTACCCCAAAGTGTAAGGAATGATACTTCCATGAATGAATTCCCAGAATATGACTCTGTGGACGGAAATCTGTACAATACTTATTGCGGGAAAACTGTTCGTTTATCGTGAAACATTATAAGAGTCTACACTGTTTTTGTCCAAATATCGGCTGAGACTTCATCTTTATTAATAACAAAGATAATCCTTTTGGTTCAGCATAAAGTTAACTAAAATTAACCATTTTCATCTACGGTAAAATCAAAGAAAGCTGGTAGCTCGCTTTGACTAAGTTCCCTTCTGTCAAGGTGTCGCGGGTTCGAATCCCATCGCTGCGCATCGATTTTTGCATGGCATCCAGTGAATATTTTCATGTTTTCTTCATTAGAAGCAAATGCATGATATTTTAAATATTGAAGACTATCGTAAAGAATCATTACTTTACGGTTCAATATTTTATATATCGCACAATATCCAATTAACTGAAGCCCTTCATTCAGCAGTCGCATGTTGCTTGCAAATAATTGCGAGGTACTGTGCATACGACACTCCGCAATCGCATATATCTAACCTGGAGCCGCATATTTTAAGCGCTGACAATTTCGCATACGCGTCCATATATGCATGTGTATATTAGCACAGCTTTAATTATAAGCATTATTAGGTTTCCTCAAAGCGTTACTGCAGAAGTAGAAAGTTAGTATCAAGTTCTTAGTTGGAAAAGTTATGCCAATTTGCCAATACAAAAAATCGCCAATACAAGCGCGCCCCAACGAGAGTGTTCTCAACTATCCGCAGTTTTGGGCAGCTGCGTCGCAACAAGTTGCGGCCGCAATTGCGATCGCAACATTTTCTGTTGCGGTTGCAACCGGTTGCGCCGCAATAATTTTTGGAAAGTTGCGAACCTGTTGCGATCGCAACAATTTTCGACGTGTCAGGCCACAACTCGCAACCGCAACATCACGATGTCAATTAAATTTGCAAAATAACTTCAATAAAGTTCAATACGCGTTTCATTCTCGTTTGAAACTAAACCGTACAGGGTACAACCCATCTGGCAACTGTTTATTATAAGCATTAGGCGATACAGTGAAACACATACACTTTGCTTACAGTATATAAGTATATTTTAATGTAACTCATTATATAACATATGTTATTAGGAATGATGTAAGTTGTCAGTGTAGAATTATGTGTTATACGGCAAATTTACATAGCTAGATGATGCGATTTGCCAATGTACTTCAAATCGACGATTTTATCTTGGCGTCTTTATGCAGCGGTCACTACCTAATGCCCTTACACGTTGACCGTTGCACGCTATACCAGTGACCGCTGCACGCTATACCAGTGACCGCTGCACGCTATACCAGTGACCGTTGCACGCTATACCAGTGACCGCTGCACAACCTGACGCCCAGCACAAAACTGAATGAAATGCGCGACCAGTAAAAGACGAGATATGAAGCTGAAAATTTCCCTGGTTAAATTTCTTACGACAGGAAACAAGAGCAACAAGTGCTGGAGTGTGTCCGATTCACTTCGCTTTCTTGTGACACCCTAAAATAAAATGAATTTCATTTTTTACTAATAATAATGAGAAGGTACTTAGCTAGTAGCTATATTTTGATAGGAGTTCCGTAATATATAGCAAATAAATTAGAAAACAGAAAAGTGCAGAACATTTGTATTGCCTATATGACGCATAAAGAAAAACCATGCATATGCTCCTGTAATATATGATATTCCTCTGCTTTTTGTTATTCCACTCCTGTGATTTTAATACTGGTTCGTGATCTCGATGTGACAATGTCTATGCACTGTAATGACGATCAACGTTGCCTCTCAAAAATGTTTCAGCCAATCATCGACTTGTTTCAACGAACTTCTCTTCGTTTTTTCCATCTCATCCGATTTCTTTACGACGTTGAAGAAGTCATCTTCGTCATCTACGTCCTCGGCACTGCTCCCCTAAGCTGAAATACCATTTTCCGATCTGTCATTAAGATGGGCGATTAGTTTGTTGTTATTACCTCCACTCTTTGCACTTCGTTTAGCCATTTTAGCTTAAAATGTGGATGCAGAGAGGAGTATTATTATTTAGAGGAGATTATTATTAGAGGAGATTATTATTATTAGTAAAAAATGAAATTCATTTTATTTTAGGGTGTCACAAGAAAGCGAAGTGAATCGGACACACTCCAGCACTTGTTGCTCTTGTTTCCTGTCGTAAGAAATTTAACCAGGGAAATTTTCAGCTTCATATCTCGTCTTTTACTGGTCGCGCATTTCATTCAGTTTTGTGCTGGGCGTCAGGTTGTGCAGCGGTCACTGGTATAGCGTGCAACGGTCAACCTGTAAGGGCATTAGGTAGTGACCGCTGCATAAAGACGCCAAGATAAAATCGTCGATTTGAAGTACATTGGCAAATCGCATCATCTAGCTATGTAAATTTGCCGTATAACACATAATTCTACACTGACAACTTACATCATTCCTAATAACATATGTTATATAATGAGTTACATTAAAATATACTTATATACTGTAAGCAAAGTGTATGTGTTTCACTGTATCGCCTAATGCTTATAATAAACAGTTGCCAGATGGGTTGTACCCTGTACGGTTTAGTTTCAAACGAGAATGAAACGCGTATTGAACTTTATTGAAGTTATTTTGCAAATTTAATTGACATCGTGATGTTGCGGTTGCGAGTTGTGGCCTGACACGTCGAAAATTGTTGCGATCGCAACAGGTTCGCAACTTTCCAAAAATTATTGCGGCGCAACCGGTTGCAACCGCAACAGAAAATGTTGCGATCGCAATTGCGGCCGCAACTTGTTGCGACGCAGCTGCCCAAAACTGCGGATAGTTGAGAACACTCTCGTTGGGGCGCGCTTGTATTGGCGATTTTTTGTATTGGCAAATTGGCATAACTTTTCCAACTAAGAACTTGATACTAACTTTCTACTTCTGCAGTAACGCTTTGAGGAAACCTAATAATGCTTGTAATTAAAGCTGTGCTAATATACACATGCATATATGGACGCGTATGTGAAATTGTCAGCGCTTAAAATATGCGGCTCCAGGTTAGATATATGCGATTGCGGAGTGTCGTATGCACAGTACCTCGCAATTATTTGCAAGCAACATGCGACTGCTGAATGAAGGGCTTCAGTTAATTGGATATTGTGCGATATATCAAATATTGAACCGTAAAGTAATGATTCTTTACGATAGTCTTCAATATTTAAAATATCATGCATTTGCTGCTAATGAAGAAAACATGAAAATATTCACTGGATGCCATGCAAAAATCGATGCGCAGCGATGGGATTCGAACCCGCGACACCTTGACAGAAGGGAACTTAGTCAAAGCGAGCTACCAGCTTTCTTTGATTTTACCGTAGATGAAAATGGTTAATTTTAGTTAACTTTATGCTGAACCAAAAGGATTATCTTTGTTATTAATAAAGATGAAGTCTCAGCCGATATTTGGACAAAAACAGTGTAGACTCTTATAATGTTTCACGATAAACGAACAGTTTTCCCGCAATAAGTATTGTACAGATTTCCGTCCACAGAGTCATATTCTGGGAATTCATTCATGGAAGTATCATTCCTTACACTTTGGGGTACTTTGCGCATGGTGTAACTACTGAATAATGATAATCATTAGAATAGTATAAGAAATTTGTTCACTTCTTCAATCATCTACATATTATGAAATATATCGCTAAATTTCAATACGAAAATTAATAAAAAAAAATTGAAAAAAATTATCATAATTTTCCTCTACGTAATCCCTCTCATTTCGGAGATCCCAGAATACCAAACATTCGTATTAGGTTTTGAATAACGAAGTATTGCAGGAATATTCAAATCAGTATATAATCTCTAAATGTCGATTGCAGATTTGATTGCCCTTATCTAAGTCCAGAAAGCGAAATCACTATAATGATGCAAACTTTGGGAATTCGTTTGATTTCTGGAATTAGAGGGATTACTTTGTTGAGTTTCTTCTCATTTTTTAATAAACAGGCACAGCACAAGAGAGGAATTTATTATTACTTCACTGAATGCATATGTTTCGGAAATTGATACAAACTTCACAGCTGTATTTTCACTTGAGCACTTTTGTACGTATAGGTAGGCCTATGTGTCGAAGAGAACAAGAAAACTATCACTAGATGCACAAAACTATCACGCTATAAAAGTCTTCAAAACTTGAAACTGCATTAATTTCAGTTCGGACACCTCTATTGTATTTTATTGATGAACCATATTTAACAACAAATGAGAGGGATTACGTAGAAAAAGTCTACATGAGCAAGACACATGTAAATGATTATTCTACAACTGAGAAAAAAAATATCGTCACCTCCGGGATTCGAAGACCCACGATATGGAGAACGACAAGGCTATGGACAAGAATTCAAACAGCACTTCATAACTTAGGTGAGCGCGGACTTCGGCAGCGCGGATTACGAGGCTAGGAGAAGGCGGAGAAACCTTGCTCTCTGTCATCCCCCAGGGAGCGTATGAGAGTTTTATTATACACTCAGAGTTGGAGAATAAATCGATCTTTATAATGAGACTAATTTCAAATTTTTAGGTGCAATACTTTAGAAATTATGACTCGTACAAAATGAGCCTTTTGAAAAATCGGTCGACCATTCAGAGGCTAGGAGAAACTTGCTCTTCATCTTCCTCCAGGGAGCGTATGACAGTTTTATTATACACTCAGAGTTGGAGAATGAATCGATCTTTATAATGAGACTAATTTCAAGTTTTTAGGTGCAATACTTTAGAAATTATGACTCGTACAAAATGAGCGTTATAGAGAAAATCGGCCGAGTATTGAGGGGCCACGAGAGGCTCTCTTCCTGCCCCCCACAGGGGCGTAAAAAATTTTGTAATTACATAAATATGTTGTACTCGTCACGCCCATTAATTTGGTACTAATTTCAAGATTGTACGTTTTATAGTTTAGAAATTACCCTTTTTGTCAGGGTAATTCGCGAAGGATCTTAGATGGGTTCTCTAAAATGGCTAGCCGGTGAAAAATTGTTTATCGTGAGAGGCCCAAATATTATAATTTTTTGATTTATCATAACATTTAATACCGAAAGTGAAGATTTCATGTTCAAAAATAAATTCAGAATTATTTCTATTTCAGAATAAGCTTTCCATTGAAACCATCGAATAGAGAGGAGGCAGGTATTTCTTAATTCATCAATACCATAGTCCTATTCCTAAAATCAATGAATTTTCACTCAATTACGTAAAAACATTAATTTCACCTATAGAAACATATATTTCACCTATAGCAACTTTTTAATACTGTTTTACTTGGGATTCTGTTTACCAGAAAAATATTCCTGATTTTTCGAAAATAGGCTGAGTTTTCATTCATGAAAGGGAAATAAATCACATTTTTGATTGCGAGGTTGCTGAAAATTAAACAACACTCTGAAAAAAAAACTATCGTTTTACTCAATCAAAGAAGTTTCCATGTCCTGCATCATCATCAGTTTTATAACTAACATTGATCCAGATCTCAATCATTTGAATAGACTGCATCCAAACCTAAATGAAACTGGGAATTGTAAATACCTAAATATTAAAGAATTCAATGAATTGGTGAGAAAAACCTGTAACGATTTTTCAATATTATGTTGGAACTGTAGGTCCGTTTATCCGAAAATAGATGAAATATCTTGTACTATCACTGAGCTAAACAGCAATTTTGATGTTTTCAGTTTCACCGAAAGTTAGCAAGATGACTCGACCAAAGACATAATTCAAATTCAGAACTATAATAGCCATCATTCACTCCGAAATAACAAACGTGGTGGTGGCACCAGTACGTAAATATCTAAACGCATATCATCGAAAATCATTTTAAGTGCAACTATAAATCGTGAACATATTGAGACTCTATTTATAGAACTAACGAAAAATGGTAAGCGGATTCTACTTGGGACTGTATAAAGGCCCCCAACAGCTTGTAACGTCTCTTGTGCGCAGCCACCTTAACAAGTGGACTCAACTCCCCGAATTAACGGGCCCTACGGCACACAAATTTACCGGGAACCCATCTGGGGCCGGTAACGCTGAAATTTAAGATAATTAAGGACAAGCGGAGCGTCATTAGCGGGAGTCTCACCTGAAGATCTTCGAAAACAATGTTCAGGCGAACACTCTTCACTGTCGCCGGCTGTCAAGAACCCAAGAAGTCCCTGGTAGCGAGGGCAGAATGCCGAGTCTCGCGGAGCACACGAGAAGAAGGTGCGCACGCGTTCACGGCTGGTTTCAATCTGAGGTGGCCGACTTCTGTCGCCACACTCCTTAGCTTGCTCGAATCCGTCGCGATGGCTTAGGACTCGAACAAGAAGATCAGACGAACGTTTTAGTATATAAATTTACATTTGTCGCCGTAGACGTGAGGAACCCCCGCCATTGCTCCGCTTAGGCGTAAAATTATCAGCGTTATTAATTTTAGGCTGATTAGAAGGAGCACAGCCTTTGCCCTTTATTGTGGAAGGCCTTTTTGTGCCTTATAAAGTCCGCAAAGGACCTCAGCGTTCGAGCAATGACTGGTATCTCGACACTCTTTCCTGAACGAGCTTCAAAGCATAATAACTCAGTTTAAAAAATCTCTATACAATGACATAATAATTTGCGGGGATTTCAACTACGATCTTCTACAATATGAAAGCTGTGAGCAAATCTCAAACTTCATAAATGTTCTTCAGTCTAACTCCTTCCTTCCAATCATCACGAAACCTACGCGTGTTACATCTGAATCTGCTACGTTGCTCGATAATATTTTTATGTTAGATCCGACTGATTTTCTTACAGGAATAATAATTTCTGACTTATCTGGCCATTTTCCGGTGTTTCTCATCAAAAAAATGTCTATAGTCCCTGTAACAGCCCAGAGGCTGAGACTTTTTCATATCGTTGTGTAAACGAATATAATCTGGGAACAATGCGAACTGTTCTAGAAAAATTAATGCCATCATTGGACATCTATGAACTGCTTAATAATGCAATTAACATTGATCAAGCAATACTAAATCTAACTGAAATTATAACGACCGCATACAACCAGTGTTGTCCAATAATCACCCGCACAATTATGCCGAATAATTGACAAAAGCCATGGATTACTGATGATATCGTGATCAATATAAAGAAACGTCAAGCTTACCTAGCCTTACTTTACGAAGGACGAACATCTAGAGTAACATATTACAGATTCAGGAATCATGTGACAAATCAAATACGGACATCGAAACAAAACCACTTCACGCGCAAATTTACTGAATACAAAACTGATATTAAAAAACTTGGCGCCTGCTAAATTCATGCTATAGACCGAATAATAATGCTACAAAAACAATTGAGTCCATCATTCACGAAAATATAAACTATCACGACAAACAAGATATTGCAACAGTGTTTAAAAACTTTTTTATAAATATAAGGAAAAATATCGCCGATAGTGTCATTAGTGAACCTACAGACCACCTGCAATACATGGACCATGTCCGTGAACACAACTCTTTATTTTTCACGCCATCTAATCCCTCCGATGTAATTACGCGCATAAACAACTTGAAAAACAAATCAAATGGATTAAATACATTCTCAGCTAAAGTTATTAAGGCTATAGCTGATATAATAGCACCGTGCATATCTAATATTATCAACCATTCACCTTCTCAAGGTTTCTTCACCAACTCTCTCAAAACTGCCAGAGTGACTCCTATTTTTAAAAATGGTGATAAAAATTGCATTAATAATTATAGACCTATCTCTGTACTGCCAATTATTAGCAAAATATTTGAAAAAATTGTGTATAAAAAAGTTTATTCGTATTTTGAACAAAAATCTTTTCTCTACGACAAACAATACGGTTTTCGCACTAAAAAATCAACGACACAAGCTATATTAAATCATTTACAGTACCTTTACTCTAATATAGATGAAGGGAAGCTTGTTTTCTCCGTTTTTCTTGACTTTCGAAAAGCATTCGATTGTGTGGACCATAACTCTCGAAACTACACTGTTATGGCATTCGAGGAGTCGCGCATGATTGGTTCAAATCCTACCTAACAAATCGGAAACATTACGTTGTCATTGACGACGCAAAATCATACCCATAGACAATTAGCCATGGAGTTCCACAAGGATCTGTCCTTGGACCTCTCCTATTTCTGATATTTATAAATGATATTAGCAAATCTACATGATTTTTCAATTTCATACTTTTTGCCGATGACAGCACGCTTTCTGCGGTCCTTCCGAACCAAATTCCCGCTATGATTGCGGGGAGTATAAATAATGAACTCCATAAGGTTTCATTATGGCTCAAAGCTAATAAAATAAGCCTCAACATCGATAAAACAAAATATGTTACATTCTCATACAAGAAAAATATATCTCTCCCACGCATAAAAATTGGCGAAGGTGAAATCGAAGAAACCAACTCATGCAAGTTTCTGGGCATCATAATAGATAAACATCTAACCTTTAACGAGCACATCGCTCATATTAGTTCTAAATTATCAAAATCCATCGGAATCCTGAATAAAGTTGAAAATAACCTGCCTGAAACAACTTTACAAATGCTCTACCGAACGCTAATTTTAGCAAATAAATTGGGATCGCAGTGTAAAGGATCAAGAAAAAGTACCGTTTCAGAAATCTATTTTCTTCTGCGAGCAAGTTATCAATAATTTTAAATTGTGCGGAGCTTCGCGCTTGGCGGCAATGGTACGCGTTGGGGGCAGGCTACACGAGCAGCCACCTCACTGCCCAGGCCCGCCGCTCGCCGCCCCTTCCTCGAGTCTCCAAGCACTGGAAATAAAGAATGAGAGTGAACATACAGGTACTTGATCCTTAATTGACTGAAAAAGAATTTACGTAATTAAATTTAGTTTGTTTGATGAGCCACCATCAAACGCGATCCATCAATATATTGCTCAGAATAATGTGTGATAATAGTTCGAGTCCTAAAGGAAATCTCCATGATATAAATGGCAGGGGTTCGGAAACTTTAGGGGTTTGGCAAGTCCGGCAAGCTTCCTCACCTCAAGGCATAACGCCACGAAGTGTAGATCCCCTGGTAGTGGATTTGCGTCCGCCTGTCCCCAGTCTGGTAAGTGGACGCAGCGTGGAAGTCCAGCGCCTCCAGCAGGTAAGTGTGGAGCAGCGTGGAAGTCAAGCGCCTCCAGCAGGTAAGTGTGGACCTATGGTGCTCCCCGTAGATTACGTAGGATATGGCATTAAATGAGCAGTTTACGCCGATGGTGGTGCCCGATTGGAGGTCTGCGAAAAGTCTGATTATTCGGTGCTAACGCACGCTCAAGTATACTTCTTATCGATCGTCAGTCGCTAAGAAGAACGGAAACTGCCGGGCCAAGAATTTGTTCCCTACATCCTGCCCTTTAAATCATGAAAATAATTTTACTAACCTGATGTTCTTAAATCTAGCTTAAATCTAATAGGCGAGCTGGCAGAAGAAAATAAACAAGGCAGCTCGCAGAACTAAGGCTAGAAATTCGTACAAATTTCACCATACCTGCAATACAGAATAGAAGCATGGCACGGAACTGATAAAAATAAAACCAATATAATTTTTACTCTTCAAAAAAGAGCCATCAGAGCGGTAGAGAATCTAGAATTTAACGCTCACACAAATGATTCATTCAAAACTTTACAAATACTTAAACTTTCGGATCTCTACAAAATCTCCATTTGCAATTTCATTTACAAAACATTATCAATTGATGGCGACAATAGCCTAAAACAATTATTAACTGCGAAAACTAGTCATCACGACCATTTAACCCGAAATAGAAGTAAATTAATGCTTCCTTATTATTCAAAGGCCCGGTCGCAACACAGTATCCTCTTCGTTTGAACTAAAACTTGGAACTCAATACCTGTGGAGATCCGTGATAGTAATTCTTACAAGGTATTCAAAAGAAATCTTGAGTCTCATTTCCTATCGAAATATTAGTCGTGTAAGATCACCAAGTCAAATCTTGTCTCCTACATGACTGTTTCCAATAATGTAATGTGCCATGGGTAATATCGCCGGTAGTCAGTCTACTGTTAAATCGTTTATCGAATGTACTGTTAAATATAGTCCATATGACCTATATTGTAAAATGAAATATCTGATATCGATTAAATTATCTCACTGATCAGTCTAATGCAAAACTAGGTTAAGTGATTTAGGTTAAACAGTATTGTACACCTTAGAATAACTTGATGGTAGGATGTCCCATAAGTCGCTGAACTTATTCGGGCCCACAGGTAGCTATATTCAAATTTGATCATTGTACTAGACTTAAGAAGAAACATTCTACCTCTGTATCTCCTGAGGTAAATAAATTGTTTAAAATTGTTTAAATACCTCACTATAAAAAATGAGAAATTATGAAGTTAAGAGGATAGGGACTTCCTATCTAAATCAGACAGGCACACTGAGCACAACTCCTCATTTATAATTTGATATTGCGACAAGACTCGGACTAGTTGTAATATTATTTACGCTTCACAGCGTAAACTATTCTCGAAATAGTGATTTCACTGTCGAAAACTATGTATTGTCTAAGAAATTGATTAGCACACTCGATTAGTAAGATGCCCTAGAAGTCACTGAACTTATTTGGGCCCACAGGTAGCTATACTCAAATTTGACCATTGTACTAGACTTAAGAAACATTCTTTCTCTGTATCACCTGTGGTAAATAAATTGTTTAAAAATTGTTTAAAATTGTTTAAATTAAGATATGAGAACATGTTGATACTCTTCTTTAATATGTATTTTTACCGTGAAAAAACAATAAACAATCCGAGCATGGATTGTTCCTCAAGGGGTTAACATCGTCACTCTCTCAATAACATGATAAGCCGCTACACGCCAATTAGCCCCCGACATGGTTAGACCATTAAACGCATCGTATGGCTTGTCTATTAGTAAACTTCGAATGGTTTGGCAATAAACAGTTTTTCACCTAATTTTTTCATGCTCCTATTTTCTATTCTGAATGTTTTTTTCCTTCATGCGCTCATTTGAAAATCTTTATGTATGTAGAAATGTCCTAATTGCCATGACAAGTTTGTAAGCCGATTTACCAAGTACACAAGTCACTAGCAACCTTGTTTCCACGCCGAGCATTTTTTCTTGGGTGACATCATATATATGTTAAGTTCTATTTATTCTAAATTGGCTTACAAGAGATAGAAAAGCATTTTTAGATCGAATCAAACTGCGGCATTTTGATTTGCTGCTGACTATTTTGTCATATATTATAGTCCGAGTTCATTTCAGTAAATCTTATTTCAGTTCTGAATCCAAAATAAGTCGATGTGATTCACTTTCACAGGGTTTAGTCTTTCCTTTCCGTTTTGTGCAAACATCAACTGGACCGATATGTTTATCAACAACGGACATTTGCATCACATTTCGGAGATAATGTACCTCTTTTCTTATTTAATTCCCTTATAGGACATTCATGCTTTTTCAATATTAACATCCTAAAATTTTCTAGTTAGGCTTGTATGGTCCAAAATATATTACTTCTTGCGCTCTTTAATATATTAAGAGCTTTACGACATCCCTATCTAGGTTTTTAATTTCACGTATATCTCCAATTATGTTGTACATGTCTTAATAGCCGTTGCTGAACAATCATTTTCATGTTTCTGACTCAAGTAGACTGTTTTGCGCCACTATCATTAGCATGGAAATATACTAAATTCGTCGCTAGATAAAAAAAGTTTTCGATTCCCGATGATTTGAATATTTGTTTATGCGTAGGAATGAGAATATAACTCTGAATTTCAACCTTGCTGCCAAATATGCAGCATTATTTTAATCCACCCGTTTTACTTCCAATAAATTTTTTATATCGCAAGTCCCTCAGTTCGTATTTTAATGTGTGCACCAAGAGTGTTAAACAATGCATCGTTATCGAAATTGGCGTTTTCTTTTATTATTGTAGTTACATATTTAATCAAATCTATATTAAGCAACATTAGGAATACATTGCTCTCAATCATTCATTTCGACTAGGGACGTGGGTATTACAATACCCATGCGAGTGTAGCATTCAAGAATCCTTATTTTAAGACATTTTATAAACCAAAGAGTTTTTTATCATCCATATTAAAAATAGTGTGTTTTTAAGGTTGAATTATTTCCGAATAGAAAGGAACTCGGACATAAGGATACCTGAAAACCTACCGAATAAATTCCCGGGATTGACATCTTTCTCCACTCAGATGTGATATCCGGCCACAATGTTACTCCATTTTATCCCACGTACACATGTCCGTATAATGCTGAAGAGTTGTATTGCTTCTTGACTATAACCTGATTTTTCGTAAAAATTTCTGTGAAGAAATTAAAAACCAGCTCATCAGCTCATTTTTAGGTTTTTCGAAGTCTTCTCTTCTTTTTAGTTTTTTTTATGCGAAAAATTTCTTAGGATTACAGTGAGCTCAGCTGTCATTTTCTGTGTAGTAGATGGTAGGTTGCTTCTATCTTTTATCTTATATATGTATTTTTTTCTAATATTTTATTTTCAATAAGTATATATATTAATATGTGTGTGTACGTGTGTAGGTATATATATATGTATCTACATAAATAGATATACATGTTTATATTTCATTTCTTTACGCAAAAACCATTCGGTTAATAAATTTTATTGCAATAGCGAAATGATTCAAAAATAGATCTATCACTTCCCCAGAGGGCGTTTCTGTGAATCGGATTAATGTCATATATAATTAATGAAATAAAGTGCAATTTGAGCATATGAATCGTAGTAAAATTATCTTTCTGTCCGTATGTTGTACAAGCTATGAATTTTGATATTGAATATATGTTTGTTTACCCATTTCTACCAATATTTTGTAGATATTTGTCAATCATGAGTGGTAACCGGCTTACACTGTATCTCTATTTTATCCCATGTACCCATGTCCGCATGATGTGGTGAATATCGAGAAGATATGAAATATGTTTTTGGTGGTGATAGGGCTTTGCATATTTTTAGGGCATATTTTTCATTTCTCATTCAACTACCCTTGACAGAGATAGACTATTGGCGAGTCACGTGTGGTTTGTCTATTAGTACGCCTCGTATATTTTGTCTATTAATATGCCTCGTATGGTCTATCTATTTTGTACACCTCTGATAGCTTGTCTATTAGTACACCTCGTATAGTTTTCCTATTATTATTATGCCTCGTATGGCTTATTTGTACACCTCGGATGGTTTGTCAATTCGTACTCCTAGTATAGAACTTTTGTTAGACTACTAGCACACCACGAATGGTTTGTCTATTAGTACGCCTCATATATTTTGTCAATATGCCTCGTATGGCTTATCTACTTGTACACCTCGGATGGTTTGTCAATTAGTACTCCTCGTATGGAACATTTGTTTTAGGATGCCCTATATTTAGGAAACTTTTAAAAGCCAATATATTGGCATGTATATCATGTGAAAACTTGGAAATAGACATTTTTCTTTTTCTTTCTTTCTTTATAGCATGCGAGAGAACATTTAGAGTGCAGCTGTTGAACAACTGCACTGTTACTTTCAGTTTTGATATTACTTTGGCACTTGACACTGTCTAAAACCTCGAAGAGGCTATCTGAAATTAGGGCATTATTACAGCATATTAAAGTGTACCACTAACACTTTCACCGTATTTGAATTGACGCTTTAGGTATAATAGATTAATGAACACCTCATGGAATTAAAACAGGATGCTGGAGAAGTCATTTCATCTGTCAAGCTTGTTACCAGCAATGTAGAGTACACATGCTACTATCTAGCTCAAGGAACTTTTCTCAATACCTCCACAAAATATAACGTTTTCCAGGCGATACTCTTCAGAGGTCTTATTTGCCTAAATTAGGTACGATACAGAATTTGAAAAATCTTGTATTTTAGTTCGCTGCCTACATTAGGATCATTTTCAATATTTCTCTTAAAAAAAATTCTCAAAAACAGCAGCAGGTAAAAAACCATTTGAAAAGTTTACATTTATTCTTGGAATTTGTGAATAAATATACAGTTCAGAATACATTAAAAACTTGAAGTGACAAATTTTTATGGATGACACCTACTAGACGAAGTCGCTAATGAAATTCTTTGTTTTCTTGAGAGATCTCATGCAAAAACTGCTTTACTACTAGCGGCAATGCTGTGTTACTTTTTAGAGCTTAACTTGATGAACAGCCTCAATGTACTGAATGAGCACATCAGAATCTTCGCAGATCACAGGCTTTTTGTGATAGCAAGCAATATCGTGCCATTTGATGCCGTCATCATAGATGTTGTTGAGGACTCCCAAGCAGGACTCGGTCGTGTTGTTGATTTGGAACTCGGCATTGTCAGGCTGAGGGCCTCCGAAGTGGCCGGCAGCGCTCCAGGGCTGGACTCCCCAGCCGGGAGGGATTTGGTCGGTGGGGGCAATTTTTTGGTTGGTGTTCGACCAGAACCAACCCTTCACGTTGATCGGCTTCAGGTCTTCCCGAGTTTCACAGCCAGTGAAGTCGCACAAGCGGCCAGACGTCCAGATGTAGGTCACGTTGCCTGCAAATGAAAATCCCATTGAATCGATGCAAAAAAAAAATGTACCCAGAAGTGTAAGGAAAGGTTCTCCGAAGTCAGGAGTTACGAAGTCTACAAGCAGAACCGGCTGTTGAAGTTGTTTATGTGATTTTCCCTAGCAAAAGGAGGTAAGAGTTGTGCAGCGAATTTTAGTTTCTTGCCTAAGCGAAAGGAAAATCTATAAAAATACGTATGTTCTTCGAAAACTGACGTATTTCCTACTTTTTACCAGCCGTGAGTGAAGATTTTTCAAACGCCACAAAGCTTTAGATATCTCTCAAAAACTTTGCAACTCGAATTTCAGAACCATTTAAAATTTATCACACGGATTCAGGTTCCGTCAACCAATGGCAAGAATTTGTTCAGTGCCGAGTTTAAATATGAGGGCTGCTTGTTGAATAGGGAGCATAGTATGCTTAACGAGAAACTTGCATTCAATTTTACTCTTAGTAAGTAAACTTTAAAGCCAACGTTACCCAAGAAAACATGAAACACGAGGCCGAAGTTTATCGTAGATTAGGTTTCTACCTAACATTTAAAACTACGAAATAATGTGAATTTAAGAAAATTTCGACACTAAAATAGGATTCTGTCCAAACTCGTCCCTTATTCAGTCGTGTTGATAATTTTTCCATGAGCGAATAAGCGCTCATGTTTTCAATCTTTAAATCCAGTTCTAGTAATTCGAACCAAAACTTCCCTCATACAATCCGTGACACTGGACTGATTCTTCTTGTTAGTTGAGAAAATTACATATTCTCTGAACGAATTGCTTCACATTCGAAGTAATCGAGGGAGTGCAACTCAGCAGTTTACTTATGGCAAGGCACACATTTAAACATTCCTTTCGACTATGGTGGAGGACCAAGTTTGTATGTGAAGCAGCAAGCTGATTGCTAATTTTATTCCAAAACATTATACATTATATCAAGCTTTCATAAGTTCAATGAAAAATTTGAGTATAGTTCATACTCAATTTGTACCTCATTAAAACGCAAGAGGCTACTTGCTTACAATAGCACAGTTATGCTCACAGTAAAATCTAAAATGCAGACACTCCACTTCACTTCACTAAAATTTACGTACAGTACCCTAAGAATTCCTCTAGACTGCTGCTTTGTACTTACGGCTTTCGATGAATTTGAAGATCATGTTATTCTCTTGCAAGGTTTCCATTCCGACGGCGTCCATGCATCGTTTCCTGCACTCGTTCCTAGCCTCGAGCCAGTTTACATTTTTGCCGGCAGGTTGGCCAGTCGCAGGGTCGGTTTCGATGTTCGAGGGCTCGTCCCAAGAGAAGTAATACCAGTGCTGGTTGAACTGCCAGTGCTTGGGCCCTGAAACAAAAAATTTTGAGTTTAAAGTAGCAGAGATTCATTTTACTATTCTGCGGCGAAAATTTGCGATTAAGATTCCACGTTTATCATCAAGAACTCGAGATTGAACTAGAATTCAGATCGTCTGATGTACACGATCAGGAACGTGTTGAAATAGCTCAACAAAAAATGTTATTGGCGACATGCACAAGTAAAATTTGAAATTGTAAGCATTGCCATTTGTTGGCCCTTATTCATATTCATAACCGATGTTTACGTATCAATAAATGATTTTCAAGTATACATGAACCATAGACAGGTGAAGGTTTCGCGTACTTCTGAAAAAATATTTTTAGTGAACAACTCTCAAATCTTTGAAAGCATTGTATTTTATTTACGTTAAGCAGGGCGCCAAAATATAGAGTCAACCATTTGTTAATTCTGTACAACTTTTCGCCCATCTATAGTGCAAGGAAGGCCAAGCCTGATGTAGTTATTACTGGAAAACCCTCTTATTTCAAGAAATCTATGCTTCAGGAGCTCGTGACATCACAATTTATCAAACGACACATCCAAGAGTTCTAACGCTACAAAAGCACCTGTGAGATTTAGCCTAGCAAAAAAGGCTCTGAACAAATAATTTCCCTACTACCAAGAGACATTTACTCAAGAAATTTGAACTTACTGTTCTGGCAAAGCTCTAGTTCAGGAAGAGCAAGGAGGGTTCCCTGTTGTTCCTGAGCCCAGCAGGCAGCCACGGCTGCCAGCAGCGTCACTAAGGCCAAGTAATGCATAGCTGTTGAGGAAGAAACTTCGGGTTAAAAATACGATACAAGCAACACAGGTTGAGGAATTTCGCAGAGAAAAATTGAACTGTTTACAGCATCTTTGTCGCTCCAGTAGAACCGAAGGCTTTTTGCATACATTTCTGGCGAAACGGGTTGAAACAAACGCCAATTAACCAAACGCCAATTGTTGACCTCCCGCGTTAGTGAGGCTGAAAAATCTGTATATTTTTTCTTTTGAAATACACTATTATGAACAGTTCTGATGTTGATGCACGAAATTTTACAATTTGTATAAAAAACTCGAAGAAAGATTAAATTTGTCCTCAAAAAAGTACCTCAGACTTGCGGTCTGGCAAAAGAACAGACAAGTATATAAGTGAACATTTTTTAGTTTCCAGACTAAAGGTTTTTTCTTCAAGAATGCAGCCAAGTTTATATTATGAGAATATCATTGCAAGTTCTCGAAAAAGTTATTTATTCACTATATTTGTTCAACTTCCTTTACGGTATTAAGAACCTTCAACTAATGTGCGGCTTGTAAATTACAGTTCTTTTGAATCGAAATTTATTCCGTACAATTACGAGCCAAAACACTACGCGAGCTCCAGTGACCTGGATGCAGAAGCCATAAGTTAGGCAGTCAACTGTGGCGTATACTAAAACTTCACCTGCCAAACTCGTTAAAGAGCGCCTAAAGCTAGCTTCTTTAATCAGGATCAAATGCATCTTCAACTCAAGATCAAGTTATTTTAATCAGATAAGTTGCTTAGCTTAAATTTCAACAACCGATAGAATTGAGAAAGTTTTCTTATCCGAATTCCTCCATAACTTAGATCTTGAGCCTCAGAGGGCTATAATTTGCAGTCATTAAGCAGTTTTCGGCAGATTGGAAAGGATGCAGCAAAGAAGAATGAAGAAACTGAATAATTTCTCAAGAACTATTACAGAGGCTTTCAATTATAGGAAAAGAACTTCTGTTTTTCTACACTAACATAAAAGCTCATCTGTATAGCCGCTTTCGACAGCTTTAACCGAGTGAAACTTCAAGCATTTGCATTTTTCAATTCAACATCGCCATCATTGAAAGAATGAAGAATTTGAACGGACAGAATTTCTGAAGTGAACAAATCTTAAGAAGCAGAATCTATGCGCTTTGTAACTATGTTATAAACTAGCTGCATAATCGAAAGATAAAGGTCATACCAAATTCAAATCTACCTTTTAGTCGAGAAGGATTAATATAGTTAATTTAAAAAACCTACATTGTCCACAGAATTAAATGAAATATAGCTTTTAACAATTACTCCACCTTGTTAAATTACTCTTACTAAAACTTTGCTCTTACTTAGAGGATTTAACATTTGACCAACGCTGTCGTGTTTGAACATTAACCTGAGAAGACATATTCAAAGTTAACCACTTTTAGTAATATTCAAAAAACTTCTACCTGCTAGCATTTCCACACTACTGAAATAGGGCACGTAACCTAAAAAACAGGTTTTTCGTAATCTGGCACTTCGTTAATTTATATTTAGCTGGTTATTGCAGCCGCTATCCCGAGTTCATGCACCGTAGCTGTGGTTTCGTTAAATGCTTGGTAAATCTGAAGGATATGTCGGTTATCGATTTTCCACTTTTTGGTGCCTAAACCTAATTAATTAAATCAAAATAAACAAGTTTTCTTTTATGCACTTTCCGTCTTAAATGAAATGAGTATTTTACGATTTAAAGCGGTAGGTTTAGTTTCGTTTTTGATGACGAATACAGTCTAATAAACTGCTACTCATCGATTTTCGAACTTTTGTTGCTTGAATCATGGTAATAACATCGAAATAAACAACTTCTCTTCTAATGAGTATTTTATTAGTTATAGCGGTAAATGACTTACCGCAACTCCAGTGTTTGAAGTGGCAAGTAATTCAAGGAGCACGTCGGACAGCAACACTGCAATGCGCACTTGCTTCCAGCGCGATCGTCACCAAAGACGAAACCAAACCTACCGCTATACCTCGTTAAATACTCATTTGACGAAAAAAGTGTATCGAATAAAAGTTGTTTATTTCGATGTCTTTAACATGTTTCAAGCAACAAAAATTCGAAGATCGATGAGTAGCTGTTTATTCGAGCGCATTCGTCATCAATGACGAAACTAAACTTACCGCTATAAATCGTAAAATACTCATTTGAGACGAAAAAAGAATAGAAGAAAACTTGTTTATTTTGATTCAATTAATTAGGTTCAGGCACCAAAAAGTGGAAAATCGACAACTGTCATCTCCTTCAGATTTACCAAGAAAACTTGTTTATTCCGATCTAATTAACTAAGCTTAGGCATCGAAATTTCTAAAATAGATAACCGACATTTCCTTCAGATTTACCAAATGCTTTCTACCGCAAGACATTAGCGAGTATCATTCAAGCCCTCAGCAATAGTTCTCGCACAACTTCGTTAAAACCAAACATTAAAAAATTCACCTGTACACCCCAAAAATTACTCTCCGTAGCATCTGTCAACGACACGACAAAAATATCCAATTAATTAAACCCAGGTCCTCCATACCATCTTAGGTTAGCTACGCTTAATGACAATTTATTAGTTAGCAATACATAAAAGCATTAAACTCTTTCATATCTCTACTAATCAGAGTTGAACTTCGAATTGAAGATTGCCTACATTAAAAAGACAATAAGAGTCCCTGCAGACACGAACCTTCCACCGCTAAAGTTACCACACGACTGGAAGATCACTACCTGCCGCGCGTTGAAGTCGCCTTATAGGAAGCGAGTTCTAGGATGACGTAACGACATTAAGGCTCTGGGCTAAGGTCAACTCGAGGAAATATGATAGAAAAACTATCACCTTCAATGGTAATCACATCCTCCTCGAGCAGTTGCATGCATTCAATCAAAGGAAATCGAACACGTGCATGTACTACTGAGAGCTAAAACAAAAAAAGAAAAAAAGGAACAAAACGTGGAGAGCTTGATCCATTTATGCTATTTTGCCAAACTTCTGACTCCTTTTACAAACGAAAGAGTTGAAAGGAAAGCACCAAGAAGAAAAATATTCTATTCAAGATATTGGTTCTGCATCGGCAGTTCAAGAAACACCTTGCATCTTTGGGAGTGCTATAGCGATCACTCCCCGAAATATTCCTTTTAATAAGATAAATTTATACATGTATGTTGCAAATAAATTATCTTAGCAAATATTATTGATTTCAGTATAATTTTAATATGTGGACGTGATAGGTGAATTTCTCAAGACGATCATTTCAATCACCAACAAGTGCTCGAGTGGCAGGAAATGCATCAGTTTTGCTTTCTGCTCATGGGGAGCACGAACTAAGGGCTGGCATCACTTACAGCTTCGCATGACGCAGCATATTTTAGAGGGTCAAGGCTCTGGGGTATCGCCTCCGCCATCCCCAAGAAGCTACCATAGAAAACTAATTCTTAATTTTTAGATGGTTCTATCGGAAAATGTATTCAACATCTCAAATCTATTTGAAAAGACAGCTAACAGCCAATAGGACTTAAGTGCATGAATACATGTAAACAAGAAAAGACTTGAATATATGAAGAAAGATACACTGTACAAATAAACAACTGCAAAATTTTGTTAACAATTCCTTTACACTACAACTTCATTCAGAATCGTTGGCAAACGCAGTTTAAGTTACTAGGCTCGCGGGGCGTGAACATTCTGCCGTGAATATTCGACCTTTCGAGATTGTCGAGCATCTGAATGCAACAAACGCTTTATAATTTGTGAACCTGTGGTTCAAATACGCATTAAACTTTCGAACTGCCACTCTCACGTTTCTTTAGGACCTCACACAACCAAAATTTCTGAGGTTAACCACCGCGCGAGTCGACCGAATGTCGTTCCTAGAAAGGACCCGAGAATTTTCTCAACGACAAGAAGAGTTGGATTTCATGGTAGTTGAACAAACAATAACTTATTCAAAAGGGACTTGCCGAGAACAAAGAGTTAAGAATTTTTAATTTGTCAATCGCTGTTTAATTATGCGCTTCAAACATCACGGCTATGGAAGCACATCCAGACGACATTGCTTATGTGCGAGTATCAAGAAGGTCAGGATAATGCTTCTTTACCACTGACAGACTAGTTGAGGCCTAGTATTCCAACACAATCAATAGATAGATTGTCGGAAAAGAGAAGATGCTTTACTTTTTAGTAATAATCAAATCAACTTTCGAACTAACGTCCGTCATTTTACAAATAATGTACTCGAGCATATTATTTCCCGTTGCTCGAATACCACTGAAATATTTAAAGCACTTTTGAATCATTCTAAAGCACCATTTATCACTATTTAAATGCAATGTATTTCTAGTAATACTCGGGTATAATGTGACACAATAATTTCCTGTTAAAGCCTCCTTCTTGTGGCACATGTACAGCGATGCATTAACTCTTTAGGTGTTATGTCACTGATCTGATGTTCCTTTTCCATCAATGTTGACAATTTCTAAGCGCTAGCCAAAATAGAACAAGCCAAAAAATTGAGGGCTCAAGTCAGAGACTATTTTAAACCAAGCTCTTTGTCACTTAAGTGCACCAGTCATTGCTAACATGCAGACGTATAAGCTTTTCTGTATGTACACCGCAATGATTTCTTCGAGATCTATGTATACCACAAGACAGACGTCAGTCATTAAGGCATTCCTTTTTAACTTACGTGGAGAGTGCAAACGTACTTTCACTCTTCGAACCCACGAGCTAGCGATGTTTGCCTCTTCGCTTGTCCGCGATGTTGTAACCCTTGATTCACAGCTCTTGTTCAGCCATTCATTCGATATATTATAGAGACTAGAGGTGAATTCTTCAGCATAACAAAAAATAAAATTCTATATTAGATAAAAGGACATATTCTACTGTTTTATCATTGCAACATAACTTTGCCAGAGAATGTCAGCGAACAAGTGAAAAGTACGATCTACAGAAAAGCTTTATGATTGTGTGAGTACAGGTAGATTCTGGAGGTGAGAGATATCTGCTGTCACAAGACATGCTGTTTGCCATTCAACATGGGCAGTCTACCATGTGTGTAAGCGTACACAAACCAGTTGTACGGTGTGATCTTACAACCGTTGAGTCTATAAACAATTCGCCCGTCATGTTGATGCCATTAAATGAAGTGTGATTCACAGTAAGAGGTAAGTACGGCCCAGGTAGAGGAAGGGAGCTAGACGTTCTGACCGAGTAGTTTAAATGATTCATGCCGGTTTCCTTGTCATACAATTAAATGGCACAAAAATAGAAAAGATTTATGGACACAAAATCACATGAAATTCCCAAATGAAAAGTTCGTGAAATGGCGATAAAAGCCATTGCTATAATACTTAGAATCAATACCGAGCTTCTATCAGTCGAAACTTCTGTTTAGACCCTAGAAATATAACAGAAATCGAACGGACGTTCTCACCGTTGTCAAGGGGCAAAATAGGTTATAAAAAATTTCAACCGTTGTTTAATTAGAAATGTGAAATGGACCTTA
Source organism: Morinoia aosen (assembly GCA_030386875.1). Lineage (NCBI taxonomy): Eukaryota > Metazoa > Arthropoda > Malacostraca > Amphipoda > Talitridae > Morinoia > Morinoia aosen. Next base: position 30,054,257 of record CM059556.1, read on the forward strand.
TAACACAACTTTTATAAGTAATTGTTAAAAAATTAGCCTTCAAAGAAGAAAGTTTTTGAGGTCAAGGTGGGGAATTCAAGTGGAGCATGATAAAAACGACCAATTAGTGAGATTCTCTTCTATTTCAAACACTAATAATTATGTACTGGTAAAAACTAAAACTAAACTAAAGACCTTAAAGGATTGACCTTTCTTTCTGCGTGGACGTGATGATTGAGAAGTATTGCGGAAACTATTAAAAGACGAGCTAAAGAGCAAGTATAATTCGGAAGCATTTTGTAACGCCAGCAGGACTTTGGTACCCTGAAAATTTCCCGCATGACTTGAATGTTAACTATAGTTTTCTTGGTTATTTTCACAGAAGTATTTTGTAATCATAATTTAACTCAGAATAGTGTGAGTCGAATTATATGAGGTGAAATGGAAATCCTTAGAATATACCTATTTTAAATGAATAATAAGCTGTTTTTCGCTTCAGACATTGCATAAATTTCATAAACTACATTCAAATCATGAATAAAAATAACGACATATAGTGTATATTTGTATAATAATAATGCTTTCCTCAGCGGTTGCATTCTAAAACGATGACTTCAGCTTATTTCAGGGATGGAGATAGTTGGAAGATTATTATGGTTGTACCATGACACTACCTCAAAATACGTACGCTGCAGGATGCTGATAGATTGGTTGTTTGTTCAATCAGTTCATATCGAGGACACCAGTTTGCCTGATTTGTTGGTAAAGGGGAAACAATGCATGCAGGGGTCATAGATTTGTTAATGCGAATTAAAAAAATGTCTGCGGCGACTCAAGTCGAACAAGTTCCCTTCTCGAGATGCCATCCTTCCTTTCTCCCTTCCCATATTTGTCCACAGCGTTGACCTTCGATTCTCAGTATGTTTGGTTAATCAGATTTCAGCGCTTCTCGTATTTTTAGGATGGCCAACAAAATCAGAATTTCAAACTTTACCGAAACTCTAAATCAAGTCCGACAATGACGATTTTAAATAAGATTTGTGCACTGAAAAATAGAAGAATAGACATACACTCAACACTTTTGATATTGGTTTTTACACAGTGGCATTATTTCTCAAGCGACTGTCACTCACGTTTGTTAAGATGACTCTGTAATTTCTAAATGTAAATTCATTAGTATGAGAAAAGGAAAAAAGTAGAAAATCTGGTAGCAATTTCAAATTTCCATTTTACAGGTTTCCCTTGTTGCTGAGAATGAGATCACGAGTATCTAGAACAAGCTTGCATGCAGCGAAACATGAATTCTACTTCTAAGAGGCCTGGCTTTCAGCGATGCTTGCCTTGTGAGGGTGAAGAGCAGCTTAAGCATAGGTTCAGGTGATGGCTTGTACCTAAATTATGGGCATGCGGAAGCGAAAGCTTGGCAGATTTGGACTGCATGCTTAACTGTTGGTCGATCATTTTGGGAACATGACTGTTAGTCGGAACTCGGAAGTGACAATGTGATCATACCCGACTTATTTGGTGTATTTTTTTCACCAGAAAGACCCCTGTAACTGAGAAATGCTACGCAGTGATTCTGTTGCTCGCACTCTTGCGCGTTTCTGAGTTACAGGCTTGCGGAAGCTTTGCAAACGCGGATATGAGCAATTAGAAGAGTATCTAAAGTTAGCTTCAAAGACTTAATTGATTGTTTGAATAATTTAGTATTATTTTCTAGAATCAATGCTCCTTGACATGAAACACCGCTAACACACATACTGTCTATTTCTGCAATAAATAGTGTATAAATTCTTTATTTCAAAATAGGATTACCGTTTGCCAGTTCTCATATAGTAGGCTCACTTGAACACTAGCTAAGAAAACATAAAGAAAAAACACTGAAATTTTATAAATTTCAATACATAACCAAACTTTCTCAAGACAGAGATTCTTTTACGTGACTGGTCATATGCAATGATATTATGAGTTCATTCTTGCCTCATTGATGAGTCTCCAACCAAACGACGTCTGGAAAGGTTTAAGAAGCTTAAAGACTAAGTGTTGCCATGTGGCGTTCCTTTCAATAGCTTCATGAGGCTGAAGTCGAACTTTCTCTCCCAGCGGCCTTGGGAAGTGGGCTGTCACTGCTGCTGTCACTGCAGCCGCTGTCACTGCTGCTGTCACAGCCACTTCTGTCTCCAACAATAAACTGCCAAACCTGCTCCTCGTATACTGGTGCCCAACACGCAGACGAAGTTACCAACGCTCGCACCCTTAGTTCGTTTAGCTCAGCTACATTTCTAACTAACACATTAACTAACCCTCATTAAAAAAAAATCCGTAAAATTTATCGTAGGAATTGATGAAATCTTTAATTCTGAAATGTTCACACAATCTCTCGTCCACTTGAAGGAAAGATGACAAAAATTCTTGCAGTAAAATGACTGCTGTCTAAAATCCTCTCTATTCACACCCTTTTTTTATCGTTGTAGTCATAACCTGAAGCATTTTATACTTGAAAAAGAGAAGATTTAAATTCTTCTCAATTACCCATGATCAAGGTGTGCTTAAATCAAACTACACAACTTTTATAGTTACAGTAACAAGCATCAGTTTTACTGTTCGCAATATTACAATGTTGATAAATTCAAATGGAGACAAAAATTTCTCATACCCTTTCACAAATTTTATGAATAAATAGTGCACAAACGCAGGTATACAGTATTTTGCATTTAAGTTGTCTTTAATCCAACTAGTTTCACAAACTCATTCAGCGTTCAAGCTTTGGCATAAAAAATGAAATCGTTGATGCCTGCACAGGTGACGTGAAGATGGTCGTGCAGCAAACGTTTTATGAAGTCGTTCGTCCCGAGGTCGAGTCATACGAACAGTATGCATACATAGGTATCGTGTCAACGCACTGCCATCTATTCAGTAAGGTCAACAATTTCCATTAACGAATATTCAATTATAAAAAATCAACTATTTATGATTGATATTAATGAATATTCAGTTATAAATAAGGACCTGAAGCCTCCGCTGAAATTTGATCCACCGCAACCATTATGAAACAAAAATTCACAGGTGACTTCTATCATAAAGGAGATCAATCAGACCAGAGTTCGATTTAAAATAGGTTTGCACCGCAAGCCAACGAGTGTAGCCATGGGGCCGACTATTTAAATTAAACTGTTTTATCATAGAGGTTAGTACAGTGAAAGTAATGTCTGTAGTTAGATGAATGAAAAGTTTCAACGCACCCCAGCCGCAATGGGCACCGTAGCAGGACTGAATATTAAAATTAATAAGAAGTTCATTTTCTCTGCCTCTCTCCGGCTCAAAGCATTCGAATGTCAAAAGACGAATATCATATAAATTCAGAGCTAATAAGTTTTACATCTTTATTAATTATCTACAAGTTCTTCAGGAAATAGTTTTGAATCACCAAATTTAACACAGAATATTATAGAAAAAATTGTAACGTAGTAAATAAACCTAGAAGCGAACTTTATGAACAAGCAGTGAAGTCCTTTTACTTTTCAACAACGGGGTTTTTAACTCGAACATCTACACAGTTGTGCATCATTCTAGGGGATAGCAACGCACAAAGGCCAAGGCACCAACCTCCAAGCACAGCACCGTCCAGCAAGTAAATGAATCCCTTTGTCTCGTGCGAGTTGCGGGCCTGCACAGCTGAAGGACAACTGCACGACAGTGCACGTGTGTCCTCTATGTGACGAGATCGCGTGCACGTCAAGTTTAACACTTTGACCGCAATTGGTTAAACTGAAGTTCAGTATTCAACTCAAATTTAAAGTCAATTTTAATAAGCAATTTTGAAAATAGCAATCATTAACTGGATCATGCCCTTATTTTGCTTTAATTAAGTATTTGTGAAAAATTGAGTTTGTAACTAGTGGTCGGTCAGTAGCATTATGAAAATCCCCTCCTTGTGGCTAACGTTGAGGTCAAAGTGTTAAGGAAAGCACACCTCGTAGATGGGATCAACCTACGTGATCGAGCGTGGAAAGCTACGAAGACGTTCTGAACCATGGCCAAATATAAACAAAGTGCGTTTTTGGACACAAGAAAACACGATCTGGGATCAAGGCGAAAGTTAAGAAAATATAAATGCATAAAAAATAAATAAAAAGTTAACTTTCCTGGTAAAAAGAAGAGAAGATAGAACTTAATACAAGTAATGCTAGATACAAAATGGAAAACCGGGCACAAATGTAGGAAGTAGGAAATTCCAAAGACCAGGAACAATTTTTACTCCTGAACGTTTTATTGTTGGTGTAAAATTTACTACGGAAAATATTTACAATTTAATTTTAAATTAATTAATGAAAATTGTGCTGGTGATATTCGAGGAGTGTTTTGAACTTGATAATAAGACATGGAGGACGCAGGTGTTTCTAGAGCCGATCGAATTCAACTTAGACTTTTGCTCCGAAAAGACTCTAGAATTTTGTTCTAAAGCTCTAAAATCCCTGCTCTGAGTTTGTGCTCATACCAACAAACCAATTATAAACAACTAAAAGGATGATCTTGTTGCTTTGCTTGCGTGTCTATCACCGTTTATGCTCTGCTTTTAGTTATAACACTGAGCAAAATTCAACTCCTTGCTTTTAGTAAAAAACATAGGGCAAAGTTTTAAATTTCCACCCGCTGTATGTTAGATCAAATTTGTTGCTGATTTCTATTCGCGAATAATAATGATAAAAAATAGCTATGCAAATAACCTGACCAAACAGGTCATGGGAAGTCGAGCATTTCTCAATAATTAGTTTATGTACAAGCAGAGTAACCCAACGGGTCATGCACGGGGGATCTAGCCTTCTACTTGCTTGTTTCAACTAGTGACATGGGTATTACGAAACCCATGTGTTACCCATCTTTACTTTAAGATATTTTAAAAACCAATGATGTGGTGTTTTTTGTATTTTCTTCGTCGGAAATAAACTGTTTTTATATGCTTGTTTCGATTGGTGACATGGGTGTTACGATACCCATGTGTATTTATATCAACACAGGATCCTTACTTTAAGATATTTTAAAAGCCAATGATAAGCTGTCTTTTGAATCATCTTTATTTGAAATACACTGTTTTTTCCAATCAATATAAAATACACCCTCAGGAGGCACTGGATGAACTGGACTTTTGCCCATCGACCTTGACTGTGAGGAGCGCGCGCTGCACCCACTGACCAGGGCGACTGCAGGTGGGTGGACACCACCTGAACACACGGACCAGCTGGGCCTTACGATCGTGCATCGTGCCAAATTGGTGTCATGGCGCAAGGGTCTTGGCACAATATGGGTCATGGCGCAATAAGGGTCTCGGCACTACGTGGACATCGTGGGTCTTGGCACAATGTGTGCCTTGACAAAACATGGGTCTTAACACAACGTGTGCCTTGGTAAAACATGGGTTTTAGCGCAGTGTGAGTCGAATCACAACGGAACAACGTAAGGTTTTTTCATAACGAGGCCCTGGAACAACGAGAGTCGTGATACCATTTGGGTTTGCACAACTTGGTTCGTAGTAGAATTTGGGTCTTGGCAGAACGTGCTCCCGCTCTGGGTCTTGACTCAATAATGCTTTTGGTGCCACATGGATCTTGATACGATAAGGTTCTTTGTTCTCTTTAAAGTAGGAATTATCAATCTTCGTAATCAAGGTTAATTAACAAAAAATTATTTTCTGCCAAAGATGAAATGTAAACTCAATTCTTCTAGCCTCCTCAACTACTCACAAAAAGCATTTTGACTGAAAAGGCACGTTCAACTCAGGAGCAACACAAATTCAATGCGTAAATCACCATCATCTCGCACTGCTTAAATATGGGTACGAGCACAGTAATTAGTGATGAGTGCAAAAATTGTTCCATGAGTCTGGAAAGCAATCCAGCTTATAGGAGACTGATTTCAATAAAATTCAGTTAAGGACGGAATAAGAAAATTCGATTTGATGACTATATGGGTGGAGTTTTAAGTGTCAGGAACCATATACCCTAAATAGGTATACTACATAAAGTAATATGAAAAAGAAAAACTTCATATTTTACTATTTTTGCCCTCATTCTAACATGCTGCAGAGGTTACCTTCTGCAAATTTTCTCTGACGTCAGTCGTCTGATAGGAAAGAACCTAAGCGTGCTGAGAATAATAATCATTGTACATAACCTACTTTCACAGTACTGTCACCAAGGTAAGAAGGAGCACGTACTTCAGAGTTACCTTCAAATTAAATTCTTCGGAATTTAAAAAAGGTAAAGTCACTCAAGAATGAAGGTTAGAACATTTGAGTGGAAGCTAGCTGAGACTGAAATCAAAAGTAAAGACTTGTGTCACTTGAATTTCTTAATTACGACACATTACTAGTACTTACACTACTACATACTCTTACTTGCTGGTACTTACGCTACCACATAACGTTACTTGTCTACTCTTGTTTACGCTGTGCAACAAAATTTTCAAAACGCCCAAGCCCTACAGAAAGATAGTCTGAAGCTTGAATTACAGATACGAAGCGCAACGAACTCTACTTTCGAGACTCCTGGCGAGGATACGGTCGAGTCTTATCCCCCAGCGAGATGATAATTATCTCATGCGTTTCGCGCTCTTTGGATCTCGGAGCGTCGTAATGGTGCTTGTAGCCTTCACAGTTGTCTCCGAGTCAATCATTAGCGCTACATAAAAATGAAGAGAAATCTTGCGTGTCACGCTAGCAGATGAGACTGGAAATGTAGAAACCCTGAAGGCGGTGAGCTCGTGCGCATGCGCTGAACGAGGACCAAGAGTGGAATAATTTCCTTTTTACAAGCCGTTCTTCTGGACTTGAGATTAATATACCTCGAGTTCTACAACATCATCTTAATGGAATATCAACTTGTACGAATTGAAATTGTCCCAATTACATCTTACTATTCGTAACTTGAATCAAAGATCGATTAAACTAAATAACTGAGGCTAATTATTATCAAAATGAGTTGGACTTCGCATAAGATGATATCGTAGAACTCGAAGATAAACTGAATTTGAGAATGAAACAATATTCAGATTCAGTGCTTGGTGAAGCTTAAGAGTTATTTTGATGCTTTTTTCTATATTTTGGATTAACAGTGTCTTGTGAAGTTTTTTTGTGCTTAAACGCTTGTTTTTTCGGGCTACGAGATGCTGACACGCCAAACACGTTAATTTATTGTACAAACTCTGATGCTCGTGTTACTGGCCAAACGAAACAGCAGGTTCAAGCGGACAAGAAAAATTATTATTATTCTTTTATGATTCTTTCTTCGTCTGCATCAGGAAGGTGTAACGATCTAACTCTGATACGCAGGGGAGAATTCCACAGACAATGATAAAATAACCAAACTCTCATCCAGAGGTAATGACCAATCATAACAACCACCTAACTCTGATACAGAAAAAATAACAAATAATAACAAAAACTTAACTCTGATCCAGAGATAATAACCAAACATGCAACAATAACACTCTAACTCTGACCAGGAGCTAAAATAAACACACACGGTATGTTTGACCACTGCGCCTATACGAGCGAAGTACGCCCCAACGGCCTCGACTTAGCTCGCACGTTAATCGGCACCGTGGAGGCCTCGCACTCGCACATGCGCACGCATGCTTGCGCCTCTGATGTGTACGTTGATCAGGAACTGCGAGGTGGTGGAGGGAGGAAGCGTTCTGGCGCCACTACACCACACGGCCGAACTCAGGGGGCATGGAGCGAACTCGAGCAGGTCTGGTGCCGGCAAAAAAGCCTATGACGCCAGTCAAATGTCACTATGTTTTTCCCATCTTATATTCAAAACACTATTTGATCATGATATTGATTGGGTGACTGCAAGCGTTAAGTGTTCAAGAAAAAGTTTGCTTAACATGCAAAACTAGCGGAATCCAACGAACGGTGTCAAGGAGGTTAAAAGTACGAGTTGTCGTTATCTTTCTTCTATGGCCATCGTGGCCTAATGATTAAGGGCGCTCGCCCTGCATGTGCTGGGTTCCAGGGTTCGAAGCCCCGCAGAGTACGGAGTTTCTAACCACTGGGAGAGGGAAAAAGCTAACCTCATTTCCCTTCCCCTCCCAGATATCGGAAATGGGTACCGGCTCCACCGGGGATAACCACCATTCCATCCTGGCACCTGATCTGGTAAACGGATTGTCACTCAGCTCTTCAATCAGGGAGAAGTGAAGAGTAACTTAATTGAGGAGAAATATCTCCCAATATCATCTCTTGCTCGCTTTCTGTTTTCTACAGTGTTGTTATGAATATTAGTACTCAAATTAGATCCGGCACAAAGGTTACTATGACCACTTTCTTAAACTGAAGAAACACTGAATATATAAGCATTGTTTTGAGTATTAGGGCAACATATTAGTAAAAATAATATAAAAAATAGTAAACATATTAGTAAAAAATGAAGGACAGCAATATCATACATATGAGTGCTTTTTTTAATTACTATGCTGCTATCAGTCCTGCTATCAACATCAGAGCCACTGCAAATACAGATGCTAGTACAATTACCTCGGCTTCTACGTACATGTATGCCGGCACTACAACAGATATATGCTACTATTGCGATAACAGCTGCTGAACATAGCTACTGCCACAACGCTGAAATTTCTATGTGTTGTGTTTTGCACAATCACTGGAGAAATATTTTAATCCAAATTTAATTCAAATCTAATAGATGGATTAATTCATTGGCTGGGTTGTGCCCATCTTGCACTATAATCGTTGTAATAGAAATGTGTTGTCGAATTTCAGTCACTGAGAAGACGGGAGTGAGTTAATAGCTCCCATTAATGCCGCTTTGCGTTGGTCAGTCCAGTAAAAAAGTAATTTTACAATGACTGCAACAGAAATGAATTCGTTGAAAGAAAAGTGCCACTTTTGAGCCACTGATCGAATGTGACACGAAAATAAATAAAATTCGCCTTGCTATTCTTTATGGCTCCAATCCGCGTTGAATTTTTTTGCTGCAGCACGCCAAAGAAGAAATCATAATAGCAAGAGGAACTATACAAACAACGTCAAGGCTTCTGAGTGGTAGCAAGGCCAGATGATGCACGACCTTACAGATATTGATGCCTGTTGACGCCACACACAGGAACTGCTGGGGTGGTGTAGCGACTGTCAAAACAACTCGCACATCCGCTTCCAAAAACAACATCACATGCTAAAAGAAAACAGCGAGAGCCGCGCGCTAGCTTCCGTAGAGTAGCGTTTACGGGTCTCATATTGCAGGATAGTACCTCTTCTTGTGAATGGTCACCTCGTTCGATAAAAATAGCATTTGCGCGCAAAGTAGCTTACGAAAAGTGATGAAGAAGCCTTTACATCGCAAAAAAATGTAATACTAGAGGGTCATTTCTTCGAAATTGTTTTCTACGACCGCGAAATATCAAGCTTAATTCGATTAAACGTTATTTGATCCCCTTATTGAAGAGTTTTACGTCCGTGATTCATAGATTTCAACATTTGATCACATTGATTGAGAAAACTAAGCACTATCACCATAAGTTACTTCAGTCATGGTATCAGACACTCACTTTCGTCTAATGGGACAAATGGTTGACGACTGAACAAAATTTAAAACGAGTTCCGATCGGCGCATGCTTTTCGTAGGATACATTGATTTTCTACTATTTGAAATTAGTTTAGTGTACAATTACCAATAACCGAGCAGACAACGACTCAACACCCTTGTTTTTACATTCAGATTTATCATTTCTGAATTTGTTGGTGGATTCAAAATTTCAGGAATTATGATACGTGAAGTTCGTGGTGGTCACCGCTAATTTTAGTTTTACTGCCCTACAAAACATTCAAAGTGACCTTCGTCACAAGGCCACGCTTGACTTTATAAGTTGATTGCGAAACCTAGACTGCACTCGGCCAGAAATGGAGTTCCTTGGAATAGCGCGCCTCCGCAGACGAGCGCAGCAAAGGTCGGAGGTTCAAGTTTGACGAAAAGATTAAGTCTGTGGAATATGATCGAGGGAGCATACGAAAAAATAGTTGAGAATAACATTCGTACATTTTTTTTATCAAAAATTAGGAAATAATGTGGTGAACAGTGCTGAAATTTAAAATTCAAGTATGGAAATTCGACGTCGAGTGGCTGAGCGCTTTAAAAACGCTAATCAGTGGCGTATGCTCACTCGTAAAATTCGAACAGCTTGCGTTTTAACATCAGTCAATGAAATAGTTCAACATTAAGTGATTTTTTACTCAGAAATCGCTGATTAAATCACAAGCAGAATGAAATGAAAAGTGCACTTTTTTCACGTCGTGAAGCTTAAAACTCAAAGTGATTTTTCTTTCCACTTCTACCAATTTCGGCGAACTTCTGGCCGAACTTGAAAAAACACGCCCGATAATTACAAACTAGCCTATTAACTCTGTATGAGCATCATAGACAATCTAAAGAAGTTGATGCAGACCAGACGATCGTTTACAACAATTGAAAACATGGATTCGTTCAATAATTAACACCGCATGCCTGGGAGACGCTTGACTGGGTAGAGAACGCTCGGGATTAGCTGGTCAAGACCACGTATTTGTAGACATCAATTTATCGAGAGCGATTTGAAGTCATAACAGGAAGTGTTCCTCGACAAGAAAATATTTGACGCTCACAGAATCCGAAATTGAACGATTTACATAAGACAGCATTATAAAATAATGTTATGTGTCTTATATTTTTTTGTAAAACAGGACAGTATAACTTTCATTGAAATGAGTAATTAAAAAAAATTAAATTATTTATCTCATAATATACCCATGATTGATATAGAAGGAGCTACGTTTGAACTGAAATTTTAAAAAATACGTTAGTTTCTTCTTCACTGAAACGAAGAAAAACGCAAAATGTATTTCCGGCACGAGCTTCCTGTGAGATATGCTCGGACCCTCATCAAGTGTCGTCGTGACTTTATTAAACTGCTAAATTCATTTCTTCGATGTAAGGGTAATGTTCTCATAGGGTAATGTGACCTATATTGTAAAATACAGCATAAAATATCGAGTTGATTATCTCAATGATCAGTCTAATGCGAAACTAGGCTAAGTGAACTAGGTTAAACATTATTCTACACCTTAGAATAACGTGATGATAGGATGCCCTAGAAGTCGCTGAACTTGTTCGGGCCCACAGGTAGCTATACTCAAATTTGACCATTGTACTAGACTTAAGAAACATTCTACCTCTGTATCACCTGTGGTAAATAAATTGTTTAAATTGTTTAAATATTTTCTCCATTTTTATTAGGCTTAAATTATTGAATGAAGAACTTCTGTTTTTATATTCAGGTTTATCATTTCTGAATTCTTTGGTGCATTCAATATTGGGGAATTATGATACGCGTGCTTTGTGGTAGTCACCGCTAAAATTTTGTTTTACTGCCCCACGAAACATTCAAAGTGACCTTCGACACAAGGACTTGACTTTATAAGCCGATGACGAAACTCAAATTGCACTCGGCCAGAAATGGAGTGCCTTGGCATAGCATGCCTCCGCAGACGAGCGGAGCAAAGGTCCACTAGAACCTAAACTAGACAGATCCAGAATTTTCTTTTAATACGAGAGTGTGAAAAAAATGAAATTAAGTTCACTATATTAAGCAAGATAAGCAAGTTCAAAACGCGCCACTGAAACGTCCATGAAGAAGAGAACGAGTGAGAAGAAGGCTGAACAACACTGCTTGATCTACGAGTTCAGAGCACCATACCTGGGCTTCGATTAAAAAAAGGGAACTGGGCTTTTCTACGGGACTGAAATATCGAGTGAGTCATGTATTTGGATTAGAATGAATGAAAAGCAAGCATCTCAATCACGCTGTGACTCCACAACAGCATCATTCGTTTACTCGCGCAAATGCGAATTTCTTCAATGCTAATAATTATAATTATTAATATAATTTTTTATAATATAATTTTTTCAATATAATTTTTACTCTGCAAAAAAGAGCAATCAGAGCGGTAAAGAATCTAGAATATAATGCTCACACAAATGATTCATTAAAAAATTTACAAATACTTAAACTTTCAGATCTCTATAAAATCTCCATTTGTAATTTCATTTACAAAACATTAAGAAATGATGGCGACAATAGCCTGAAACTATTATTAAGTGCGCAGACTGGTCATCACGACCATTTAACCCGAAATAGAAGTAAATTCATGCTTCCTTATTATTCAAAGGCCCGGTCGCAACACAGTATCCTCTTCGTTGGAACTAAAACTTGGAACTCAATACCTGCGGAGATCCGTGACAGTAATTCTTATAAGGTATTCAAAAGAAATCTCAAGACTCGCTTCCTATCAGAATATTAGTCGTGTAAGATCACCAAGTCAAATCCTGTCTCCTACATGACTGTTTCCAATAATGATATTTGCCATGGGTAATATGTAATATGTAATTTGCCTTCAGTCTGCTGTTAAATCTTTTATCGAATATACTGTTAAATATAGACCATATAACCTATATTGTAAAATGAAATATCTGATATCGAGTAAATTATCTCACTGATCAGTCAAATGCGAAACTAGGTTAAGTGATTTAGGTTAAACATTATTGTACACCTTAGAATAATGTTGATGGTAGGATGCCCCAGAAGTCGCTGAACTTATTCGGGCCCACAGGTAGCTATATTCAAACTTGTCCATTGTACTAGACTTAAGAAACATTCTACCTCTGTATCTCTTGTGGTAATAAAATTGTTTAAATTGTTTAAAATTGTTTAAATAAATCGATGATCATCCACCAGGAGTGGATGATGAAATCACGATAAAGCTTAAACTGCTGGAAATGGATTAAAAGTATCATTTTGATAAAATACATTCTCTGTACCTCTAACTTAGTTCAATCAGGCTAATTTACTGGAGTAAAATCAAAATCTTCCAAAACCGACTGCCAGATGTATTCAGTATCTAAAATGTGCTTCGTTTTAGAAAAGAGCAATCACGAACTGACTAACGCTTTCCATTTCTTAGTTAGGCTAAAGTAAGGAAATTGATTAGCTTCGTAGGTCTGCCATGGAGACAATGTGAATTTCGTACGGTGAGATGACTATCATCACCTTCCATTACTTGGCAAGGGAACAAAGACCAAACGAGGTTCGTTTCTCCTCGGTCCAAATGCGTTGCTCAAGTTCACTGATGATCGAGAAGAAAGAGAACTCTCACTTGAGCAAACCAGAAAGAACCAATCAGGAGAATGAGTGTGTTCGCAGGAACCAATCGGGAACGTGGGAATATTCTCATAAAGGTTGAGAGAAGCGAGGGACCCGCAGAGCTACAGCCAATAATTGCGCCATCGCTTGTACATCGTAGCACCGAGGACAATCGATCAGCTTCGTGTGTAATCATCACTTAACACCCCTGAATTTCCCAGTGTTCACAACTCTGAGAATATTTGAACAAATTTTCCCATATATCAATTACTGAGCTTTTTACTATCGGTTGTTTAAGGACATTCCCAAACTACGAAGTTCGGAAGAATACATTTTAAAGGAAAAAACCACTGAAGTCATTGGAAAGTCTCGGTAAATTAAATTTCTTATTAAAGATCAATAAATCCAGCAGGGCTCCCAGACGCTAGATGTACTTTGTACTTGAACCTTTAACAACTACGAGAAATCTGATGCCGTTTTTCAAAAACAGCCTTACCATATTTTGTTTCTGGTGAAATTAATATCCAAATTAATTTCTGAAAGTTCACCACCGAGTGACAATTCCTCCCTCCATTCTGACGTCAGTGATAACGAGACACCGGCGCCAGTCTAATGTCGGTCGTTGTAATAACACTAATATGAGTTACAAATTCAGACGCCAAAGGTTAGGTTAAGGTTAAGGTTAACATCGGCATCTTTGGGATGCTTTATTTCCAATCAAGCCTGATACATATGATCTAAGCATTGGTTTTTCAAATGTCTTATAACTAACCCTATACATAGGACACCATGACGGTTCCCCCGTAAAGCCGGTACCCATTTCCGACACCTGGGTTGAGTGGGGTATTATGCTTGAGCTTTCCCTTATACCCAACGGGGAAATCTCCGCGCCAGCGCCGGGATACGAACCCGCGACTCCAACATACGAGCCCGATCCCTTAACCACTGTACCACGGAGAGCCAAAGGGTTATATTTCATTTTGATTTGCCAAAAAATATAAAACAAATAGCTAGGCCAAGTTGACTTGTAAGCACACACACGTTGCACTTAATATCAAAAAATTAAAATCCAAATACCATTCGAAATATTAAGACCATGAGTAAAAACGTATTTAAAGGAGACACGATTTAAGTTTCTAAATTAATTCAATTTATTATGCAAAATTATAGGGAGAAATTCGAAGTTATGTAAATTCCATGAGGATTATTTAGCACGTGTTCAAATTCGCTAAGCATTCGGTGAAATTTCAACAAATTTTGATGCCGTTCGGTCTTGATCGATTTCACTCAAGGAAAAATTCTGAAAACCTTTTCTTTTCTTATTAAATAGTATTTTAATGTTTTCAAAAAAAAGACTTAGTCATTGCTAATCATACTTAAATCATAAACATTAGAGTACATCTATACCTGCAGCAAAAATTTTGAAAAGGAATAACATTCATTACGTTGTATGCAAAAAATATTCAACCGATTTGCAGTGAACTAGATTAGATGAGTGAGTTTGAGCCTCTCTAACCACAAGAAAAGTATTTACAAAAGGAAAAGAAGTAAGGCATCATTTAGTGGGGATTTATGGTAACAAGGAATTTGTGCACAAGATTTTCGCCACACGCTTCGCATAGAAGCAGTAAGATTCATAGAAGGTTGTGAAACAAGGTAGAATTCGAAGAAGAAAGTGATAAATGTTGAAAAAAAAGCAGTGAACTGAAAAAGTGTTCTCCGTAACACAACAAAAAACCTCTACCATTCCAATATCAACAAATAAAAGGTTAATTTATTTTTCCCCCCTTAACCTAAGATATTCGCTGTTAGATATTTTAAGTGAAATTCATGTTCATATAACCTCAACTAAAACTGCAAATTCATTCACTGATTTGTTTTAACATTCAAAATAAATCGCGCAGTAATAGTTCAACTAGGCCAGCTTAGAACCTTATGGCGATGCATTTAAACAATTTAAACAAAAAAATCTTTTCCACGAGCAATACATCAATAAAGTTATAACTTAAAACCCTTATAATGGATAGGTTGAGATACAACTGCTTAAATCCGAGCCTGACTAAGTTCAGTGATTTCATAGACACCCACCGTATAGAAGCCTATTTGTACCAAAAACATCTCATACGTTCTAAAAAACGTTACTTCAACGTAAACTAGATAGATCGAAAAGTTTTTTTTACAATTGAGAGGATGAAAAAACAATCAATTCACCATATTGGCCAGAACTGGATGTTCAAATATATATTTATGATTATTTTATTTCAGAACTACACGATTATCTATTTGAATCATCGAATAGAGAGAGGAGATACCGATTTCTTAACGGCTCCACACAGTACAGTAAAAACTCACTCTTCTCGAGGGAGTTGATTTTCAAAAATATTTGCTGCGTGCAACCCTCAGCAATTCAACGCAGACAAACACTCAGGCAGACAGGCAAGCACGCAAACAAACAAACAGACAGGTTTGTGAGTGGGAATGCTCACAGATGGAGTCGCGAATGGACAGAAAGGAGCAGACATACAAAAAAGGACTCTTCAAGTCACGAGAGACTAAAGTAAACGCAAAGGCTATTTGGCAGCAAAAAAAACAGAAAATAAAGTGAGTTCAAATAACAGCGCTCATTTTTGCGCAAAATACTCGGTAACAGCATCGAGAGAAGGCTGCGTACTTAATCTAACTCTCAAAAATGCCCTCGAACTAATCAATGAAGCTAAAGAGATGGAGACTTCTCCCCAGACTTGGAGGACTCTTATTCTGAGAGCACATATCAAAGTGAAAGAGTTAAAAAAAAGCTCATTATTGCAAATGAACGTATCTTCACACATCCCCCCAGTGCCACCCACCGGTGACGAAATCTATCACTTTCTAGTGTCGTGTTATCATCAGTTGCAGTCACGGTGAGCACAATAGACTTGCCTCCAACCAGAGCATCGTCAACGGGTCACCGTCGACCTTTTTATGGTATTGGCTTTGCAGGAATTATAGGTACATCGTAATGTGTTGTACGTAACTACCAGAGCATGGTAGGTGTCATGGAGCTTTGGAGGTTACGCCCTAGTTTCTAGAACAGTGGATGCGATACTGAGAAGGCATTCGTTCAGCAGGTACGAATGCTTTTTGTAGTGCGCGTGTCGTTTTGAAAAGAAATAATTGTGTTCTGACACCGTTTATGAAAAGTTAGTGTCCAAATGATTTTTTACTGTGGTGGAGAAGAATAATCATTTTTGGCTGTTTAGGGCTGAAAATAAACCCTGAGCAGAAAATTAATTTCATTCTTCCAAGATGGCAAAAAAACAAGATCAAAAACTCTGCAATCAGAGAAGCACGATATCTGATTATTAACTGCAAGCTGCAGTGTTTTGTGCACTTTTATGTCACACCGTAGTTGTTCGGTGTTGTTACAGTGAGATATCGAGCACACAAGAAATGGAAGAAATCTGATGAAGCTTCGTGCTAACAAAGTTCATCAACTCCTGAACCCACGAGATGTTAAGTCCCAATTAATGGTTGGTCATTACGACGTCCACAAACGTACGCTCAAGTTAACATCTTTTACTAAGTGTTAGGTTGAAAAAAATTAGTATGCATGAAATATGCAGAGGTATTAATTACATAAGTTTTAATGGAGTTTTTTGTAAGGTAAAATGAGTATGAACCCTGAACTTTGCTTGAGCACCCTGCGCTTGCACGCCAGTATAATTTATAATATACATGAAAATTGGCCAGCGGTTTTCATTGCTACTACTGTACAGGTCCGACTGGTCAATTAACCGTCTCAGTTCAGTGGTACACCAATTTGTAACTAGTTCAATTCACTAATGCAGGAGTCACTTTAAGTTAACTGTCTATGAACACCGGTATATGAAGACATTGCACAACTAAACACACTGTACATATTTTAACAATCATCGAAAGTTGTTATTTCAGAATACATTTTCTGAAAAAAATTGCCTGAATTGAGATTTGTACGAGATACCACGAAGAGGCTGAGCAGAAGGATTAAGAATTAAAATCTTATGAATGCGGAACCCGCTGATGATCACACGTGTTAAAATCTGTTGGAATATTAGACGACTACCATAACCGTTCAACTCAAATGGTTGTTATAGCTGACATTTCGGAAGTGTTAATAGATTATTTGTGTTTGTATTTTGTTTCTAAAAAGGAAATTTCATTTTAAATTGGGAGAATACACGGAATTGGATGGATATTATTATGACATGCGGATCGACCACATGAACATTTCAAACACAATGAGGGTCGAGATAACATAAAAAGTTATCATGAACACAATAAGCATTACGAAATCAACTCTTAAAATATTTTAAACGCCAAAAACCAACGAAAAAACGAGAGACCATCTCATGTTCAAGAATAAGACTGCAGAGTTCTTCGAATCCTGACGCTAAAATAAAAAGAAAATAGTAGCGCTTCCTGGAATGAGTCTGTGAAACCAGTTTGTTGCCGTGGGCGCAGTCCAGTCCACTCATACAAGACTGCAGCTGCCAGCGGAAGGGAGGTAAAAATGAAACCTGGAGCTGAATTTTCCGTCGATTTACATGATGTAGTATCAGTAAATCTGGCAACGTAAGTTTTTCAAGTTTACTTCAGCTGTCTCACCCCGACAACATATACTTTTTGAAAATTCATTCCCATGTTCGACCAGTACCAGGAATTATGTTAAAAAATTACTTTCTTTGAATTGATAAACGTCTCACTGGTGAAATGTGATCGTACAATTTAAAAATAGAATAATTGATGACTGATAATCAGATCGTAGCTTTAAATACGTGCAGTTTCAAATTCAGAAATCCAAAAGTTACAAATTTTCACATCTACCTCTCTTCAAACGCGTGAGCCCTAATTATTATCAGAACTTTTACAGAATTACTCATTTCAGCAATCTAATATGCATGTATTCCACAAGCTACAATAATTAAAGTATTTACTGATCAATTTAAGCACTAGAATAGATGACAAAATAGTGATAAAGTAACGAGGAAAACTACTGAGAGCAGGAATGAGTAAAAATATACGTTGAACTGACAGAAAATTGAAGCAAGGCCGACGTTTCGTAAGTGGCGAGATTCGCCCTTCGAGCACGGCCTTCGTCACGGCTTCCTATCGAGTCAATCCGCTTAGATGCGCAGAATCCCAAGAAAAGCCTGTCGTTCTCTGCTCATTAAGAGTCTTCAAGTCTTATAATCTATGTAAGGAGTCTTTAGGTCAGATAATTTATGCGGACGACACACGTAGAATAACAATTATGAAGTTTTCATGTGTGGAAGAAAACTTTCTGGAATCAGTGACAAGGTCAAACTGAAGACTGTCAGTAGTGCAGGCTGCAAGTATGAAGAGAAACGGAGGTAGAAGAATTGTCTTTGCATCCTGGAACAATTATTTTGACCTTTATTCATGCAAGAAATACTAGGATAATTAATCCAGTGCATTTGGTGTACCTCAAGGATCTATCCCTGGCCTTTTTTTATGCCACATAACATTAAATAAACTATTTTGAGAGCAAGATATACGACAACAACCTCACAAGGTACGAATTTTTAATATTTGTGACTAACTTGATTTTATGAGGTATTTTTCTTGATTTGATACATTTCATTGGACAACCGAACCAAAGTGATGCATGTATAAACATACAAGTTTACACTAACTCCTCAAGTTTTCCATCTATATTCATCACTGCGAAACGCAACTCTGTCATACTGTTTTTAGAACGTGCGATCCATAATGACCCTGTCAAAGCAAGTACTCAAGCGTCAAAATAACACACAAATATGGTGCTGCGTATGATTTTTATGCGTGCGAGTTTTTCTTGTCTGCGCAAGGCCTCGGCTGGAAAGTGAGTTTCCCTTGAAATGAGGGAAACTGTCCACTTTACATCCACTTCATTTAGGTACGCACGATAAGCGTGCTGACAGCCCACCACGGCGTGAAGCAACACGCTAAGGTCACCCAAACAGGCGTTTTTAGGTATACGTGCATCTAAATAACGTCAATGAGTACACGCATAGGCTAGCCGCTTTCTAGACAGAGCATCTAATGTTGTATCAGTTGCATGCAGATAATACGTAAACAACGCATGAGTACACACACTTTTTAATCTGTATTTATTCTGAAGCATTCTTTCCCTGTGGATTTATATTCGTGAAATTTATGCGCACAAAATTGATGTCGTAAATTGTGAATGGTTCCATTGGTATCATGCATAAGAGGAACTTCATTTGAGCCATGATGAGAATTTTCCACGATGAGTTTCCTCCATAACGTTCACACGCTGGGTCATGTGGTGGCAATTTTACGCAAATTCAGCTGTCGCAGTTTGTACACATGAGGAAGCGTGCGACCAAGTTAGCAAAGCGCAGGAGCGTTGAAGGTGCTAAATACGTGTTAGAAACTTGAACATTTCTTATGTTTGCAACACTCGAGCACAACTCAGCAGGTTTAACATGAGAAAACGGTGAAGTTCTCATGGTTAATCTGTAGTTCAACCGAGTGTCCGTTAAAAATGTTGTCTGTTTATAAACGTTGTAGTTTTATGAGCAAAAAGTGCTGGAAGGCCGGAATAGATTTCAGCGTAAAATGCAAAATGTAATATTGCAAATCGTTTCTAGTTTAACATTCTAAATGTCACAACCAGGCCTCATACGTTTAGCAATTCGAACAACAAAGTTTGTTAAAACATTCTCCAAAGTATTTACATAAAACGCAAAACTTCTCAAACCTGTATGCTGCCAAGAATTTTGCCTTAAAACACGTATCCTGACATGAGGTTTTAACAAGATGGAGCTACAGCCTACCTTGCGCGTGGATTCATTTACTGGTTGAAGGCCCGGTTTCTTCAACGGCTAATTTTACGCAGGTCAAGTTTTCCTTGAATGCAAACTTTTTTGCGAGGGGTTCTATAAGAAAAAGAATATTTCGTACTGCACCGTCTAATGTTCTCCAATTGAAAATCAGATTCAATAAGTCATTAGGTTCATCGATGTCGAAACTTTGGAGAGTGTATCGGTAAATTTTGTTTTTCGTATTGGTAAAAACATTAAGTCCGGTGGTGGCCATTTTGAAAGTTAAACAGAGGTCAAAACTATATACTGGATCTTACTCGTTCCAATAAAACATGTGTCAGCCATATCACTACGACAATTTTAAAACAATTGAGTTTTTAAATCTGCATCTTTTTAGTGCACACCTCTCGGGTTCCCATGTGGCCCTCCATTTAACAACAGTCCCAACTCTTCAGGTTTCACTCTTAGACGAGTTTCAAAATTTAATGGTGGGACTATCACCTTATGGATGGCTACGATCTTTACAGCAGGGTTAATGACTTGCAAATGTAACTAGTGAAATCCGCGCATTATCTAAAAACATTTCATTTGGTTCCAAGAGAAATATTCATATGAAGCTTTTAATCCCTTCAAATCTTAACTATCGACAAGACTCTAAGCTGCTAATTCAAAAATATATCTTATTGAATGCTTACGTTGCTCGTAGCTGATCAGTTATGTAAGGTAAGATAAGCAGTACATGTCTGGATTGCCTGAGACTAAGTCATATCTCAATTTCATCTCCTTTCGTGATGATGTACAGTTTCTAATTGAAAGTTTGTTGATCCAATGCCAACAAAATCACGAGTTCTACATGACCAAAGCCACGCAGCCAGCAGAGCGTGACCTACCCTCGTCAAACCTTGAAGCCATGAAGCCGGAATTTCGCATAATTCTCATCGCCGTAGCGTTGCAGCTGCCATTGTAAGTTCTTTCAACTTGACCTGATAGAACTTACGCTCAGCTGTACCGCTTCGACGAAAGAAATTAGCCAGATTTCGGGCATATGCAGTCCTCTGAATTTTTCTGCAGATCTTCTCACAATAAATTGCGGTGATGTACACATTTGAGAGATAGTCAAACCACATCGCGATTCTAAATGAAAGGTTTTATAATTTTGGCCTTTTTTGAAAAATATCGAATAATCACGGTCTACCAATCAATTTCGCACAGTGATGTTTGGAATGCAATTACTCTAGATAGAAAAATTACCTCGAGAAATCCTGCTACATCCTCAAATTTCGCGGAGTTCAATTCCTAAAATTTGAAGAACATTCACGTCATAAAACAAGTTTCATAAAATATATCAATTATAAAATGCAATGGTAGAGAGCTCATTGAAAGAGAGAACTTCAATAAACTGTTATCCTCCTCTCAGCCTCACTCTTCTCAGTAGAACGTAACAATTTCAGGAGAGAAATTCCTACGGTGAGGGTATATACAGGGGAATTATTGAGCCTATACATGTGTTTTCAGTTCTTGTACTTCAGTTCAATTTCTTGATTTAGGTATACGAATATCAAAAGTGGGTACAAAAAATTTGGAATATCAATAGGTAGGTAACGCATTCTCAACTCAGAAAATACACGTGCAATTCATTTTACTTCCCACATTCTGAGAGCGAATTTTCTGTCTTCGTATCGGTATGATGATAAAATTTACTGAGAAGAACATTTGTTCCATGACAACTACCCCCAACCTCTACCATGTACGATGGATAAGCAATGTAATGAGACGCAGAATGCCGCTCTTACCTTAGGGAACGTTGAATTCTTGTACGATGAGCTTTCCAGGTGCCACAGTCACAGAGCTACAGCGACACGTCGTACTTGCGCCACGCCACGTAGTAGAATGTGCTGCGGTTGTCTGCTTCAGCCGCCTTAAATACTTTCCCTGTAGGACGCTTCCTACCAGCTACAAAACAAAGCAAACCTACCATAAAAAAATCTGTAATGGATGGGATAGCTTTCCTTAATGAGTGCATCGGTGCTACTCTTATGAAATGGCAGCGATGAAAGGCGACAGTTTTTTCATCTGATACCCTCATAATGAAGCTGGAACTCTGCATCGAATCTATTTAAAAAAGAATGAGAAAATCGAAGGTAAAAAAAGGATACTAGACGTAGATGAGATGTGAGCATAAATGGATCGGAGTCGACATGTGGCCTTTGTGTGCTGGAACTGCTATGTTGGAACATTAATGACTGGGACATAATGAATTCCGATTTCCTGAATTCCCGAGTTAAGGAATTAATTATACACAGCTCGTTTTCTTTTTAGCTTTACTCCGCGTAGCAGAGAAGTGAACTGGGATTCGAATTTTAAACAATTGACGCCGTCGTAGCGGTACAGTTGGTAGCGTTAGTTCTTGTAAGTTATTTCAACAGCGCTTAGTATCACAGCACGAAGTCAGAACAGTGACATCACGTAGCGTAGCCAAATAAACAGATAAACTTACGTTACCTGCGCTGCAACGAAATACAAAACGCTACAACGGGCAAAACAGTACTTCCAGGAAAGGAAAAATTTTATTCGACTGATCGATCAGAAACTACAGAGTTCGTGACGCATCTACGTACACAACGCTCACGGGGTACACTATTGTCTGAAAGATATACAGAGCAACCTGGCACGCGTGCCATGTCGGACCTGTGACAATGAGAACATTTATTCAAGGAGAGCAACTTTCGATCCTTCTTTTCTATCCCGTCTATTTCCCATGCCACACTCTGCGCTACATGAACAACAGTTGCGCGAATTTCTGTCTTTTGCCGCAAGCAATACTGGACATACCATCCAGAGATCCGTAATTCATGCATTTCTTTACGAGGAGAAAAGTGATTTACAGTACCGTCCTACAGACTATTTTTATTCTGTAGAACTATTGGATAAAGAATTAGTTTCACGTATACCATGAAGTATTTTAGAGAACAAACAAAAAAATAGAAAATGAAAAATAGGAATTTGATTTTGATTACAGTATTCACTATTCTACGGTACAACTCAACTAACTTTTAAGGTAAACTAGACACGAATTATAACTTCATTTTTTATAAATATATTATCGATTTATGACATATGATTTAGACCGATAAAACACTTTTTCATTTTTCATTTTTGAATCTTTTTCAGAAGTGAATTTTAAATCTAAGAAACGTTTGCTTGCATTTCAACCAGACAGCTGTTGGTGAGTAGCTTTACTGACTAACTCAGAAAATTTATACAGCTGCTTCCCGATGTCGGCAATGGGATCCGGAGTTGACAAAGCGACTTGAGCAAATTGTAATGTGATGTGCACAAAGAAGCCATTAAATTCAAACTATTGTGAGGGTATCTTTTGAGCAACAATAGGAATGCATTGCTTGCAATCATTTGTTTCGACTAGTGACATGGGTATTATGATACTCATGTGTGTGTATCAACTGAGGATCCTTACTTTAAGGTATTTTAAACAACGAATGCTGCATCATCTTCATTGGAAATTTGTATTTGTATCATCTTTATTGTATTTTCATCATCTTTGTTGTATTTGTATCATCTTTATCGTATTTGTATCATCTTTGTTGTATTTGTATCATCTTTATTGTATTTTTACCATTTTTGTTGTATTTGTATCATCTTTATTGTATTTTTATCATCTTTATAGTATTTGTATCATTTTTGTTGTATTTGTATCATCTTTATTGTATTTTTATCATCTTTATTGTATTTGTATCATCTTTATCGTATTTGTATCATCTTTATTGTATTTTTATCATCTTTATTGTATTTTTGTCATCTTTATTGTATTTGTATCATCTTTATCGTATTTGTATCATCTTTATTGTATTTTTATCATCTTTATTGTAATTGTATCATCTTTATTGTATTTTTATCATCTTTATTGTATTTGTATCATCTTTATCGTATTTGTATCATCTTTATTGTATTTTTATCATCTTTATTGTAATTGTATCATCTTTATCGTATTTGTATCATCTTTGTTGTATTTGTATCATCTTTATTGTATTTCTATCATTTTTGTTGTATTTGTATCATCTTTATTGTATTTTTATCATCTCTATTGTATTTGTATCATTTTTGTTGTATTTGTATCATCTTTATTGTATTTTTATCATCTTTATTGTATTTGTATAATCTTTATCGTATTTGTATCATCTTTATCGTATTTGTATCATCTTTGTTGTATTTGTATCATCTTTATTGTATTTTTATCATTTTTGTTGTATTTGTATCATCTTTATTGCATTTGTACCATCTTTGTTGTATTTGTATCATCTTTAGTGCATTTGTAACCTTTGTTGTATTTGTATCATCTTTATTGTTTTGTATCTTCTTTAGTGCATTTGTAACCTTTGTTGTATTTGTATCATCTTTATCGTATTTGTATCATCTTTATCGTATTTGTATCATCTTTATCGTATTTGTATCATCTTTAGTGCATTTGTAACCTTTCCTGACCTTTATATCGACCTTTATATTGTATCATCTTTATTGTTTTGTATCATCTTTATCGTATTTGTATCATCTTTGTTGTATTTGTATCATCTTTATTGTATTTGTATCATCTTTATCGTATTTGTATCATCTTTATCGTATTTGTATCATCTTTAGTGCATTTGTAACCTTTGTTGTATTTGTATCATCTTTATTGTAAATGAACTGTTTTTCTTTCCTTCCATGTTCATGTGAGAGGTTCAACTCCCCAACACCCTTAATTTTAGTCCAAACCTTCAGTGTAACGAGACTTACTGTCAGGTTTATAATCTTGGATTGTGTCCAATTCAATCTAGAACTGGCGTTGCAAAGCAAATGCTCTCGTTCTAAAAATAAATAAGAAAGTGAAATGAAATAAAGTTAAAAAATTAATATACATTTTACTCAATTTCATAAAGTTAGGTAAATAAAATATATGTACATTAATATACGTTAAAATAGAGCATAATAAAATAACTCAAAATAAAATAAAAATTATAAATTTAAACAATATTGAATAAACTAAAACAAATAAAAAATAGAAAACAAAATAAAATACAAAAATGAAATAAAATAAACATTTTTCAGATTGGATCGTCACAGTCAGACAGGTCACTATCATGCACTACTCAGACTCTTGGCATTAATTTATAAAACTGCAAATAATTGAGACACGTTACCGCTGTGCGTGTGCCAACTTGCACCACACAACCGTTAAACTGAAGTTCAATAATCAATCCAAATTTAAAATCAAAATGTGATAGCAATATTGTAAATACCAAATATTAACTGGGTCCATTATACATCATTAATTTTAAAAAATTGTTACAATTTTTCCGACGACCCACCGATGACTCACATCGCAAGCAACGTGTTAGGAAATAATTATTAAACCAAAGCTCTGATTATTAAACTTGAGGTCCAACCAGTCATTGAATTAAAAAAAAGGAACAATCAACATCCTCATTGAGTTACATTAGTGAATTTTAAAAATGATTTTTCCCAAGGACAGCCGTGCTGTGGTAGCTGGCGTGACAACTTCAGGGAGTTCCCAGAAGAGGACGCCGCAGAGGAGGTGCCGCAGCTCGCCACACAGCGGAGAGCTCCATCTCTTCTGCACTTTAACCGCCATGTGACCCACCGGTGGTGCACGGAGGGGATTTTCATAATGCTGCCAACCGACCAGTAGTCACAAAATCAATTTTCATGAATTCTCAATCATCGCTAAATAAAGGCACGATTCAGCTCTGATAACATAAAGAAATAAAGAAGAATTAAAGAAAATGTAGACGTAAACTTTTAGGATATCATTGTTCAATTCGAATTTAATACGTACCCTATGAATTTCAAATTCATTTTATTTTACAATTGAATTAAAATTAATTCAAATGTATTGTGTAATTATAACCATTACAGTGGGCTCTTCAATCGAAATTATCATTGGTGTGTAGTGGAAATAGAAGTGATTCTAATTTGCTGTTCAATCATAACTTCATCTTATATGATGGGGAATAAAGCTAATTATAATATACTGAACATTCGAGCTAATTATAACATGCTGTGCAATATAAAATAATACATCGGAACTTTCTAGGTTTTTTATTACCCAATGATTTCCATGAAATATGCACCGCAAGGATTTTTTTAGGTTTCTCGATTTTTCCCAAATATTCTTATAACTACTTTTTTTTATCTCAGCCAATAATTCCACTAGCCGGCTTATAATAATTACACGAACACGACATCATAGCCGAAGTCGTGGGCACCAAATTTAACAAAATTTAGCACGACTTCGTAGTGAGTGGAAGGGAAAACCCCCTACAATGTGCTTCTGGGCACGCTTAAATTTTACGCCATATGAGCGAAAAAAAGAATTAAACCAAGTACGAAATACCTAAGTCTGTCACGCCTGTAACTCAACGCTACAGTTTTATCGTCGAGTTATGCAAACCTCAATTATTGTTACTGATAAAATGTAGTCAGTCCCAGTTATTGCTTGATATAAGCGAACCACTCGGGATAACTTGGAATAATTTCTATCCGCACAAGTTAAGGTTAGCATTAAATGCTGTCTAACTCGAGGATAGACTGCATTACTTGAGCAGCTATGCTTAAATCGGCGACGTAGGAACCTATCAAATAAAAATTATAAATGTAAATATTGTTTATTAAAATTCCATTGAGTCTCGGTCTCGGGCCTAAATATGTAATCGATTCAGTTGAAACTGCTAAACAACGAAGATAATTTATGTCTATTTCTCTGTTACGTACACAACGATGCGCAGAGGCGGTGCACAATTCTATGCATTTTCAACACAAAGTATTCAAACACCCAATCACGTACATGTCACATACATGGGCGTCCCACTGTTCTGCTATTCCTGTTACGTTAGTGGGCTTCATCGAAATGAATATCCTACCTTAGCCATACAGAGTGACGCAAAGTAAAATTGCTGAGAGTATGACGTCTTAAGTCAGATATCTATTTCGCAACTTACGTAGGAACGAAGTATATAGCCTAGTTTTTGCTACACCTAATCAGATATCGACGTATTTCGCAACATAGGAACGAATTATAAAACCCAGCTTTTGCATCACCCAGAACAAAAGGGTTCCTCTGGGGGCGAGTAATCACCTTGCATGACTTAGTAATCTGGGTAGCACAACGTACCCTAACAAGACACCTTAACAAGACACCACAACGTACCCTATCAAGACACAGCCTAAGGTCGGGGGTGAGTGCATAGGCATCTCCTGCAGAGCTGAGGCGAGGATGCACTTGTTATTCTGGTGGTGTCAGCGCGCCTTGCTTCCGTATCCAGGTTACCGAATGGTTTTCCCGCGTTGTCGGCATTGACTACATAGAATTGTTTGAAGCATTCATGGGCTCAGTATTTATTGAGTCAGCGTCAATGAAAATTTCACGTATGAGTCGTGTAATTTATTCCGAAATTTATTGTAAGTTTAAATTTAGTGTTCGTATTATGAAAAATCAGTTTGACACCCAGAGAACAACAATCCTATCCATTCGCCAGGGTGAAATTAGTCTCCAGTATGTTTTGAATAGGCGTCGACGCCTAAATTCTGTACGTATTTCAAGAGGGTTTAACAATTAGCTACGACTTAGTTAAGCTTAGACTAGTAAATTTCGGTTTGAATAATTTTTATTGCGTAAAAAGTTACATTAGGTGAAATTTTGTCGTAATGGTAAAGATTAGATTAGATTATTAGTTAGTTTAAGCCTCTCTATCCTCAACAAATGAGATACAAAGAGAGGAAGGAAGAAGGCACCATTTAGTATGGAGTTAAGGGAACGTGGAATCTATGCAGAAAGGGCATAGAAACAGTAAGAGGAGAAAGAAGTTCATGAAACAAGATCAAAGTTGAAGAAGAAAGTAGTAGGTGCTGAAAAAACAGGACAGCAGTGAACCGGAGAAAAGATGGCCCGTAACAAAACAAAAACATATGTTATTTTAACAAAAAGGAAGCTTACCTAACCTTTAGCTCGGGCCCTCACATTGTCCCCCTGGGAGCGCTAATTCCCATAGATACAATAGTTGTATCCCCCTGAGGGGCTCGTAATGGTTAAGCGATAATAGAACTTAGTCTTAGCGTAAATGAGGTTTTTAACGTTAGGTCTGGTTAGATTAGGATAGGCCAGACTAGGTCTAGAATCTAGGTTTATGGTAAGGTGATTGTGGCCAGGTAGAAATCTTTAATCCAAAAAAGATACGTTCAAATTGAATCGCTGTACTTCAACGAAGAAAAATCGCTAAAATAATGCATTTCCCTACGTAATGATAAACAGTTTGTTCTTCGCTTACTTGCTCAGGTGGTGTGTGGACCCCTACTGCCACTCTGTATACTGGATAACCCAACACTGCATAATGAATGCAAATTTTTATTTTTGGAGTGTGATGTATTCATACTAATTGAAATTAATTATACTTTTATCCGCACATAAAAATAGAAGAATCTAAAAAAAGCTCTTGCGCGCTGAACTGCATGCATGAAAAAGAGATTACAATAATCAAGTGATGGCGCCAACGTTCGGGTTGTGAATGTTGAATGAGCACATGCATGTTATCACACACAAATATCTTGGCATATTCTTAAAACAAATCTGTGTAGACTAAGCACATTTAAAAATTTGTTCCGTGGAGTAAATAATTCTTTATTATAAAATTAATTGCTTTCAAATGTATACAACTAAATGAGTTTGTTTACCAGCACAAAATGATCGTACAAAACGTTTTGCTCGAGCGAAAAGCTGCAATTATAACCTCCGTCACTGAAACTTTTTTCTACACTAACAAAGTTAACAATACTCATTCAGGTATTTAGAGTTCATTAAGATATTTAACATTCGTTACGATATTTAAGCAGTTATTAACAGCTGCTTCTATAATGAAATATAATTTAGGACGATG
Source organism: Morinoia aosen (assembly GCA_030386875.1). NCBI lineage: Eukaryota > Metazoa > Arthropoda > Malacostraca > Amphipoda > Talitridae > Morinoia > Morinoia aosen. The sequence goes on from CM059556.1 coordinate 30,083,175, forward strand.
TAAATACATTAGTATTTAACATGTCAACAACAATTGTAACCGTACGAATACTTACAACAACACCAATGGAAGCCGGTATTGAAATCAGGTATTAACTCAAAATAAATGAAAATGTAAGTATTTTGTAAACGCTTTCCTTTCTTCATAAATTCTGCGTGCATATGAAGTGTGTAAAAACGAAGTTTATGGAAGCTCTATTGAATAAAAGTCTGAATACCAGAAGCCTTGGGACATTAGGCAACTTTTGCCCTCCAAATTCTCCCCTCTCGCCCAATTTACACTTAGTTTTGGTATGCAGTGGCGGCGTGGAAATCTCCACGTGAGGAGACAGGTAATCGATGCAAGAATTTAATCAAGACTTACCTTATGCTAGGATAATTTAAAATTACACTTGAAAGAGGACGAAAATTTACATTTACAATATACTAGATATTCTTATTCCTTGTCCTCTAATACTTTCACTATGACTGTTAACTTTTTAAGGTTTTTTAGAAATAATGCACGTAAAGATAAATTCATTATCTCAGAATGAAGAAACTAAACTAAATTACGACAATATTGTCCGTATCAACAAACCATCGCAATCCATCACTCCCCTAACGTTATTGAAGCCAAACAAAATTATGCATAAATTATCATAGCAAACGGAAAACAAGCATCATGAAAACAGCACCACACACAAAAGTGCACTGCGTAGTAACGGGGTAACGCTTAGCTACGCATTCGCTGGAAACCAAAAGCAGCCTTAGCGGTTTTTCTTCTCCTTTTCTTAAGAAAAACTATCGTTAAGCCGAGCCGTAACCTCGATAAAATCAGGCTGGGACGCATCCCGAGCAACAGTGGGCTTTCTCCTGAGTGTTCCTCTAATGCAAGCAGGACTGGAAACTCCTCTAATGTGCCGTGACGATGGCTTATCGAACATTAGACCTGCTCTTAGGACGCGTCTTCTTAACCCTAATTTTCTGGTATGGACCTTAGCCTAACGCGCCATACAGTTGTTGTGTGTTGCGGGTGTATTCAGGCTTATCTTGCGATACCAGCTCCCAAAGAAAACCCTTCACAATTATGGCTTACAAATTTATACATGCGAGTACATCTAGGTATATACAATATATACGTATACATGTACAATTATGCGAACATGATTTAATTTAAAATTTTGTGTATAGAATTACATATACGTAAAATTTATAAAAATCTATCAGTTTTCCCTTCATCAAGTGTCAGTTCGGTGGACACGGAAGCAAGTTGAAATAAAATGCATATCTCCTGTCTGATGTTACAAAAGTTCTTACGTGAACACATTTTCGCCTGGCTGTTGCCCTCCTCTTTCACATAGCCAAGAGTTCACCAACACAGTACGAATCTCATTTCGCCTTCATTACTAGAGACGTTAAAATGTCCTTTTGGTCTGGCGGATTTCTCAAGAACTCATTGATAAGTGCTTCCCTCTCCCTCTTCAGTAAATGGACCGAGCATTGAGCTCTTCCAGCCTCACTCTGAATGAAAGCAACCCTTTAACATTGAACAAGGAGCTTTGCCAATACAAGTTGTAAAAGTGGCTTTGTAATCCAAATTGTAATGTCAGTAAAGATCTGATCAGATACACATTGTAAACTAAAGTCAAACCTCAGTTAATCTACATCATCTTATGCGAATCTCAACTTTTACAGAAAAAATTTAGCCTCAGTATTTTGAGGCTATTGACTAACTGAGAAAAGTTGACTAACTGGGTCTAATCTCCATGCGTTGAGAGTTTCCTAAGCAGAGGACAAATCCGAAAATCCATGCAATGAACTTGATTCGCTGACAACTTTAGAAACTCTGTCACACCAACGAACAACAATAATAATATTCAATGTTGTTAAGAAAATCTTAATGAAAACGTGCGAAAGTTCGACGATTTATCTATGTATATACGTATAGCGGCTCTTACCTGTTACGGATCCGGGGATGTGGTTGTACAGAATATATCCGCCTTTATTTTAGTTTTCGTATTTTGTGACGTGCTTACAACTCAATGACGTGGCCCTCGCGGACGAAAGCTTCCTTTTCACATGACCGATACCATTTGCTTCATTTCTTGAGGACAAACAAATGTTTCAAATGTTTGACAAAAAATAAGATTTATTAAAAGAAAACTTGACAATTATTGCCAATGGAATGGTCAGGAAAGGAAATCATTACACTTCTATTTTCATGTTAGATGAAAAATTAGTTATAAGTTTGCAAAACGATACGAACATAAATTGAAAGAAGGAAAATTCGTCTTTCACTACGTACAACAGCTCAATGTGACAAGCGTGAGTGCATCTGTTTTCGCTGTGTTGTGTTATTTTTATGTATGTTACCGGTATCTGAAATATCACAATCTAGCAAAGCTTGTGGCTATGGACTATTGTCTAGAATTAGTGCCCAAAAGTAATGCAGCAAGACTCGTATGTCAATATATAATACCACAAATATAGTTTAAACTTTAAAGTGCATGAGAAGCATGTTTCTCCTCATAGTTCAGGCAAATTCAAATCCAAGATGTCGCCAAAAATTTCATTTAGACCTTGAAAAGTGGAGTGATAATATCTAGGGAATAGTACAAGGAAAATTATTCAGAAAATGAACGTTCTGATCGTTTCACAGGCGAACTCAATCATGGGTATGAAAATATGTGGACCTTAGAAAAACATTTCTGCCACTAAACATTTCTGCCACTAGCAGAAGTCAAGAAACACACAATACATACTCAAAGGTTATTTTATCACCACAAAATCTTAGCACAACACTTCAGTGAAAATTTCACTGAAAGATTTACAGAGTGCATTCAGCAAAGGTCAGCCACAGTCGTAGGACGAATTGTTTACTGATTTCAGATACTGCGTCATTTCAAATCTTTTTTGCTTCCAAAGAGCATCACGGTCGTTCCCTCTCTTTCAAAAACTCTTGATTCCCCTCTTTCCGTTTCTGGAGTAGAATCTGTTATCAACAAAAATGATACATATTGCTCCTCTATTGGAAAGAACCTTCTATTTTTGGGGGCTGGAGAACTTGTAGCCCGTTTGAGCTAAAATCTCAACGCCATTTCACGCAAACAAAAGTTCTTGGGTGAAGGACTGTGTCAGGGCCAAGTGACGGAAGTATTCCGTACAGCTCTAATAGTGGGGACGTCAGGTCAAAACGCTCTACTTTCCCCAACCGCCTCGGGAATTGAAACACGGAACAACCAATAGATTTATTGATTGCATAAATAAAGGAAAAATATATATATCTTAACTTAAAGTTAGGACAGTGGAATGCAGGTGGAGAACCCGTGATGGTGGGCGAGCACAACAGCGGTCATAGAACACACGCCAGGATGGGGCACCAAGGACCCGTGCAGGATAAGGCACCAAGGACCCGTGCAGGATAAGGCACCAAGGACCCGTGCAGGATAAGGCACCAAGGACCCGTGCAGGATAAGGCACCAAGGACCGGTGCAGGATAAGGCACCAAGGACCGGTGCAGGATAAGGCACCAAGGACCGGTGCAGGATAAGGCACCAAGGACCGGTGCAGGATAAGGCACCAAGGACCGGTGCAGGATAAGGCACCAAGGACCGGTGCAGGATAAGGCACCAAGGACCGGTGCAGGATAAGGCACCAAGGACCGGTGCAGGATAAGGCACCAAGGACCGGTGCAGGATAAGGCACCAAGGAGGAGGCACGCAGGTGCGCTAGGCTACAAGCCCACGAGTGAACTAGTTGGTAGACTAGACGGATGAACATGAACAGACACGAGCGTGGCTTCCTTTGGCACAGGGCAAGTCCAGCCTGCGAACAAACACCCCACCATTAACACTGTTCGCGGCTTGCTAGGGTCAAACCTTGAATTAACGGCGAGAGAAAATCTCACTAGCAGGTCTAGCGGGAAATAAGGTAACTAGTATTTCAATTTCAGTAAATCTACAAAAAGCAAGACAATGCAGAAATACTTGTTAGATTTGTCTCTAACTAACAGCCAGTCTAAGCCTATCGATTCACACAAGGCGTTCCAAAGAGAGGAAGGAAAGGGCACCACTTAGCACGGGGCTTCGGGTACGCAAAATCCACACAGGAAGAGCACAGACACAGTTAACGGAGAAAGAAGATTATGAAATACGATAAAGTTGGGGTAGAAAGTAGTAAGTGCTGAAAACGGAACAATTAACCGGGAAAGAGTACTTGACATTACAACACTTAATTTCAATACAAACAACGCCTACCTAACTTCAGCTAGGGCCCTAACAGCACAAAAAACAGAAGTAAACTTACTCGTCAGAAATGGTGACACTATCTACTGTTTAGAAAATTACGTTCACCAGGGTTCTATACGGTTCAAGTTCAAGTCTAGAATGGAAAAGAAACACAATTAGCGACAGGGCTCAACTCTGAGCTACGATAAACAGTTAATAATCACACATTAGAAGGAGACTACAGTAGGCTCGTATGATCACAAAAAGGTACCAATCTGTGAAGCATCGCAGGCTATATAAAGGACTAATCTATGTCTTCCGATGTCACTGGGAAGAAGAGCGGAAGGCCGGCAGGGTCGCCCCTACAGACTGTTATTATCTATTTCCTCTTATTGTACTCAGTAGAATTTGCAATTAAACGTTAGCCATCAGTCCCGTGGGAGCGTTGCATGTCAGAATGAAGAAGTTCTTGCAGTGTTGGAAAAACGAAGTAGTATAAGCAAGATTGAGAGTTCCAAGGGTGTTGAAAACTTGATGGATTCCGTTTGTGGACTTATCTAATACAACATGACTCTGAGCTGGTTTCATTTCATTTCAAGTTATATACATCAGAAATTTATATTATGGTACTGAAATGTCTATAAAATTCACGATAAAATATTCATATACGTTGTTACACTGCATATGAGAAGTTCGTAATTTTGTCGCAGATTAAGACGAACACACGAGTATAAATGGGAGTATACATCTCGATTGCAGAAGTTATTTTTTTACTAAAATTAAAAATTATTGATTGATCGAGTAACACTCCTCTCTTTGCGAGTGGCAACTCCTGACAACTGTTATAACTCACAAAACTTCTGAATGAAATTATAGATTATTTCAAATAATTTCCTCGTGTATTTCGCCAGCAAAATATTACAGCGTTGAAAATTCACGTGTGAACATGAGTATTCATCATCAAGTGAATGTTGACGTCCATACTTCGAATCCCTGTTCTAAACTTGAGTTTGAAGCCCCTGTGGTAAACCGGAACATTGACTCATGGAATTTGATGTTAATTTCTAATATTTAGGTGTGTCAATGGGCTCCTAATACTCAGTACAAGCAGACATTACTCGCGTCAATGAATATTTCGATTGCTTCATGCACGCTTTTTCGTATTCTTACCCAAAGAAATTTTGCACGGACGCAGCTTCCTCTTCATTCCGACATGACTGGAGCCGTCCAAAACAGAGCATGGCCTGCGAAGACCGCCGTTGCGCATGCGCGCTTCCTCATGATGAGCCTGCGGAGTGACAACAAACTGTCCGCAAACAAGTGAGGGTCGACGACTTCTTCCGGCTCGTGACGACACTACGGCTTAAAAAACACGTGGAATAAAAGGGTTAATTTCCTGTGTACATTGACACGCACTCTTGACTTATGTCTCGAATGGGGTTTGTATAATTTCACTGCCTGGTTTCAGTTTTTAAAACTCCATGACGTTGCATTTACTTTACCATGAGGAAGACTAAGATTTGTAACTAAAACAAAAATTTGAAGGCTGAGTTTTTGTATTAATGATAATCCGCAAATCACTAAACGATGAATTTGTGTTGCTCAACTGAAATGGATAACTTACTTACTTTAAATCAGCGAGAAATTAAAGTCTCTTTTGAATACTGTCACGTTTTTATATCGTTTAAAGTATATACAAATATCACTGATATGATTTCACATTAAAAACACGGATGCATACATGGTTGTCATAACTGTGAGCGTATGTCTGATCATGACACGGGAATGTGAGTTAACCTACAAGCGTGGGCTTAAATTTGTCAGCTCAGAAGAAAAAAAAGAAGCAGCGTATCGACGAAAAGGTGAAACACAGATAATGATTCGACTCGAGGATTTTTGAAAATATCTTCAAATAAAGATACTTACACACAGTTGTTGGGTGTACCGTCACTGGTGTTGTAAAACCACGTCAGTGGTTGCATGAACAACCGCGAGTAACAGAACAACAAAATATGTTCTCATACATGCTTCAACTTGAAAAAACTTGGAAATACAACGAACGCAAAACAAACTTTGAGATATTGAAGAAGAGTTTCTTGAAATACATTGCCAAAGTGAGGTGTTCAAGTCTGTAGGCAATTATAATTTTAATTAGATAGAAATTCAATTCATCATGGCGCTAAATGTTGAAAATTCTTTGCATAATCTACTTAAATTTTTATTACTTTTGAGATGAATCAAATGTTCTTGTGATGCGTGTGGTCGTGTGAATGCCTCTAGAAGATTAATATAAATAACTGCATTGCTATTGCTGAAGTATCTCAGGTGAAATTCATTCCTAATAAAACAGAATATAGTCGGGGTATAAACCAAACAGTCGGGGTATAAAATTTAAAAATGATGAGCATAAAATAAGCAGTGACATACGTACTATACTCTGAATTCAAAATTCATCTTTAAAACGCGCATTCATTTCTCCGCCACATAAAGAGTTATTATAAATCTTCATCACATTGATTAAATGAGATGTGGTCTTCACAATGCCCGCTCAGACGAAGTTCATTAAGTCTTATTTTAATAGTCTCTCCTGATCAGCAGCGATAGATACTCCTTCTCTTCCATAAGATCTTAATTGAGAGGGCAATCATGGAAATAATTTTTTGACTTAGACTTCTAATGTCCATATTCTCATTTACCCTTTTTATCGGGATGCCCGCTTAGTCAAATAGATTTTGTTCTTTTCAACTTACGACTAGAATTCACCGTTTCTAAATGAATTATTTAAATGCATGTCCTTTCCTCTACTTTCTCTTCCTCTATTTTAACGCTATGAGCTACCCATAAATGAATTTTTATCAATATAAAAGATGGCATTCGAAGAACGAATGCAAACGAATGCCATCGTTTTATAGCGTTCACGTTTCTAGTTTGCAAGGTAGGAGTAGCGACGGACGCACCAACCTGTGCGCCTAACACACAAGCAGATGTGCAACTTAATCACCATTATTATAAAGAGAAATAGGATAAAGAACTTCTAACCTAATTCATATGGAAAGAGAGGTGATGAAGAAATGTCATGAGAGTATACTTGATTCGAACATTTCGAATTTATAAACATACTACCTCTAGCTTTTAGAAACATGAAGATTGAAGGGAAATTTGATGAAACAAATCATTTTAGCATTCTTACTTTATCAGTGAGTTACAGGGAAGGAAAAAGTAAAGAGAAGAAAGTGATAAAGAGTTTAGATACGACCGAATCAAAACTTGCTCACTTTTTTTATTGTTATCATGTAAGCGTCAAAAACAGTTTCTTCCAAAGTTGGTACTTTTAACAAAATTCAGTATTCAAGTCTTGGAGGGTGCGTGAGAGCAGTGTTTTTTTGCTACTCATTTATTCAGCGACGCTGTTTGTTGCTACAAAGAATGCAAATTCAAACCATAGCGCTGCGAAACCATAAGTTCGATATCAGGTCTTTAAGGAATTTCCATTAAGAGCATAGTCCATGTGATGCTTCATGATGCTTCATGATGGTTACTGATAGAATAACCATCATAATAGAGTAGGAGGGAGGAACTGGAAGTGGGTGAACTTTTCTCTGGACATTAAAAAAGCGCATTCGTTGAATTAAATCAAATAGTTTAAAAACTCATCGGGCATAGTTAGTGCGTTCGTGTATATTGTATTTACTCAAATTCAACGTGCAGCGCATGTGTGGGAAAGGAGCCGACTTATGGCTATGTCAACCCTTCAAGACACAACCTCTGTTGATTGTGCTCAAACTTTAGGATCGTAGATTTCAGTGAATTGTTTTTGGTATTCGTCTACTACTACAATTATGTACAAGGGTTTTCCATGCATACTAGTATAGATACTTTTTCAGTGGTGCTTCCTAGTGTATCAGATATTCTTGAGAGTACGATGCGTAGTTTTTACTCGTTACAGTTGCTTCTTAAGTTATCAGACATTCGTTACTCGTGCTTTTAGAATCTAAATGATCCTCACTATGCCAAGCTTAATTAGAAAGAAAAAAAAGAAAAAATGTTTATTTCCAAATTGTCACATGAGATACATGCCAACATATTGGCTTTTAAAAGTTTCTTAAATATAGGGCATCCTAAAACAAATGTTCCATACGAGGAGTACTAATTGACAAACCATCCGAGGTGTACAAGTAGATGAGCCATACGAGGCATAATAATAGACAAACTATACGAGGTGTACTAATAGACAAACTGTCAGAGGTGTACAAGTAGATAGACCATACGAGGCATATTAATTGACAAAATATACGAGGCGTACTAATAGACAGACCATTCGTGGTGTGCTAGTAGTCTAACAAAAGTTCTATACAAGGAGTACTAATTGACAAACCATCCGAGGTGTACAAATAGATAAGCCATACGAGGCATAATAATAATAGGCAAACTATACGAGGTGTACTAATAGACAAGCTATCAGAGGTGTACAAAATAGATAGACCATACGAGGCATATTAATAGACAAAATATACGAGGCGTACTAATAGACAAACCACACGTGGCTTGCCAATAGTCTATCTCTGTCAAGGGTAGTTGAATGAGAAATGAAAAATATGCCCTAAAAAATATGCAAAGCCCTATCACCACCAAAAACATATTTCGTATCTTCTCGATATTCACCACATCATGCGGACATGGGTACATGGGATAAAATAGAGATACAGTGTAAGCCGGTTACCACTCATGATTGACAAATATCTACAAAATATTGGTAGAAATGGGTAAACAAACATATATTCAATATCAAAATTCATAGCTTGTACAACACACGGACAGAAAGATAATTTTACTACGATTCATATGCTCAAATTGCACTTTATTTCATTAATTATATATGACATTAATCCGATTCACAGAAACGCCCTCTGGGGAAGTGCTAGATCTATTTTTGAATCATTTCGCAATTGCAATAAAATTTATTAACCGAATGGTTTTTGCGTAAAGAAATGAAATAGAAACATGTATATCTATTTATGTAGATACATATATATACCTACACACGTACACACACATATTAATTTATATACTTATTGAAAATAAAATATTAGAAAAAAAAAAAAATACATATATAACATAAAAGATAGAAGCAACCTACCATCTACTACACAGAAAATGACAGCTGAGCTCACTGTAATCCTAAGAAATTTTTCGCAAAAAAAATAACTAAAAGGAAGAGAAGACTTCGAAAAACATAAAAATGAGCTGTTTTTTAATTTCTTCACAGAAATTTTTAAGAAAAATCAGATTATAGTCAAGAAGCAACACAACTCTTCAGCATTATACGGACATGTGTACGTGGGATAAAATGGAGTAACATTGTGGCCGGATATCACATCTGAGTGGAGAATATTTACAAAATTGGCACATATAGGAAGATTAGGCCTTGGTCCAAAATGATAATTTTGATTACAGAAATTTAGAGTTTTTTCCGATTTGAAAGTTCAGTGCTAGTGTGCGCTGAACGCACGAAAAGAAAAAAAAATAAAAAGACTAAATGCAATGCTTAAATTACCCCTTTCCCTCCAGCTCAGCCGAAAATCGATTGAAAACATCTTCGAGAATGATTTTGAAATAGCGAGACAACGTTAGCCAAAAATTTAATTCATTATAAACTTTGCACAACCCTCACGTCTATAAACCTGTTTATTGGTGTACACACAAAATGTATTTCATGGTATATTTGTCATACGGACGTTAAATATTAATACAGAAAAGAGAAAGAAATAACAAAATAAAGATGAGGAAATACTCCTAATTATGGAAAGAACGTTCGTTCTGCTGCACTGAACTGACGGCTGTGGTGCTCATTGTTGTCGACAGAAATAAGTAAGATGAATATACGAATCGCTTAGCAAACGTAAAATGAAATAGGTTCTAAATTTCTAACAGAAATTTCAGGAAAAATTAAAATTTCTGATAGATGGGAAGTTCACACCGAGATGCTGCAGGCCCTATGACAGAGATGTAAAATGACGTGACACATTTACTCTAAATTCTTTTCCAGTTTTAGAGTTTTTGATATGCTGGGGAAGCTTGTTCCACAAAAAAGCTCCAGAAACTGAGAGAGCTTTTTGTCCCACGTTAGATGAACGGTAACTGACTAAAACATCGTTCCTCCGGTTTGGTCTTTCGTTTGGGATATTAGATGGAAAAAATTTTACCACCTCTGCATTACTTTGGGGGAGGTACAGAGAGGAGAATACTCGTCGAGCTTTCTGGATCATGAATCTGTTCGGTATTGGGATCCAGTCGAGTTTTCTTAAAAGAGGGGTGACATGATCGTATTTATTAAAATTTCCTTTGCATACCACCTTGGCGGCGAAGTTTACACATTTTTGCAACTCTTCCTGACGACATTTAGGTAAGTCTCCCCACACAAGACTGCAGTAGTCCAGACGCGATAAAACTAAAGACTGAATCACTAATAATCTAGATTTTTCGTCAAGTGTGTTCTTTATACGATGAAAGAACATTAAGGTTCCGTTAATTTTGTTGCACATTGTTTCGACGTGTGAATTGAAAGTCATATTTTTGTCAAACCAAACACCCAGATTTTTAACCTTATCGACTGGTTTAATTGTATCGTCTCCAAATGTTAGCTGGAATGGTGGTAAATTTTCAGTCGCATTCTGTGATCCAAAAATAATGCATTGCGTTTTACTTGCGTTAAGTTTGAGGCCATTATGGTCATACCACAATTTCAGATTTCTCAGAAGGTTTTCAGCGTTGGCTTGTGTTTCTGTTAAATCCGCTGTTGAGCTTGTCATGGCAATTTGTACGTCATCAGCATACATTGAGATTTTTGTGTTTGCCGGCATGGTGGGGAAATCGTTGATGAAAATTGAAAATAGGAGTGGGCCGATGATTGAACCTTGAGGAACGCCAAAGTTATTTGGTATGAATGATGACATTTTGTTATTCAAGCACACTGCATGAGAGCGGTTTCGTAGGTAGCTTTCAAACCACTGAGTGTCTATTCTGAGGTTTGAAATTTTTTTAGAAGTTTCTTATGCTCAACACTGTCGAAAGCTTTGGAGAGATCAAGCAATAGTAAGAGAGTTAATTTTTTTTGGTCAATATCTTTGTAAATTTTTTCTGTTATGTTTAACAGGGCGTCCTGAGTACTGGTATTCCTCCTGTAAGCATATTGATTGCGATGCAGTAAATGTGACTCGTCTATGTGAGACGAGAGCTGGTTTGTTATTACTTTTTCTAATATTTTGGACATAACAGGCAGGAGACTGATTGGTCTGTAGTTTGACGCTATGTCGATATCACCAGATTTATGTAATGGCTTAATTATGGATAGTTTCCATTGATCGGGAAACTTGTTTGTGACTATAGATGTATTTATTATCAAGCGAATAAAGGGTGCTGTGACAGGGAAGCTGTCTTTAATATGTTGGAGGCTTATGCCATCATGTCCAGTCGCTTTAGTATTCTTTAGTGAGTATAAGATTTTTCGTATCTCTATGACGCTAACTGGCTTTGGTCTCCACTTGTTGCTACTATTTGGGGATGAAGCATCGCTCAGATTTGCCTCTGTAGATGTGTCTGAAACTGTCCTGGATACTTCATTGAAAACATCTTCGCCAACTTTTGAGAAGAAAGTGTTAAAGTCATTCGCCATTTCTGAGGGGTTGTCAAAAGTGCTTTTGCAGTCTGAATTTTTATACTGAGCAGCTTCTCTAATGATTTCCCAAGTTCTTTTAGGGTTTTGTTTTGCCGCCAAGAGTTCTTTGTGGAAGTAGTCCCGTTTTGCTTCCTTAACTTTTCTTCGTAGGATCTTCTCATGATCTTTGTATAATTTTCGACGCGTACTGTCTGATTTATTCAGTTTGTACTCACGCTGCAAATTTCTTTCAGCTCTGCTCAAATGTTTTATCTCATCTGTTATCCATTTAGAAATTCTTGGCTTAACTTTCTTCGTAGTGAAAGGTGCGCATTCGTTAAGAGCTGATACGAAATTTTCGTTGAAAAGCGAAACTTGTAGATTGACATCATCGGTGTTTTCCATGCCTTGAAATTCACTCCATCTGTCTAATAGCTTTTCTTGAAATATTTCAGGGGAGTAGTGGTTTTTCATGCGATATGTAATGTAACTAGATTTCTGTTTCTCTTTTGCAATATTGATTTGGCATTCTACCGAATGGTGATCAGAAAAGGACGGTAAGATTTCTGTGCTGAATACTGCTTGGGGATTGTTGGTAATTGCTAGGTCAAGAAGAGTTTTAGAAGTGTTGGTAATTCGCGTTGGTTCTTGGACCATTTGAGAAAGATTAAGTCTGTGCAGCATCTTGCTTAGCTGATTGTTTTTATTTGTCAGATCCACGTTAAAATCTCCGAAAACATAGAAAGACTTTTTGGCTGCAGAGATTGATCTAAGCGTATTTTCAATGAAATCTAATGTTGGACGAAGAGATGCTGACGGATGTCTGTAAAGACTGCCGATAATGAAAGACTTGTGTTTGTTTACTTGAACATTGAGCCAAACCATTTCTATGTCTTCGCATTTTTCTTTTATCGGAACTAAGGATGTAGAGTAGACATCTTTGATGAAAATGCATGAACCGCTACCTCTCTTACTCTTGACTCCGTCATAACGGTACAATTTGTACCCGGCAATGCTGAGATATGAGCTTTCGACTCGTGAATCGAACCATGTTTCAGATACGCATAAAATATCGATATCGTTAGTGATCAACATTACTCGTACGTCATCCATTTTACCATTGAGGCTGCGAGCATTTATGTGCAATATTTTGATATTATTTACCTCAATAGGCAGATCTTTAGTGGAGTTATTGCATTTTTTATGTCTAGCAGGGCATTTAGTATTCGTCTCTAGGTCTTTATTGCCGCGTTCATTGTTTGTGATTTCAGCTTCATATTCAATTTGATCACTTTTATTTAGTCACAAAATGGGGGAGGGAGCAACACGATTTTCATCACGCATTTTCAAGAGGGCGCAATAGTGGTCCTGTTTCCGGTGTATGTTTACCGGAGGACAGTTTATCAGAGCATTTGATGTAGGGGAGATTGTCGTCTTCCAAATCCCATTGTCTCTTTCATCAAATACGTGAATTGGTGTTCTCGTTACATTAGAAAGTATTTGGGGTATGAGGTCTCCAACTGCGTGATCGAAGACTTTTCTATCGATGTATTTATCGATGAGTTGTTCGAAACTGCCACTGTTCTTGTCAACGAATTTTGCATACTGGTCCTTGTTTCTGGAGCTCTCAGTTTTGATGGCTTTTTTCAGAGATATATAATTCCATTTCGATTTTTGTTGTGAAGCAAGCTGCGTCGTTACGGCGTGGAGGAGACAGTGTCCGTCACCTACAGTGTAAGCAGGCTCCAATTTGAGCGATCGTTTTAAGTCGTCCAGTGTGTGTGCAACGCGTGTGCAGATTTGATTCACTGTTGGTTTTTCGGTAGCAGTATTAGTTTGGTCGTTCGACGGAGGCCCGGCAGAGGCATCAGATTTTTTTTCGAATAATTTGATTTTCTTTGGAATAGTTTTGAATATCGGTATTTGCTTGACTTTCCTTGGTTCCTGCGTACTCACTGGAAAGTTGAGAATTGGTTGAAAAGGAGGGCATGTCGCAATCACTATTTGTGTCGGAAGCAAGTAACGCAAATTTATTTTTCGTACTGACATTATATTTGTCTGAGATCGAATCAGGGAAAGGCTCAGGCTTATTTACGTTCCTCATGCAGTGGGTGAGTGAGTTACTCAGACCTCTGCTTGATGTCGCAATCAATTTTGAAGGATTTGGTGTACCATGTGCAGTGATATGCATAGGCTTATATTCTTTTTGAAAGTCTAATGTGAGACTATTTGTCTCATTCCGTGAATTTTTCGATTCATTGGAATGACCTACAATTCCATTTATTGCTTGACATTTGTTGAAACGAGGACAATATGGCACGGTGATTCGCAATGTTGATTTCATTGCAAGTTGTTGAAGAAAACAGAAGTTCTCTTCCTGGGTCCGAGGCCATTGAAAGTTATTGAGTGCGTCACCATTTTCATTTTCTGGGTAAGTTTGAAATTGAATCAAGTTTAAACCCAGGTTTTTGCAAAAATGCCTCGCTTTGTTGAATTCGTTTGCACTGCAAGCATTGGCAATATAAATGCGGGAAAGTGCGTACTTTCTTACAATTTGTTGTTTGATTCGAGCAAGGTCTGAGGGCGAGTGGCAGAGACCATCAAAACTTAGTATATAATTTTTAAATCTAGGCATGCAATTTACAGTATGGAGAAGGTCATCGAAGCGCCCTGATGGAACAGTTTTGATCCAGCACGAGCGATCGATGTCCTTTCTTCTGATCGTGCTTAGGATATTATCACCTAGCAGCAAAGTGTCGTAAGGTTCTCGACAATTGGAGTCGATTTCACAAGAGATACTAGCAGGTACCACAGGTGCAAGGTCTTGAGAACTTATATGTGAATTTAAAGCAAAAAGCTGTTCGGTTAGGTTCTGAATGTTTGATACTGTAGAGAAAATCGACGACGGGCTAGGAGGCTCACGTTGTCTTAGGGATTTATTGAAAAACGCTCTTGTTAGAGACAAATTGTGAATAATTTCATGAATTTTTTGAGAGCTTGTTATTTGAAGCGGGTGCAAATAGCCATTAAATGAAGCAACAGTGTTATTTTTATTGCTCTGTACTGGAAATTTTATTTTGTTTTCACAGCTTGCGCTCTGGGGTGATTTACTGCCAGTATCGGTTTGTGCGCGAAAATTATCGAACATATTATCTGGAGAATGAGAAAAGTCTACCACGCTTGAAATGTCCTTATTAGTAAAAACTATTTTTTCTTGTACCACTGATGAGGATGGTGTTTGTGTCCCCGCCGCTGGCGGACAGTTCGGAGCGTTGTTGTTGACGCAGAGCTGGGGAGCTGGCACGCTGTTTTGCTTGTTCAGATGAGGAGCAGGTGGTTGTGGTGATGCGGCTGAGACTTCACTGCTTCGAACCTTCAAATGATTGCTGGAGGTTTGGCAGACATGTTTTCCCTCATCCGGCGATATTGATTGCATAGTCTTCACTGACGTTGCTTCGGAAGGTGACACACATTCTTTGACGGGGTTACTGGCAGCTGTTAACAAGTCTCCCGTCTTTTGAGCATTAGAATTTTGTGCGTGAGAGGATGTAGGTCCCCTACTTGCAGGCACTTTGCTTGGTAAAGTCGTATTTTTGCCCCTGAGAGAACCATTTTTTCGGGATGTTGTGTAGGGCAACATTTGTGCAGTGAACGGCACTTTCCGGCCTGCGAGGCGAGTCTCGTAGTGATGCATCATCGTGCGTTGTAATTGTATAGCTATGATGTTTTAAACTATTCGGTGTCAGTAGGGAAACGGAGGTACGAAACACAATAATTCTTCCGTGCACATTTTTCGTCTTGGCCACGTAGGAAGTGAACAAAAACTTCACTGAGATGTTAGACATTACCAAAAATTTATCAAATCAAACGTAATTTCTCTGGTTGCTTGGAGCGCAAAAGTTCATCAGGATTTGCCATGCTCTAAACAGTCGGAGAGACGGGAGGCAGGGGTACGGGAAGAGGGGGGGGGGGGGTAGTGAACGGGTTCGGTGAGGGGTGATTGAGGGGACAAGGACACTTCAGACAGACAGGCCCATAGGTCGAGACTGGGCTGAGCACACCTTTCCTTCGTGTTGGTAGCACTGCTTTGTTAGCTTCGTATTTAAATTGCACTGTTTTAAGCAGAAATAAGACAAAAGTTATTTTTTTTTCTTTTCGCAGTTCCACAGGTAGCGTCATATACACTCAACATGATGTTTTTTTTTTGCAATAAGAGATGAGAGAAACCGAAGATGAAAAAGTTTTTTATCCTTCTCAGGTTTTACGTCACTAGTTAACCAACATTTTCCATAAAAAAAAAACAAGACAATAATGTAAGCCAATTTGGTGAATCAGAAATTGATTGTGTGCGTTAGAGATTTTTCAACATTCATGCTCTATTGTAACATTGAAATAGTTCACGAATGATGGTCACTGTTATTTTCCCAAAAGATGCGAAATTACCAGAGTACACTTTCTTTTTTTTTTCTATTTTTTTTAACATGGCAAATTATTTCCGAAAGTTGCTGGATCAAGTTTTTTCAATTTTTGAATTTAAAAGTTCCTTCAGAGAAAAAGTTTTTTCCCTTCTCACATTTAACGTCACTAGTTAACCAAAATTGTCCATCAAAAGAACATGATAATAATGTAAGCTAATTTGGTGAATCAATAATTGATTGTGTGCATTAGAAATTTTTCAACATCCATGTTCTATGGTAACAAACGAAACACAATAATTCTTTCGTGCACATTTGCCGTCTCGGCCACGTAGGAAGTGGCAAAAACTGAAACTGAGAGGTTTGACATTGCCAAAAATTGATCAAAACAAACGTAATTTCTTTGGTTGCTTGAAGCGGAAAAAGT
This sequence comes from Morinoia aosen, assembly GCA_030386875.1. Lineage (NCBI taxonomy): Eukaryota > Metazoa > Arthropoda > Malacostraca > Amphipoda > Talitridae > Morinoia > Morinoia aosen. Next base: position 30,099,875 of record CM059556.1, read on the forward strand.
TCAGGATTTGCCATGCTATGCTCTGAACGGTCAGAAGACGGGAAGCAGGTGTACGGGAAAGGGGGGGGGGGGAGGTGCGGGCTCGGAAAGGGGGGGGGGGGGTGCGGGCTCGGCGAGGGGAGACTGAGGGAACAAGGCCACTTCACACTTCACTCAGGCCTATCGTTCGAGACCCGGCTGAACACACCATTTCACAACCCTTGCCAGCACTGCTTTGTTGGCTTTTCATTTAAAGTGCACTGATTTAAGCAGAAATAAGACAAAAGTTATTTTTTCCCTTTCGCAGTTCCACAGGTAACAAACACATTCACTGATAGTATAATTTTTACGCATGGCTAGGTTATTTCCCCCTTGCATTTTCAACAATTACCGCCCCATTTCCCCGCACGTCCGACCGCGATCCGAGTCTGCCATTCAATACCTGGTATTGAATAATTAACCTGGTGGTAACTTCAGGATTTTTTCACGCTTGTCAGTGATGCCTCTAAACGTAATGATGAATGTCAACTTGCTACATCGGAGTAAGCCCCCAAAACTGAACCTTGGAACACATCATGTTCGTCTGTGGTGACTCCTGGAATACCTCATTTTCGCTGGTGATCACTCCTGGAACACTACAAACGCGCTTGTAGTGATTCCTGAAATACTTCACGCTCGCCAAAAGTGACTTCTGGAAAAATACTCGTCAGTGATGACTCCCAAAATATCTCTTTCAAATAAGTGGTTATTCTCGGAACGCCTCACGCTCGCCAAAGGTAACTCCTGGAGAAATAGTCATCAGTGGTGACTCCTGGAAAAAATACTCGTCAGTGGTGACTCCCGAAATACCTCTTCCTCATCAGTGGTGACTCTTGGAACGCCTCATGTTCGACAAAGGTGACTCCTGGAATACTACATGACCCCGCAGTAGAGGCTCTAGGACTATGTATATCACTCACAGGCGGTGACTCCATGTACACGAGAAATGCTTATCAGGGGCGCCTGCAAGCATGGAAAAGGCAGAGTGTACCCTGCATCAGCCAAGGCCAGCAGACTTTCCAGGAAGTAGCGCTGGACTGCCAAACAGCGTCTCTGACGCCCGTACGTTGCGCAACTCTCGGCCTCTTCGTCTTCCGTCAACATATTTTTTCATATTAAAGTACTCATAGACTGAGAAACTTCCTTAGAATCGCATCAACACCGGCACGTGGATGTGTGCAATGCGCGCGAAACAGCACAGTTTGCAGGAACATGTGGGCGTACACGAGTGTCGCTAATCACAGCTTTCCTAATAAAGCCTGGCTTGAAAAGAAAAAGATGCAAGTCTGTGCTGACGAGTGTGGGCTTATGGGTTGATTCCATGCCTGTTTAATTGAAAGAAAAAGAAAGAAAGAAAGAAAGAAAAGGAAAACAGTTTATTGAAAACTACGTTACCCCCCGGGATACCCAAAATGGGAACATAATGTTTCATTTTTTATTTAAATGCGAAATTGAAATGCATTGAAACAATATATTGAATTGTTAAGCGAAATTAGTAGGATACGCTGCGAAATATGAGTGCAATGCTTGTATCCGTGAATTTTATTATTTTTGTCTGGAAGCGAACCTTTCAATATGCAAGGCGAATTTATTAGAAGATCAAAACTGCGAATTTGGTATGCCTTGGAGTTGGGTATACCTTTGTAGTTATAAAAAGTTAGGACTAGTTACAAGTCATTTGAAAGCAGTGACGAATGATATCATAGCGATTCACTCACGACAGAGCGGCGAGGGGAACTTTTGTGTGTGTGTACCCACACAATCAGACAAATTGAATGTTTTCGGATTCGCATGTGGACCTGCACCTAAAATTTTTATGTTTTGTGAACATAAAATGAGCAACGCTACCCTGTTTTTTACGTTTTAAAAAATCGTTTGCTCTATATCGTCGTCGCCATTTCTTAGTGATTAGTAGTACTCGCTTTTCTTGCGGAAGGCCAAGTCTTGGAAATTCCGCGGTGCGGACTAAGTGTTTCTTCCCGTTGTGAGAAAGATGTATGTTAGGGTCCATTCTCATTCCTGCTCAGGCGTTTCAACTGAGCACCCGCGCTCGAGGGTGACGTCATTTCCTCCTGGTGTTACTTAACACGTTGACTAAGATTGTGCGTGTTGTAAAGTTGATTTGGTTAGGTTGTAAAAACCAGACTGGTAAAATCGATTTTGCTTGAATAAGTTTCCATCCTTTGTAAGAAATGTAAAAAATGTAAGAGCTCAATAATATTTTCATGGTATGATAAAATTCCTTCAAAAGAGGTCGCAAAATGGTTTGAATTGTTATACATTTATTAACCCCATTAACCCCTAGGTACATTGGTGCGTATATGAACAATGTACCAAGGGGCACACATTTTTCCCACTCCGTTGTCACAGTGTTAAATCTTTACACTGCATTTGGAGAGCCAGCGCACGAGATGATAGGTGTCAACTTGACTCAAATACGACGTCCTCTTCCGAAAACCTATGTTCATTTAGTAACCTTTATTATTCTTATTTGATTAGCAGAACGTTCAATTTATATACTTTTCCTATTTGTATTTAAATTTTAAAGTTTTGTATTTTTGTTACAACACTGATGAAGGAATGATCGGAAACGTTTGCGAGTAAATAAGATAATTTTTTGTTCTCCTTCCTGTACTGAAGCCTAAATTTCCCGGCAACCGACCGATTAGCTCTCTTGCAGCTCTTCTCCTCACGCCGCCTTTGTAACATAACGAGTAGTAGCAATGAATACTAAGCCTTAAAAGTTCAGCATTAGATCCTCAGACTTGCAATTTTCCAGAATGTATTTCTGAATAAACACCATTTCTTACCCTTGAACGTCAATGAATCATTCAGTTATGATGCCCTTCTACACTTAACAGGCAAGGATCTTTATCTTGAGACACCGTAAAAACCAACGTTGATTTCTCTATCAACTTTATTTGAAAGAAATTTCAAATTAATTTTTTTCCGAGGGTCGTAATTTACAGCCGGCCTCAACGGCCGCGGTCACGTGATAGAGCACGAATTATGGACACACCATACAATACATATTTATGCAACGATGCCATCTTACTAACGTGGTTTGATCCCATTTTGTTCTGTCTTCAAAAGAAATCCCAACATGGTTTTCACTTTAGCGTCAAGGGTGTAGCACAACACGTGAATAGAGCAAAAACTTTTCGATTTTGCTGTGGCTTGTGCTCATCATTAAATTTTTTTGCTTTACTAAAATATTATTTTTCTCGGCCCGTGAGATGAAACAAGGGAGCTGGCATGTTAGTTTAGCACAATTGGCACAATTGCAGACAATTGACGATTCTGCAAACCTTCTTGCTAGAAATTTTATCGAAAACCTCTTCCATTTGCATGCATTTTTACCGAAGTAAAAATCGTGGGTAAAAAGTTATTCATGCAAATTCACGCAGCAGTCGTAGACGCTACGTGAAGTTATTCACGCAGCGTCTACGACTGCTGCGTTAGGCCAAGTGCTACCTGCACAATCGCTGTGCTGTTGCACGTGCATGTCCACTAAGTGTGTAGGCTCCCGTAAAAAATGACTGCGACATTCAAGGTACAATTACAGCTCAGTTATAATTTGTGTTTCGAAACGAGCGTCAGGTTTCTTCAAATCAAGCATCCAAGTGTCACGGTTACAAGGTAGTTGAATTATGTATCTACTGATGACCTACTCCTATATTTGCAAGTGAGAATGACACATACTAGCTCTTACTCTTAGCGTAGCCGAGACCCTCACTAGCTACAGCGAGGTCAGCGCCCAGCCAGTAAAAACATCGTGGCTCTGCGGAGAGTAAGGTGCTTAAGCCCATTAACATCAGTCCGCATTTTGTACTCGAACTACAGTCATCACAACCACCATCATTAACCTATCAACGTCCGCGTTTTGTACTCGTACTCATATTACCGTCATCACAACCACCATCTTTAAACTAGCACCGGCATCATATAGTCACCGACATCATAATTGACTGCCATTCGACAATGAACTCCATAGAACACATAAGGGGACAAATTCACAAGGAATAAAATATATTAGGGCCGCTTGTGAAAGTGGGTTTTGAAATCCATTTTGGTGATAAAGTGGCGTATCACCGATACGCAGCGCACACACCAGTGTATAAAAGGATGGTAAATGACACACGTATATGTTGTAAGTCTTCGTTATATTCATGAACCTGACAGCATAATTTCATCAGCATGTTTTCAAGCACAGAAAGCTGACAGTAGAAAAAAGTACGGATTCAAAAGCTGTCTCTTTGATTCTCGTGTCATATTCGAGCGAGTTTCGCAACGCAAAAACACAAAACACAGTTGTGAGCCCTGGATCGTAAGGATAAAAAGATGTCAAGAAGCTTTACCACCGATGATAATTTAGAAAATAAACGGAACATGGAAAACTTCACAGAGGTAGACCACTTGTCCACAGATGAAATGTAGAAGACATGAATCACGCCAAACTGCAAAATTCATTGAAATAACAAATTTTGAATACTAGGAAAGGGTTAACAGAAAATATAAACAACAGCTTTGGTAGAGCGAGGTCCCATAGGCCACGGGCAGTTACGAAAGAGCAGTTAATGCACCCATAAGATCATAATTTAAAATTATAAGCTAGTTTGGGACTCCCCTCACCACAAAAAAGGTGTTCTTAAGAGAGAAGAGAGGATAGAGGAGAGTACCATTTAGTAAGGAATAAATGTAACATAGAGTCGATGCACAAGGTGCGTTCCAAAAACCTGCGTATAGAAGCAGTAGGACCGAAAGAAGTAGATGTAGCAAGATAAAATTTGTAGATGAAAGTAATAGTGGATGAAAAAATGGACAGCACTGAACCCAAAAATTATAACCCGTATCAAAATTACCTATAAAATTACACCCAAAGGAAGGATTACTGAACCTTCAGCTCGAAGTTTTGCATCTTCCCCCTGGGAGTACTGGGCGCACCCAAAATCTATTGTTACACATGATGTAGACCAGGTCGTTTTCTTAACCTACGCAAATTAAACGTGAAACAATCAAGTTAAAATAAAAGTAATTTGTTAATGAGATTTACGCAGGTTAGGTCGGTGGCTTCTCGTCATCCGAAATAAGTAAGAAGAACGGGTATTTCAAAATTATCAGCATTACGAGAGAAGTAAATCAAGTTATTAGAAGTCTACCATGCAACCTTTGGAATGTACAAGTCCGCCTACACTTCTAATATTATTCAAAAATAAATCAAAAAACCCACTACCAAGAAAACCATGAATTAAAGTTCTTTTGTTCTATTGCTTAAAAAAAATGTTCACAGTAATTCCGGTGTGTGGCGCGTCGAGTGCAGTGCACCAGCTCAGGGTGAATGAATAGGAAAATGAACTCAAAATATGCCAGTGGCTCACCAACAACACTGAACTTAGTGATGACGCGGCCAACGAAAATATCATTTGTACACGAGTGGTAACTGAACAATATGAATATTCTTTGGTACACATGAACAAAAATGAATCTAAAAGCAAGGTCTAAAATTGGAAGGAAGTGAAAGTAAAACAAGTGATCTCGTCATGACGGAAAGCGACAGGAAACAACCCAACGCTCTACGTTTACAATAAAGGTGTAGCGCCTCTAACATAAAATAGTGCACAGCAAAGTCAATTTTAAATAAAGTATAGAGACACCCTTTTACCGTTTGATTTTTTATTCTTATTACCGGAATTGCAAGCACCGTCATTAGACTGGAGCTGGTATGTTGTCACCGATATCAGAATTTGATCAGAACTGCCACTCGACAGTCAACTTCAGAGCGCACATTACGGTACTAAGCCCACAAGAAATGAGATATTTGACAGCTATTCATAGAAGTGGATTTTGACATCGATTAGTATAGTGAAAGGTTAAAATTAATCATTAAACAATTAAAAAAATTCGATTGAACAATGGTATGGCATTTTCAACAACACTATAATCAAAACTCTTAACAGGAAAGAAAAATAAAGAAGATGCAAAGGATGAACACACCCAGACCCGAAATCACACTTCGGTAGGCGTAATAAAACACGTCTTCCAAAGCAATGAAACAAATAAACTTCCCAACAGTAGATATGGGTCTGAAAACTGGCGTCTAATTTACATGCACAGTAAGAAATGCTGACTTAACAAGCATGTATGAGAGCCACGTACGAACGCTATATCGCATTTCCAGAAAGCAACACTACGCGCATTGAAACTAACGACTGGTCACATCTCACGAACATCAAATGACCGAAGCTGCCGTGTCCAACAATATTTCAATCCCACAAAAACCGATACATTTGATAGTATAAAAATACCACAAATCAAAAACAGGAGTTACATAGTACATACTCATGCCGTGATATTAATTAATGGTATTGAATGAATAAACTTATGGCTGTTTTAGCTGAAAGTTTGCCTTAGAAACGAAAAAAACAAACACATCCCCCGAATGACATCACTTTGTGAACCACGTACCTCTACACCAGAAATAAACTAAACTGCATAACTGCGAGAAAGTAACATCAACCTTGAGTATAAGAGCTTTCATTCCCTTCACATTTCACTAACGCGATAACTTTCAAATTCAACAGCCCAGACACAGGCAGTATTATCTGTAAGACACCCTCAGTGGGAGTTACCTCAAGGCACCGTAGTTCAGGAAAAGACTCGCACTATGGAAGATTCTAAAAACCCTAATGCGTTCTCCATTAGTATTCTACAACACTTTAGGTAAGAAGCAATATACATTATATTTATTAGTTGGTTGTCATGGTGTTAGATCCATTTAGTCGCATGCAAACAGGTGTTAACTTGACAATGATTAAACCAAAACTAATATTCTCTTCCAAAACTTCATCTATCGCAAGTGATACTCAAAACAAATACTTAGCACAAAATTTTAGTCAGCATTCATTAATAACGAATTTTTTTTGAGTTCCGGAAGGACCTGATTAGTCAGTCCAATGCCAACAACAAGCACTCGTCAAGTCAAAGTAACCTAATTAGATCTATCCCAAAGAAAAGGACTCGTCAACAACAGGTTTTCAAGTGCCACAAACAAGCTGAGGCCGAGCGGCACATCACTGATCCCGCCACGACTCCGGCACGGGCATTTCCTCATTGAATTTAGTCTTGTAGGCCAGCTGCTTCGCTTCCAGGAACGCCTACAAGTAAAAAACATGGTTACCACTTGCAAAACACGTTCCTGAAGATATCAAAATTAAACACTTGTACCACTGGAAAATTTCACAGCAGGTAACCACAAGTATCGAGAAGGCTATATAACAGAGTCTAGCAGACTAGCAAAATAAAAAGTAAAAAACACAATTGAAGTAATACAATGGAAATAGGAGTACCGCTTAACGAACTTTTCACTTGCATAAATGAACCCTGCACTCACTTTGCCACAATAATTCAGTACACTGTAGTATAAATTCTGGGATTATCATAGAGTGCACTGCTCACACCCACACGTACCTTGTGATGCACGTACTGCTCACACACATAGCACCACACAGTGAGGTCAGAGAAGCTCAGCGCGAGTGGGTGGGAGGCGGCAGTGGAGTGCTCCAATAAATGACCTTTCACGAACCGACCGCACCCCACCTGCACGTACCGAGCTATGTCAAAATTCAGTGAGAGAGCCTCGTTCCCTGGAACACACTAAATGCTAAAGTCTTAGATTAAATGGAACAATGCAGAAGAAGCTGCAATTCCTTGACACAACAGGCCCTAAAAATTTGGCGGTACTATTTGTGAGCTTGACGAGTGGATTCAGAAAAAGCTCACATGAGAACAATACATATTAATTTTTCACTCCCAGCCTGTGCAGCTACAGCCCAGTCTCCTGATAGCAACGGAATCAGCACCAGTTACAAAAACAATATTTTATTCCGGAATTTATTATTGACCGTGTTTTCATGCTTACGTTGGTTGATCATACTTCATATTTTACGATGAAGCTGGTCTCCGAAACGTTCGTTTTCGATTTTTTAAAATAAAATGACTAGTTTTATTAGCATTTTTTGCTCTTAAATTTTTAGTGAATTTGTTATTTAAGCAAAGTGAACATCTGTTCAGACAATACAAATAAATCCTTTACAATAGAACTATAAAAATTATTCTTTTACCTCCGCCAGGGCATGCCACGCCCATATACCTGCCCAGCCTATTTTGCCCCCGAAAGCAGCGGAGGCAGCACCTTTGACCTCAAAGCAGCGGAGGCAGCACCAGTTACAATAGCAACAGAACAACACAAATGGATCCGTTACCCCCGCCTGTCACCTGAAAGCAGTGGAGGCAGCACCAGTTACAATAGCAACAGAACAACACAAATGGATCCGTTACCCCCGCCTGTCACCTGAAAGCAGCGGAGGCAGCACCAGTTCTCCTGCGTGGAGCAGCAGTCGCGGCAGGGGGCGGCGGTGTCCACCCCCTCCTCAGGCACAGGCCCCACGCCCCCCTCTATGTGCTCACACCACGACAACGGCGTCACCATGAAGCCCTCGCTCTGGAAGTTGGCTCACCTTCACAATACTGAAAGTACCTTGCTCCTCATCATAAAGGCGTACAAATTTTTAGGCGTACTATTCACAACAGACGCCACCATGAAGCCTTAGCTCTAGGCTCTGGAAGTTAGCTCACCATTCCAAAAGCGTAAAATTTTTTTAACATACCTAGCTGATCGTGTACTCCTGTGGCACAATGGAAAACTTTACAATGCTTACTTGCCAAGGGTATTACTTCTGTGCTTTTTTTCGGAAAGAACGAGAGTTACATCAACGAGATGTTCCACACCAGCGGTTAGAAGCTCCTTCACGCATGCCATAAAGTATACGTTCATCTGTATGAGGCCATTCGTAACTAAAGTTGTTCATTAGAATCCAGAAATACAATGAATAAGAACTTCCTTGGATGTTAGTTTCCTAACCTCAACAAAGGCGTTCCAAAGAAAGAATTTTTTATTTGGTATGGTGTTGAGTGAGGTTGAGGGAACAAGGAATCTAAGCACAAGGTGCATAGAAACAGTAAGTTTAAAAAGAAGTTTATGAAAAAATATAAAAATTGAAGCAAAAAGTAGTAGGGACTGAAAAACAGGACAGCAGTGAACCGAAAAATGATAGTTTGCAACAAAATAAAAATCCTATTCTATTTCAACAAAAGGAAGACCTACCTAACCTATAGCACAAGACCTCGCCTATCTCCCCTAGGAGCGCTAATTCACATAAATATAATGGTTTTATCCCAGAGAGTACAATAATTCTAACTAAATTATATATTTAAAGGCTAATCTTACATTTGTACCGAGTACTACTCACGCATTTGAAGCCAAATCCAATAATCAAACCATACCTTCTCAAGTTCTATATAATTGACATTAGAATTTAGCACAGATGTAACACTGATACATGTGAACAAAATATACATTTGACAAACCAAATGAACTTGGCGCAAGTGGAACCAAAAGTAAGAGAACTTTCACAACTCGACACACTTGCAAAAACAACAGAACTTTCACAACTCGACACACTTGCAAAAACAACAGAACTTTCACAACTCGACACACGTGCAAAAACAACAGAACTTTCACAACTCGACACACTTACACCAGCCACCTCACACAACATTGCTGAGCACACCCCCACCTGCTGACTGATGAGCTGCTCTATGGTGAGCGGGCCGCCGTCGTCGTCGCCTGCAGCAGCCAGGGCGGCCATGAGGGTCTCCTCTGACACCACAGCAGCTGTGGTGCCCCTGCTGCTGCTGCTCGGGCCTGCAGCTGCAGTACTGCTGCTAGCACCAGACGACGGCCCAGCCTCAGCTGTAACGTTCAAACACGTCTTAATGTAACACTAGTGTAACACGTTAAAAATGACGAGATTTAACCCTTCACCGTTTAGATGGATTGTACAAGCCCCTTTCACAAGCAGCTTTAATAGTTTATTCCTTGTGAAATTTGTGCCCTAATGTGTCCTTTGAAGTCTGTTGTCGAGTGGCAGTCATGTCCTCATTGTGATATCGGTGACTACATGATGCCAGTGCCAGTTTAGTGATCGTTGTGATAACGGTAAAATGAGTACAAAATGCAGACGTTAAAGGGTCAATATTTTCCTTGAATAAATTCTATGACATGTGCATTGAAAGAATATCCACACTCAATAGGAGGCAAAACCTATCATCTCGAGCCCAACGTACCAGTCACCAGCTACCAGGATTGATACCTTCATTCGTATCCAAAGTAAAATCCATTCTGTGCTGCTTTGCACAAGAGGGCAATGTTTATTGGCGAGAAGCTGAAGCTAACAGTCAAATTTGACTGGAAATTTCATAACTAGGAGGCACTTCCTCTTCTCACACTTGTGCTGAACACTCCATTCTCACTCTCCAGAAGCACTCCAGAATGGAAAGTAGGAGAATGAAAATAAATCTCGAATTTCAATCCCACTCCCAAGCCTTTAGACAGCAATAAATTGATTGATCATAAGTTAGTTTCAGCCTCCTTTACCACGACGAAGATGTTCAATGTGAGGAAGGATGAACGCACCATTTAATACAGAGGAAGGGAAAGCAAAATCTATGTACAAGGTGTGTATCCCATAGGACCCCCTACGCATAGAAACAGTGAGTTGAGAAAGAAGACAAGGAAACAAGACAAAAGTTGAAGAAGAAAGTAGCAGGTGCTGAAAAATAGGACAGTAGTGAAAGGAAAAAAGATGGTCCTTAACAAAATAAAGATTAGATTATATTATTAGTTTAAGCCCCCCTATCCTCAACGAATGAGATCCAAAGAGAGGAAGGAAGACGGCACCATTTAGTATGGAGTTAAGGGAATGCGGAATCCATGCAGAAAGGGCACAGAAACAGTAAGATGAGAAAGAAGTTCATGAAACAAGATCCAAGCTGAAGAAGAAAGTAGTAGGTGCTGAAAAAACAGGACAGCAGTGAATCGAAAAAAGATGGTCCGTAACAAAAGAAAAACCTATGTTATTTTAACAAAAAGAAGGCTTACCTAACCTTTAGCTCGGGCCCTCACATTGTCCCCCTGGGAGCGCTAATTCCCATAGATACAATAGTTGTATCCCCCTGAGGAGAGTAACAAAATAAAACAATTTTATTTCAACCCCTACCTAACTCTCAGCTCGGGACCTCACATTTTCCCCTGGGAGCGCTAATTCCCATAGGTAGAATATTTGTCTTCCCCAGAGGGGTTAGACAGCTATCACGCACAGACACCAATGTAAAAGTAGAGGTGAAGCAAAATCACCTCAGTCAACACTCTTCACGTACGACCACCAGTACACTGAAACGAATGAACTGGTGCACACATAACATAACATATGTAAAATGTAACAAAGCAGAAACACGGTTTCATGAGACAGGCACTTATTATCTGTAATATATTTATTAATGATTAACACGTTAACCGCCTGGTGAGCCACTGGTGGTACAAGGAGGGAATTTTCATGATGCTGACCGACCAATAGTCACAAACTCGATTTTCATGAATACTTAATATCACAGCTAAATTAAGGCACGAGCCAGTTAATATTTACAATTTCTAAAATTGCTCAATACAATTAACTTTTAATTTGAGCTGAATACTGAACTTTAGTTTAACCCATGGCAATTCACGTGTTAATACAGGGTGGGACCGTGGGGCAAATCAAATGCCCGAGTTTTGAAAGGCGCGCGCAACGGCTGTGGTGGTGGTGGTAAGATGTCTGTGGTCACCACCTTCTTTCTGATGCCATCTTAAAAAAGTGAGCACACAAATCGGCATTGTATACCGATTCGAATAAAAGAAGAAACAATTCTATAAGTATTGTTTTACTTTTCCCAGTAGCCTTTCAAAACGCAGGCATTTAATTTGCCCCACCCTGTATGTCCGAGTTGCGACGACGCACCTTGATCAGCTGGTCCGGCAGGCTTGTCATCACTTGGACTCATGTCTAATTGGCTCAGCTTAGCAGCTAGCGCACCTGTGCAAGGATCTGCACATAACACAACACTGCATTAACAAGGCCTACACCGAGGAGCTTGTTTTATTTCATCTCAAGCATTCCATTCGGTGCTGGCATCCGAGACCCCCACAATACTCAAGGAGGAAGATAGCAAGGAAAAGAATATGACGTACCTAAAATAAAGACGTAGACAGAACTAAGAGGTTTTGGGAGATGCAACCTTGAGTGTAGGGAGATGCAGATAAAATAAAAACCAAGGTGATTTACCAGATGAAATTTTGTGCTAAGTTCGAACACTGAAGGTGGCGTCGTAATATAAATGCTACTGTTGTTTGTTTTTAACATCACTTCGGTTTGCTGGAGGATGATAGACTTACGAGTGGCTTTGGACTGCAAGTAAACACTTCCACTAGCGAAAATTTATTGTAATATTCAATAATACTAATGAGAAGTGTTGAATACAATCAACATTAAAGCACTAATGCGGATCCTTTGCTGCTTTAATATTCAAGACCTAACACAAGCTTATGCTTGGTTGAGCGATTACCACAGAGAATTGCACCACACAGGCACAAAATTTGAGTGCCTCGGTTGGCACAGCCCGACACGCTGGCATCAGGGAGTTATCTTATTTTAACCCTTAATCATTTCAATTCAACAACTCCAGCCAATACTCGGCGGATGCATTGTCTGAGATGCGAGCAGCTGAGAATAGGCTATTTCCTACGTCGTTCAAGAACCAATCTCACTATTTAATTTTACTTTTTACATATCCGCTCTGGTCTGGAAGTTTTTAATCAGTCTCAACACATGATTCTAAGGCACAAACTCTGAACTCTGGTTTGGAAAAATTTCATCAGTCTCAACACATGATTCTACGACGTGTTCACTTTGTGCGAGCGCGTCGTACAGTAATGATGCACAACGTTCAGTTTGACGGGGGCCGGACATCAGGCAATGTGAGAGCTTCGTCCACGCCAGCTTAGGCGGGAGGCTGTGAGGCCGAACGTGAATTCCATGTCAACACTCTAACACAGCAATGCACGTTAACACGACCCATTGATGGGTCGTTTGAAAACTTTTAACAATCCTGTAATATTAATGATGTTTAATGGACCCACTTAATGTTCGGTATTTATAAAATTGCTAACAACTATTGACTTTAATTTTGAATTCAATCTTTGAGTTAACCCATCACAGGCAACGTGTTAAGTTTACGCAGTCAAACATAACTTGCGCTGACATGCAACTCTGTTCAGTTATCAACTGTGATTTGTTGGAAATGAATTAATAAATCCCGCTAAAGTTTTTCCTTCCTGCAACAGGAGTAATATAAATTGTGGACTCAAACCGGGAGTCGCGTTCTAAGCCCTGACCTGGACATGAGAATGAGAGCAGCCCAGACACTGGCAGAAGACGCCGTGAGCATCTCGATGAGATGAAAAAGTGAAATGAGAATAAAGAATAAAAGATAAGGACGCACGTGTACTTTATACTCTGGCCTCTTCCATAAGAATGACAGAAATAAATAATCAAAGACATAACCTACTGTAGTGCCCTACCTTAGTTACCCATAAAATCTCATTTCTAGTCACGCAACTGTTCAGTAACCTTAATATGTGTTAATGTAAATTTATTCAACAAAAAGTTCCCACTCCTCCAACGAGTATCACCGATACCGACCACCTGAAGGAGTATAAATGTAAGGCCGCTGCTTCAATCGCCTCAAACGGAACTCAATGGCGAAGCAGCAACAACATCCCAGGCCTTACACTACGTAACTACTACAAATCTAAGCCCACAACAGACTCCTTCAACTAGTGTTGCATATTTTGTGGTTGGTAGCGAGTTCTCCAAGGTATGCTGATACGCAAGTTCTCCACTGAGGAGGGCTATTTCTCCAAGGTATGCTGATACGCAAGTTCTCCACGGAGGGCTATTTCTTCAAGGTATGCTGATACGCAAGTTCTCCACTGAGGAGCACTACACCTTTTTCACTCCAAATTAATCTAAGTCAAGTTCAATTTAATCCAAGTCAAGTTCAATTTAATCCGAGCCAAGTTCAATTTAATCCGAGTCAAGTTCAATTTAATCCGAGTCAAGTTCAATTTAATCCAAGTCAAGTTCAAATTAATCCAAGTCAAGTTCAAATTAATCCAAATCAAGTTCAAATTAATCCGAGTCAAATTCAAATTAATCCGAGTCAAGTTCAAATTAATCCAAGTCAAGTTCAAATTAATCCAACCCTTAGCTGAGTTAAAAATTACGTAGTAATTTGTTAATTTGAGTTTTTTGTTAAATATGTATCTATTGGATGTGATGAGCAAAACTGGTTTCGAGGATTTATTTACACTCATAGATATTTATACTCGTGAAATTCCACTTTGTCATATATATGAAATCAAATACATGCAAGTACAAAATATTATCATTGGACGATATGTAGATTTAATCTTTAAAAGAAATATACAAATGCGATTGACTGAGTACTACTTTCAAGACTTAAATATTCATAATATGACTATTATAAAAGTAATTGAAGTCTTAGAAGTATTATACTCGTATATTGAATTGTGAACACACACAAATAAAATCAGTATTAAGTTAGTAACATTGTTTCTTGTATTATTATTGTGTATTGTAAATTTGTAAGTGGATCCTACATTTCTTCACAATGACTAACACGGAATTAGAATGGATGGCAACATTTATATTGCTAATACAAGAATGTATCTGGGTAGTAATGTACAACTATAAATTGTTATCAAACGGAATCCTACATTAGTACTCAGTGAATCGCACTTGTATATTTCTTTTAAAGATTAAATCTACATATCGTCCAATGATAATATTTTGTACTTGGATGTATTCGATTTCATATATGTGATAAAGTGAAATTTCACGTGCATAAATATCTATGAGTGTAAACAAATCCTCGCAACCAGTTTTGCTCATCACATCCAATAGATACATATTTAACAAAAAACTCAAATTAACAAATTATTACGTCATTTTTAACTCAACTAAGGATTGGATTAATTTGAACTTGACTTGGATTGATTTGAACTTGACTTGGATTGATTTGAACTTGACTTGGATTGATTTGAACTTGACTTGGATTGATTTGAACTTGACTTGGATTGATTTGAACTTGACTCGGATTAATTTGAGCTTGACTTGGATTGATTTGAACTTGACTTGGATTGATTTGAACTTGACTCGGATTAATTTGAGCTTGACTTGGATTGATTTGAACTTGACTTGGATTGATTTGAACTTGACTTGGATTGATTTGAACTTGACTTGGATTGATTTGAACTTGACTTGGATTGATTTGAACTTGACTCGGATTAATTTGAGCTTGACTCGGATTAATTTGAACTTGACTCGGATTAATTTGAACTTGACTCGGATTAATTTGAACTTGACTCGGATTAATTTGAACTTGACTCGGATTAATTTGAACTTGACTCGGATTAATTTGAACTTGACTTGGATTAAATTGAACTTGACTTGGATTAATTTGAAGTGAAAAAGGTTTAGTTCTCCAAAAGTACGCAGATGAGGACAGACGCCATCAGCTAGAGGGTCGTTTGATACCCTACGTATCCCAGAGGGAGACTCGGATAGCAGCACCAAGTGGACGGAGAGTTGCCAGGGGGAATGCATGCATGGTTCACATGACGAAAGCGATAAGGCCGTGTTCTGCGTGATTACGGTGGTTGTGTGCAGCGAAACACAAATATTTCAAGGAAATTTAACTCTAGAATGAGGTAAAGACATTTTGAGACAATAATACGAGGGGTAGTCAAAAAAGTTCTCAGACAAATGCCATAATTTCTTCAGTTAACAACTTGTTACTTTCATTTTTCTACATAAGCTCCATTGTTGTCTATACATTTTGTAATCTATGTTTTCACCTGTAAATGCCTTCCTGGTAGAATGGGGGGGGGGGGGGGGGGGGTTGCCTTGTTCCACTAGGTTCTGTACAAGAGAGATGTTTTCTTCATTTGTTGCTGTGGTGGGTCGTCATCAAGTTGGACTCTTCCTTCTTTAAAGCGTTTAATCCAATCATAAACGACTGCTCTACATGGTGCAGAGTCTCCATAGACCTGCTGTAAAGCTTCGATGATCTTAACAGGTTTCCAATTAACTTTAGTTAAAAATTTGATGTTAGCTCTGATCTCAAAATTTGTCATTTGAAGGGTTGAAAATTACTATTTTGAGATGCAACCTCTCTCGATGCTGACCTGACATAGACTGATGAGACAGCTGCAAGTTATCAAGGAAGCTCTAAGGACAGGTTTCAACTTGTAAAAACTTGTAAATCTCTGTTCAGTTCAAAATTATGGCATTTGTCTGAGAACTTTTCGACTAACCCTCGTACATGCTACTCAAGTGACTACAAACTCAAGTGACGAGAAACAAGTATGGAAAGTATAGAAAGAAATAGAAACAACTCAATAGAAAGGAAAGGCAAAATGAATGAAAGTAACAAAAACAGCTATTAATATACATCCACAACCAATGGGAAATAAACACATTGAGGATAGGCAAATTATAAAAAAGTACCATTTTTTCAGATGCATAACAAGAGACACAAGTTACTGCTACGTAAAAAATACCAAATGAGTTTAGGCTATTATCTTAAAAAAATGGAAACTATTAAAAAACGTGCAATAAAGCAAAAACTCTAAAGAAAAGCCCTCATAGTGACAACAAAGGATTAGACCGAAATAGTCTATGAGAATGAGAGCAGCCTGAGTCAACATTTAGGCATAAGCTGAAATGAAAGTCGACTAGTCAGTGGTCCAGTTCTGAACAGGTTCGAGCGTCTGAAAACAAGGTCAAAGTTTACTACGCAGGCCTGACAGTTCTACCTGAGCGAGAAGGGGCAGCTCATGCAGTGCACGAGTGTATGAAAATACAGAGTAAAATTTGGTGCCAAGTCAGCACTAAAGAAGGTAATAACAGAACACAGCGAGTCAAGTGAGAATTGCTGATGACGCGAGTTATACCAGAGGAAATGGCTGTTAGATTAGATGTTAGTCTAAGTCTCCCTAACGCTAAAAAAAGCGTTACTAAGAGAGGAAGGAGAAAGGCACCATTTAGCATGGAGAAAAGGGAATGCGGAATCTATGCAGAAGAAAGATAGAAACAGCAAATTAAGAATAAAGTTCATGAAACAAGATAAAAGTTGAAGTAGTAGGAGCTGAAAAACAGGGCAGCAGTGAACCGACAAAAGTTGATTCTTAACATAACAAAATACATGCTTATTTCAACAAAAAGAAGGCCTACTTAACTCTCAGCTCGGGACCTCACACATTTTCTCCCTGGGAACACTAATTTCTATAGATACAATAGTCGTATACCCCCTGAGGGGAGGGTGAATTGGTAAGGGGCAATTTTTATGCATGCGAGTGTACGGGCAATCTCGAATCCTAGTAACTAATTTAAAAACGATTAGCGATTCCCTAGGTAAACCGTTAAATGCAGCTTTTTTACTACCAGGAAGTTCAATCTGAAGGAAATTACTTAGTGAAGAGCAACAGAAACACTAAATCTGTGAAGCAAAACGTGCCCACACCGATGATTAGCACAGAGCAGGCCATAACTGAACTCATTTTTATGAACAATAATACCAATAAGATTAGAAATTGGAAGATCTGCTTTCATTTGAACAAAGAAAAAAGTCTCAAAGTTCTTATCACACCAATACTGCTACAATAGTATTGTAACATACAAGTATTATGTTTTGGGTTTTTTCAAATTTTATGAACAGTTCGCTCAAACACTACTGTCTCACAAGAAAACAAGCAAAAATAGCGTAAGTTAGAAGACGCACTCAACTAAAAGGGTACATTTATCACAACCCAGCCTGTACCACCATTAGCAAATTACACACCCTATCAACATCTATTCGAGTTAACGTGCATGCGACAATAACATCCACTACGAGTAGCTAACTTCACTCTACTCATACACTACATCAAAAAAATTGGAGGTTACGGAGGCAACAAAAAAGTAGCCACCACAACAAAACGTAATACGTACGAAATTGTGCAACTCGACAGTAGAGACGAGTCCCCTCTATTCCTGACCCTGACAGATAAATTCACTGATCTTTGGATCGATTGAATGCAAGAATTCTCGCCGAGCGCTACCAAAGTGGGCAAAGTGAGGTAGGCTAATGCTGCCTTAATGGCTTCAAATGAATCTGTGTGGTAAGTACATAGCAGGATTTGGGGAACTGAGTTACCAATTCTGCTCTTTCCAATTTATAGGAAGCCGTGACATGAAAAATATGATTAACCCTTCCACTCCACGTGCCGTGTTTGGCACACTCACTAAAAATGCTAACAATTTATTTCTTGTCGTATATATGCCCTAATGTAAATTTTGAAGCTTTTGGCCGGATGGCAGTTCCGTCCCCATTTTGATGTTGGTGATAACCTGATGCCAGCGTCAGTCTGATGACAGTGGTCGTAATATTTATTGAGAACCTGAGTATAAATTTTGGGCCGTTAAAAGTTAAACCAAACCGTAGTTTAAGAGAGAAGTGTACAGCAAGTTATATTTCTCAAATGATATTTTTTTTACTTCAATGAAGCGTGCCGCTAACTACGAGTACAAGCTACAAAGACACGTAAAAATTAAATTTGATCTGAAATTGTGTTTCGTTAGAGAAACCAGGTTGAGCTGAAAGCAGTGAAAAATCAAGGAAATAATGAAATTTGATATTTAGAAATTAAAAAAATCAGACAAAACATCACTTTTGGGATCCTCAACTCTAACGATTTAATAAAAACTTTTTGCACGTCTCCACACCATGATGATTATATTCACCCTTTTGCTGCAGTAACGCGACAAGGGGTTTAAAAAAATACCTCAGTCCAATTCGATTAATGTATAAAAAATTTCAGTCCAGTTTGATTTATGTATAAAGGGGTGTTCACACAGCCTTGAGTACTAAACTCTGGACCACTGCAATTCTACCATTTTGCTTCAGCCACGCAATACGGGGTACAAATAATGCCCCAGTCCAGTTCGATTTATGTATGAGGGTGTACTCGCACAGCCTGGGATACTAAACTCACGTTGTAATTCTCCCCACAAGACAAAGAGACTAGAAGTACATTGTGACAGAGTCCGAGCTTTCCACAAACATCTCGGTAGTCTCCTGCACCTCGACCATCACCTGGCACTCACCACAAGCAGCCTGGTCAGCCCCGCTCTTACGTCCCTTCTTGCTCACTGGAGCTCCGGGCAAATCAACCTGGGAAACAACAGCTTAAACCAATGCAACATTATAGTTAATGAATTCCACCTCATGTTTCTCATGGCACATATTAGAGTGATGGTGTAAGGCATTACATAAACATCAGGTACACCTAACAAGGCATTAGCTTGAACGAATGCAACGTTAGTTAATAAATTGCATTTCATGTCACTTATGGCACATATTGGTGTGATGGTGTGAGGCATTAACACGTTGACTGCGGTACGACCCATCGGTGGCTTGCGCTCAAGTTATTCCTGCTGTGGAGAGATCCATCAACGGGTTGTTCAAAAAAGATTTACCAATCTCTTAAAATTGATAGTATTTTATGGACCCATTTTATGTATGATATTTATAAAATTTCTAACAACTTTTGAATTTAAATTCGAGTTGAATACTGAACTTCAGTTTCACCCGTTGCAGTCAACGTGTCAAATAAGCATCACACTGGCCAGGCACATCTAACAAGGCATTGTGGACCAGCTGAAGCTATAATAGTTAGATGACAACTATGATCAGAGTCTTTATGAATTGGTCGCTCTGTGAGGTGCAATGCCATGCTTGATGCAGCCTCGCCCAGTACGTATACAGTACAGGGCACCCAGCGAGAGGTCACAAACGTCTCTCTTCAATGTGTTTCTGCTCAACAAAATCAATTCTTTAAGGTTTCATCAATGAATTTGCTTCATTCTACACAATATAAACGTTTCACACACTACACATAGCGCATTCTATTCAGTTGCTTTTACTTTCTATCAACTATTTACTACATCCTCTTCGTGAGACAACTAAAACAGAACCATTTTCATCCTTATTTTCAAGGATATACCTCTCACTCAACTTTACTATCGCCTTGAAGCACGTTTAGTGTCCCCCTTACACTGAGCATCACATCCTCAGCGAACAGCACACAGACCACAACGAAGCTCACCTCACAGAGTAAACAAAGAGCATTGCCCCGCTTCCTGGTACACACCTCATCTGACAGTACGCCCAGCACCCCTCACAATACACCCAGTACTCGACACAATACACCCAGTACACGACACAAAATACCCAGCACCCCCCCCACATTACACTCAGCACCCACCACAGGTACACCCAGTACCCCTCACAGTACACCCAGCCCCCACCACAGTACACCCAGCCCCCACCACAGTACACCCAGCCCCCACCACAGTACACCCAGCACCCACCACAGAACACCCAGCACCCCCCACATTACACTCAGCACCCACCCCAGTACACTCAGCACCCACCCCAGTACACCCAGCACCCACCACAGAACACCCAGCACCCACCACAGTACACCCAGCACCCACCACAGTACACCCAGCATCCCCCACAGTACACCCAGCACCCACCACAGTACACCCAGCACCCACCACAGTACACCCAGCACCCACCACAGTACACCCAGCACCCACCACACCCCCCTCACCCTATAGGGCGCGACAGCAGACCAGTGGGGGGCGATGACGTCCAGCACGGCGTTAATGGTGTGGATGGCATGGGGGGCGGGGGTGAGGGAGCGCGTGAGGGGCGGGGGAGCGTCCCCCAACAGGGAGGCCACGCAGCAGCACATCGCGTGGCTGCAATGGGTACAAATATTACAATATATCATTTTAATAACACTATACAATTTTTTATTTAGATTAAACGTTAGTTTGAGCATCCCTAACTAAAACAAAGGTGTTCCCTAAAACAAAATAGGAAGCAGATGCCATTTAACATGGAATTTAGGGAACAGGAAACCTATGCAGGAAGTGTGTTCTCAAACACTGTGAACATAAAAAAAAAATACTAGAGGGAGACGAGCACCACCACATGGCAGGAAGTCCAATACTGTGATGTGAAAGTAATAACCACCTGGTGGGGGAGGCGCAACACCTGGTGGGGAGGAGCAGTACCTGGTGGAGATGAGGTTGTAGCCTCCCTCAAGAGCGAGCACTAGTTTGCCAGACGCCAGTCCGGACAGGAGGGCGGTCATGTGGCCGAAGCACTCAGGGGTCACTTCACACCCTGCACGGTAATAGCCTCATGATTATGCTTATAAAAATGGTATCTTGTAACTATAAAAGCATGAAAATGTATTGAAACAACCAACACTGACAGATAAATGGCAGCGGCAATGGTGAACTTACCATCGCTCGCATGTCCACTGCTGACTTCAAGCATCATACCTCAGACGATAGGTTCAAGTCATCGTACCTCCGACAGGGTCACATCATCGTACCTCCGACAGGGTCACATCATCGTACCTCCGACAGGGTCACATCATCGTACCTCCGACAGGGTCACATCATCGTACCTCCGACAGGGTCACATCATCGTACCTCCGACAGGGTCACATCATCGTACCTCCGACAGGGTCACATCATCGTACCTCCAACAGGGTCACATCATCGTACCTCCAACAGGGTCACATCATCGTACCTCCAACAGGGTCACATCATCGTGCCTCCGACAGGGTCACATCATCGTACCTCCGACAGGGTCACATCATCGTGCCTCCGACAGGGTCGCATCATCGTACCTCCGACAGGGTCGCATCACCGTACCTCCAACAGGGTCACACCATCGTACCTCTGACAGGGTCGCATCACCATACTTCCGACAGGGTCGCATCACCGTACCTCCAACAGGGTCGCATCACCGTACCTCTGACAGGGTCGCATCACCGTACCTCTGACAGGGTCGCATCACCGTACCTCTGACAGGGTCGCATCACCGTACCTCCGATAGGATCGTTGATGGCGGCATCAAAGCCAGCTGAAACGAGCACCAGCTGAGGGCAGAATTGGTACGCCACAGGCAGCACCACTTGAGAGAACGCAGCCATGTACTCTGCATCACCAACGCCTCCCTGCACAAGATTGGGCGTGTCAGGATCTCTGTGCATGTGGCCCTCAGTATGTGAGTCACTTAGATTGAGATAATAAGATAGTTTAAGCCTCCCTAACCGCCACAAAAAAAAGCGTATCCAAGAGAGGAAGGAGGAAGGCACTATTTAGTATGGAGATAAGAGAATGGGGAATCTATGCAGAAGAGGCATAGAAACAGCAAGTTGAGAGAGAAGTTCATGAAATAAGATAAAAGTTGAAGAAGAAAGTAGTAGGTGCTGAAAAACAGGACAGCAGTGAACCAAAGAAAGGTGGTCCTTAACACAATAAAAATGATTTTATTTCAACAAAAAAAAAAAAAGGCCTAACTAACTCTCAGCTTAAGCCCTTGAGAGCAAATTAAGAAGCAAAAAATTGTACTTATGTTGTAGGAGTCCATTTCAACATTCCAATAATTTCAAGTGAACACAATAAGAATGTGAAGCAAGACATAGAAGCGATTGAAGATAGCATTAGCTCCACCACCTCCACAGCAAACTTCAGCTCAAAAAACAAGCGAGTGTGATATTACAAAAGAAAACAAAGTTAACACGACACGCATTTTCAAATGGCACTAATAACCAAGGTAGGATTGCTCTGCTCGGTTTTCTTACTGATGTCACTAACAGCATTACCAGCAAAAACATAATACTCTTCCATCCACACAACTCTCGTAACTCAATTCAACACCGCGCATAATAAATGTGGAGATTGAGAGACATTTTCAATCAGTGCATACAAAGAACAAACGCCACAGAGTTGCAGCTCTTAACAAATTCTCTTGCTTCTTCAACCTCTTTCCATGTTACACAGAAGTCCACACTTCAGAGCTAGACAAACAGAAGTTATTATATGGTGATGAAGAGCAACAAATGACTCGCCTTCTGCCCGGGGATGGTGATGTTGGCCTACTACAATTGACTTTAAATTTTAGCTGAATATTGAGCTTCAGTTTTAGGAATCCGAGTACACACGACCCGTCAAAAAAATGACAGGATTAGATATAGGACCAACTGACCTTCAACATGGCTTTCCCATGACTTTCCATGCTATTCTATGGCTTTCCTATACTTTCCCAAGTCTCAACCGCTGATATTCTATACAACCTAATCTAACCTACCAATACGCGTGATATTCTATACAACCTAATCTAACCTACCAATACACGTGATATTCTATACAACCTAATCTAACCTACCAAAACACATGATATTCATTCCGACTCCCAAACTGCTGGGTTAAGGCACCAAAAATTGTGGAGTTGATGAAGCTTGTATCACAGATACGCTCATCTCACACTGCAGGCTGGTGGGTGTGACACACACACGGACGGACGCGGCTCCTTTTTTAATATAGATATATTGCATATTGAACTCCAAAGCATTAAGGTAACCAATAGCATCAGCAGAGGATGACTCGCCTTTTGCCAGGGGATGTTGATGTTGTAGCCGAGACCTCTGCCGGTGCCGACGCGGTGGTGCGCGGCGTCCGTGCTGTGCGGGAAGAACGTGGCGTTTTTGTACAGGTGCAGCGACACGTACAGCACCCGGCTGTCCTCCTCAAACGCGTGCTGGATGCCGTTGCCGTGGTGGATGTCCCAGTCGATTATCAGCACTCTGGCACACACATGGTCATGAATACTAAACAGTATCTATTGTACAGACACTTGGAAGTATCTATTGTACAGACACTTGGAAGTATCTATTGTACAGACACTTCACAGTATCTACTGTACAGAAACTTCACAGTATCTACTGTAGAGACTTTTCAGTATGCAGAAACTTTGCTATCTCTCCGAACAAAAAATTCTAACAAGTCAGAATTTCAACACTTTTTTGTATTTACAACGTTGAGGTTGATTGGAATAAAGCTTGTTCTATAGAAAAGCACTAAGCAGAATCAGTGCACGACTCAAACCTATGAACTGCATTTAACAGGAATTAAAATTAGGAACAAATATCACAACTTTCACCACGAAGATGGCACGTGGGTCTGAGCACCTAATCCCTGAGTCCAGCAGCCTCACATCAATACATTCTTTCCAGCATTCAATGAAATTCCTTGGCAAGACTGGCAAACGTAATGGAAAAGGCCGTTCAGGGAATGCACCTTTCCGCTACAAGATATGAAATCCTTAAGAAAATGTGTCTCTAAGCAAATTCAGGCAGCAAACGACAGGTATACCCAACAACACTAAATCCCAAGCATTCAAATCAATACATAGGCGTCACACAACATGGAAGACTAGGAAACTTTGACAAGAGCTATCAAGTCAGGTTACCTGCAGCGCAAAGGTATAATAAGATCCCTAATAGTATTGTGGCCGATAAACTACGTCTTCAGGATTCCTAGCCACTATAATTTGCCGACAGACGATACACAATGGACTGTGATGGTGTTCAATAAATTGTTTCAATGTCGTTAGTCTTTTTCTTTCCTTTTCCACGGAAATCTTTGCTTTTCTATGCAGTTGAAAGGCCAATATTAATAACAGTTCCGGTAGTTTGATAATTTATTAAAATCGTGGTTAAATTAACCGAAGGAATTGCACTTTATTAACTAGCATTTGCAATGCGATTAAAAGTTCATGTTTATTGACAAACAGTTTTAAAAAGATTGTTTACAAGATGAAACTGGCAAAAACGCACTTTAAAGTTAGACGACTTGAGACTAGGAAAGTCCTCGACTCAGGTAGCGTAAACACACGAGCTTACAGCACAAGTAGAGCTACCGAGGCAGCCCGCAGGCGCAAGTGCTGACGACACTGTCAAACCTGACAACCGCACGTGTTGCTCAGAAAACACGGCGTACGAGTAGAGCATATAGGGGCAACAATCCACGCATTAGCCTGCGCGATACACCATAAGGTCTGCACCCTGCCTCGCTCTCTCTAAGACTCCTGACTGACCAACTCCCAGCCCAAACTTTGCTGTCGCTGCAGCCAGACTACTTCTTAGGCTGGTGTTTACAGTAAAATGGTCAACGTGAGAAATGCTTCGGTCACACCCCCCAACGCCATCTAACAACAAATTTAAGGCGGGAGGGATGTTACCTTACAACGTAACATATTTAAAACACAAGACAATAGCATAGCTAGGTAAGAAAATATACTTTGATCTAAAACAATCTTATGCAAAATTTTATTATTATGCTAATACTATTTTTATTATGCTTTATTACATACAGGAAGGATAATTTATTCAATCAACGAGTTAAAATTTAGAAACTATTCAACAATCGCTATCTGAATCGAATCGAGAAGACTCTGAATTCATCTCGCAACGAATACGGTCGGAAAGGTCCGGCCCATCCGAGATAGAAACTCGCTCGAAGTCACGGATATCTTCTGGAAGCTGGAAGTCGCCCGTCGACCCACGATACGTCTTCTTCATATCGAACTTGAACGCAGATTCGGCACCGAAACAAGGAAATTCTTGCCTCGCGCTGTTCAAAGCAAGTGCTCCGACTAACGCTTCCGCTGCTTTTCTTGCCGAAAATCTCGTCCAATGCTGCGATGAGCACTGACTATTTTTCTCAGAGTCACGTCGAGGCTTCAACTGGGCTGGATCTGGAGCTACTTTCTCGCAATCGAGTCTTGAAACATCCATGGCTGGAACTTCGGTAGTTTCATCGCTTAAGTTCTCCCATTCCAAGCTCTGTTGCTCGTCCGTCTGACTCAATTCTTCGTCTGTTGGTGAAGCTGCGACAGCCTGAGTCGCTCGTTGCTGCTCCTCTGTTGCTTCGCAAATCTTGTCAGCCAACTTCGACAGAGACATGCCCACACCGCCTATCATCGTGAAGTCTGGGAATGAACTTCCCTCATCCGGTAAAACCGGGGTTTGTGCCACCATCTCGCTCGTCTTTTGGAACTGTCGTCTGCTGCGTCTGTCTCGTACCTGCTGCTCATGTCGAGTGTCTGCACCAAAAACTGTGCCGTCGTCTTCTTCGCCGTACCAAGGTTTAAGTTGATTAAAATGAGCCGTTTGTGAATTAAAACCATCGAGCTTCTTTATTTTATAAGTAACGCCATTTTTGTCAACCTTTTCAATTATAAATGGACCGTCGAACTTTGGTGAGAATTTATTACTTGAAGGTAAATGAGGTAGTTTCTTCGCAACTTTTTGACCGATTTCGTATGGCTTAAAATTCTTATGAGGAAAACGCCAATAAGGCTGCGACAAAGGAATAGGTAGTTTATTTGCGATCTCGTTGAAAAAATCAGCTGGAGCATGACCAGTCTCGGAATGAAGCGTATTATTATATATAATTAAAACTCTTGTAAGTTGATCTGTCCATGGCGTCTTGTTCTCTCCACACGCTGTAGCTAGTAAATTCTTAAGGGTTGCGTTGAGCCTTTCTACAGCACCGTTGCACTGCGGAGAATACGGCACTGTTCTAAAATTTTTAACTCCGTGCCTTCTCAACATCGAAATGAAGGGTCGCCCTCGGAACTCGGGACCGTTGTCCGAGATTACCGTCTCCGGAAGCTTCACCAGGGTGCTAAAAACGGAGTTTTCCAAAGCTCTGGCAACTGTCGCTGACTTCTTGTTTCTAATCACGACTGCATTGGCAAACTTCGTGTAGAGATCGATGCCAACCAACAAGTACTTCGCATTGCCTCGCCCTGGAGGAAGTTCCAAGAGATCCACAGCGTATTCTTCGTACGGAGCTTTCGGCATACGTCGATATTGCGGCGCTCCACCTTTTGTCTTGCCCTTGAACCTTTGACAGATGTTACACTCTCTGATAACGTAAGCAACGATTGGTGGGAGTCTCGGACTGAAGAAATGTCGCAACATTGCCGCTACCGTTTTATCGCGACCAACGTGTCCTGATTTTTTATGGAACTCTCTAACCATGCTTGGAAGATTTCGAGCAGGGATCACCGGCACGCGATGAAGACCTCCATACAGCACATCTTCATTCACCACCAACGTGTCGAAGTATTTGAGAAAAGTTCGTCCGTTTTTAAATTTTAATAATGCCTTCTTGATTTCCGATTCTGAAGTTTGTTGCTTTATTAATTTTATGAGCAACGAAATAAGAGGATCCGCTTCTTGTAGTTTTTGAAGTTCTTCTGTAGAAATGTGCAGAGATGTTTGGTCAATACTTACGTCCTTTTTATTTGTCGAAACAGGAGCTTGTTTAGAATTTGCAGAGTCCTGAGGTTTCCTTTTGCAAGAAATTCGCGCAGACGGCGTCACTGCAGCCTCTGCTTTCCCATAGTCCTCAAGCTGGTACAGCACCTGGGAAGGCTGAACTTCATGCACAGGTAAGTCATCATTTGATTTGATAATAGTGTCTATATGCTGAATTAAAATTTCATTGATAGTCTCTCCGTCTGGAAGAAGTAAATTGAAGTGCACACCACGTAAACTTTGTAAATGAATGGTAGGATCACTTGGAGAACTTTCAAATTTAACAACACCGATGCCGTCTTCATGTACACTCACATTCACTTTAAATCTTTTCACAAAAGCGTTCAACAAAAACCACTCTGGTAGAACACCACTTTGTCTCATAATTTTCAGCTTCCTAATCGTACTCTTGTCAAAAGAAAGTCCTAATGCACGAGGGTTCTTTAAAACTAAGTCCACAGTCTCTTCGCGAATAGTAACATGTTCATCTAAACTGTCACACAATCCTAGCGAAAGCGCTTGAAAAAGTGAATCTGGGCCACCAGGAATTAATTTTACCTTGTGCCCGTGCAAAGAGACGCAATAGTTCTTGTCCACATCCTCACTGCTAATAGGAAATTCCACAACTCGAGACAAAGCATCTGCAACAACATTGTCTTTTCCTGCTCCCTGATAACACCTATTTTCAGCGGAAAGTTTAGTTTTCATCAAAAGATTCACATTTGCCGGGTTAGAGCTGTCCACAGTTGGTTCCTGACTCGCAACAGAAGAACTTTGGTTTAACGCTGGTTTACCTTTACAGTTAAAAGACTTGTGATCCATCTCGCCACACCAACTACAAGCACCAAATTCACGCTTAAACTGTCTACACTGAGCCAGAACATGCCCTTTACCGTTACAGAATTGACACGTTACATCACTATCTCTAGTTCGGGGAACACGATCTGAGTAACACTGCCTTCTCTTTGGACAATTTCTCGCAAAATGCCAGGGGTCATTACAAGAAAAACACCTTTTAGTTTGAGGCACAGTAACAAATTCTCTCAAGTTAGGATATTTAACTGAATCTTTACTCGACGCGGAAATAAACTCATCAGAACTCGGTTGAATAGCAATTGCTTGCACAGGCATAGGCTCCACAGAAAACGGCTCTAAAGCAGAAATTATTTGCACCATAGTATCAAGGGAAGGATTTTCACGGTTTGACATTTGCATACTAACTTGAGCTTTAATATCTATCGGTAACGATTCTAATAACTTACTCATGATCATCTTGTCTCTTTCAGGAATGGATCCGAACGCTGATGCTGCAAGACCTGTTAGTCTCATGGCGTAGATGAGAAACGACTCTCCTGGAACTCGTTGTGAAGACATGAAGGCCGAGATTCTTGCGGTGTCGAAAACATCTCGAGGCGTAAACAAAGAGATCAAGTTCTTCTTCACATTCTGATAACCTAATCTGCTAGCACCCATGGCACTCAACGCAGACTGAGCACTACCCATAAGCAACGCACGCAAGGAAATGAGCCAAGCATCACTGTTAGTCTCCTCAGGACCGTACGTATGCAACGCATACACTTCGAACATCCTGTAAAATTCCCCGATGTCACACGATTGAGAAGGTGGATCGAAAGGTGGAGGAGGCGGCTGAACACGCCTATTCATATTAGAAATTGCATCCGCTAAACGACCCATCACAAATCCCATATCCGATGAATTACGCTCACCGCCACTTCCACTGCGGTCCGACGCTGAAGAACCAGCAGCTCCTGAACTAGGCATCTTGAATTCTTGAAGTTCAGTTGAAAATGTTCACTTTAAGTAACAAATTAATAGTTCACTGAAGTTGAAACACGAAACACGATCACTATATTTTTCTGTCATAGATCACTTCACTGCACTTAGGAGAAACACAGGAACAACGAATCACAGTCCAATTAGCTCGACAATCCCATACTTCTGACACCAAGTTTGTGGCCGATAAACTACGTCTTCAGGATTCCTAGCCACTATAATTTGCCGACAGACGATACACAATGGACTGTGATGGTGTTCAATAAATTGTTTCAATGTCGTTAGTCTTTTTCTTTCCTTTTCCACGGAAATCTTTGCTTTTCTATGCAGTTGAAAGGCCAATATTAATAACAGTTCCGGTAGTTTGATAATTTATTAAAATCGTGGTTAAATTAACCGAAGGAATTGCACTTTATTAACTAGCATTTGCAATGCGATTAAAAGTTCATGTTTATTGACAAACAGTTTTAAAAAGATTGTTTACAAGATGAAACTGGCAAAAACGCACTTTAAAGTTAGACGACTTGAGACTAGGAAAGTCCTCGACTCAGGTAGCGTAAACACACGAGCTTACAGCACAAGTAGAGCTACCGAGGCAGCCCGCAGGCGCAAGTGCTGACGACACTGTCAAACCTGACAACCGCACGTGTTGCTCAGAAAACACGGCGTACGAGTAGAGCATATAGGGGCAACAATCCACGCATTAGCCTGCGCGATACACCATAAGGTCTGCACCCTGCCTCGCTCTCTCTAAGACTCCTGACTGACCAACTCCCAGCCCAAACTTTGCTGTCGCTGCAGCCAGACTACTTCTTAGGCTGGTGTTTACAGTAAAATGGTCAACGTGAGAAATGCCTCGGTCACAGTATATCCAACATCACTAATTCTGTGAGATACAGATAATATAACTCTCTTTTACTATGTCTTGTATTAACAAGCCTCTTACTCCAAGAAAGTTCGGTACCACCCATCTCGGATGTTGTCCACGCTCGAGATATATTATATTCGTTCAAACCTCTTTTCTTAACCACAATGAAGGTGTCTTAAAGAGAGAAAAAAGGAAGGCACCGGTAAGTGTGGAATTAAGGAACGAGGAATTTATGCACAAGGTGTGCTCCCACACAAGATCTGTGCATATAAACAACAATTTGAGAAGAAAGATCATGAAACAAAATTTATAAGTTGAATAAGAAACTAATGGGTTCTGCAAAACCGAACAAAAAATTTACTGTCCGTGATGAAACATAAATAAAAAATAAATTGTTTCAAGAAAAAGAAGGTTTACTTAACCCTTATTTCGGGACCTCGCAATTCCCCTGGGAAGACCTATTCCCGAAGACATACCTATTTGTCTCAAGAAAAAGAAGGTTTACTTAACCTCGATCTCGGGACCTCGCATCCCTCCTACCTATTCCCAAAGACATGCCAGCACCCTAACAACACACGCTCACAATGACCTCTCCAGCCCGAGGGTGTCGACGGCATGGCGAGTGGCCACAGGCACGTTGCTCGAGATCTCACATTGCCCCCAGACATGCCAGCACCAGAACAACACGCTCACACAACTCAAATGACCTCTCCAGTCCGAGGGTGTCGACGGCATGGCGAGCGGCGACGGCGACGTTGTTGAAGATGCAGAAGCCGTTGGGCTGGTTGTGCTCTGCGTGGTGCCCTGGCGGCCGGATCACGGCCACGCCTCTGCTCGCACGCCCACCCACCACCTCGTTCACCACCTGCACCAAACCAGGCAACGAAAAGCTAAAATATTTCTCATCACCCATGAAATCTTAAAAATTTCTCTACCACCCATGAAATACTCAATCTTTCCCTATCCCCATGAAATACTTGAAATTTCTATATCACCCAAGAAATACTAAAAATTTCCCATCACCAATGAAATACTCAAAATTTCCCTACCGCACGCAAACTACTCAAAATTTCTCCAGTTTCTCCAACCATAGTCGTCCCTGTAGTGAGGCTTTACGACTGGTTTGAGGTTTCTACTGCGGACGTACCTGTATGAGGGAGCCGGCCGCGAGCAGGGCAGCAGAGTAGGTGTGGGGGTTGAGGTACACTGAGGTATAGCTATCCTGGAGGCAGTGCAGATCCAGCTCACTGAAGCCCGCCGTGCTGGCCATGAGAGACACCAACTTCTCTGAGTGTACGCTCACCAACTCTGACTCGGTGGCTGCTCTGCTCTGAAACAAACACTCGACGGTACAGCAACACGACAGAGTTTTACATTGGATAAACAGCACCATGGCCACAAACACTCGACGGTATAGCAACACGACAAAGTTTTACATCAGATCAACAGCACCATGGCCACAAAACCTTAACGACATGGCAGATTAGATTATCAGTTAGTTTAAGCTTCCTTATCCACAACAAATGCGATCCAAATAGAGGAAGAAATAAGGCTCCATTTAGTATGGAATTTAGGGAACGCGGAACCTTTGCAGAAAGGGCATAGAAACAGTAAGTTGAGAAAGAAGTTCATGAAACAAGATCAAAAATGAAGAAGAAATTAGCAGGTGCTGAAAAACAGGACAGCAGTGAACCGAAAAAAAGGATGGTCCTTAACGTAACAAAATTCATTTTATTTCAACAAAAAGGCCTACCTAACTCTCAGCTTGGGCCCTCACACATTTCCCAACGACATAGCAACACGCCTAAGTCTTACGACGGCTCACCAGCACCACGGTCAGCAATGCAATCGCATCTCCTTATTTAGCACTCAGACTTCATGAACTCGGTGCCCAAACCTGCACTTCATTCTCAGATTTAGCTAAAATCTAAATAGCCATCCAACAACAACTTGTCAGAAAGTAGAACTGACGAACTTCAATACCAATTAGGCTATATATCTCTCATAATTGTTCGGATTTCTGTACGGTAAGCCTGGGAGCTTTGATGTGAACAAAATTTAAATTTCCAAAGGATCAAATATTTGCGCTTAAGGATTTTCTTACAGCATCAAGATTTAGGTCTGGCATTCGGATTCGCGATATCCAGAAGGACGGCGAACTGAGCAGAGAAGAAAACTCTGCACGCACCTGCAGTTTGGTGAGATGCTGCAGGAGGCCCGTCTGCTGCAGAAGCTTCATGATCTCACGCGTGCGTGCCGGCCGCTCAGGGTGGGAGCTGAGAACAGTGCATGAGTGTGTGAGCAACATTCACTAGTCCTTTCAGCTGATGCTACATACACAGTTTGTTGCTCGTTTGGTTGGTTAGTGTGTGGGTCCCTACCGTCACACTGTATACTGGATACATACATACAACATTGTAACAATAAATTTCTGTTTTATTTTTGAATTGCAACCACACTGTGTAATGGATACCTTAAACACAACATAGTGACAGCAAATTTCTGTTCCATATTTGAATTGCAATTAATTTACATTCATTGACTTCATTTCAAAGTTATCCTGAGAAGAAAAAAATTGAAAGACCAATGGGTACACGTCCAAATAGTTCCTTCAAAAAGAATTGTATCAAATAAATATTGGATGTAAGTAAATAAATGCGAGAGTTGATGGCACAAGTACACCATATGACTCGTATCAGCCTCTGTCAAAAATGAATATTTTCCAGTTCGGGTATGTTTGATTCACTGCATCTGTTTTTATCTGAACTTATCTGACTCGAGCACATGCACCTTGTAGTTGAATTGTGTGTATGTGTTGCAGATTTCATCTAATATTTTTGACATAATTTCATCTCTAGCATCACACTGGAAATACAAGAAGCATGTTAGGATGTCAGGCAAAGACAGCATTGGAAATTTTTTTAATTTATGGAAATAGACAGATATTGAGTTTTCAGAAAAGACTGGTAGTCTTGAAGAAACCACCTGCCCAAAACTTGATAAATGGATTCGCGAGCGATATCAACTTTCTCCTCGAGTCAACAGACAGTTCCATAACAGTAAATTGATAGAATAATGCTTTTACTCCTGACTTAGAGGCACAAATGCTAAGTGATCAGTTTACTCTTGAGTGATGTGCATATAACAATTCAAAGACCTTGAAGCTTTGCTCATATATCTAGCCTTAATGTGGGATAGATATATGAGCAAGGAAATATACTAAATATTGTTTTCCTTTAAGGAAATTGCACTTTGGATTGCTGAAGTGGTAAATGAACAGAGACACGTAAGCTTAGAAGTGAAAAGTTAAATTGACTTGTTATAAATAATGAGCAAGAATCAGAATATCTGAGTTAGAAGTGTCATACAGACCTCTGAAATAAAAATATTTCAAAAACTGAAACGAGTCGTTAAGGGAACAAAACAAAATAACTAAATTAGAGGTTAGGGACCCCTGAAAATAGAAAATATCAAAAATTGAAATGAGTCATCATGTGAAAGAATTCAAATAACTAAATTAGAGGTGCCATGGAGACCCTTGAAAAAAATAAAATATTAAAAACTGAAATTACTTGAAGGATTCAAAAAACTAAATTATTGGTGCCCTAAAGACCCGTGATAGGAGTAAACAGCAAAGAAGGCACCTGACCTCTCAGTCTGGCAATGATGAGCCTCCATGGCAGCGTCGTAGACGTACACGACGCGTGACGGCGCCACACACAGCGAAGTGCCTGTAACACCAGCACCACGGTAGAAGAAGCACCAACAGCATGGTAGATACCACACCAGCACCACGGTAGATGCAACACCAGCACCCCAGTAGATGCAACACCGGCACCACGGTAGAAGAAGCACCGGCAACAGGGTAGAAGAAGCACCAGCACCACGATAGCAGAAACAAGGTAGCGTCAAACCAGTTTTTTGTAGTCAACCGTCACAATGTTGATGTCATGGCAACAAACCAATAGCAGCGCTTGGATCGCATCTGGCAACACTGCTATCGCCAAATCTGGCATCACTATTGGCCTAACAACGTGTCACAATGTTGACGTCATGGCAACAAACCAATAGCAGCGCTCGGATTGCATCTGGCAACACTGCTAGCCCCAAATCTGGCATCAATATTGGCTTAACGACATTTCGCAATGGTGACGTCACCCAGTGTGTTTGAAATGCCTTTCTATTGGCTAGCCAAACAAGAGGAGGTGTATTTTCTCCCATAGAAATGACCCTACCTTGTTTCCTCTACCATGACCAGCACTTCAATGACACTAATTATGATAAGCCTAACTGAAACACGCAAGTCAGCATCGGCGTAACTGCCACATGACCCGAATGCAAGTCCCTTACATGACAATTTTGGATTTCACAGAAATTATGCGCCTGGCACACGTGCGCTATTTTAGACTGCTTCATGAAACTTAATATATCCATCCAAGCTTGAGAATGTGCTGATTCAGAACAGTGTGCTGGCTGATTCAGCGGTTGAGCTTTTCCTATTGCATCAACAGTATTTTTGATTCACATGCACGCTAGTGTAGTCAAGATAAAAAACATTCCACACCAATAACCAAAAATCATCCAGATACTCGGGTGAGTAACCTGCCTGTCACACACATCAAATAAAAAAGTATCACAAAAATAACCCAAAACCTAGAAATTTGTCCAAGTGCACTTACCTGTCACAAAAGATTGATTGATAAGTTAGCTTAAGCTTCCCTTACCACCACAAAGATGTTCAAAGAGAAGAAGGATGAAGGCACCATTTAGTGTGGAGTTAAGGGAACGTGAAATCTATGCAAAAAGGGTGGTTTCGCACAGAATTCCGTGCGCATAGGAACAATCCAATAAAAAGGAAGGTTAGGAAACAAGCTAACAGTTGAAGAAGAACGTCAGAGGTGCTGAAAAATGGTCCTTAAAAAACAAAAATCCTTTTACTTCAACAAAAAGGAGGCCAACCTAACTCTCAGCTCCAGTTACAAATGTTGAAATGGCACAAAGGCAGTTGCGCTCTATCACGCCGGTGAGTGCACCTGCCTGTCATAAATGTTAAATTAAACTCAGCCTCTCACCAGCCTTGAGACGAGCGAGAGCTGAGCCGACCTCTGTTTCCTGCTGAGGCGTGAGCTTGGCATAGCCCGACCGTGTGGGGTACTTCGAGGGGGGCTCCGTGCCCTTGTACTCCACCACCGGCACGTGCTGTGGCGGGCAGTGCAAAGGAAGGACAATGATAAAATGATGAAACATTCACAGTCTAACCAACACAACAAACAAACAAGAAACTGCATACATTACCTAAACATTCACAGCTTATCTAACAAACAACAAAAAAGAAACCGCACATATTACTTAAACATTCACAGCTTAACAAACAAACAAACAAACAACAAGAAAAAAACGCATACATAATGTAGACTCTAAAAAATTATTTCTTTGAATTATTAATGGGTAAGTGGAATGCTGAATGGAGTATTCACTGTCTAAGGTTGGGAACCCCCGAACTAGAGTATAAGATCTGTGGTAAATCTCACGTCAGAGATGAACCAATCCTTGCAAGGCAACTGAAAGACATGAGAAATTGAAGTGCATCTGAAAAGTTGATGCTTCTGATGCAAGCACTAGCGTTTTTCGTACCAGCAACTCTCACTTTTTGCACACCGATCAAGTCTATAACAAACTGAGATTTTAAATA
The DNA here is from genome assembly GCA_030386875.1 of Morinoia aosen. Classification (NCBI taxonomy): domain Eukaryota; kingdom Metazoa; phylum Arthropoda; class Malacostraca; order Amphipoda; family Talitridae; genus Morinoia; species Morinoia aosen. Next base: position 30,135,497 of record CM059556.1, read on the forward strand.
AACAACTTATATTATCACCGTACACAAAATTAATCAACACGAGTGATAACACACAGACCTAGCCTCACATCTCACATGGACAGTCCACGCTACACATCTACTAAGTTACGACAGAAACACCCAAGACGATAATGTGACGTACTTGGGATGACTTTAAATTGACAAGGCCCATAATTTGGAAAGGTTACAATGAGCATGAGCAATTAAGTGAGGGTGTGAAAGAGACTGAACAATGAAGTGAGGGCGTAAGAGAGGAGTGCACAATGAAGTGAGGCCGTAAGAGAGAGAGTGCACAATGAAGTGAGGCCGTAAGAGAGAGAGTGCACAATGAAGTGAGGGCGTGAGAGAGAGTGCTCAATGAAGTGAGGGCGTGAGAGAGAGTGCACAATGAAGTGAGGGCGTGAGAGAGAGTGCACAATGAAGTGAGGGCGTGGAAGAGAGTGCACAATGAAGTGAGGGTGAGAGAGAGTGCACAATGAAGTGAAGGCGTGAGAGAGAGTGCACAATGAAGTGAGGGCGTGAGAGAGAGTGCACAATGAAGTGAGGGCGTGAGAGAGAGTGCACAATGAAGTGAGGGCGTGAGAGAGAGTGCACAATGAAGTGAGGGCGTGAGAGAGAGTGCACAATGAAGTGAGGGTGTGAGAGAGAGTGCACAATGAAGTGAGGGCGTGAGAGAGAGTGCACAATGAAGTGAGGGCGTGAAAGCACAATGCCCACCTTGCGCTTGGAGTGCCTGGAGCTCCGGTCAATGACGGCCTCAGGGCTGTAGTTGCCCTGGTACTGCAGGCACGGCCACTCGCTGCGCAGCGCTGAGATGCAGTTCAGCACGCTCTCGCTCAAGCTACAAGCATAAGTTCACGTGAGTCCTTCCAATAATACGCCATGCAAGAATAGTAACACAAGTTTCACAGTGTCGCTTAATCTACACAACACACACAACTTTACCTGAGAATGTCCTAAAATCTCTGATGCAAGATTTGTAATTCAATATTTAAATTTTCGCTCAAGCTACAAGCACAAGTTCATGTGAGTACTTTCTAAAATATCCCATGCAAGATTAGTAACACAAGTTTTACATTTTCGCTCAAGCTAACAGCATGAGGTTAGGTGAGGATTGCTAAACAAGTCTGATGCAAGAGTTGGTCTCTAATTATTGGTTGATCGAATCGAAAACACGGCTTAACTTAGTTAACTATGCAGATTTGAATTGAAGTTTCAGACTATCTAAGCATAAATATATGGTTCATTCCTTCTTCAAATCTTCCTTTTATTGTAAATTCGCCTGAAATAAGAACCAATAATGAATTTTGGCAAGCAAAATGGCTCTAGTCACCTGTGGTGAACGCCTCCTGTGAGAGGATCCATAACATTAGGGCAGGGTTTGCATCATTCCTACTTTAGACCTTCCTTTTATCATATAAACATCTGAAATAAGAACTAAATATCAATTTTGGCTAGTGAAATTCACGTACTAAGCGTTAACATAGGTTCCAGTTACCTGAAATGAACGTCTCCTATCATGAGAGTCAACCAATCATGAATTACAGTGAGTAAAATTAATGTAAGAAGCATCTACATAGGTTTCAGTTACCTGGAATGAACGTCTGATTTGAGTAAGAACCACTCATGAATTGTAGCAGGTAAAATTAACGCACCAAGCATCTACAAAGGCATCAGTCACCTGGAATGAACGTCCCCCGTGAGAGGATCCAAAACATTGGGGCAGGGGTCTCCAAGCAGCGTGCGCAGTGTCAGCGCTGCTCCCTCCGCCAGTGACTCCAGGCAGTAGCCGCCCTGCTCAAACCAGGGACAACAATGCACTCCTTGTCCGTTAACCCTTCTCTGTCAAATTGGATACCAAAATCTACTTTCATGAACAGCTCTAAAATATTTCATTCCTTGTGAAATTTGTACCCAAATGTGTTCTTCAAAGGTCATTGTCAAATGGCAGTCACTTCCTCGTTGTAATGTCGGTGACTACATGATGTTGGTGCCAGTTTAATGCCCTGATGTTGGTGACTACATAATACTGGTGCCAGTTTGAAGATGGTAGTTGTGTTAGCGGTAATATAAGTACAAAATATGGACGTTAAAGGGTTAAGCACAGTCCCCGTGATCTGGGTAGTCTATCTACAAACTACAGACGGCCATGAGCCACGGGGCTGGGCCAAAATAACAAAACAAAAAAACCTATGCTAATTTCAACATAAGGAAAGCTTACCAAGCTCTAGCTTGGTAGTCTCAATTGGGAGTCACATATTCCTCTTGGGAGTCTCAATTCCTATAAATATATTTGTACCCTCCTGAGGAGGTACAGAAGAGTTATTCCTAACTAGTGTGCACGGCCCGCCAAAAATGACGGGATTCAATACCTTTCTGGTATAAACTTTCCAGACGTGGATGACTAACAAAAATATCTATCCTAACAGTACCCGTGATAAAAAAATATTATTGCATTTGCGCACAGGAGTAACTCGCATCAAAGATATGGTCATTATGGCTATCTTTATGAGCATGACAGAGAAATGGAAGATGTGGACTCAAAACAAACAAACCAAGGATATTTTTAGGTAGAAAGGAACCGTGGAAATTCCTTGGAGCTATGGAAATTCCTCGGAACTGTGGAAATTCCTAGGTGGACCCGTGCAAAAATTCTGTCAATATTACCTAACCTACGTTAACCTATCATAATCTAACCAAACCTATCCTAAACAAACACATCCATTCAAACACATCAATTCAAATTTATATATATTTATTTAGGTCACATTTGTCAAATTTATATATATTGTCACATATATAAAGGCCATCTTCTAATGTTACACTGAGGAGTTCGGTATCCATGATACCGCAAGCTCAGACACCCCATGTTTCAAAGCGGACACCAAACAAATATATAAATAAACACACAACGGGTATTATTAGGTTAGATTACAGGTTACTTAAAACTAAGAAGTACTATTGCTTGCATCGAGAGTGAAATGACGCTTGAATGCGTCCGCAAGTTACAAGGAGGGTAAAATTTTAGAAGTTACTTATAAGTAAGAAATGCTGGCACTTGCCAAGAGTGTAAACTTGGAGCTTTAAAGCCTCCACAAGTTAAGAAGAGGGCAAAAGAGGGCTGGTCCATAAACCAAACATTAAAGAGCTCACCTCGAGCAAGACGACGAGCTTGCCGGCAGCCAGGGGCATGAGGAGGCTGGTGAGCTGACAGTAGAATGCCGGCGTGATGCGCATCATGCCCTGGGCACCACACAAACATGGTCACTAATGTACACATGGTCACTTAGGTGTTAGTGCACATAGTCATTCAGGTGCTAGGGTACATATTGTCACTGAGGTGTTAAGTCACATATTGTCACTAAGGTGTTAGGGCACATGGTCATTGAGGTGTTAGGGCACATACTAATTGAGGTGCTGGGTCACATATTGTCACTAAGGTGTTAGGGCACATAGTCATTGAGGTGTTAGGGCACATACTAATTGAGGTGCTGGGTCACATATTGTCACTAAGGTGTTAGGGCACATATTGTCACGACAAACTATTTTGCCATAAAAATCCAGTTAAAAACATGCAAATAACACTAAAAATTCACATTTCATTTAATAATTTTATTTCAAATAAAAGACACATATTGCAATTTATTCAACCACAACATGTCTCTGCATACAAGATACGAAACCTATTTCAAACCACAGTCCGTTCCGCCAACACCCTCGTCCGTGAGTAAGATGCATCCTCACTAGAATTTCCACATCTGTGGCAGGCATCGCAACCTCTCAACGCTAATTGGTAAACTGAAGTTTTACATTCAACTGAAGTTTAAAGTTAATTGTAGAAAGTAATTTTGGAAATATCAAAGATTACCTGAATTATGCCTTTATCTAGCTTCGATTAAGTATTTATGAAAATTGAGTTTGTGACTACTGGTCGGTCAGCAGCATTATGAAAATCCCTTTTGTGGCCACCGGTGGCGCACGTTGTCAAAGTGTCAATACAGTCCACACATGAAGGTACAAGCAGTCAACCACTTCTGTTGCAGCCAGACGCATAGCTCCACCACCACGGGACATCTCAGCAAGCCACCCCAGGCAAGCTTGTGCATCAGGCAGGTCTGCTGTATGGGTCACACGAGGTGAAAGCATACCTACAGATCATGGTGTCTGTGACAGTTATGGCAGAACTTCAGGTTACTACTATACTCTATCAGATAGGTACCAATAACGAGGCCCAAAATATAACACAAAAGAATCAAAATGAGCAGTAAAGGGAGTTTACAGGAGTACACTACTACAGGAAGTACCCAATGCATGCTTGTAGTACATGGAGTTCAGGAAACGAGTATTAACGCACGCACCACTTCTGATTAACGACCATAGAATCAATACAACTTGTACGATAGCGTTTGGAAAACGGCTTAAAACGGAGTACTGTATGTTGGTAGTTCAACTCCCTTCTCAAGTAAGGAAAAACAAATTTCTTCTTGTGTTCTAAACGCGATGCGTGCGATTCCATAAAAATTAATTACTTTACAACAAAATAGTAATAGCAAGACCTAAATAGGGAGCAAATACACCTTGATAGGCATTGATGCTTTTGAGCTCTAAAAAGAAAAAGTTACATGGGAGGTGATTACACTCGACTAGATGGTAACTAATAAGGTGGATAAAATATCTCAATGCAGTAGGAAGAGATAATTCTTGATCAATACTTGTCAATTTATCGATCATTTAATATTGCAAATCCTACTAGTCTGATAGACCCGGACAAACCAACTGCATAACACATAAAAACAGAGCTGTTATTGGTGCTTCAAAGAAGGGAAAGGTAAGCAGGCCGTGTTTAGGCGGAAATAGTCGAAAAATAATCAGATGAAAAAATTACAAGATCACATTATAAAAACACAAGGAAATTATGTGACATACCATAAGCACACGCAACAAAAAGGAAACTAAAATATCAGATGAATTCATCAGCAAATAAACTGTAGAACATGAATTAAAATTCATAATTAGTAATATTTTGAAAATAATTAGCTCCACAGGAAGGAATAAATATCTAAAAAAAAATCATGACGATTTAAATTTTGAACAAGAGAATAAAAGAAGTATTATTAGGAAGCAAGAGCAGAACTTTCTCCATTGCAAGGAATTGAAAAGAACCCGTAAATGAATAATTGAAATATCAATTTGGAAGGAGAGAATAAAAGAAGTATTATTAGGAAGCAAGACTTTATCTATTGCAAGGAATTGAAAAGAACACATAAATGAATCATTGAGACATCAATTTGGAAGAAGAGAATAAAAGCATCACTTCGAAGAGGGAGCAGGACTTGCCTTTTCATCACCAAGGGCGGAGTCATAGCCTCCAGACACTAGCACGAGGTCGGGGCAGAACTGGGGAGAAACAGCCACCAACGTAACTAACTCCGTTCTAAGTTTAGTTTATTCGTTAGTTTAAGCCTCCCTATCCGCCACAAAGGCGATCCAAAGAGAGGAAGGCACCATTTAGTATGGAGTAACGTACAATCGATGCAGAAACTTCGTTCAAAACTTCACGCACAGACTAACTTGGGAAACACAATCTTTGAAGTCTCAACACGTTCACCGCATTTCCGAGGTTGTTAGCGATCGGTTTGGTTAGGTTGGGAAGCAGAATAGAAAACCTATCATTACGGCTTGATCGCATTCTTATCCTTTTAAAAAAACACGGGGGGAAAATATAATTGCACGATTACATTTTAACGTGTACGCCATCGTCTAATTTAAATGATGGCAGTGAAATCAGTAGAATGGTAGCCATTGTTACAGGTACGTACGTAAATAAGTAATTTACTAAGTGATACACATATATATACCAACGCACGTTCACCCCGTTTCCGCGGTTGTCAGCGATTGGTTTGGTAAGGTTTCAAGTAGCAGAATTAGGAAATTGACTTTACTGCTCAAATATATTTGTATCCAGCCTAAGATATATGAAAATGAAATTGGAGGATAACATTTCACCTTGTATGATTACAGTCTTTTTTTTTAAACATCGCAAAACTGATTTTATCTTATTCATTTATACCAGTACATGAATGAGCCATTTACCTAATGATGCACATATGGCCCAATACATGGGGAATGTGTTGATGCCGGCCCATGAAGCGAGCAACAGGATGTTCCTACCGCTGAGGGCGTGTCGATGTCATGAAGCGAGCAACAGGATGTTCCTGCCACTGATAGCATGTCGTTTCAACCCTTAGCAACGTGCGGGTGTTGGATAATAGAAATTTCGTTTCTGGAAGAGCTCATCAGTTTAGATTAGATGTTAGTTTAAGCCTCGCTAACCGCTAAAAATAGTGTTCCAAAGAGAGGAGGCAGGAAGGCACCATTTGGTACGGAGATAAGGAAACAGGATCTGTGCAGAAGGAGCATAGAAACAGTAAGTTGAGAAAGAAGTTCATGAAACAAGATGAAGGTTGAAGAAGAAAGTAGTAGGTGCTGAAAAAACAGGACAACAGTGAATCAAAAAAGTTGGTCCTTAACATAACAAAAACCATTTCATTTCAACAAAAAAGAAGGCCTACCTAACTCTCAGCTCTGGCCCTCACACATTTTCCTCTGGGAGCACTAATTCCCACAGACACAATACTTGTATCCTCCAGAGGGGGAAAAGCTCATCGAGTTCAGTTGGAACCACAGCGTTACAAATGAACCCATGAGCTGGCACAGCATCCCATGAATAAGATACTTGTAATGACCTTTATTCATGTAAATGTTTCATTTCTATACTTGCGAGATACAGTAGTTCAACTCGGAGAGCTTAGTGTGAAGTCGTGAGGGGACGAAGTAATTTGTATTTCATAATACTCTTGTAATATTTAATTACAAATGCATTATTACAACACTGATATAATACACACGCTCTACAATGACAGAACGACGTCATCAAGATATTTTCAAATATTTTATCAAAAAAATACTTTCGACACATACACTGATGCTATGCTAAAAATATTAAAAACGCATTACAAAACCCACAAAAAATCGTTATAACAAATTTCTACAATAGTGAAGTTCCAAATTATGTTTGCTAGTTTTATCAACTCAAACAAATTTTACTTGGCAAAATTTATCAAGGGAAATGAACATGGAAGACTATACGAGCGCAGACGCCATGAATTGGTTACTCATGACAACGAACATGTGTGCGAAATAAAAAATTCTAGATGCACCAATAAAAATCTAGAAGTTTTGAGGTTGGCTCAAGAGTCTTCTAATCCTGATGTAGACTGAACCATTCAAAAATAACAACTCATGTGAAACACTAACATAAAAACATGCGGCTGTCATGGGCGTAGAGTTGCTATAATATGGGAACTTCGAACACTTTCCTGTCATGATCAGGGGGTGATAGGAGCGGGTATTGATTCTTGAACATTCCTCTAGTTCTGGCAACTTGAAAATTGCATGCTTACTACAAGCACACAACCCAACAGCAGAACGATCACGAAAACAGAACGAAACGATCGAGAAAAACAAAACAATCGAGAACACAGAACTATCAACAAAGAAATGTTCAAAAACAACACGACTATCAAAAGCACCAAAACTATCCCAAAAATACTTCGGCATGCACGGAGCTTGCAAGTCGTAACTGAACAGGACAGACATGGCAGCAAACCATTCATCGAAACACCATTTGTTGATCACAAATTACAAATCAGTGACCTTACTGAGAGGAGAAAAGAAAAAACTAAAAGTGAAATGAAAAATGAAAGCACCCACTACTAAGCCGAGCTACGAAAAAAAACATCAGTTACAAGTAACTCCTGTATAAAAAATGCAGGAATGCCGTTGCACGTGAACAGTTCTTTGAGAAAATTACGCGTTCAAGCAGAACTGTCAAGCAGAAGCTACACTGGCATCGTACACCCACACAGACCGAGAGATTTGGAGGTGGATGGCAGTGATCATACAGCAGACCTGACATCTATGCAAAACTGACTGAGGTACCATCATACACGTACTGGAGCAGACTTGAACATACACACATGAGACGTCTGTCACCACACACACACTCGAGCAGACCCACCATACGTCTGTCACCACATACACACGAGCAGAACCACCTAACAAACACACACACACTCACACAGACCCACCAGACACACATTAACACGTGAGTGACCACCACACAGACACACTGAGTACCTCGAAGCAGCCGAGAGCGGCATCGTACCCCGCAGACACAAGTACGAGGTCAGGGCAGAACTGTAGACACGACACCGGGCGAGTGAGCTGTTTGCTGTGAACACTTATGAGCCAATTCTGTGCAAGGCTAATGCCCAGAATGAGAATATTCTATGAAATACTAACTCATGGAATGAGAAAATTCTAGTAAATGATCATAAATTTAAGAAGTATTCAGTACTAAACACGTTGACAATGTATACATATACGTGTGTACCATTAGGTAAATTGCTCATTTACGTACCGGTATAAAGGAATAGAATCTCGATTTTTTAACACCTTTTTTTGAATACACTTTAATATAAAAGGTGAAATATTATCTTGTACTTTTATGTTTAACACTCTTAAAAAATATAAATGTATTCAAGCAGTAGAATTTTTTTAAATTTAGCTAAGTACAACTTAACCCAACTAGCCGTAAGAACTGCGTACATGCAGTCAACGTGTTAATTAATATGGAAACATAAAACTTAGCGAAGCATCTTTCCCCTCACAACCTCATGATAGGAGATGCATCTCAGCCTCATCAGGATTACCACCAATTCTGAAGAAAACATTGCAAATAAGTCATAACGTTCTTATGCTTATTTCATTGAAATGGTTGCATCGTAATAAATGTTATGAGTGATAACGCACATAATATTACCCAACATCTTTAATTTTACAGGGATAATTTAACTTGAGAGGCCGACTCTTGGCCGAGAACAGCACACAGAAGACCAGCCTCTACAATAACCTAACTCAGCACCACATTCCCACCACGTAGGCTAAAGAAAGTTAACATATTGACTGCGATTGGTTAAACTGAAGTTCAATATTCAACTCAAACTAAATTAAAAGTCATAAGTTGTTACAAGGTGTCTACTAAAATGTCCATCCTCCACTTTAGCATTTTTTAGCACCTTTTAGCACATTTGAAGATGAAATTTTAGCACCCTTTTCCTTCAATAAGCTCCAATGATAACCACATATACATACATACATACATACAAATACATATACCGGGCTTATTCTCCCAATGGGAGGGTAGCCGACAGCAGGCCACAATCACCACACTTAGTCACTAGGAGGCGAGAGAGGCATCACTGGCCGCACCTGAACTGCCAGGATCAGCAGCAGCCCAGCACAACCACCTTCCACAGTCAGGCCCGACAGCCACAGCTGGTTTACCCCGACCGCTTCATTGAGTGCAGCCCCTCCCCCCGCACATGACAGGTCAACCCCATCACACGCGGGCAGCTTCCAGTAACGCGTCAAAAATAAAATTACCTCCTTATACACTGCCCCCACTCACTTCTGTCCGCAGCCATCCCTCTCGCCACGTCCACAGTCAGACCCCTCTCATACAAAGCACGTCGCACCCCATCCATTCAACTCATCCGTGGTCTACCTCGCGCTCGAAGACCACTCACTTCCGACATATATATATATTCTTTCACCAGCCGCTCAACTTTCATTCTTTCAACATGCCCAAACCATCCAAGCACTCTTTCAACCACTCGCCTGCTCAACTTTTTGATAACACCCGTCTGCCCCCTAACCAACTCATTCCTGATCCTATCTCTTCTAGTTACTCCATACATGCTCCTCAAACACCTCATCTCAAACACATCCAACTTCCTCCTCTCAGCTGCTCTCAACCCCCAGGACTCTGCTCCATACAACAAAACTGGCACAATCAAGCTTTCATACAGTCCCCTCTTAACATTCATACTCAAACTCCTGCATTCAAAAACTTTCCTCATTGCACCCAATGTCTTATAGCCTTCACTCACTCGATGCCTCACTTCTACTTCCATACTATCCTTAACCGTCACATCCGACCCGAGGTACCTAAAATGATTTAACTTCTCTAAAACTTCACCATTCAACCTCACATCCAAAGTTCCAAACTCTCCACCTCTTGAACATCTCATCACTTTACTTTTATTCACATTTACCCTCAATTTCCGCCTTTTGCACACTCTACCAAACTCTGCAACCAGTCTCCTCAGTTTTTCCTCTGAATCAGCCACAAGCGCTGTATCATCTGCAAACAACAGCTGACACACTTCCCAATACCTACCGTTTTGTCCCACCAACTGCGCACCCTTTCCCAACACTCTGGCATTCACTTCTCTCACCACACCATCCATAAACAAATTAAACAACCACGGCGACATCATACATCCCTATCTCACACCTTTCACAACTGGGAACCATTCACTCACCTCATTCCCTACTCTCACACATGCTCTGCTATCAAAGTAGAAACTCTTGATCGCATTCAACAGTCTCCCACCTACTCCATACAAGCTTACCACTTCCCATAGCGCCTCACGATCCACTCTGTCATACGCCTTCTTTAGATTCATAAATGCCCAATATACATCTTTTCCCTTTAATAAGTATTTTTCATTCACCTGCCTCACAGCAAACATTTGATCCCCACAACCTCTACCACACCTAAAACCACACTGTTCTTCAGCAAGCACACGATCCGTCAACACTCTCACTCTTCCAATTAAAACTCTTCCATGCAGCTTCCCAACAACACTCAGTAGACTTGTACCCCTAGAATTACTGCACTCATACCTGTCACCTTTCCCCTTGTACAACGGAACTACACACGCGCTACTCCAATCAACCGGCACTTTACTAGCCTTGAAACATACATTTAATAAACGTACCAACCATTCTAAAACCACATTTCCTCCTTTCTTTAGACATTCAACCGTGCAGCCATCCATACCTGGAGCTTTTCCATTTTTCATTACATCCAAAGCACCTTTCACATCTGCACTTCTCATTCGACTTCTATTCACCTCACCAAACACAGGCATTCTAACATTGCTTCCAACAGCTACTACTCTCGCAACCCTATCATCCCTCACGTTCAGCAGTTCCTCAAAATACTCCGCCCATCTCTTTCTCACATCACAACTCTCCACTAGCAGCCTACCATTTGCATCCTTCACTCTTGCCTCATTCTCCACCTGACCTTTCCTAATTCTCTTCACTTCCTTCCAAAAAACCTTCCTTCTCTCCATGAAATCCCCTCCCAACTTCCTCCCCCATTCCTCATCCGCCGCCCTCTTTGCTCTCCTTACCATTCTTTGTACCTCTTTCTTCCTCTCCTTATACTCATCAAAATTTTGCTGGTTGCCTCGTTGCAACCACCTTTCGAACGCCCCCCGCTTTCTTCTCGCAGCCGCTCCTACTTCTCCGTTCCACCATTCACTCCCCTTTCTAATCTCCCCTCCATCTTTACCCCACACACTTCCCTTGCACATTTCTCCACTGCATCTTTAAATAACTTCCATTCCCCTTCCACTCCCCCCACCTCACTTTCCTTCACCCTCCCATACTCTACTTTCATCTTCTCCTGATACACTCACGCTCAGAATCATGCAACTTGCTTACATTTAACACCTCCCTTCCACTCCTCCTTTTTACACCTCCCCACATTCCACTTACTCTCAACTTTCCTTCCACCAAGCAATGATCCGAAATCCCATTCATCTCACCACGGAACACATGCACATCGAGCAAACGACCCATCACTCCCCTGCTAACCAAAATATAATCCATCAATGCTCTCTCCTCTATCACACCTCCATTCGTCCTCACATATGTATACTTGTTTACACTTTTTTTCTGAAAAAAACTATTCCCAATCACTAACTCACTCTCTACACATAAGGAAGGAGGAAGGCACCATTTAGTATGGAGATAAGAGAATGAGGAATCTATGCAGAAGGGGCATAGAAACAGTAAGTTGTGAAAGAAGTTCATGAAATAAGATAAAAGTTGAAGAAGAAAGTCAGAGGTGCTGAAAAACAGCACAGTAGTGAACCGAAAAAAAGTGGTCCTTAACATAAAAAAAAAAGTTTTATTTCAACAAAAAGAAGGCCTACCAAATTCTCAGCTTGGGCCCTCACATTTTCCCTCTGGGAGCGCTAATTCCCATAGATACAATAGTTGTGTCCCCCTGAAGGGTTCCAGAAGCAAAAATACATGTATATTCAGAAAAATTCCATTTTTATTATAAAAGGATTTAAGGATGGTTTTGAACAACAAAGAAAACCTGAAAAATAAACAAATTTAGTAATAATATAAAAAATAGCAATTATTACATTTTATGTTTAATAGCCCCTACCAGCCAGTTGAAGAGAGATGTCGACTTTTTATGACTATAATAATTAGATATTTGTATCAAGAACTTAACAAATTAAGAAATAATATTAACTCTGCTATTGTACTAATAAAAAAATACTGCTCAGGTACGGGGGAATGCAGAAACTTCCCCTATTAGGAATGGCCAGGTACCAATCCCAACCCTTGCATTTTTACTTATACATATTAAAATCTAAGCAATTTAACATTTTCATAAATTTTTAGCACCTGTCCTTCAATTTTATCACTTTTTAGCACATTTTTTAGCACCTTGCTGGTTTTAGCACTTTTTAGCACCTTTTAGCACCTTTAGCACCCAGTAGACACCCTGTGTTAGCAATTTTATAAATACAAACATTAACTGGATCCATTTAACAACACTAATACTAAAAGACGCTAAAATATTTTCAAACGACCACTCAATGGGTCGCTTTGCAGTCAATGTGTTAATGTGGTGTTCTCAATTTGAATTTTTTGATTGGCTTTGGCAACATCAATTTTTATTTTGCTCGGTGTTAATCACCGATTACTATGCTGCATAATATCACCGATGAATCTAAAATTCTGCACAGCGCGCGCGGCCAGGTCTGGAAGAATGAGCAAGTTACACCAGGGGTCGCGTAACCACGCAGTAGAATGCTTACAAGCAATGTGCCACGCTAAACCGTATCTTGTACATAAATTTTATGAATGTGAAGCAACAGAATTGAAGTACTACCGGCAGGCCTGATACACTGAGCACACAGGCCGCTGTTAGTTAGGGGACGCCTGAGCTAAACCATGAGTAGTTTGATGCTTGAATAGCAAGTGCAGGATGACATTTGGTGTGAAAATTGTTATGGTGAAGAACTTCAAGCACTTCCGTTGAACAAACTTTTCAAAAGTTAGGCAACCATAGGAAGTGACCAACACGTTTTGCATACTACCACCAATGTGACTGAAATGACACTGAAATGTTCATCAGAGAGTTGAAAAAGGGAATAAATTGCGTGGGTAGTGTTTTCTAGGTTGTGTTGTTCATGCTGTACTGAAGTTTGAACAGCATAGAAATTACCACCAAAGATGCAAAACTAAAAAATAATTAGATGGCAATGGCACATAAGATTTGTACAAGATGTTGTCTGTACCTTTATTCACTGCAAAAAAAACTACAATATGCTTTCAAACTACACGGTGCAGCACAAGTAAAGCCTCTTCATACCTATATTTGTTTCTACTGCCACAATTTACATATTTAAGCTTCATAAAAACGAGTAAATTTCTGTGAAGTTACCAGATGCTAAATTTTTAAAAAATTTTACAAAAAGCTCTAACAAATATAGGATTCAGGTCATTATTAAATATGAAATTTAGGTTTAAGTACCATCATTATTATTATTATATAAGAAAGTTTTAGCTTCCCTTAACCACAACAAAGATGTTTTAAGAGAGGAAGGAGGAAGGCACCATTTAGTATGGAATTGAGGGAACGCGGAATCTATGCACAAGGTGCATAGAAACAGTAAGCTAAGAAAGAAGTTCATGAAACATGATAATTGAAGACGAAAGTAGCTGAAAAATAGGACGGCAGTGAGCCGAAAAAAGGTGGTTCTTGACGTAGCAAAAAAACATTTTATTTCAACAAAAAGAAGGCCAACCTAACTCTTAGCTCGGGCCCTCACACATTTTCCCCCTAGAAGCGCTAATTCCCATAGATACATTAGTTGTATCCCCCTGAGGGGTTTAAGTACCATCAACAACATCAACTACCGCATGAGGAACTTGTATTCTCTGTAAACAACAAACCTAAACTAGCAACAGATAAGTATCAGCAAGTTTCAGAGGAGATGAATGTAACGCAGCAAGCATCAGAGGAGATGAATGTAACGCAGCAAGTATCAAAGATATAAATTTCACACAGAAACCTCAAAAAGCAGACCTGGTATGCCAGAGGCAGCAGAAGGTTAGTCCAGATGCTGAGGTACTCATCATTGCCCAGGCCAGTGACGTTGAGAGGCACGTTGCAATTGTAGCCTTTGCCTCTGCCACTCCCTGTGTAGTCGAAGTTGCTCTCGCGCAGCTCCGGCCAGTACGCGCCGTGTTCGTAGCGGTGGACGGAGAAGTACAGCACTCTGAAAGTTTCAGTCCACGTAGAACGCAAGCAACTTTAACACATTGACTGCAGTACGAACCATTGGCGGGTCGTTCAAAAAAGTTTTGGCAATCTTTTAAAAGGTATACTGTTTAATGGACCCAGTAAATGTTTGGTGTACTTCTAAAATTTCTAACAACTTTTGAATTTAAATAATTTAAGTTGAATACTGAACTTCAGTTTAACCCATAGCGTTTAACCCATTCAACGTGTTAACTCGGCAAAGCGCCTCAAGAACTTGTCTTGTAATGAGGAACTCAACCCATATGTGTAGGCTATGCATAAGCAATAACTTTCATTTCGCAAATAACGGAAACAACTATCATTCTACATAATAAGCAACAAAGTACTTTTCTGCCCAAGATGTCAATAGCGTTTATTTTAAGTAAGATGTCAATGACTGTATTTAAATAGTAAATCAAGAACTTAGATTCTCCTCAACCAACAGTGGATAGCAGTAAATAAACGCACAGTAGTCAATGATAGCCTTTATGAAGAAAGAAGGCTAAATGACAGATATTCCTCATGAAGGATTTGAACTACTTGCAGCATAAAATTTAAAATGATTCCAACCAGCGTGTGCAATTTCACAAGCTTTCATATTTATCCTGCATAGATTTATCACAAAAACGTCTTTCGGGAACACTTAAAATACAAAAAATAAGTTGAAGATTGAAAGAAGATAACCTTGTGGATTTAACACACCAATTTCCTTTCATTACCTACTCCGCAGAATCAAATTGAATGATGTTGTGTCACGTTCCAATAGGCTCTTGAGGGCAGATTCAAACAATTTTAATCCTTTCAAGACTAAAGCTATTCCAGGAATTCAATTATGAACACAGTAGGCAAAAATTCAAGTCAGTGGATTGACCTGATTAAAATTTAGTATGCAGTAACGCATTGGTTTTATGCCTACACCCACCAAGCATGCAGGAATACCGATGAAGTACACACACACAAAGCACGCAGGAACACCAACAACAAAGTATACACACACATCAAGCATACGGAACACCAACAACAAAGTACACATACCCAGTACGCAAGAACACCAACACCAGACGAACATGGCATGCAGACCAGAGCGCTCCAGTGCACAGAGCGAGTTGCAGGAGCCAGGATGAAGTAGGCTCACCTGGGGTCGTCATAGAACATCTGCTGTGTGGCCTGGCCGTGATGGACGTCCCAGTCCACGATCAACACCCTTTGCAGGCCGAGGTGGTCGAGGGCGTGCTTGGCAGCGATGGCCACGTTGTTGTAGTAGCAATACCCGCAGAAGGCATCGTGCATTGCGTGGTGGCCAGGTGGTCTGCACGCACACAAAGCCGAATTGTGAAATGCTGCAAAGCCAAGCAGTGAAATGTGGCACAGGCATTGCTACTGCTACAGTACAAAGGACTCAACACTTTAGTATATAGGACTCGACAGCAGGTGCTATGCAAGTTGGGCGTTACCAAGTTAGCGTGCTATGAACAAACCACAATATACATGAGGAATGTCTTCCTTGTTTTTTCTTCATTTTACACATTTTTCACCCTAGAATATTCTCCGATTTTTGAACTGATTGTAAGAGGACGGGGGACTAGGGGTATTAGCATTTACCCATCATTACACGTAGCTGTTTGTGAATCACATAGTGAGGGAGTAATGAAACTGGTTTTGACAAATGATGGTTTATTGTGGAACGGATGATTGGATATGCAATGATAAGTGACAGGGCTCAGAAACGGTGAAGATAAATCAGAAGCCAGTATAATAAAGAAAAAGCAATGAAAACAGATAAAATAAAAATAAAAATGCAGGAAAAAAGACAATATACAATACCAGTCCTTTTGGATTCCTCAAAATCAAACTTCAAAATAAAGTAAGAAGCAGAACAAATAAACCATGCTGAAAATAAACTCATGCTAAATAAAATAAATGCACTGACTAAAAATGAAACAAAACATCTGAAAAAATGGACTATGAAATGAATATGAATGAAATCAAACTCAAATCAAATCATTCAACATCAAATTCAATAGAGTAACTCAGGAAAAATATTATTACAAAAATGGTCTTGAAATCTAGCAGAACTGAAAAACAATCTTTCAACAAAAAGATATGAAAGAACCAATTACGCCTACATGATGACCAATTATTAAAATTTAAAATGTTTCCAACCAACAGGTGAAATTTCACATTCTTTCATATTTCTCCTGCAAAGCTTCATCACAAAAACGTCTTTTGGGAATACTTAGACTGCAAAAAAATAAGTTGAAGATTGGATTAGATTAAAAGATAGTTTAAGCCTCCCTAACCACAAAAAAAAACATTCCAAAGAGAAGAAGGAGGAAGATACCATTTGGTATGGACTTGAGGGAACGCAAAATCTATGCACAAGGTGCACAGAAATGTTAAGTTGAGAAAGAAGTATATGAAACAAGATCAAGGTTGAAGAAGAAAATAGTAGGTGCTAAAAACCAGGACAGCAGTGATCCGAAAAGATAGTCCGTAACAAAACAAAAAACCTATTCTATTTCACCAAAAAAAGCCTACCTAACCTTTAGCTCGGGACCTCTCACATTCCCTCAGGGAAAAAACGAGTAGAAAGGATTTGAAAATAAAGGTAAATATGGGTAATGTAGCTTTATTGTAGCAAAACTGCACTGCAGAAATTCTAGGCCTCAAAGACCTATGAACCATACGCAAAATTATTTTACTGAGCTTATGAATTACGAAATTTGGCATCATATTCTATAACGAGACCAACTCACACCATGACACCGCACCTCCACGCCACAGCCTCACTTCATGCCCATGTTTGTCACAAACACCATGGCCTTACAAACAAAAGATCTCTGTACCCAGGCTTCCGTTGACGCATATTTTTTTCTCCATGTTCAGCAAGTTTTCAAAATTCCCCAAGTTTTTTTTACACAAACAGATTCTCCATTAGAAAATAGTTTACCTAGGTGAACAGATTTCCTATGGAAAAAATTTCCTTACACAGGAAATATTCTGAAAAACAGGTTTTCCAAGCAAAGTGTCATTCCACTCAAAGTATTTCCCCATTCAAATAATTATACAGAAAATATATATTTTCCTCAATATCTCCTTACACAGAAAATATTTTAAAAGAGGTATTCCAAACAACGCGTCATCCCGCCCAAATTGTTTCCCCATTCAAACAGTACTCCAACAAAATTTTTTTTCCATGCAAAGTGTTTTCTTTCCCTCAGAGTGTCCCATCAGAAACAAAGGTTTGCTCTACACATACATACCGTGTTCCCTCACAAAGCTTACCCAAAAATGACCTAACACCTGCTCCCTCACCTGACGATGGCCATGCCGTTGTGCAGGCGCCCCTCCACCACAGCGGTCACCAGCTCCACGCTGCTGCCTGCCGCCAGCTCTGCCATTGCGCTCGTCCTCTGCACAACAGTTTGAAAAGTGCCTACATTTCATAAACCGCTCTATATTCAGCTGGTCTTCAAGGCCTGGATATACATCATCTTCTGCATAACATTTTAAAATTTGCTTTTTCCCATGTCTCATGAACCGCTCTATTTACATGTCCTCAAGCCCTGCTTGTGCGTTGTCTTCTGCACAACAGTATAAAATTTGCTCTTTTCTATGTCTCTCAGTTGGTCTTTGAGCTAAGCTCCATTTTGGGCATTGTCTTCTGCACAACAGTTCAAGAAGCACTCATACGTATGTCTCCTGAACTGCTCTAAATGCTTTGAGCTGTGCTCCATCTTGTACAGACCTAAACTTTTGCTGGCAAAACTTATTCCCATTTTTTTATGAATTGTATCAAGCATTGTACTGCTTGAATAACTTGGATAAGTTTTTGCCTATAGAAGCTGAGGTTTGCACGCATAAGCTGGTGTTGAACAATAAGCGAGTTGACTGTAGCTGAGTTGACAGAGTTGTGCAGTACATGTCTCCTAAGGATTTTGGTCTGCATATCCACAAGGAGTGAGGACAGTTAGAGTGCAATTACCCAGCTGTGGTAACAATTATCATTCATTCTATTTCAAGTAACTGGCAGTAGAGCTTAAATGCAAGATTTAAAGAATTTTAATCTGTACTCACGCAGAAGGTCATTAATCAAGTTTTCTTCAAAACTGTACTATTTAATCACTTTCAACATTTTGAATTAAAATATATGCCCAATACAAAGATAAAAACGACTATTTTGTAACTTTTCAGCTAACATTCCTAAGATCATTATGGACTAAATAAAATAGCCCTTTTTTATTGTGATACCTCCAACTACATATCAAATACTAATATCCTCCCGCAACTGAAGCAAACTGTGCAGTATAACTCCATCACATGATCAATGCTATCCATGTCCATGCATGCAAAACCAAAAAAGTGCAAATATCATGCTTTTTGGAGCATGATATTTACTCACTAAGTAATGTAAGTATTTATAAAATATAAAAAGGGTTACATTTACACACTTGAGAGAAGCCTAAGGTAAACCATAGAGCAGATAAATGGTCATGCACAACAGAGACGAATCTCACACTAGCAGTTTCAATGACTCACAGGATGTAAATAAATCGAGTTGAATCTGGAGCTGATCTCCTCCAGCTTGTCCACGTCTGTCTCAGTCTCAGAGCTCTTGAGGAGCTCATGGATGGCCTCTGAATGCTGCGACAGAATTTCTGGTCGAGTAGCCGGCCGCGAGGGGATGCGTACACAGCGCTCCAGCAGGCCCAGCTCTGTGCATCTGGAAGTTGGAGAGAGGTGCTAATTTCATTGGCTAGATATCACTCATTACCTCTTGGGTCAGCACGTCCAACTCACTAATGCCCTTATGTGTTAGAAAAAAGTTTGTTTGCTTGCTTAGTCTGTTCATTCCTACTTTACCCTGTAAATGGAATGCACAATGATTTCTAAGTAATTCTTTCTAAAAAAAGAATGTTTGCTTGCTTAGTCTGTTCATTCCTACTTTACCCTGTAAATTGAATGCACCATGATTTCAAATTCGTTTTTTAATATAATTTATTTAGTTGGATTGAAATTCATTCTGATGGAATCCTAACACAATACTTGTCAAATGAAAATTGGCTATGCATTTAAACAGTGCATTAAAATAAAATCATGAATGAATCAGCAGATTTCTATCTTCAAAAAATTTATTTTCAAGAGTATCAGTGTGCCAGAGCATAACATACAAGGCCCTTAGAATCTTATGGCACCAAGCGCCACAGGGAACAAAAATGAGCTATATGTAACACTGTCATCCCCAAAACCATTGCCTGACCAGAGTGTGAGTCTTAGATGTAAAAAGATAGTTGTAAGATGGCAAAAAATCAATACAAATCAAGATGACTCTACGCCTCACTGCCATATTTTGTGTTGTTTTCCGACATTATTGACAAGCAGCATTGGTATCGTATGACTCTAGAGGCATCATATAGTGACCACACCTGTTGATGACAGAGGTGTAGCGTGCAGGGCACTCGGGATACTCTGGGTCCCAAAGACAGTGAGGCTCGGCCATCTGCATGTCGTACACCACTCCTGTCTGCCCACGTCTCCTTCTTAGACTCTCTTGACTCTGTAAGGAATTCAAACTTCTCCACATATGCTCTATAATAACAACAATGGGTGCTACTACAGCATGAGGTCTACCGTATATTGCTTACCCAATGACTTAAATAGATAATTGAACATTCTAATTACAACATATTAACAGAAGAAAGGTAAAATTAAACATGTTATCACATATTTCCCAGATTCTACCTCTACTAGCTAGAAATAGATCGCATGATATAGTGTGGTAGACCTCACGCTATAGCAGCACCAAACAATAATTCCTAACGATGGTATTTGGTAAAGATTTTGAGCTAATATAATACTACCCTGATCATCAATATTTCATAGAGTCCATAAAAATTGTTAATTTCATAAAATGTATAATCAATTTGACAATCATTTCCCACATCTCTTGAGAACAACAACAAATGAAATGCAAATGAGGTTGCAATTTTTTTTTTGAGCCATATATAGTAGATATGTATATAAAATGTATTCACTGTGCTACAACCCAACATCTGAGCAATCTCTCTACTTCAATAGTTTTTCAGGTCCTTCACCTAAATTACAATCAGGGCATGAAAACTTTATATTAAATATACAAGCTTATATTGTGGCTTATTATCATTATAAAGAGCTTATATCCCCATTTATTTGAGCTGCTTTCATTGCTCTTGAACATACAAGTCCTGAAATATACGAATATCTTAGAATGTGAGGTCTAACCTTCTCCATGGGATCAAAGAGTGTTGTATCATCATGGGTGTTCTTATTGCCAGGCAGGGACATCTGCTTCTTGAATTTGGCTCTCAGTTCCTCCACAGAGATTCGAGCCTCAACTTTTGGTCGACCACCTGCAATAAAAATTGTGAGTGAAAATTCAATGCACGGTGCAACCTTATATTTTTAGAAAATAAATAACTACAATTTAATAAAATTCCAACTCAACCAAATAACCTGATATTCTAGAAGTAAAATTTGATCCACAACTGTTCATCTTAAAATGAATACATTTCACTAAAAAATTTTGAATGGTATAATTGTCTTTTTTATGCCCACATACTTCAATAATAAAAAACTATATAGAGTAACTTCCAGAGATTTCACAGTTTAAAAATTACAAATAGTTATGAAACATTTATGGAAAAACATCATTTGGTATTTGCTGCAGCGAGAGGGTATTGCAAAGATGTGCGCACCGGCTGGGTGAGACAGTCATCTTGCCGGCTGTCGAGAGACGGCTGGGAGCGTGGACTTAGTGCATGATTCAGTATTGGAGCAGTAGCGCTCAAGTGAGGTATGTTGCAGTATGTTTTATTGAGCATTGAAATACTGGGTATACATCTGGAATATAAGCGCGCACATATCAAAGATACGTGTACCTAAGTTTTACCAATACGTGACCAAGTCATATCTCACAGCAGCACACACGTATTGGGCTACATATGCACCACGGAGGCATGGTACACATTTGGCCCAATACATGTGTCTACAATAAATTATTATGTGGGTGACGATTTGTATCATATTTGTCCTACGCATTTTATTGTATTTACATGTTGTTTAGAGTTACACCGAGCTAGTCACCTACTGCCGTGACTGTGGCGCAAGCCAAATTGATGCCGTGGTAGACAATTGCAGCCGCCATGAAGGAAAGACTGCTAAAACAGCTACCGTAGTGAACATGTTATGAGATAAAGAATTGCAGTTGACAAAATTCAAATTAACAAAAATTGAAATACAAGAACTATATTACAAACAATTTTAAATAGCCACAATATCAACACTTACACTCCTTGATAATTACCTTTGCTTGAAGTTGTGACTTCTAGATTCCCAAGATTTGGTGCAGACATCTTCTTCTTTGATGTGTCATTTTTCTTGCTTTTTTCAGGTCTGTCATTCAACTTCTCCATTGCAACTAAGGCTTATTCTAAAATAACTTTTTAGGTAAAATTCAATAGTTATATTAAACAATGCTGAGTACCAGTTTTTTGTAATAAAATCAATTCAGAGTCACATAGCAGCCAATTAATACAGTAGGTACAATATTTGATACAACAGTTTGGTAAACATTGTTTCCGTCTTAGGTCACATTCAAAGTGAGAAGCTCAAAGAGGAAGGCTAATTTTTGTGATATCTTGCATAGATCCAGCAAGATATTTGAATGAAATAATTTTAATTTTTTAAGCAACATAGATCATACAAAGAGACTTAAATAAAATTATCCACTTACATGGGCAGAGAAGTATAGTGTATATATAATAGAAGTAAATTAAAGCTTATAAATACATAAAACATACATATGCACAAATAGTTTGGTCAATACTGAATTAAGAACATTAATTATTTTGAAATTTTTTGGGTATATTCATGTAATTGAAGACATTTTAAGGTATTTTACATGAATGATATTATGCCAGCAAAATGCTTAGTTTTTGAGATATAGCATAAATAACCTCAAGATAAAATTAGCATTGATGGCCGTCTCGATATAGCTCTTCCAGGGGAAGGTGGGTGCGGAACACGAGGAATTTTTTGGCAGAAAAAATTGGTCTCGGTATGGCTTAGTTAAGTTATTTTAGGTTTACTTAGATTAGATTTGGTTAGTTTATTCAACTAACCTAATTTTACCTAACTTAACCTTCCCTATCATTATGTCAATACCATATGTCAGCTTATTCAAGTGTCTGTTTAATTTTATAAACGATGTTTCTATAACTTCAGAGTTAAATATCTTGAAAGGTATGCATTTGCAAGCAAAATGTCATTTGTGCACAACCTCTTAAAATATCTCCAATTACATAAATATTGAAGCAAAATTTTTAAAATCATTGACATGCTAAATTCAATGTTGACCAATATTTTTTCAATGTTGCTTCGACACTCGACCAAAATTTTACAATGTAGCTTTGACACTAAGCCATAAAAATGAAGGGTTAAACAAAACGTAGAACCACTGCAAATAAAAAATGGAGACAAATGTCTTCCACTAAATTTTTAATCTACCTATGGATTCTATCATGTACCGCATAAAAGGAGCCATTAGCTTTCACAAGCATTGTATACTTCTGTAATGAAAGGAGCATCGTTCTAGCCCAGCAAAGTTTCAAGAGACAGTACAACCTGCCAAGTTCTAGTGTGGCTAGGATATTGTTCCTTCCATTCGAGAAGCTTATGAAAGCTAATTGTTTCTCAGTCTCAGTTCCAGTTCATCATCTTGGTGGCAGTTTCAAAGCAGGATAAATCTTACTGCGTCTTCTGATTCTCATTTTGACTGTTGTATCATGACTACCAAATAAAAGAAAAATCTTAAGATTCTACTGCCTTTTTGGTTTCCAAAAATTTGTACATTGTAGTATCAAAAGTTATGAAAGATTATTTTGGGTCCCGTATTTTACACGTTGACTACGATTGCGCAGGTCGTAAGGTTGATTTGGCTAGGTTGTAAACAACATACTGAGAAAAAAGACTTACCTGCTCAAATAAGCTTCCAACCTTTGTAAGAAATGTACAAAATATAAGTGTATGTTAAAATTTTCCTAATTTGATAAAATTCCCTCAAAAGAGGTGGCAAAATGATTTGAAAAATATTCATTTACATTAATGCATAAATGAGTTAATTTGCCTAGTGATACACATTTGTTCCACTATGTAGTCAACGTGTTAAGAAACACCCTATATTTACTAGAATAAATTGTTATTTGCAATGGGTTACTAGGCTAACTGGAGCAACAAAGGATTTTATTAAAAGTACTCCTATACCAGATGTAAGGCAGCAAGTTCATGTCTGAATATAACTGACTGTTCTGTATTCCATGACCTTAGCTTTCATGCTGTATATGTATTGATGTATTGTCTTGCCCAGTTATGACCAATCTACACCTACTCTAGCCTTAGCCGATTTACTATAAATATTCAGGTGACAGGTTAAAAAAAAATTCCACAGAGTAAAATAAAAGAAAACAGAAAAAAGCATAAGTGACTGTTTTTTTCATCATAGGCAAAAATTATAACTACAACTTTAAAAACTGTGCATGCCTTGTCTCAAATTAGGGTCATATAAGTAGAGTAATATTGTATAATATAATGAACTAGATCCAAACGATATCCATAGAAGGAAAATTTTATGATACTCATTCCCTGCAAAGATTTGTGAAAGTAGCTCTTAAAAGATATTCAAAAGAAATCGCGAGTCTCACTTCCTTTTAGAAAACTAGTTGTGTAAGATCACCAAGTCAAATCTTGTCTCCTACATGACTGGTCCTAATAATGTAATTTGCCATGGTTAATATTGCTGATCTTCAGCCTGCTCTTAAATTGTTTATAGAATGTACTGTTAACATCTAATCCATATAAACTATTTTGTAAACTGAAGCATCCAATATCGAGTTAACTGTCTCATTGATCAGTCTAATGCAAAACTAGGTTGAGTGAATTAGGTTAAACATTATTGTACATCTTATAGGATAATGCTGATGGTATTAAACCCTAGAAGTTGCTGAACTTATTTGAGCCCACAGGTATTGTTGTTCTCTTGTGGTTTAGCGAGGCTTTGAGGACAAGCTCATGCAGCCTCAAGTCTTAACCATTCTGAGTGCAGGAAATATTGATAAGCAAGAACTTCTTGAAGCATGCTAACCAGTCTCACTAATGTGTCACTTATTTTAGGTCTCTTAGTTTTCAAGACGTATTATTTAATCTGGAGGAGAAAAATCTGAAACAAAAGAAACACAACCTACCCCCCACACTCACACACACAGACACATACACTCATCCCTATACACACACCCTTGAAAGAACCTAATATGCCTTTCCACAGTACTAGGAATATATACTACATGTTCAAGCAAAAGAAAGAGTTTTCAAGTTAGATGCTATTTTTTCTTCTCAGTGTCCATCTTCCTTACTGTGACCCGATCTTAATTGCTGGGATGTTGACCTGAGAAAAATTTTTATAGGAACAGTTCTTTCTCCAGTATGTGCTTAGTTTCACTGACTATGAGGAGTAAATGTGTTTATAGAGGGAGAATGGGCAGTTGAAATATACTGCGTATGAGTGAGAATTTATTTAATGAAGTAATTACAAGTGGAGGGAGAGAAATTCATAGTGATAAAATTGTTTAATTTCCATAAACACATGCATCCAAACGTCACGAGACAAAAGGTAGCTCCAACCTGGGCGGCGCAGCCTGGAGCTTCCCAAGAGACAGGTACTTGATTGGATCCCAAAAGTTATCACGGATGCCTGTGTGCATGTGGGTCTCTGAGGCAGCAACAAACATGATTCGAGGCACCATCCCAAACTCAGGTTAGTGCTAACTAACTGTTACTAGATACCAAGGAGACCAGAATGATGTCCAAAATCACTGCAGTTCTAAGTAGTTATCACCATCACTGAGAAGTATGGGGTAGTTAGAGAGAAGAGAGGAGTGGGGCTTAGCTACTCAAATGTAACTAGCTAATCTTTGAGAAAGTGAGGGAGGGATGTTACCTTCAAATTTGGTACTTTTGCCTAGCATATGATACACATTCAGATTCAGACACAATACCACCATGCATACCTAAGGGTATATGGTTTTACTTGTTTACAGTAATGATACCTTATTTGTATCTTTCAGGAAATTGGCAAGGGCTTGCATTATTGGAAACTGCACAGAGTCAGGAAAGGGAACCCCTCCAAGAACATTCTTTAATGTTAGGGGTACATGTACTGAGTTGAGGAAAGAGGTTAGATGGTGGCAGGCATTATTGTGATTTGGGCAATGCAGAAGAAAGTGCTGAACTGTTTCAGCACTACCACATTCACAGTCTGGGTGATCAATCAATCTAAATCTGTACAGGTGAGCCGCAAGTTGTACATGTCCGAGTCTGGTTATGGCAGTTTTGATTGCCCGGCTTAGGTGAGATGCCAGAGGCTATTCTTTTAAGGGGTCCTTAATTGAAGCCAGAAACATACCCTTGCCATTTTGGACTAATTCATGCCATGTTCTCTCCCACTCTGCACTCAAGAACTTAAGTAAATTCTTATGGATATCCTCAGTGAACAGTGGAAACAACACACGAAACCTGAAGTTGTGTGCCGCTTTTGCTGTTGCATTTGCTGCTTTGTTTCCTGCAATTCCTTGGTGAGCAGGGATAAACTGGATTTTAACTGAATATTTTTTACTCAAAATTGACAAAGTTTGTTATATATTAAATATTAAAGTAGTCTATTTTTTTTGGTTTACATGATTGGAGAAGAAGAATTGAGGAGAGAGACAGTAAAGACAACATAAAACTCCTGTCAGATGATTGTTTTGGGCCCAGTTCAAGGCCTCATAAATTGCATAAAGCTCCGCACCAAATGAGGAGATATATGGAGAGAGCTTCCAATCAAGGAAGACATTTCTCTTTGGGATCACCAGAGCTGCTGCAGTGAAGGTTAGGGGGGCTTTCTATGTGAGAACCATCAGTGAAGGAATGCAGAAATCCACTATATTGATCATGAAGAAGTTCATTGAAAAGCTGTTTATTAGTTTCTGTAGAAAGAGTGGCAGACGGCTCAGAGGCAAAATTTGGCACCAACAAAGAATTAGTATCAAGAAGGGGATGAAAAGGCGAATGGAGGGAGGTTATTGCTGGACGTTGAAAAGGCTGTTGGTATCTTTCAAATGTTTTCATTGTAAGTCATAAAAATGAAGAGGTTTTACTCATGAGCTTTATTTGAGGAATGGAAGAAAGTTGCAGAAGTTCTGCAAGATGAGAAACTTTGTGGGCATAGTCTAGTAGGAGGAGAGTTCTGTGTAAGGACAATGGAGGAATATTTGCTTCTATTTCTAGAGAATTTATTGGAGTGGTTTTAAGGCAGCCTAGAGCAATTGCTAGTAAATTGTTCTGAATAATATTTAGTTGTTGTATTAGATGTTTAGGGGCTGTGCAGTATAGGGGAGCTGCATAGTCTGACTTCTTATAAGCGTTCAGTACAGCTTTAGAAGGAGAGAACGATTTGTACCCCACTGATGGTGGGAGATTGATTTTAGCAGGTTTGTGAGGGGAATGCAGCTTAGTTTGAGAGAGGAAATATGAGAGGAACAATTTAACTTGGGAGCATCAAGAGTTACCCCCACATACCAGTGTTTGCTTACAAGAGTTAGTGTTGTACCTGCCACTAAAATTGATGGAGGAATGGTTTGAGAAAGTGTAAAGAGCATACATTTTGTTTTTTCTAAATTCAATGAGAGCCCCCATCTCGAGATCCATTCATGAAATGAGGTTAGTGCAACTTGTATTGATTGAACAGCATTTGCTAAGATTTTATGAGAAGAAAAGAATGTGATGTCATCAGCATATTCTGCACTCTGTACTTCTGGAAATGATGGCAGGTCACTCAGCATTACATTAAATAATGATGGGAGAGTACTGCTCCTTGAGGAACACCGGACTTCATTTATTTGTCCCTAGAGCGTAGGCCTTCAAAGAAGACCTGAAAACTGCGTTTTGATAAATAACCTTGGATCCAACAAATAAGCTTGCCATGCATTCCTATTTTTGAGAGTTTGTACAAAAAGCCGGTATGCCAAACGCGATCGAAGGCCTGAGTTAGATCACAGAAGGCCACTACTAAGAAGTGTTTTCTCTGTTGTGCCATTTGGATAGCAGACTCAAGCTTTGCTACTTGGTCCACCGCCGATAGCCTGCGCCGAAATCCTCCCTGTTGTTTCCTCAGAGCATGGCTATTCTCTAGGAAATAGTTCAACCTATTATTAATTAGAGCCTCCATTAGTTTCAGGGATGGAAAAAACACTGGGTTTTTTAAAAAAACCCAACCCACATGGTTTTTTTTGGGTTAAATTAGGTTTTATGGTTTAATTGTTTTTTTGGGGGGCTTTATTGGTTTTTTGTAATACCTGTTTTTGTTTAAAAGAGTTATTCACACAATTCCCGTTGCCCCTATTTCAGATTTATATATATACAATTATTGAGTAAATAGTGTTATTTGATTACTTTATTTCCATCATTATATTTCATTATTATATGAATTTTTACATTATATGAACAATATATAAATCAAGTTTGTCCATCACAATTACCATTTACCAATTACCATATGCATAGAGACATAGCTCTGCAGTCTGTAAAGATATAAGATGTCCAAAGAGAATTGCTATGCTTGTCAATTCATAGTAAGTTGTTTTAGCAGCAGACAGGCGCAAGTCATGTGAGAGGGAAGCACCATGCAGATCATAAGTAACCACCACAAGCAACTTGAAGCAAGACAGCTGCACATCACTTAACAGTCATGCTGTTAACAACTTAACATGTGTATTGTGTGAGCTGGAGTGCTTAGCTGCGCAAGTCAAGTCAGTCAACCACACTGTTACATGGTACAACATGTAGTGACATGCCAATTTTTTTTTTTAATTTGCCAAAAAATTCACTTTTTGCAGTACAATAGCAACAAACACTAAAATGATTGGAAGTAAATGCTCTAACAGGTTCCATCGTCAAATTTGTTCCAGTGCAGCTTGAATGCTCCCCATAGGCCAGTCGTTTCTTTACTTTCTCACCCCCATGATGGCTGCGGTTGTCTTGCCCCATCTGACTATAATTGTTAGACTTATTTCAATTTAAAAAATTTGAACAATTTATTTACCACAGGTGATACAGAGGTAGAATGTTTGTTAAGTCTGATACAATGGTCAAATTTGAGTATAGCTACCTGTGGGCCCGAATAAGTTCAGCGACTTCTAGGGCATCCTACCATTACAATATTCTAGGGTGTACAATAATGTTTAACCTAATTCACTTAGTTTAGTTTCACATTAGACTGATCAACAAGATAATGAACTCGATATTGATGTTTCATTTTACAACATTTAAGGCAAAGCTCTCACAGGAGACTGATATTGAAGAGTGGTTGGCTGAGTACAATCCGGAGTTCATCGATACGCTTAACTCCTATAAATTGAAGGACTCCAACATCTTCCCAAAACACATGTTCAATGAGAATATCACTAAGACAATGACTCCTTGTTGATGGTGGGATATTCAAGACATGAAACAGCAGAAAATGCAGATTCATGAAAAAACACTGGCAGAGGGTTTCTGCAAGTTTATAAGCAATCTTCATAAATTCAGATCAGATAAATCTTCAATCTTCAGATAAATTTCCACTATCAGACAGGTTTTTAATTAAATCACTTGCCAATAATAGGTAAATTTCTCAGAAAGTTCCGTCTGATAAGCCACCATGTCCTACCGCCATAACATCCAAGCACCACGTCCTAATCGTGTTTTTTTTTTCCTTTTACTACTACGAATCTACGATTGCGATGTTGACGTTTTGAACTTCTGTTTCAGCACAGTCACCATATACAAGATGTTCTGTGGTTTCAGCATGAGAAAAACAATCTCCCGATCAAGAGATTAAGGGCTTGTTGCCAAATATCTTTATTTTCTTGAAATGTACAGATATTTACGATAAAATTCTGTATGGATGGCGTGAAAGTGGACGAGAAGGTTTGTCGGTCGTGGGTCTGGGATGTAATTTGCTTAAATTTTTTATTTAGTATGCTTCATCTATGTATTGTATTGCTTTTATTACATCCAACTATTCATTTCATCAAGTATGCCCTGGCTTTGACTTCAGACAGATGCTTAGAGTCAAAACCATGAACAATGTATTCGGAGTCAAAACCATGAACAATGTATTCGGAGTCAAAACCATGAACAAAATACATTAATTATGTTCAATGGGACATTGATTAGATCCGAATTATTATTACTAGTACACATTGCCCGTCAAAAATAGACAGGATTAGATATCGGACCAACTGAGCTTCAACGTGGCTTTCCCATGATTTCCCATGCTATTCTATAGCTTTCATATACTTTCCCAAGCCTTAACTGCTGATATTCTATACAACCTAATCTAATCTACCAATATATGTACGTGATATTGATTCCGACCTTGAATTTAATGGGTTAATATTGTGCCGCCATAGCCATGTGGTATAGGTTCTGCCGCCATGCGGCAAGGACCCGGGATCGAATCTCGGCGCAGGCAGTGGCGATTTTCTCTGTTGGGTATAGGAGAAAAATTCCAAGCACAATACCCCACTCCACCCAGGTGTCTGAAATGGGTACCGGTCTCGACCGGGGGAAAGCGTCATGGCGTCCTGGCGTTAGTTATAAGGCATTTGAAAATCCAATGTACAAGGTGATGTGTATCAGGCTTGATTGGAAATAAAGCATCCGTAGATGCCTTCATTATTATTAATACACCGAAAATTGTGGAGCTGATAAAGCTTGTATCACAGATACGCTCATTGTCCACTTTCGGCTGCTGGGTGTGACCATGGTCGTATCACTACCCTCAAACTACTTACAAAAAAAAAAAAACTCCACACTAGAACATATGCGCAAAGCGCGTCTTCTTCAGTTCCCTACCTATCCTTTTCCGTTTCACCTCTTTTCTTCCTCTACATACTCTGTGTTAAGCTCTCTTTCCGACTTTCCATCGTTCGTTCATGGTAGTCCACCATGGGTGTGACACACGGAGCGACGGACGGACGGACGGACGCACGCTCTTATTATAATATTTATTTAGGTTTCTAAAGTAATTTATTGTATGTCTCTTTGAAATACTTCTGTAACTCTGTATTTATGTTTCCAGAGTTCGAAATATCGGGCATATGTGTAGTGATCGCCCTCAGCCGTACTTCAGCCTAATTTCATAAAATATTAAAAAACTAAAATCCTAAAATTAAATTATACAAATGTAGTTATTTTTTACAATTTTACAAGACCAAATTAATTCGATTAAACTCAAAATTTTCCCAAAACTGTGTTTTCGAAAATATTTGCCGATCACGTTTCCGTCAGTCACTTCCGTTGGAAACATTCGCGCAGAACCATTTGGCAAGCTCGATAGCCATTTTCCAGGCAGACTGCTCATTTCACGTTGTGTGTTCTTCAGATATTAGTCCTTGGGCCCCAGAGGGGCAATTGTAAGTATCAAGTGTAACGATAAGTGTGTATTATGTCTTAACTTTCCTGTGTTGTGTCTTAACTTGTTCCGTGTTAGGGAGCTCTCGTTATTGTGTCGTAGAAATATTCACTATGTTGTCTCTGTGCCAGTGTTAGTTAGTCACCAGCCTCAAGCTCACTGCCACATCTTTGCCATAGTTCTCGTGTTTACTATTCTCCGATGATTCCGTGTTGTGCTTCAGTGTTAGACGATATTGGCATTAGCTCCTTGGATGTATTTTAGTGCTGAGCAAAGTGTTAAGACACTTTGATGTCCACAGAGATCATTTGTTAGTGCTCAAATTATTTGTATGTTCCAGCTTCTAATTAATTGTGTCCTCAACTTTTGTATTTTAATTAAGCCGTGATTCAAACAAGTATGGAACCCTTTTCACGTTCAACACTCAACGTTTAAAGTCCAAAAATCTTAAGAAATAAAATAGGATATTGCAGCAAATCGCGTTTGTATTTTCTGCAGTACTCATTTCAAGTCAATTCATAAATAATTGTTCCTTATAAATACCTAACTACATTTGACATGACTTTTAGGAATAGAAGCAGCGTTCTTATGTTCAATATTTTTCCATGAATTAATTGAGCCTTTTTTAAATCACTGTAACTTTGTTCTCAGCTTAGTTGTTGTGACTTTCGTGTCCGTTTATGGGCTGCTCCTTTTTATGTAACTTCTGCTGCAATTCTTGCTCATCTAAATAATAGAGTATAGAGACTTCACCTTTTCTCATACTTATATTTTTTTTAGTACATTAATTATCTAATTACCTCAGTGCTTTAGCTATTATTTTGGCTATAGCTCATTTAAACTCAGTTGTGTTGCTGCTTGCAATGTCAGGATAGAGCTTGTGACCAGTTGGTCTGGAGCACTGATTCTGGTGTTGAGATGATTCAGGCTGCGACTCGGGCGCTAGAGTTGCGGACTGATTCTCAGCACCAGACCTCTGCCATTGTTCATCCTGTGAATGTTGCAGTTTTGCGCAGTCTTGCACATGTGTATGAATAGACTCAAATTTTGTGTTCAAAATAATTTAAGTCACCTGCTCCCTCACAGGATCGACGGGACCACACATTCAAGCACTCACAAACACGTATGAAACCAAACCCTAACCTCTTAATTTAAGGAGCTTACCTCCTCCGAGTTCTCCTCCAAGTGTTCCCTCCAAGCTTCTCCTCATATTCAAAGTTCACTATACTGGAAAAGCCTGCACCCCTGCAGCTAAGCCGCTAAAATCTCCAGTTGAGGCCATTTGGGCGAGAGTCACCAATTCCTACCGAGTTTTCCCAACCGGTAATCAACTCCCTACCCAGCACTCAAATCACCAATCACTTAGTGTCGGAACCCCCCCCCCCCCCCCCCCCACACTTACAAAACATCGACTTCACACTCCAGCTCGCGCTTCACAAGCCTGAGCTGAACGAATCGTCTGAAGTCCTCCAACCTCCTCGGACTCTCCCCAAGAAGTCTCGCGAACAAGAGTCAAGCCTCGCACTTGGGAGTGCAACCTTCTCTTCAATAAATTCCATACCGGCGAGTGAAACTATTCTCTCATTTTCCTCCGGTGTTGGCTTGTGGTAGTTTGGTTGTTTCATGGATTATTAGACGCTAGATATATTGCGTCCGAATACCCAGAACTCCTTCAGAGTCAGAGGCCTTAAATCATTCAATTAGCAATTAAGTGTGCTTGGAAAAGCACTGGTGGCCCTTTTAAATAATAAGAACATTCTCTTTTGAAAACGATAAATTCCTCAATAATCAACATTTAAAAAAATCAAATTCAATTAGTCCCCCATAAGGGAGAACTTTATACTGGTGACCAGAATTCATACCAGAGTTGATAAATAATCCAACAACTGAATTGCCGCAGCCATCATTTGGAGGTTTTTGAGCGCATGTCGAGGCTGTTGCAGCTGTTGCATGTTGAACTTTGGAGGAGGTAGTGTTCCTTTCCATCCTTTTCCTCTAATTCTCAGTAATCAAACATAGTTTTTCCTCTCTAAACTCTTCCCTAATAATAAGTTCTTGCTACTGCAGCCTATTCTAACAAATTCTTCATGTTTTTTTCCATTGCTACTGAAGCCACCTTTTACAAAACTCTTCATGTACTCGTATTTCCATTGCTACTGAAGCTCCTCACTAATTAACCTTCGCAATTCCCATTGCTACTGCAGCACCATTGCTACTGAAGCACAAAAGTAAACAAAATGTCTGTGTGTGAAACACTACCTTGCCATCCTGAGCAACTTACGGATATAAAAGAACGGCCGTCTGCAGACCGGTTGTCCTTTAATAGTTATCCGTATCCCATACGGATACGGAATGCTCAGCGCAAATATTTCACCTTCACCTGACTAAGTCTTTCCTGATATCCCATTTTTTGTATGGCTGCCTGGCCGGTGTGCTGTAGCCTTGGGGACGCCTGAGGAGCACGCACGTTGACTAGGGTGGTTGTGCAAACGACTCACGTCGCACAATTGCCGTTGTAACCGGCATATGTGTTTTGGGAAGGAAGGAACTGATTTTTTTTGTACTATGGCATACTATAAAAACCTAGACTGCGACTTCGCATCAGGTCAACACCTGTCGAGCCAACGAATTCGTACGTCTTAGTTCGCTTTGAATATTCTAAAGTGATGGAAGTCGACCAATTCTAGATTCCACGTTACACCGTTCAAAGAACGCAGTCGGAGTCGGGAATTCGGGCGCCTCCATTTCGGCGGATACTCTGGCACCGTATGCCCAGTGATGCTAACCTCACAGATTCTTTTACGGTCCCAGTTGGGGATCCGAGCTGAAACTTTCATAGTTCCAGAGTTAACCTTCCACTCTTTTCATCTATTTTCCTCTGTCAATCTTTCTTTTGGGAACTTCCCTTAGTACTCCCTCGAGCATCTTACAAGTAACAGCTTCAGTGTTACCAGACCTTTCGGTCTACATGCGTTGGGGAGTAGCTGTAGTGATCGCCCTCAGCCGTACTTCAGCCTAATTTCATAAAATATTAAAAAACTAAAATCCTAAAATTAAATTATACAAATGTAGTTATTTTTACAATTTTACAAGACCAAATTAATTCGATTAAACTCAAAATTGTACCAAAACTGTGTTTTCGAAAATATTTGCCGATCACGTTTCCGTCAGTCACTTCCGTTGGAAACATTCGCGCAGAACCATTTGGCAAGCTCGATAGCCATTTTCCAGGCAGACTGCTCATTTCACGTTGTGTGTTCTTCAGATATTAGTCCTTGGGCCCCAGAGGGGCAATTGTAAGTATCAAGTGTAACGATAAGTGTGTATTATGTCTTAACTTTCCTGTGTTGTGTCTTAACTTGTTCCGTGTTAGGGAGCTCTCGTTATTGTGTCGTAGAAATATTCACTATGTTGTCTCTGTGCCAGTGTTAGTTAGTCACCAGCCTCAAGCTCACTGCCACATCTTTGCCATAGTTCTCGTGTTTACTATTCTCCGATGATTCCGTGTTGTGCTTCAGTGTTAGACGATATTGGCATTAGCTCCTTGGATGTATTTTAGTGCTGAGCAAAGTGTTAAGACACTTTGATGTCCATAGAGATCATTTGTTAGTGCTCAAATTATTTGTATGTTCCAGCTTCTAATTAATTGTGTCCTCAACTTTTGTATTTTAATTAAGTCGTGATTCAAACAAGTATGGAACCCTTTTCACGTTCAACACTCAACGTTTAAAGTCCAAAAATCTTAAGAAATAAAATAGGATATTGCAGCAAATCGCGTTTGTATTTTCTGCAGTACTCATTTCAAGTCAATTCATAAATAATTGTTCCTTATAAATACCTAACTACATTTGACATGACTTTTAGGAATAGAAGCAGCGTTCTTATGTTCAATATTTTTCCATGAATTAATTGAGCCTTTTTTAAATCACTGTAACTTTGTTCTCAGCTTAGTTGTTGTGACTTTCGTGTCCGTTTATGGGCTGCTCCTTTTTATGTAACTTCTGCTGCAATTCTTGCTCATCTAAATAATAGAGTATAGAGACTTCACCTTTTCTCATACTTATATTTTTTTTAGTACATTAATTATCTAATTACCTCAGTGCTTTAGCTATTATTTTGGCTATAGCTCATTTAAACTCAGTTGTGTTGCTGCTTGCAATGTCAGGATAGAGCTTGTGACCAGTTGGTCTGGAGCACTGATTCTGGTGTTGAGATGATTCAGGCTGCGACTCGGGCGCTAGAGTTGCGGACTGATTCTCAGCACCAGACCTCTGCCATTGTTCATCCTGTGAATGTTGCAGTTTTGCGCAGTCTTGCACATGTGTATGAATAGACTCAAATTTTGTGTTCAAAATAATTTAAGTCACCTGCTCCCTCACAGGATCGACGGGACCACACATTCAAGCACTCACAAACACGTATGAAACCAAACCCTAACCTCTTAATTTAAGGAGCTTACCTCCTCCGAGTTCTCCTCCAAGTGTTCCCTCCAAGCTTCTCCTCATATTCAAAGTTCACTATACTGGAAAGGCCTGCACCCCTGCAGCTAAGCCGCTAAAATCTCCAGTTGAGGCCATTTGGGCGAGAGTCACCAATTCCTACCGAGTTTTCCCAACCGGTAATCAACTCCCTACCCAGCACTCAAATCACCAATCACTTAGTGTCGGAACCCCCCCCCCCCCCCACACTTACAAAACATCGACTTCACACTCCAGCTTGCGCTTCACAAGCCTGAGCTGAACGAATCGTCTGAAGTCCTCCAACCTCCTCGGACTCTCCCCAAGAAGTCTCGCGAACAAGAGTCAAGCCTCGCACTTGGGAGTGCAACCTTCTCTTCAATAAATTCCATACCGGCGAGTGAAACTATTCTCTCATTTTCCTCCGGTGTTGGCTTGTGGTAGTTTGGTTGTTTTATGGATTATTAGACGCTAGATATATTGCGTCCGAATACCCAGAACTCCTTCAGAGTCAGAGGCCTTAAATCATTCAATTAGCAATTAAGTGTGCTTGGAAAAGCACTGGTGGCCCTTTTAAATAATAAGAACATTCTCTTTTGAAAACGATAAATTCCTCAATAATCAACATTTAAAAAAATCAAATTCAATTAGTCCCCCATAAGGGAGAAGTTTACATATGGCAACGTAACGCGAGCGAGAGCCCGCGGCGAGGACTTCCTTGCAGTAACAGCTACACAATTGGGAAATCATTGAAATAAATTGGCTGAACGTAGTAAGTTGTTAACCGAATCACGCCCTAGGAATGCGACGATTTATGGCTCTACTCGGAATTGATGGTAAAATGTACGAATTGATCTCAATCTGACAACACTCGTAAGAAATTAGGCCTATTTCAAATTTTACTTTAAATTGATCGCTCATATATGCAAGACTTTTCACTCATGACCATGTAACGAAGTTTTTCTGCAAATTTATGGACAAATTTTTACTTTTTTTCATAGTAAACGAATTATTCGTTTAGAATAGACTTGTTTAAAGCGTTCGACAACTTATTTCCAGTTTATGGTTAAATTTCATACGAATGATCAAGGGATTTATCTATTAGTGCATTCTTTTCACAAATATTTTTTTATATTTGGTTGCCGTTCTATACCTACGTGGCCTTAATATAACCAGCACCTGTCAGCTGGTAAAGTGTTGTTATTTGATACATTCTGAGATGAATCGTTCATTTGGTATTTACTAACCGTAAGTCATCTTGTTTCAACTAAGTTTAATTTTATATATATGGCCTACGTGTATTGGATCTGGTATGTTATTTTACTTAAGTATTTTACCTTTGTATCTTCGTTTATAAATGTATTACGCTGTACGCATACACGAGAAGAGACTTCGCTAAAGTTTCTGAAACTGCGACATGATCCGATCTTCGACAAAAAGTTTCGCAGCTTTTTAGTCCGTGTGTGGCGAGCAACTGTATATGTGATTGATCTTGTGCGAGAGAGAGGCAGTTGCAGATCGCTTGTGACAGTGGTTGCGTAAAGACGTGTGACTATCGTAGTGAGTGTGAAGTGATTAACAGAAATAAAGAGTGGTGAGCGGTGGTTTCGACAATGAAGCCGGGACCAGGCACACCGGGAAAAAGTGGGGGAAGCTCCACTGCGCCTTGCCGAGCTGTTGGGAAGAAAAAAGCGAAAAGCCAAACTCCTTCCACTGCTCCTCCCATATTGGAAAGAAGCTCAACAAAAAGGAAAGCGGAAGAACACGACCCGGACCATCGACCGACAAAAACCCCAGTCTCAGCCAGCACCTACGAAGAGCACGAGGAAGAATTGCTCGAGTCCATTTCAATTGGCAGTGGAATAATATCTGACTCTGATGACGAATCTCTACAATCTGCGCAGGCCCCAACTGTTGCAACTAACACTGGAAAAGATAAACATGATGCGACCCTAAGCAAATCAGCAAGCCTGAACCTGAATAGTGACATAGATTTGGAAAACATCCCTGAAAATACAAGGCAAATAATAATTCACTGTTCTTCTGGCTCATCCAACCTAGCCAGGATAAACCCCATCAAAATAGGCAAAGCAGTAGACCTGCTCTGTGGACCAGTAGAAAAAATTGAGCACAAAAAATCTGGAAGCCTAATAATAACAACTAAAAATCATAAACAAGTACTTACACTCCTGAAAGCCAAAGGAATTCAAATCAACCAAGATAACATCCCAATTTCTGCATCTGTTGCTTGGACCAGTCAACTCTCATATGGCAAGATATGGGCCCCTGAATTCATGGAAGACACACTGGAAGACCTGCTTATGTACTTGAAACCATTAAAAGTAGTTGCTATAAGGAAAATGCTTGCAGACCCAAACAAAGCCCATCTACCTCTCTATGTGCTCACATTTATGAGCCCAACCCCACCAGAGAAAATAAAAATTGGATATACTAGCTATAAAATTGATAAATTCATACCCAGCCCTCTTAGATGTGGCAATTGCTGCAAGTACGGTCACTCTCGGCAGAAATGTACCAGCACAAGCAGTACATGTGGGCACTGTGGGAAAAAAGGCCATACCTACGCAGAATGTTCCTCTGTAGAAGCCATGCCAACATGCCCAAACTGCAGAGGACCGCACTCAGCCATCTCCAAACTATGCCCACACTATATAGCAGAAAATAAAGCATGCTTACTTGTTGCTGAGGAAAACCTAAGCTTTGCAGAAGCTAGAGCAAGAGTAAGAACAGCAAACAATGCCTCTGAAGAACCTAAGACACCTAACCCTGCCACAACTGCAATGAGAAAAGAAAACAATAATCACCTCCAGCACAGCTACAACGGTGCATCGTCAACACAGTTTCCCCCTTTACCAAGAAGCAAAATGTGCCCAACTCCAACCAAAAGTAACAAATCGACTCTTTTGAATGATACTCCCTTTTCTCAAGAATCAGCTTGGATCACCCAAGCCCAACATAACTCCTGCCGCAACAAGGAGAGCCTCTCAGAATACACCTCTCTCTCGCTACCCACACCCACTCTGGCAGAACTACACAACCAGCCAGCTCACTACAATGATGGTACAACTGCATCACAGACCATTGCATCCCAGTGCCCAAGTCAATGTGTATCCTGCTCTGAGGTAAGAAGTGCCACCAGTACAAGATCAACCAACAGTTTAACCCCAGCGAATAGTGAAATAATCATGTACCTTACAAAACTATTACCAATATTAATGAAACTATGCATGGCCACTCAACTGACAGAAAAGATTGAATGTTTTGTAGAAATTGGACAAGCATTAAATATTGAAACAACCATGAACAACTTTATACAGAATTTGAGTCTGTCCTCTGCTAATACCTCACAATGAGTGTCAAAATACTACAGTGGAATATCAGAAGCTATAAAACTAGAGTGCCTTTTCTGAAAACCCTCCTGAGTGAATGCCAAGCAGATGTGATATGTTTGCAGGAAACTTTTCTAAAGCCCAACATAGAGGCTAAGCTATCTGGGTATGGAATTCCAGCAGTACGTAGAGACAGAGCTAATCAAAGTGGAGGAGGTGTAACTATTCATGTCCGCACAAACATACCACATAACCCAGTACATCTCCAAACTCCTTTGGAGGCATGTGCCACTCAAATCTACCTACCGGGTCTTTGTGTTACCATCTGCAACATTTACATACCTCCCAACCTATCAAATGACATCCTTATAGCAGAACTACCCTTGCTGGTGAATAAGCTCCCAAAGCCATATTTAATCTGTACTGATGCTAATGCTCACCACCCTTCATGGGGCTCATCTGCGGAGGATACAAGGGGCGCCTTCTTGAATCAATGGTTAGAGGCCTCAAATCTATGTCTGCTTAATAATGGTGAGCCTACATTCCTGACCAGCAGTGGGAGCTTCAGCCACCTGGACCTATCAATTGTTGCACCATCTATTGCTCCTAAGTTTCACTGGTACCCAATGCCTCACCCATACACTAGTGACCATTTCCCAATCCTGATAAGCACATCAGTAGAATGGGACACTGACAGGATACTCTTCTGGAAAATAAAATCAGCAGACTGGGAATCATTCAGGAAGGCTATCCACATCCCTACAACGTTTGGTACACCTGATAATGCATGCTCCTCAGTAGTAGAGACTCTTATAATGGCAGCCAATGAACATGTGAAAACAACATCAAACACGTTAAACAGAAGACGTCTGCCTTGGTGGAATAAAGAATGTGCAGCTGCTAAACGAAAGAAAAACAGGGCCCTAACACAGTACCGCAACCATCTAGGCAACATAGACTACTGGATCCAGTACAAGATGATGAGAGCTCTTTTCAGAAAGGCGGTCCTGGAGGCAAAACGGGAGTCATGGGCGGCATTCCTGACATCTATTAATGCACAAACCCCAACTGCAAAAGTTTGGGAAAGAATCCGTTCACTCTCTACCGGAAATCAAAAAAGAGCAATCATAATTATTAAAGACAATGTAACTTTAGCTGACCCATCAGAGATAGCCAATGCATTCGCAGAACATTTTTCAGAGCAAAATGCAATTTCTGATGATGTAAATTTTTTAACATTCCAAAGATCAATAGAACAAAATAACTCTCCTTTCCAAAGATGTGGGCAACCATGGTACAACCACCCTTTCACCATGGCAGAATTGCAGACAGCCATACAATCATCGCACTCCAGCTGTCCAGGTGCAGACCGTATACCATTTGTATTCCTCAAACATCTGGAAACTGAACAACTATATGCCCTGCTTAAATTTTACAATTTTATATTCACAAACGGTTTCCCAAAACAATGGCGTGAAGGGATAGTAATACCCATCTTGAAGCCAGGGAAAATTGCAACCTCTCTTGATTCCTACCGACCAATCACCTTGACCAACTGTTTATGCAAAATAATAGAAAAAATGATTGTTAAACGTCTACAGACATACCTGGAAAGAACCTCATTCTTTGATGCTGCACAGAGTGGTTTCAGGGCGGGTCACAGCACCATGGATGCATTAACCAGATTGGAGAGCACTGTCAGAGAAAGCTTCCTCACAGGAAATTCTTGCGCTGCAGTATTCCTGGACATATCCAGGGCCTTTGACAGTGTCTGGCACCAAGGCTTACTATACAAACTCCGAGAAGCAGGCTTGTCTGGCAACATGGCTGCATTTATAGAAGATTTCATCAAAGATAGAAATATTACAGTGAGAATCAACAGTAAATCCTCCACCCCAAAGCCAGTAAAATATGGTCTACCTCAAGGATCCGTTCTCAGTCCCATTCTCTTCTCAATTTACATAAATGATTTATTCACAAACAACCAGGCAAACTTCTCACACTCTATGTATGCAGATGACATTGCTATATGGACAAGGCAGCCTACCCTACGTGATTCCCATGCAATACTGCAAGAGGTCATGTTCAGCATAGACAGGTGGTCCCAAAAGTGGGGATTAACCTTCTCTCCTACTAAATCTCAAGCAATGCTCTTTGCTAAAAAGAAAACACAGTTTGATCAGCCATTGATCCTAGCAAACCAGCCAATCCAAACTGTGGTAAAAACAAAATTCTTGGGAATGGTTTTTGACCATGCCCTAAACTGGTCCCATCATATCACCTACCTTACAAACCGTTGCCAGAAAGAGTTACGGATAATGAGAATTCTTGCAGCACACAAGTGGGGGGCAGATTATACAACTTTATGCCGATTTTATAATGCAACTATCCTATCAAAAATAGACTATGGGTGCTTTTTATATGATACTGCTGCAATAACAAACCTAAATAAACTAAATCGAATACAGTATGCTGCTGCCAGACTAATGATTGGTGCACTCAAATGCACCCCTACCTATAAACTTGAAGTAGAAGCCAATCTATGCCCCCTCAAAATCCGACGCAGAATGAAACTGGTATCCTATGCATACAGAACACTGAGCATTAAGGAGCATCCAATTCGACAGATGATGCTAAATTACTATCCCTACTCATTGTACAGCAGCCTACCTCTCCCTCTCCCAGTGGCAGGACGACTGTTGGAGGAATTTAAGACAAACAATGTAAACTACAAAGATATTCCCACAGTCTCCATGTCTCTGCGCTACAAGAAACCAACACTGCCAATAAAGCAAACGTTGAAGACCTGCAACAAAAATCAAATGAACAATGAACAGTGGCAGATGGTGTTTGGGGACCTGGTCGCATCTTTGTATGACAACTGCAATCAAATATACACGGATGGGTCGGTGTGCAGTGGTGCTGCTAGCTGTGGTGTTTACTCTTGTAATTTCCAACTGAAAGCAAGGCTCCCAGAACATTCCAGCATCTTCACAGCAGAATTATATGCCATTTACATTGCATTACAATATATATCCAAGCCACCAAATAAGCATATTATCTTCACAGACTCCCTAAGTGCCATCCAAGCCTTGACCACACAGCAGAGCAAACCTCACTACCTGATCCAGTGGATCATAGACTTGATTGTACAGTTCTCTCCAGGATCAATAGTAATTGAATGGGTCCCAAGCCACTGTGGCATCAAGGGGAATGAAGCTGCGGATGCGCTGGCAAAACAAGCACTCAACCTACGGCTCAAGGTAGACATTCCCCTGTGCACCAAGGATTTCCTGGAAAAAACTAAGCTTTTCTATAGGAGAGAGTGGGAAAACAATTGGGCAAAGCTCCCTCTACACCTACGCTGCTTCAAGCCTTGCATTAGCAACACAATACCACCAAATCTCTCAAGGTCTCAACAAGTGGCGGTGACAAGGATCCGGCTGGGGGTGTGCCTGCTGAGCCATGGGCACTTTTATACAAAATCATCTCCTGCTACGTGCAGTAGATGCAATCGAACAGAGGATCTGCGCCACCTGTTTATGGAGTGCCCAGCATATGCAGCAGAAAGAAGATGCTTGTTGGAAGCATGCCACAAAGAAGGACTGCCAGTCACCTGGGGAGCCATTATAAGCCCCAAGTTCCCAGCACAAGCAATTGCCACTTTCTTGGCAACCACGGGCAAGATGCCCTGCATTTGAGCTGCTGAAACTGTAGCGGTCAAGGGCGCCCGGGCCTCTACTGGTGGGACGCCATATTCCAACAAGTAACAAGTAAGTAAGAGGCAGTTGCATTCGTTGAGTAAAGACCATATTTTGACAAGCTCTTGCGGAAACTTATAAATATTCCCGAGACATAATCTAATAAATTTCATTAGTCATCTTCATTATATCCGCAACTGGCTCTCTCCTCTCCATCTGGGGTGGGCCACGTAGCGATATTTCATTTTTGTAATTGTGTACTTGCTGTATTTAGATTTTTTGTAATTGTTTTCTTGTATTTGTGAAATTATTAGTTGTTTTCTGGTGATTGTTAGGGTAATTCATCAAATATCGAACTGAACTGATTATCGAACAACTTTGGAAATATGCGCGTAATAAATTTAGTAAGCATCCAAACTTGCTCAGTGCCAGTGATCTTACATCTAAAACTCCTATTTTAGTGATAAAAACTCATGGTAAATGTAAAGGACTTGACCATAATCGATTTTCCACTCTTTGATCAACAAAGATTGTTGATGAGACCAAAATAAACAAGTTTTCTTCAATGCACTTTCCGGCGGAAATAAGTATTTTAAAAGTTATGGCATTAAATGAGTTACCGTAACTCCAGTGTTTGAGGCGGGGAAAAATACACCGCGCGGTCCAACGTGAAAGTAAACAGGCGTTCCCGCGCGCCAACCAAGCCGACGAAGAGCAAACCCCCTATTACAAACGTAAAGAGGTTGGGTCGTGAGGGGTAGCAACAGTTCTTTTAGTGAAAACTATAAAACTAAAAGAACTGTGGCTACCCCTCACGACCCAACCTCTTTACGTTTATAATAGGGTGATGCACACAGGAGTTCCGGTAACTCATTTAACGCCATAACTTTTAAAATACTCATTTCCGCCGGAAAGTGCATTGAAGAAAAATTGTTTATTTTGGTCTGATCAACAATCTTTGTTGATCAAAAAGTGGAAAATCGATAATGGTCAAGTCCTTTACATTTACCAAACTCATTTCTGTGAGCTGCAAACTGCTACCAGCTGTTGCGAACGCATTTTCTGTACGACCCTTACAAATTGGTTGAATTTTTTCACTCGAAAAATCTTACGCACCTCGGGAAAATTGCGACGGTTTAATTGTTGTTGGGTCACCGTCAACCTCCCGTCATAACTAGAGAGTAGTGTTGTCATATGATGTTCTGTTACTGTATTTTTTTCTTTTCCGCCAAAAACTTGATAATTATTCCATGTTCGACATTCAGTTCCTTTTTCATGTCAGTATTAAATACTGAACAAAGGTGTTCGAATCAAAATTCCTTAATAATCATGAATTTATGCCTCAAACAAAGCTTTTCGATTCTTAATTCTTTTAAATAACTGAATCGATCTATTGAACGCCTGTTTTATTTCATTAAAATATTGTATTAACGCTTGATAATAACATTGAATAGTTGAAGATGGGAATTCTGGTGAGGGGCTATCAATCATCTGCTGGTGTTCCAAAGCCCTCAAGATCATCAATGATTTGTCTGGCTACATTTACTGATGATCAATCCCTTGCCAAGAAAATTGATGCAAGCATCAATAATAATTCATTGACGAGTGCTTTACACTCTACTCCAAAAAAGGTCACACAGGTTGATGATCACAATGATGGTTCAACAAACACTGCAAAATGCAAATGAAACATCGACATCATATTCAAATTTTGGTAACTCTCCATTCAAATGCATCTTGAAAATAAGTAATGAGACAGTTATTTCAAACAAACAAACAAAACAAACATCGGCATCTTTGGGATGCTTTATTTCCAATCAAGCCTGATACAAATGATCTTAAGCATTGGTTTTTCAAATGTCTTATAACTAAC
This sequence comes from Morinoia aosen, assembly GCA_030386875.1. Taxonomy (NCBI): domain Eukaryota; kingdom Metazoa; phylum Arthropoda; class Malacostraca; order Amphipoda; family Talitridae; genus Morinoia; species Morinoia aosen. The sequence continues at coordinate 30,179,930 of CM059556.1, forward strand.
ACTATATATAGGACACCATGACGGTTCCCCCGTAAAGCCGGTACCCATTTCCGACACCTGGGTCGAGTGGGGTATTGTGCTTGAGCTTTCCCTTATACCCAACGGGGAAAATCGCAGCGCCAGCGCCGGGATACGAACCCGCGACTCCAACATACAAGTCCGATCCCTTAACCGATGTGCCACCGCGAGCACTTCCAAGAAAATCCAGTGCACCAAAGAAAAAAAGAATGAAAGAAAAACGTTTATTTTCCAAGTGGCCACATGAGGTGTACAAATAGATAGACCATACGAGGCATATTAATGGACAAAATATACGAGGCGTACTAATAGACAAACCATACGTGGCGTGCTAATAGTCTAACAAAAGTTCCATACGAAGAGAACTAATTGACAAACCATCCTGTTCGAATCAAAATTCTTGTTCAATTCCTGTTCGATATTGATGAAATTATGTTACTAAAGAATTCGATTTTCAGAACAATAAATACATTTCAATAATCTATGTTGTCTTTCAAGCAACATCACAGAACAAGAAAGCAACTGTTCAAGAATAACCTTGAGGCCCGCAAGAGTTATTCAGAGCAAAAGTTACCGATTTATGAAGGTTGTTTCTAGACACACGTGATTTCTGTTCGATATTTGATGAATTACCCTAATTGCTTTTTGTAGGTGGCCCCTTCTGGGGCTACCTTCTAATTTATAATGGCAGAACTGCCATTGACAAACCGCTATAGCGATCTGAGAGAGTCAGATGATCCCTGCAGTGAAATTGAAGAGATGCAACTGCTGGACACCAACCTTGAAGAGCCTAACAATGGAGAAAAAGTGATGAGCCATGAAGGAACGAATGAATCCATAATTCAGGGAACATGGTTCAAGAACAACAAGCTATCAAAAAAAAAGAGAAAGAACCAGTGTGAGCCTCTCAAGCTCTAACTCTGATTGTGAAACCGTTAAAAAAACATGTAAATCTATCTCCCCTAAAACAAGAAGAGTATACCCAACTAATAAAACTCTGGCATCTAAAGATAAGGCTTGCACTATGCTGATCACACAACTGCAAGAGTCAAACAACAATTTAGTTGGAGCAAATAAGAGAAAAATGACATATGATCCATTTGGAGTTGCCCAGGGATTAAGGGAAGTACTAAACTATGACTACATTAAGGAAATAAGAGTTAACAAACGAAGAAACTTGATTGCAGTTGAGCTCAAGGAAGCCACTGAAGAGGAAGTAACTAGCAAGATTGTTGGAAGTGAGCAGCGTGGGAAAGTTTGCAGTTCGGTCTTATAAACCAGGTTCTGAGTCTGCACAATCCACTTTTGGAGTGATCAGGCCAATTGACGGTCGAAACTAGGCTAAGTGAATTAGGTTAAACATTATTGTACGCCCTAGAATAATGTAATGGTAGGATGCCCTAGAAGTCGCTGAACTTATTCGGGCCCACAGGTAGCTATACTCAACTCTGACCATTGTATTAGACTTAAAAAACATTCTACCTCTGTATCTCCTGTGGTAAATAAATTGTTTAAATTGTTTAAAATGTGAAGTTTAATGCAATCACGGAAAATAAGAATTCCGATCTTAGGAATCACTGAAGGAACCCATTTAAGAACGTTTTACAAGAATGACATTCTGCTCGCTGATGCGTTATTTTCGAATAATTGAACTTTGAAGTTGGCCTTTGTGCCAAAGGAAACGAGCGCACGAAACGGAATTTAATTAATAACGGAAGCTATTACAAACGTAAAGAGGTTGGGTCGTGAGGGGGAGGCACAGTTCTTCTAGTGAAAATTATAAATAAAGCTTCTAACCCACCCATTAGGGTGACGACCGCAATCTTGTTGACATCGGGTCCAAGATGGCGGCGCCCATGGTGGTCGCCATGTTAGACCCGATGTAAACAAGATTGCGGTCGTCACCCTAATGGGTGGATTAGAAGCTTTATTTATACTTTTCACTAAAAGAACTATGGCTACCCCTCACGACCCAACCTCTTTACGTTTGTAATAGGGGGTTAGCTTCCGTTTTTAATTAAATTACGCTCGCTTCCTTGGGCGCGCGACGGCCAACTTCAACGTTCAATAATTCGAAAATAACGCATCAGCGAGCAGAATGTCGTTCATGAAAAACGTTCTTAAATGGGTTCCTTTAGTGATTGTTTGGAATATAATTATCAATTTCCGTGATTGCATTAAACTTCACATTGACCCAATTGACTATGATGTCAATTTAGAGGATCTCATTCCAATTGCCACCAGTGAAAATGCTAAAATCATAAACATGGTAAGATTGCCAAAGTTCTCTAATGGTAAAAAAGAAAGTTCTCTAAGTGTAAAAGTCCAATTTCAAGGTAGAGATCTTCCAAAACAAATAAAAATCAAATTTATGAATTTTCAAGTAAGTCCATATTCACCTCCACCTATCCGATGCTATAAATGCCAACGACACGGACATTTTGCAAGTGTGTGTTCATCTGATGAAAGATGTTTAATTTGTGGTGGTGGACACGCAAAAGAAAATTGTACTGCTCCCACTCCCTTCTGTGCTAACTGCAAGGGCAATCATGTGGCCAGCTCTAAAGAATGCCCTTACATAAAAAATGCCTTACAAATACAAGCACTAATGAAAGAAGGAGTCTCGTTTTCAGAAGCTCGGAAGCAAGTCATCTCTGAGACCACCAAAAATCTTGAACCGATCTTGGAAAAAACCAAGACTACTTCCACTATGATAAGCTCTCAAATGAACCAAAAAAAAGATGCCTCCATGCAAAAAAGTTCCCAAATCCTAAGCTCAGTGGAAAACCAAAAAACATATGCTTCAGCTTTGAAAACCTTTCAACCTAAACATGTGACTGTCCCTGCTGATGTACATCAATCTCAAGGATCATACTATATACCAAGAAGGATCCCCCAAACTAAACCAAATCAACCAGAGCAGAATGTACTTGCTACCCATTTTGAAGGTAGTCTGTCCTCGCAAGAAATAACTGTCTCTGATGAAAGTTTAGTACAAACAGTGGTAAAAAAAATTGAATCTCATGTGCAAGCCATGTTTGAGGATTTCTTTTCTCGCCTGGGCAAGTTTATGATGGAAGCATTCTCATCAAACTTGAATCATGAAAACAAGCGTCAACGAGATCTACTACTTCTGGGAATGATTAGAAATCATCTTGGCCAAAAAATTGGCTCTCAACTTCTCAGTGAGTTTCACAATAAAGTAAATCCTCAAAGCAAAAGTGACACAGCCATGGAAAATATAACAATATCTGGAAAAAATACTAAAACTTCTCAAATACCTATATCCCACTCTAAAGGAAGTAAGAGATTGGGATCAGCATAGAGGAAAAAATGATGTATAACTATAAAATCTGTGATCAGAGGATCAAAAGAAGTGGTGCCTCAGAAAAAATCTTTATTTATATCAATTTAAGGTAAATCTGAAGGAGATGACAGTTGTCGATTTTCCACTTTTTGGTGCCTGAACCTAATTAATTGAATCAAAATAAACAAGTTTTCTTCTATGCACTTTTCGTCTCAAATGAGTATTTTACGATTTATAGCGGTAAGTTTAGTTTCGTCATTGATGACGAATGCGCTTGAATAAACAGCTACTCATCGATTTTCGAATTTTTGTTGCTTGAAACATGGTAATAACATCGAAATAAACAACTTTTCTTCTATAAACTTTTTTCGTCAAATGAGTATTTAACGAGGTATAGCGGTAGGTTTGGTTTCGTCTTTCAAGACAAAGCGCTGGAAGCTAGACGCCATTGCAGTATTGCCATACAACTCGATCAAGGAATTTCTTTCCGCTTCAAAGACTGGAGTTGCGGTAAGTCATTTACCACTATAACTAATAAAATACTCACTTGAGACGAAAAGTGCATAGAAGAAAACTTGTTTATTTTGGTGTCATTAACCATGTTTAGCCATTACAATTTGCAAAATCGACAACTGCCATGTCCTTCAGATTTACCCAATTTAATTGTAATGGGTTATCTTCAAAGTTAGCAGAAGTGAAACTATATCTGTACAGAAAAAAACCCGACATTCTATGTTTGTGTGAGACATGGATTAAAACTAATGAACCTAAATTCATAGGCTATGAATGTGTGTGGTCCCATAGAGAAAATGGGGCCAAAGGTGGGCTATGCTTTGTGATCAGGAATGATGTTAACTATTCTGTGAATAATGTTAAGTTCTTGAATGGTAAATTAGAAATAGCACCAATTAAAGTGTTTTGTTCTTATGGTTATATTGACATATGTAATATTTATAATCCTAATGCGTGTATTGATCTTGAAGAGTTTTATCATTATTATATTCAGATGAGTGAATTGTTTATATTCATTGGGGACATGAATGCTCATGCACCTTTGTGGGACTGTAAAAACAGACTAAATGCTTCAGGAAGGAACCTGTGTAGACTTCTAGATGAGAACTCTCTTGGAGTACTTAACCCTCCTGACGTGCCCACTTATATTGACTCACGTGTGGGGACAAGTTCTACATTAGATTTGTGTATTGTTCCTCCAACTCTTCTTGCGTGTGGGTTTTTTGAAAGAGGTGCGGATCTTGGGAGCAATCATTATCCAATCGAATGTACTTTTGGCACAGTAGTTAAAAAATCCGACAACCATCTACGTAGATGGATTTTGAAAAATGCCAATTGGGTTGGTTTTAAGGAAGAATTATCTCAAATCCATATAAGTCAGACAGCTAACCTCTCAGTTGATGACTTGAATACAGCTTTAACAAAAGGACTCCAGGATGCTGCTAGCAAGTGCATCCCCAAATCCTCATTGGCTTGGGAAGTTAGTAGGAAAACACCATGGTGGGATAGAGAGTGTGCTTTAGCTGTAGCAAAGCGAAGGAAAGCGCGAAATAAATTATCAAAACATCCCACGGCAGAAAATTTGCATTTGTATAAGGATCATGAGAGAAATGCCAAGGAAATCATTAAGCAAAAGAAAATCAAAATTTGGACAAGTTTTGTAAGCACTCTGGACTCAAACACTGGTGTTGGAAATGTCTGGAGGTTGATACGCTCAATGAAAGGTAGTTCTATCAATCCAAATCCAACTGTAGGTGATATAGCAGACAGCACAGCAGACAAAGCTGAATTATTACTTGCCCATTTTTGTAGACACATGATAAAATTAGGTGATGAATTTTCTAAGACAATTGAAAATACCATCTCTAACCTTTCAGCAGTGCAGGTAGGAAATACACACATTAGTTCTCAAATAGCAATGCATGAATTACAGAGGAGTTAAAAACATGTGAAGAATACTAGCCCGGGCCCTGATGAAATTCTTTATGCTTTCCTCAGTCAAGCACCGCAGTCATTCCAAGAACAGGTTCTCTATTTGTTTAACAAAGTTACTTGAGTGGTTACTTCCCAGAAGCATGGAAGTTGGGAATTATATGTCCAGTAAAGAAACCCAAACGAGACCATTCAGCTCCCAATGGATATCGACCTATTACTTTGCTCTCCTGTCTCTCCAAAATCATGGAACAGATTGTCAAACGTCGACTTGATTACTTTTTAGAAAAAAAGAAGATCTTCTCTTGCTATCAAACTGGGTTCCGCAGAAAGAGATCTACGTATGATGCCCTTGCTCTAATTAAAAACTGTATTTCACAAGCCTGGTCAAAAAAAATGTATTGTTTGATTGTCTATGTTGATTTGGAGAATGCTTATGATATTGTATGGCATGCTGGACTTTTGCATAAGCTTATGAACATTGGCTGTGACATACGCACTGTCTTATGGTTAAGATCATACTTGAGCAATAGACGTGTCAAAGTTAGGGTGGCGGATGCTATCTCATCTGAAAAGATTCTTTGTTGTGGTTGTCCCCAAGGTGCAGTCCTGAGCCCCCTGCTGTTTAATGTGATGCTCCATGATTTGCCTCAGATGGAGGGCATCCAATCCATCTCATATGCGGATGATGTGACAATAGTTGCAAGTGGGAGATCCCCAGGCGAGATCCAGCGGACGATGCAGAACTACCTGAATGGCCTGACACACTGGTTGAGGAAATGGAAACTAGCCATAAATGTGGATAATACTAAGTATCAAATTTTTACACGTAAAAAATATGTACCATTGATTAACCTACGAATAAATTCTAAAACAATAGACACAACTAATAAACAGCGTGTACTTGGAATAACGCTGGATTCCCCTAAACTTACCTTCTTACCACATATACAAAATGTCAAAACAGAGTGTCAACAGCGGCTGCAGGTTCTCAGGGCATTGTCCGGCGTCTCGTGGGGATCGTCTCAAAAGTTGTTGCGTCAGGTATATGTATCATACATTAGGAGCAAACTTACGTATGGACATGTGATATTCACAAAACTTCCTGAAAGTAGTTTCAAATTAATTAATGTGATCCAAAACTCTGCTCTGCGATCCATCTTGGGTGCACGGAAAACATCTCCGGTTTCCTCAATGGAAGCTGAAGCATTCATTATGCCTCTGAGATTGTACCTTGATTACTTGTTCCTGAAATGGTGTTTGAGATGCAGTTTCTTGGATGCAGAGCCCAAAGAGTTCCCAGCAAAAATTGAGCTATTCAAATCTCCTCCAAAAAGTGAGCTTGCACTGAAACGCACGGAAATAATGAACAAAATCCAGTTTAACTTTTCTCCTCCAGGATCCCAAATAGAACAGCTCATTAGTCCATATATGGATATCTCATCTAATGTGTGTGTAGAATTTCCTGATGTTGAATCTCTTACAGCAGCTGAAGTAAATCATTTGTTTGAAGAACATGTAACATCAAAGTTTTGTAATTCCTATAGAATTTTCACAGATGGTTCCAAGCTACAGTCGGGATCAGCGTCTGCTGCTATTTATGTGCCACATCTAAAAATATGTACCTCCTGGCTCCTAAACCCAGGTCACTCAATTGTGGGAGCAGAGCTATTTGCTATTTTACAGGCTGTAAATTATACTACTGATAACTTGTCAAATCATAATGTTGTCATTTTTGTTGATTCTAAGTGTTCTCTGGATATTATATTAAACTTGAATAACCCCACCTATGAGATTTTCAGTAGAAGAATTCAAAAAATTGTGGTACAATTGAAGAACAGGATTCAGTTACAATGGATCCCTGCACATTCGGGCATAGTGGGAAATGAGATAGTGGACCGGTGCGCAAAAATGGGTCACCAAAATATTAAATCAGTACTCACTCATCTTAGTTATGAGGAGCATGTCAGCAAACTGAAAAACAAAATGTTAGACTACTGGAGCGAGTGTTGGGGAAATCAAGTGAGGGGATCCGGGAAGGGAGGATTTATGTATGAATTGTGTAGCAGACCAAAATTTAGATTGGGTGGTGCCATGTCAAGAAAATTTCAGTGTATTATTAGTCGATTTAGAATCGGTCATGTTGGTGTTCTCTCTCATCTGAGTAGATTTAACCTGTGTCAAAGCCCTCTCTACCCTGAGTGTGGTGTACCAGAGACCATTGAGCACTTCTTGCTTGGCTGTCCCCAATATGAGGATGCCAGACTGCATTTGTGTCTCACTTTTGTAAAATTTAACCTTGAATTGAATCTGAAAAATGTCTTAGGTTTTGGTGAATACCAATCCCGTGTACAATTTGCAATTCTCCGCTCCTTGGTGAACTTCCTTGGTGCTACTAATAGATGTAAGCAACTATAAATGTTCTGGTTTTGACTGTGTTACATCTGTGTCTAATGAAATTAACTTGATTCAATAAGCTGTCAGCCTCTGCAGACAGCAGCTCAAGAGGTCCAGTAATATTGAGGACTCAAGAAAAAAGTGCTGCAGTATCGGGGGATTTGCTTGATCCTGCTTTTGCTGCCAAAGTACAAGCTGTCAGGTTACACGGATTTCTGCTGAAGAAGTCCAACGACTTTCAAGATCCCTCCGGATCATCGATAAAGAAGAAGAAGATCTTGTGCGAATTCTATGATAGACCATAACAGAGGCGTCAATTTCCGCCAGCCTTCATGCCAAAGTAAAGAAATAGTACATAAATAATATCAATATGTCCGGTGAAAAGTTAAAATAACAAGCATTCAATTTACATATTTGAGCAATTATGATTATTTAGTGAAGGCCTAATCGAATTTTTTAAAAGCATAAAACTCATCTGTAGTGGTTGTGTATCGGTGATACTGATGATATAATTTTCTACGAGTTAGATACAATTGTACGTTGCTGGTTTGTGGGAAGCTCAAACCTACTTTGATTCTGAGTTTCCTTACGTTATTGAAATGGAAATAATGATTTGCAATAATGCATTATTTTGAAACAATTTATGCTTAAAAAGACAAATGTTGTCACAGACTAATGTCCTGTGACTTACCCACACGATCAAACAAATAACATGTGCAAAATTTGCTGGAAATGAGGTCAGTTGTCAAGGCATTTGTTATGTAGAGTATACCTGGTGAATGTGAAGGAATGGACAGTAATCATTTTTCCACTTCTCAGTGCAAACATAGGGCCTAGTTAATTAGATCAAAATGAACAAGTTTTCTTCTATGCACTTTCTGTCTGAAATGAGGGTAAATGTGTAGCGTTGGTCAGTAATCGGCTTTTAAATTTTTGGTGCTTTAACATAGTTAATTAGATCAAAATAAACAAGTTTTCTTCTATACATTTTCCGTCGGAAAGAAGTATTTTACGAGTTATAGCGGTAAATGACTTACCAAAACTCGAGTGTTTGAAGCTGCAAGTAATTCATCGACCGCGCGTCTAGCAACACTGTCATGGACGCTCTGATCCAACACACTCGAATGCTCGAGCGCGTTCCCGCCATCTACGACAAAAGTTAACATACCGCTATAATTTGCTATTTTTGGGTGATAATTTCTATTGTGTTATTTAATAAAAGATCCTAGAAGTGAGTTCAGGCTCTGCAAGCTCCGCGGGATGAGCTAATAATAAATTACAAAGTATTCAAACGTACTCTAACAGCAGCTCAATCGCGCTAAAAATAAAACCTACCGCTCTAACTCGTAAAATACTTATTTGCCACAAAAATGTATAGAAGAAAAGTAGTTTTTTTTAGGTCAATGTTAAGTTTACCTTCAGCAGGGAAATTAAAGATGTCGTTGCTGACAATCACTAAATGAGCACATTTAAAAACCTTTTACAAGAATGACATTATGCTTGCTGATGCGTTATTTTTGAATAATTGAACTTTGAAGTTGGCGCCGGCGCCGTAATTTAGTTAATAAGGGTAGTTAACCCGCCTATTACAAACGTAAAGAGGTTGGGTCGTGAGGGTTAGCCACAGTTCTTTTAGTGAAAATTATAAATAAAGGTTTCTAGTGACGTTTGTTTACATCGACTGGAAGATGATGGGCGCCGCCATCTTTGTTCCGATGTAAACAAGATTGCGATTGTCACCCTAACGGGTGGGTTAGAAGCTTTATTTATACTTTTCACTAAAAGAACTGTGGCTAACCCTCACGACCCAACCTCTTTACGTTTGTAATAGGGGGTTAGCTTCCATTATTAATTAAATTACGCTTGACGCGGTCACTTCCTGTGGCGCGCGACAGCCAACTTCAAAGTTAAATAATTCAAAAATAACGCATCAGCGAGCATAATGTCATTCTTGTAGAAGGTTTTTAAATGTGCTCATTTAGTGATTATCAGCAACGACATCTTTAATTTCCCTGCCGAAGGTAAACTAAACATTGACCTTTTTTTATGATATTACCATGATGCAAGCAACAAAAATTGGTTAATGTGAAGGAAATGCAACTACAATTTTCGAAATTTTGCTGCCTGTATCATGGTAATTAGGCCTATATCAAAATAAGCAACTTTTCTTCTATGCACTATTTGGGGCAAATGAGTATTTAACGAGTATTTGGGGCCTAAAATATATTAATATCCATGTTATTTAGTCATTTTTTTGTAATAACATCAAAAAAAAACATACAGTGAAAGTGGTGGCAGATAACCCACAATTACCTAGAGGAGTCTAAGAGGAACAGCTGGAGCCACAGAACTTATATTGATGGAGTCAAAATTTTGAGCTAACTATCTCTACTATGTCTGATTTTATTTTTAGGTGACCAAAAAAATCAGACATAGTAAAGATAGTAAGCTTTGAATTTTGACTCTATCAATATAAGTTCCTCTGCTGCTGTTCCTAGAGGAGTCCTGCTGTTCCTCTTAGACTTCTCTAGATAATTGTGGGTGTTATCTCTCACCACTTTTACCGTATGGTTTCTTATTGATGTTTTTATTACAAAAAAATGACTAAAAAATAGGGATATTAAAATATTTTAGGTGACTAAAAAAACATGCTGTTTTTTTGACAAAAAAACATGCTGTTTTTTTGACAAAAAAACTACGACTCATAATAAATAATAATATATTTTCTTGGACCAAACATAACCATGCTGTTTTTAAAAAAAAATCATAACTAAAAAACATAATATATTTTATGTGACCTAAAAAACCACGTGCAGTTTTTTTAAAACACCTGTTTTTTTACTAAAAAATCATGGCTAAGAAAACATGAATAATATATCTATGAGACCAAAAAATTCATGCTGTTTTTTAAAAGAACGTTTTTCACAAACAATCGTGTTTAAGAAAACCTGGATATGAATATATTTTATGTGACCAGAAACACCATGCTGTTTTATTTTACGTGTTTTTCATAAAAAATAGTGTCGTAAAATCATGGAAATTAATATATTTTATTTCACCAATAAAATCATTGTTTTTTAAAAGCATGTTTTTTTTACACAAAAGTTATTATTATTAATTTTTTGGTCATGACTTCTTTTTAAGAAAAACATGGATATTAATTTATTTTACGTGACCAAAAATCATGCTTTTTGAAAAAAAGGTTTTATTTACAAAAAAACATGAGTGTTAATATATTTTATCTGACCAATAAAAACTGTGACATTTTTAAAAACCATGTTTTTTACAAAAAGTCATTAATAACCGTGTTTTTAGTCATGATTTTTTTGGTAAAAATAACATGATTCAAAAAACCAGCATGGTTTTTTGTGGCATATAGAATACATTAATAATGACATTTTTTAGTCATGATTTTTCTGTAAAAAAAGATGTTTTTCAAAAAAACAAGATGGATGTTTATGGTCAAATTAAGTATATTAATATCAGTATTTTTTAGTCATGACTTTTTGTTACAAAAACATGTTTAAAAAAACACCATGGATTTTTGGTCTCATGAAGTATATTAATATCCATTAGAACTGTACTACCTAGGTCTTGAAATAAAATATCTACAAAGAATCTATTCACTCTATAAAACGTTTTGGAGACCAGCTCCATCCTCAGTAAGTTGTTCAGTAAAGTGTGGTAAAAGGAACAGTGAAAATTCACTGTCCATTTTACCACATTTTAATGAATGACAAACTGAGGATGGAGCTGGTCTCCAAAAGGTTTGTAGAGTGAATAGATTCTTTGTTAATATTTTATTCTAAGACCTTGTACCATTCAAATAAAATATGATTTCAATATTAACAGTGTTCTTTGTTTATAAGTTTCTAAAGACAATTCGATTAAAGAACAAGACTTTCCTGATATTTACATTCGTGTTTTTAGGTCATGATATTTATTTAATGTTTTTATTAAAAAAACAAAGTTTTTGGTCCCATAAAATATAATAATAGCCATGTTTTTTAGGTGTGATTTTTCTGTTAAAAAACAATGTTTTTTTTTTAAAAAGCATTGGATTTTTAGGTCACATGAAATATATTAATATCCATGTTGTTTAGTCACATTTTTTGTATAAATAACATATTTAAAAACAAAAAGCATGGTTTTTTGGTCACATCTCTATCAATGACCATAAGTAAAGATATGTTATTATAACACATCATTTTGGGAGTTGAGGGTCATTCATATGTATTGTAAAATAAATGAAATATCAAAACATGAAACCGCAGAAAATGAAAAATTTCATAAAACCATAGAAAACCATAAATTAAGAAGTATGCTGTTTTATTTTGTAATCTGACATGACAACAAATAATGTAATGTGGTTCTTTTTCTTGCTGAGTCATGTTCAGACAAAATAATAAAAAAAAAATATCCACATTTTTTTAGGCCATGGTTTATTTTTTTAATAAGGGCATGGTTTTTTTTTAGTCACATCTCTAGTTAACATGTTAACTGCGATGGGTTAAACTAAAGTTCAATATTCAATTCAAATTTAAAGTCAATTGCGGTAATCAACTTTGAAAATGGCAAACATTTACTGGATTCGGCCTTTATTAAGATTTCATTGAGTATTAATAAACAACAAGTTAGTGACTGCATGTGGGTCAGCAGCACTATGAAAATAACCTAAGTGACCACCGGTGGGTCCCTTTGCAGGGAACGTGTTAAAACCCATCCATTAGGATGACGTCTAAAATTGTGTTGACATCAGCTCCAAGATGGCGGTTACTCGGTACGGTCGCAGCCATCTTGGAGCTAATGTAAACACAATTGAAGACGTAACCCTAATGGGGTGTTTTGAACCTTTATAATTTTCACTTGAAAAACTGTGGCTCCCCCTCACGACTCAACCTGTTTATGATTGTGATAGGGTGTTAGCTTCCGTTATTAATTAAATTCTGCTTGCGTGCTCGCTTCCTTTGGCACGCAAAAGCCAACTTCAAAGTTTAATAATTCTAAAATAATGCATCAGAAAGCAGAATATCATTCTTGTAAAACGTTCAGTAAATCTGAAGGATATGACAGTAATCGATTTTACAAATTTCAATGCCTAAACATAGTTAATTTAATCAAAATAAACAAGATTTCTTCTATGCACTTTCCATCTGAAATGAGTATTTTATTAGTTATAGTGGTAAATGACTTACCGCAACTCCAGTGTTTGAGGCAAAAAGAAATTCATCGATCGCGCGATATGGCAGTCTCACTTTTGACACGCTCGTCATCAAAGACAAAACTAAGCCTACCGCTATACCTCGTTAAATACTCATTTGACGAAAAAAGTGTATGGAAGAAAAGTTGTTTATTTCGATGTTATTACCATGATTCAAGCAACAAAAATTCAATAATCGATGAGTAGCTGTAAATTTGAGTGGATTCGTCAGCAAAGACGAATCTAAACCTACCGCTATAACTCGTAATGTAATCATATCAGATGGAAAGTGCATAGGAGAAAACTTGTTCATTTTGAGCTAAATAATTATTTTTAGGTACCAAAAAGTGGGAAATAAATTAATTTTATATCCTTCAGATTTACCAAACGTTCTTTAATGGGTTCCTTTAGTGATTCTTTGGAATAAAATTATTTTCCGTGATCGCATTAAACTGAACATTGACCGTGATTCTTCCGAAGGGAATTCTGGATATCCGTGAGTCCCCTTATATCAATATTGACCAAAAACTTGTTTATTTTGATCTAATTAACTATGTTTAGGCACCAAAAAGTGGAAAATTGATTACTGTCCTTTCCTTCTCATGTACCATATACCTTCAATTTCTTTAATTTATGTCAGCTTCTGAACTAACATAGATTTCACATTTTCTCCTTTTATAATCAGGCTGATAAGGTTGTCTTAAGCTTTGTGGTTGTCTTAAGCTTTTTATGGCACTACGGTTGCTAGAACCCCCTAGGGGGGCTTGTAAGGGGACCAAAAATCATAAGTTTTTGACCCCATGTAAAAGAAAACAAAACTAAAAATGACAAATTTGGCACTGTCAGTTTGTTACCCAAGTTTCAAGAATCCAAAAACTGTCTTTAGTTTTGTTCTAGCATAAAAACTCAATGACTTCTATTCTTTTGAAATATCACTAAAAATGAAATAAAAAATTGATATTTCCTATTTATTGAAAAAAATAAGGTCTAAGTAAAAAAATTGAATGGAACAAAACGTAATTTTTTTTACATTACATATAATGGTCAAATTTCAGAAGAATAAGACCACAAACAAAAAATTTACCATGCTTAAAAAAAAAATTTTGTATTTTATTTTTTTTGACTTGTAAATTACAATTTACAGTGTAAATATGAAATTATCCATTATATTACACTTCAACAAAAAATTTTGTGTATGGCTTATACTGAAAACCCCTCATTTTCAACCTTCAAAAGAATAGAAGTCAGTGAATTTTTATGCAAAAAAAAATGGGTTTACAATCTTTGAAACATTTCTAGCGAACTGCCATTCTTCAATTTCTCAATTTGTTCATGAAATTTTTTTGTTATCATAGTTCAAAACAAAAAATTTGGTACATATTAGTTAGTGATCAAATATTGCATTTAAAAAGAGAACAATAAGTTTCAAATAGAAAATTCGGGAATGTCAGTTCGTTTGCAATGTTATGAGGATTTCAAAACTGTCTTTGAATTTGTTCTAGCATTAAAACTTAATGACTTCTATTCTTTTGAAATATCCATAAAAATGAACAAAAAAACTAATATTTCCTATTTTTTCAAAAAACTTAGACCTAAATCAAAAAAGTTACAGGAGTCAAATACTTAAATATAGCTCAAAAATTTTCAATACATATATAGTAAATCATGTAATAGGTTTTTGATTTATTGTGAAAAATTGCAAGAATAATAAACCAGATAATACCTACTAATTTTTTTGACTCTACTTGAGAATCATTGCAACTGTTGCATACACAAAAAACAATAAACATAAAAACTTAAATCAATATTAAAAATTTTTGCCCATTGTATGATTCATGTATTCTAACAAGATATGGTGTATCTTATGTGGTTTCTTAATATTTGTGTGTTTAACCCATTTCCAGCAACAGACTATTAACTTGCAAACTTATAACTCAAAGAGTGATGACCTAATATTTACAAATTTGATTTAAGATATTGTAGCTTCTTACAATGAGTTCTGCTGTGAGATCAGAAGTCAGTAAGCCAGATGATGAACTGGAGCTTTATGATAAGGAAATGCCAGAGGCCCAGGCCCAACATAGGAGCCTATCAAGAAGCACCAGTCAGAGCCCTAGGGAGCATCGGCCACCAAGAAGTCCTGAAGATGAGCGTCGTGGTTACTCGCCTGCTCGACAAAGTTCTCCAGCTCGTCGATTCATTCGACCTGTGTCCGGTAACTACGGAAGTGCGGGTGGGAACAACAATCCTAGAGCTCCAGTCATTGATGTGCTCAGCAAGTTTCCTATGACATGTCACTTTTGGAAGAACAATTCATGTATCAGAGGAGCTGAGAAGTGCAGCTACATTCATGGCTTTGTGTGTCGTGATGATCCAAACTGCAAGAGAGGCAACGCTTGCAGGGATGTGCATGTCAAACTCCAAAGGTTCCAAAAGGTTGGTTACTCATTCTTCACACTTGCAATTTTTTTGCACGAGTTAATGAACATTCACGTTTTTTTGCACATGATTGATATTTGTAATCATTTGCACTGAATTAACCAAACAATTTTATGACCAACAGTGTAAACTTTAGGTGTGGGTAAGTAAATTTCTCAGTTAAATTAAAAAAATAATTCATCTGTAATCATGAACTTTGAACAATGAAAAATTTGTTGTTGGTAATGAATTAGAAATTTTTCTTGCCCTCATGCATCAAAATTTTGAAAAGCAGAGTTTTTAGAAAAAATCATTTCAAAATGATAGTTGCTCCTGAGTTGCAAAAGCTGTGTGAGGTTACCATTACTTAACTTACTTTACCAGGTTCAGGTAGTAATTTGAGCTGTATTTTTTCTGATTTATTCCTTTTTTCTCTATTGGGTCATTCTTTTCTCCATTGGGATGTCACTTGAGTTTAAACTTTGTGGCAGGTAAAACTGACGCTTAACATTTGACTCAAATTCAAGGGAAGCAAATGGTTTTTGGGGCCCAAACTGGAAATGAGATTATTGCTTTAAAATGTTCCTAAACCCTTCCTACATTGCGTAGAACCGTCATTTGTCCCGTTTCGGCAACCCAAACCCCCATAATTACCCCCAAATTGTCCCCGAATGTTGTCTATTTGAATGTTATACACATGCTGTGAATACTCAAGAGCTTATTTCCTTCTGGAAGTAATTTTATTTATTTTTCAAAGAATTCATAGGAAAAAGCATTTGCTTCCCTTAAAGTCAGTTGTAGTAGGCACTGTAAAAAAATAGCACGCATTAACTATATAGCGTCATTATTTAGCTTTAATTAGGTATTTATGAAAATTGAGTTTGTGACTACTGGTCAGTTGGCAGCATCATGAAAATTCCCACACTGTACCATCGATGGCTCACATTGCAGTCAAAGTGTTAAGACTACTGCTTGCAATCATAAAATCCAAGAACCCTTGTTTATGGGTTTCATTCATCTTTGCCGTTTCTTTTCATTATCATAAAAAGTTTAAAGATATGTAATGAAAGTACCATTATCCTATAAAGTTTACCTATATGGAAATAACACTAACACAAAAATATAAGATGAATGCTAAACATTTATTGCACTGAACATGGTGTTAGTCGAAAATTTTTGAGATTTTGTGTGTGTACTTGATTGACTGAGATATCCAATAAGGAAAGTGGGACATGTGGCCTGGAAGGTGGAACATGTAGCCTGGAAAGTAGGACATGTAGCCTGGAAAGTAGGACATGTAACCTGGAAAGTGGGACATGTAACCTGGAAAGTGGGACATGTAACCTGGAAAGTGGGACATGTAACCTGGAAAGTGGGACATGTAACCTGGAAAGTGGGACGTAGCCTGGAAAGTGGGACATGTAGCCTGGAAAGTGGGACATGTAGCCTGGAAAGTGGGACATGTAGCCTGGAAAGTAGGACATGTAGCCTGGAAAGTAGGACATGTAGCCTGGAAAGTAGGACATGTAACCTGGAAAGTGGGACATGTAACCTGGAAAGTGGTACATGTAACCTGGAAAATGGGACATGTAACCTGGAAAGTGGTACATGTAACCTGGAAAGTGGGACATGTAACCTGGAAAGTGGTACATGTAACCTGGAAAGTGGTACATGTAACCTGGAAAGTGGTACATGTAACATGGAAAGGGGGACATGTAGCCTGGAAAGTGGGACATGTAACCTGGAAAGTGGGACATGTAACCTGGAAAGTGGGACATGTAACCTGGAAAGTGGGACATGTAACCTGGAAAGTAGGACATGTAACCTGGAAAGTAGGACATGTAACCTGGAAAGTAGGACATGTAGATTGGAAAGTGGGACATGTAACCTGGAAAGTGGGACATGTTGCCTGGAAAGTGGGACATGTAGCCTGGAAAGTGGGACATGTTGCCTGGATAGTGGGACATGCATGTAGCGTGGAAGGTGGGACATGCATGTAGCGTGGAAGGTGGCACATGCATGTAGCGTGGAAGGTGGGACATGCATGTAGCGTGGAAGGTGGGACATGCATGTAGCGTGGATGGTGGGACATGCATGCAGCCGGGAAGGTGGGACATGCATGCAGCCTGGAAGGTGGGACATGTATGTAGCGTGGAAGGTGGGACATGTATGTAGCGTGGAAGGTGGGTCATGCATGCAGCCAGGAAGGTGGGACATGTATGCAGCCTGGAAGGTGGGACATGTATGTAGCATGGAAGGTGGGACATGTAAGTAGCCTGGAAGGTGGGACATGTATGTAGCATGGAAGGTGGGACATGTATGTAGCATGGAAGGTGGGACATGTATGTAGCATGGAAGGTGGGACATGTATGTAGCCTGGACATGTAAGTAGCCTGGAAGGTGGGACATGTATGTAGCCTGGAAGGTGGGACATGTATGTAGCCTGGAAGGTGGGACATGTATGCAGCCTGGAAGGTGGGACATGTATGTAGTGTGGAAGGTGGGACATGTAAGTAGCCTGGAGGGTGGGACATGTATCCTGGAAGGCGTATTCTGAGAAATGCTTGAGAATGCCTATGTGCAGACACCAGGCATTTTTCAACTTTCCAACGTAGGAGCTACAGTTTTCTTTTAATTAGAATTAATATCTTGATTTTGTGTAGAGGCTTGCAGTCTAAATTCTATTTATGTATTTCCTGCAATTTGTAGGTCAATTCCTTCAGTGTTCTTGAGCAATTAGTGTTCTTTGTGCTAGTTGATACTTGATATTGTTCAGGCTTTGGGGCACAAAACCCAAATGGTGTGTTAGGATTAATTTTTCCTAGAGGCAGTTCAAGAAACCATGTTTTTGGCACTGGCAATGACTGAATTGATTAAGCAACTGCGTTGTATTGTATTTTATTTTTGGGGGTTGTAATTCTTTTTAGGTTTAAATGTACACTCTACTAGATAAATTATATATTTGCAACTCCTAAATTAAAATTTTTTATTCTTCACTTCCATGATGTATAATTTTCACTTAAAACTGACCTAACAAACATACATTCCTGAGATGCTGATTTATTAAAACTTTGCATTTTGATTAACAATGTTATTTCCTCAAGGTCATTATAGGCCTTCTATACCAGATATTAATGTGATAAAAATTATTTGAGTCGTGTATTAAATCAAGCTCCTGTGATCTTTGGTAAGTATTTGAACAAAAGCCTTGTGTAGATGTCAGGCTTGAGTAATGCAGGTTTTGCTATTATTTGTTCTGTACAATGTATCATTGTAATTTTTACTGACTTGACTATAATAAATTTGTGCATTTCTTTCCTTGATTAGTTCTAACTAAAATGTGGTTCTGGTTGAAATGAATATGCATTTTGTACCAATGTATGTGTGTTAGTGAAATGGTCCTATCAGTTTACTAAATTTCCTAGATAAATTAGTGCCTGGTGCATACATCCAAACCTCATAGGCTTCCATATTATCATTTTATGCTGCAAAACATTATAAAGCAAAGCACAGCTTTAAAAATGTTTTACTATTATAGCAATACTAGTATTACCGGTTCAACCCGAGTATCGGGTTGTCCGACTTGCCGTAAAATAAAAAAAAATGAAAAAAAAAAATAAAAAATAAAAATAAAAAAAATAAAGAAAAAAAAATAAATGAAAAAAATGAAGAAAAAAAATGAATAAATAGTTTTCTGCAAATATAGACACCAGTGGCTTCAATTTAATACCTCACTTGACCATATAGACTCAGCCAATTTTCTAAACGGACTCGCACAAATTTTGAGTTACTGAATTAAGTATTTAGATAAGATATTCCTCTCTTGATGCTGTTTCTTGCCTTTGACCTTTCAATACCTCCTTAACCTAATTGTTTCTCTTGAAATTAATGCTGCCATGCAGAAGTAATGAACGGTCATAAGCACTTGACAAAATTTTTTGCAGAACAACCCAAGGGATCAGCGAGGCCGAACGTTTGATCACAAGCCTGGCTACGGTGTTGGGTATCGTCGTGATGATGGCTATCCTCGTCCAAACAGAGGTGGACGAGGGAACTTTCATGCAAGGAGATTCCAAAGAGAAGACCATCGATCTTTTCATGAGTCCGGACCTCAAAGAGCACGAGAGAGAGACTCGTGGAATGATGAGTACCGGAGGAATCAAGCAGACCACAGAGGCAGGGGAAGGCCTAGAAGCCGTTCTCACTCCCGTGATGAAGGTCTTGTCCGACACAGAAGCAGAAGTCCCCGAGATGACAAGTTTGACCGATATAGAAGCCGTTCTCTATCAAGAGATGGGAGGACACAAAGGAATAGAAGTCATTCACCATCAAGAGAACGCAAAGAGAGGTATGGAAGCCGCTCTTTGTCTGCAGATAAGGAGAGTTACAGAAGCCATTCTAGGTCTCCGAAGAGAAAGTCTCGTTCCAAGAGTGAAAGTCGGGAAAGGCGCAGGAGGAGCAACAGTGGCAGCAGTCGGTCCAGCAGCAGCCGAGATGAAAGTTGCAGGACTGGAAAACGTCGTCGTCAAACTCCCAGTCATAGTTCAGGGCGTCGTTCTGATGAAAGCCGAGGCTCAAGTGCAGAGTATAAACTCCACTCCCTGTTGGACGGTGGACGGGCGACTGCCAAATCACAGCATCCTGCAAAAAACAAAGAGACTCTTGCTACCATGGATCCTGAAAAAGGTAAGTCAGCGTGAATACCTTTCATTCATTGGAGTTGTTGAGGAGTTGGAATACGTCATTGAAACAATTTGCTGTAAGTGGCTATTGAACTCATAGTGTTGATATAATTTCTGCATGATTTTGAAATAGCGACATTTGATCAGTGGATTTGATGTCTTTGTTTGGCTTTACATATATTCATGAATTACTGCACTGGAATGAGGGACTTCAGTGATATTTTGATTTTGAGGTGGCATCACAATTGCTTCATTGGGTGGGTAATCATTTATTTTCTCCTTAATTTTTTGTTTTCAAATTTGATTTTTGTGGGTATGCATTGATGATGTAGCCAGCAAACTAATATAACAGTAAGCTTTGTTATGACTAACCGTAAATTTTGATTGTAGCAATTGCATATATCTATACACATAGTAAGAATTGGGTTGTGCTTGCAATGAAATTGTAATGAGAGTTGAATTTTGAGGGCAAGAGGTAGTTTATAATTTCCCTCATTTTGATCAAATACATACATGAGTAATGGAGATACACATCTTTTGCATGCTCGCCAATGTCCATTTCATGAACGTGTTGTTTTATTCTACAGCTACAGAACGAGAATTTGCTACCACAAAGTGCACCACTGCATCTGTGCTGCTTCAGTTTCACTGCAAAAAAAACTTGCAGCTGCTTCGTCGTGATACAAACGCCGTTTTCCATGTATCACTCGGTGTCTGCCTCCTCAGAAAAAATTACTTGCACTGTACCTCTTCTAACAGGACCTGAGAAACCATACAAATTTCTCCCCCTGCAGTTAAAAAATACATCTTTAAAAGTTTTTGAAACGCGACGGTCCGTGGAGAAACTCGGCCCATTTTCAGAGAGTTTTTGATTTCTTCTTCGCCGTGGAAAGGTTCTCCCTTGGATATGAGCTTGCTGCTGCTCTTGCTTGTCATATTCTTTGTGTGTCTGAGATCTATTATAGATTTTGCAACTCTGCTGCTTGACTACTGGAAATTAAATTGCTTCTTTGTTCTGCAGGTTATGAATAGCTTTGATGCCCTTTATTTTCCAGCGGCAAGTTTGCTCAAGGACGACATGGAACTGAGCGAGGGCACCATAGAGAAGCTCATGGACTCCATCAAAGCCAAAAACAAAGACACTTCTGCTGAGCAGCTCAAGACCAAAGGAAGGCGTCATGATAAAGACCATGAGGAGTCTCGAAGGTTTGTGGAAGTTCAGTTTAGGCTGGTTGCTTGTGTATTACAGTATTGCCTATTGTGTAAATGTTTTTCAGGTGTGTGGATGGAAAAATTGTAAAAAGTTTTCAAGTAGAAATGGTTTGTTTTTGTTCATGTGAAGTTTTCAAGTTTTGCTGATTGCTAAATCCCTGTTATGAGGTTATTACTTTTTTGAGAGAGACTTGAAATCAGTTTTTATTGGATGGTTTGAATTCTTGTCACTATTTAAGGTAAGAAATAATTTTTGCGGCATGATATGTTCTTGCGCTACAATGGGTGGAGACTTTCAATTAGTTTACTTGTGCCATAACTGGTTTTTTTTTTCATGACATTTATTTTAAAACTACATATATGAGGCGTGTCCGTAAAATAAGTTCCACGGGCTGCCGCTGGCGCTAGGATCGTTTCTATGCGCGGCCAGGCAACAGAGGCAGGTTGTTTGGTTCCCCCACTCCAATCCCTTACCAAGCCAGCGGCGCTTAGTCTTGGCTCAGCAGACGTCAGCGATGGAGCTTCCTCTTGCGTCTCCCGCCAGCTGCGTGTTGCGGTCTGTTATTCGTTTCCTGGCCGCTAAGAAGAAATTGGCAGAGGAAATTCACGAAGAACTTTGTCAAGTGTATATAGAAGAGTGTATGAGCTCCGGGATGGTGCGCAGATGGGTCAGGGACTTTAAAAATAGCCGAACAGACGTCCACAACAAAGCCCGTCCAGGGCGGCCATCGGTTTCCAATGAAACAGTTGCCAAAGTCCAAGCGCCAATGCTTGAAGATCGACAGATTACAGTTCGGGAGCTGTGCGAAAAGATTCCGGAGGTCAGCAAAACTACAATTGACAAGATTTTGACTGAACATTTAGGCTATTCAAAGGTATGCGCAAGATGGGTGGGTACCAAAAATGCTTACTGCAGACCACCAGCGGCAGCTGGTAGAAGTGGCCCAAGAATTTCTCGCTTTTCACGGAACAACCGAAGAGGAATTTCTGGACTCCATTGTTACTGGTGACGAGAAGTGGGTACACCACACAACACCGGAAACAAAGGAGCATTCAAAGCAGTGGAAGCACCCTTCTTCACCAAGAGCAAAGAAGTTCAAACAAATCCTGTCTGCCGGGAAAATCACGGCTAGCATTTTTTGAGATCGAAAGGGCGTATTGTTGTGCGAGTTTATGCCTTGCGGGACACAATCAATGCTGAACAGTACTGTGAGACCTTGAAAAATCTTAGACGTGCAATTCAGAACAAGAAAAGAGGAATGCTGGCAAAAGGAGTGCGTTTTCACCATGACAACGCCCGACCACACACTGCCAATCGAACCACAGCCCTCGTCGAAAGATTTGGATGGGAAATGGTGCCTCACCCACCCTACAGCCCAGACTTAGCACCAAGTGACTACCATCTCTTCCCCGAGTTGAAGAAAAACCTTAGCGGAACCCAATTCTAGACAGATGAAGAAGTACAAAACGCGGTTGTTAGTTTTCTACACATACAGGCGGCAGAGTTCTATGATTCTGGTTTAAAGAAGTGGGTGCCTTGAATGCAGAAGTGCATAGAACGCAACGGCGATTATGCAGAAAGATAAAAGAAAGACTGAACTTTCCAAAAATGTACTTTTCTTTGCAATTAAACCAGTTTTTTGATGTGAAAAAAATCTGTGGAACTTATTTTACTGACACGCCTTGTATTCTTTACAATTGGTCCTCTTTTCTGGCCTCAGTTGCGTTTATTTATAGTTTTACTTGTTATTTTCTCTTCCTGTTACTTTTTTCATTTATGAACCAGTTTGCTTGTTGAGTCTGACATGCCCCTTTCTGCTATTTTCATAACTGTTCTCCAGGTAATTTCTGAAGCTCATACCCGATTGTCTCAGTAACCATGAGGAGTAGGCTGTTAGTAATTATTCTCACACCTTACAGAATTTTTCCAACTAAGGAATGTAAATAAAATGCAAAAACAGAATCAGACAATATAAAAAAACACTAACGGAAATCACATTGCAAGATGACTTGAGGCAAATAATTTTGACTAATATTTACTCTGTATTTTTTAGCCTGATGATGATGTTCGTCATTGAAATGTTGCTTTTTATAAATAGACAGTGATATCGAATTTTGTAGTGAGTGTTTTAGTAAAGATGATCAGCAATTTTCTACGTCTTTTAATGCTTGATGAACTGGAAAAATATTCTATCACTTTTAGCTCTATTGAAGTACTGTTCTATATTTGCCCTTGCATGCCCCTTTGTTTACATCTCAACTCACTCAGTTGCATTTCTAATGATTTATCTTATTATAGTCCATAATTGGTCTAATAAGGTGTATAGATACTTTTTGATTATTTTATTTATTTACATTTCTTTTTGGCTCACTTTGGTTCTTCTTCATTGTCATAGATGGGTATGATCTTGATAATGTTTTTGCACAAGGTGCATATTTGTGAAAAATCTAATCAATTTTATCTGGTAGTTAAACTGGCTGTTATTTACCTTAAATGTAAATATGTACTAATCTATGCTATAATATGAGCCGCGTCAGTCTGTCCGTCCGGAGCCAGCCTGCAGAGTGAGATGAGCGTATCTGTGATACAAGCTTCATCAACTCCACAATTTCCAGTGCATTAATCCATCAGATTCGAGTAGGAATGAATTTCATGTGAATCCTTAGGAAATGGGAACGTGTGTCATGTGATTTGTCGAACATTATTATGCATTTTTGACGGGCCGTGTGCACTCGACCTCAACCTCATCAACTCTCGAGAGTTTGATTTTTTTATTTCTTGCGTCCTTTCTTTCATTTTGCATTCTTTTTTATTTCAAATAAAGGGGGGTGGACTAATTATTATAATATCCTATGTTTGTTGTGTGCAATTTGTACTTCTGTGTTTTTGAAGCCCACTTGTCCTGATGTGAAAGCTCCTCATGCTCACTTGCTCTATGATGCCGTGGTGAAGCTAAACTCGTTAAGACAAATGCAATGTAAAAATTATTTCCAAGCCATGTCCCTAATTTAATGTAGGTTCACAATTATTGTCCTACTGTTTGTGATGAGAATATTTTTTTTTTTCATTTAAGCGTAGAGAAGTGGTTATGAAAGGAGTCCTTTTACAGGTCTACAATTTTTTTTAAGTCAAAAGTTTTCACTAAATTTGCAAGTTAAACAAAGTGATGAATTTTATGCATTGGTTCTCAACTGGAGGTGAAATTCACTTGTGCTTTGGCTATTGTTTTGTGATCGTCCTGTGTATTTTGTGTTGTAATTTATTGTTGACTGAACTGTTCACAATGTGCTCACAAATTAACTTTCAAGCACATTCATAAAAGATATTTTTTAACTATTATGTTTTGTTTAATTTTTGGGGCACAAATTTTTTTTAGTTAAAATTGCTTTCATTGGCTGAATTGTTTACACATCACGGAATGATTTGCTTTCAACTTTCAATATGTAAGATTATAAGCCAATATGTTATCTCAAGTTTTTAGAGCAGAGGATTCTTTAGAATAAAATAGCTTTCATTGACTGAATTGTTTAGAATGTGCAGAGATTCCTTACTGCGTGTGAGAAATAAAGGTTCTTAACTTTTTGTAATGCTCTATATGGCGCCGAGCTCCATTCTTCTTCATCTCCCCGTGAGAAATTAAGTTCTTAACAATTTTATAACGCTCTATATGGCGCATAGCTCTGTTGTTCCCCATGAAAAAAAGTTCTTAACCATTTTGTAATGCTCTGTTTGTGTCTTGCAGAGCTCTGCTGTTCCTCATCTTGACATGAAAAATAATTTTTTTAACCATTTTGAAATGTTGTGTTTGTGTATCGCAGAGCCCTGCTGTTCCCCATCTTTGCATGAAAAATAAATTCCTTTACCATTTTGTAGTGCCCTGTTTGTGTTGCGCAGAGCTCCGCTGTTCCCCATCTCAGTGCCCTTCATGGCGCCCCCGCCCCCCAAACTGAACGCTAAAGACTTGGACAGCCACGTGGCTCTGCCTCCTCACCGCGCTCTTGGGGGAGGAGCTGGCAAAGACATGTGGACCCCCGCCATGGACCGACCATCTTATGACCCTCGGGTCACTGGTGTTGCCCTCTCGCGCTGGGAGATAGAGACCCCTCTCCTGCACCGGTTAGATGGTGTCCCTGGCTGCCTGGCATAGCATAGAAGTCGAGTCTTGTGGTCGTGTTCAGACACAGCATAGGAGTAGAGTCTTGTGGTCGTGCTCACCTGCAAGAAATGTAACTTTGACTGAAGGCTTTTTGGTAGACTTGTGGTTTTGTTTGCTTGCACGAAATGTTCATCTGAAACCTCTTTGATAGACTTCTATGCCTAATGATGACTCATCAAATGATGATCTCATTCTAATTTGGGTGTTCAAGCCATGAATGAGAACTGGTATATGCTTTTGGAAATCAAACGTGGTTGTGCTTTTCAGCATTTTGCAGACAAAGACTCATTAGTGATGTGTGTAGGGAGGATTGTGCGGCTGCTCATGGTGATGAAGCTGCTGTTTGTACACCGAAATAATCAAGGTAACGGGGGTAAAGAGTTCATTCAAAATGTAATTTTACATTTTGGTAGCAAAATGACGCTGTGGTGTGTGCACAGAGACGACGATGGAGAGGGTGGTGGAAGGGGCAGGGCTGGCACTCCCAGCTCCTCATCTGCCGCTGGCGGTATGTCTGCTGCAGGCCTCTCTTCAGAGCTCGACAGCCTCTTCTCCAATACTTTTGACACCAGGTCAGAGTCACCACTGCTCGTGAGTCTTACATTACTACTGCTCACAAGTTTTGCATTACCCCTGCTTGCAAGTCTTACATACTACTGCTCACGAGTCTTGCATTACCCCTGCTTGCAAGTCTTACATTACTACTGCTCACGAGTCTTGCATTACCCCTGCTTGCAAGTCTTACATTACTACTGCTCACGAGTCTTGCATTACCCCTGCTTGCAAGTCTTACATTACTACTGCTCACGAGTCTTGCATTACCCTTGCTTGCAAGTCTTACATTACTACTGCTCACGAGTCTTGCATTACCCTTGCTTGCAAGTCTTACATTACTACTGCTCACGAGTCTTGCATTACCCCTGCTGTCAAGTCTTGCATTACTACTGCTCACGAGTCTTACATTACCCCTGCTTGCAAGTCTTACATTACCCCTGCTTGCAAGTCTTACATTACCCCTGCTTGCAAGTCTTACATTACCCTGCTTGCAAGTCTTACATTACCCTGCTTGCAAGTCTTACATTACCCTGCTTGCAAGTCTTACATTACCACTGCTTGCAAGTCTTACATTACCCTGCTTGCAAGTCTTACATTACCCCTGCTTGCAAGTCTTACATTACCACTGCTTGCAAGTCTTACATTACCCTGCTTGCAAGTCTTACATTACCACTGCTTGCAAGTCTTACATTACCACTGCTTGCAAGTCTTACATAACCACTGCTTGGAAGTCTTACATTACCACTGCTTGCAAGTCTCACATTACTACTGCTCCCGAGTTGCGCATACCCTTCAGAGGGAGACGGCCATTGTGTGTATGGGATTTAGCACTCCCAGGAGGAAAATCGAGTCGAGGAAACTGCTGGTTTGCCTGGATTTATCGGTACTGAAATTAATTTATACGGGCTGAAAAGTTTGCTATTAAGTTGTGATTATCAAGTCTAATTTCATGCTAAGAGCAAGATTTCCTATGAAGTTGACCAATAAGGCACGAGCTGAAAGTTAGGTAGGTCTTCTTGTTGTTGAAATAAAATGTTTTTGTTATGTGAGGAACCACTTTTTTCGGTTCACTGCTGTCCTGTTTTTCAGCACCTACTACTGTCTTCTTCAATTTTTAGCTTGTTTCATAAACTTCATTCTCAACTTACTGTTTCTATGCCCCTTCTGCATAGATTCTGCATTCCCTTATCTTCTTACTTTATGGTGGCTTCCTTTTTTGGAACGCTCAATTTTGTTAACAGTAAGGGAAGCGTAAACTAACATCTAATTTAATCGACCAATGAGTTGCGTTATTACTCTGCTCTTTTGCTCTGCAGCAGAGAGAGGCTGCTCAACCTGCGGAGAAGCACGTCACCTCAGCCCGCCTCTGCAGCAGGCGGTCGCGGTAAAGACGGCCACGAACAGCAGCAGCAGGTGTGTTGCACGCCTCCTGTTTGTGTATTTAATGCTAAGAAGTTCAAAGTTTTTTAATATTTTTGTATTGTTTCCAGCCGATTATTGGATGGAGTGTGCTGTGTAGCTTGAGATTTTAACTGTTATTGTTTCCAGCTGATTTTTGATGGAGTTTAGTGTATATGTTGAAATTTCTACTGTTTTTGTTTCCAGCCAGTTTTTGATGAGGTATGCTGCCTGTGTTGAGGTTTTAACTGCCGTGTACGGTGGAACAGTCATCCTTGTCCTACCAGCAGTACTAATAGTGACATTTTGGGAGCACAGTTGATGCCTCAGTCACCCCGATCACTTGCGAGCAACATTAAGTAGAGTTGCAAAACAACTGTCATGACAAAATGCATAGTAAAGAACAATTGGTTTACCCTCTTCTTGACTTGTTGGACGAATTTTGAAATTTTGGATTTGTATCAAAGTCATGTGTACATGCGTTGATCATAGAATAGATTCACTGTTCATTGTAAGGAAGACCTCAAGTTTGTTATTTGTTTTCGTTTTGATTGATGCCTTCCTCCAAACTGTAAAAAGCTGTTGCTGTGCTTCGTACGTTTAGGAAACAGATCCAAATTTTTCTTGTCATGTCAAAGCTTCCTCAAAGCTATGTGAAAGTCTTAGTCTGAAGTACTGTTATGTACTCGTTTCTCTATTTTGAACAGCCTCCAAATTTCAACTTACAAAACTTAATATCTCTGATATCACTTAATGTCTTGCAAGAAAAGCCTCCAAGGATCATTTTACAAATTCTAATAAAAACCCAACTAACCAACAGAACGCATCTGTTGCCAGCAAGCGATGCCGGTCGGACTCGAGCGAGTCCAGCTCATCTGAAGGAAGCGATGACGACAGCAAGCAGGAGGCTGCTGGCGACCACACCAATTCGGAGTCCAAGAGTGCTCTCATGGTGAAAAAGTCATCCATATTGAAGAACATGCAGATGCTCATGGAACAGAAGCAGCGTTTGGACTTGCAGAAGGAAGACCTGACTCGCTCACATCGAGGCAGCGATGAAGTCCTGCAAGGAATCTTGTCTGAGAATGCACTGCTTAATGAGGAGATCACCAAGCAGCTTCAGAACATGTGCACTCTCATTGAAGAAATTAACAAGTCAATTGAAGCAGCACCTGAGAAAGAAGATGATGCGTCAGCTTCCAAAGGCAAGCTGAAGAAAACCAAGAAAAAAACGCGTAAGAAGCGCAAGAAGGAGAAACGTTCTAAAGAGGTTCCAACCCCGCAATCGGCAGACAAGAAGATTTCCAGAATCAAGAGGAAGCTAAGCAAAGAAAAATCCAAGGAACGTGATGAAGATGCATTGATGGACAAAAAGGTGGATGAGCCAGTGGCTAAAAGTCCTGTTGTTGCTCCTAGGTATTGGGACATTGTAAAACCCTTATCATTATCAGTTACTGATGAGACCAATGCTGACCACCTTGATGACGAAAGCCCAGAAAAGCTCAGACGCAAAGATTATTATGAAATGGACAGTCCTCAAGAGGGCAACCACCGTGCAGTTCACAGACACAGAGATGGAGACAGGAACCGCAGGTTTGATGACCCTGATGAGCATAGAAGGCGAGAGGGAAGCTGGGAGGAACCCAGAAATGACGCCGTCAGCAGGGACGGGCAGAGGTGGTACGATTTCCACGGAGCTCACTGGAGAAATGATTTCCCTCAGGGTGAGTTCAGGAGAGACATGAAGACTGAGGGTGACTCTCTTAGGGGAGCTGCCCGTGAAGAGTTTCCTGATGAGATGGCGAGAGGAGCCAGGAATAGAGACGAGGGAAGGGAAGATTATCCTGGACACCGAAGAGGGTTTAGCTTCCGTAGAGGTCATGCGAGGGACAGACCTGGTAAAGAAGAAGTGCAAAGACGCCCGTATTGGGAGGAGCGAGACAGAGATGCCAACCAGCATGACCGCGATGAAAAATATCACCGCGAAAAATATACTGAATTGGACATCTCTCATAAGCGGTCATACAGCAATGAGAGAGCTAGTAGGGAAGAAGAGGAAGAACACCATTACAGATCGTTCAGCAGAGAAAGGCTCAGAGACTGTGAAGACCAAGACCACGCTAGGAAATGCTATCCCGACACAGAAGAGGGACCGCCCTCCAGTGGTAGCCGTGGTCGTGTTCCTCACGACAATGAAATGCCAAATTATCGGTCCCATGATAAAAGGGCTTCATACTTTGATAATGACAAACCTGGATCTCCGATGCACCTAAAGCAGGCTGGCACCTCAAATCAGGCTCACGGTCTTGATGAAAAAATACATGATGTTGGTGCGTCAATTAAGTCTGAAAAGGGTGAAGGTGATGTCAAGCCAGTCGTGATGAAGGCCGAACAGCGTCATTTCATTGACCAGGGCATGCACTGGTGCAAGCTTTGTAGTGTTTTTTGTGAAACGCTGCAGCTCTTTGCCGACCATTTGCGGAGCACTTCTCACCTGGATAACTTGAAGGTGTGTGCAGTAAGATAGGCCCTCACTCCGAAGAGCTGATGCGTTGATACAAATCAATGGGTTTGGTTTGCCTTCTACGTGGCAAAGTTACTAACATTTACACAAAGGGTCAAATTTTATGAAAAGGCTCAGCTCACGTTGATAGAATAATGTATAAGAGGAACGAAACAAGGCACTCGTGTTTGAGTGGGTACCAAAGTTTCTAACCTGGGATCCAGTATTTTTTTCTAGTCACAAAAACGTTCAGGAAATATATTTCCCTATTAATATAGGGTATGCATGCTATTCTTGTAAAATACTTCACAAAAGCTTTCAAATTATTTTATTATGCATATGGAACAGAAGTGGCTAAGAAGTGGGATAATTTGATAACTTCAAAGTAAGTACAAATGTGACTGGGAAGCACGTCTCCACTCGCTAGTAGCATCAGCCAAGCAGCAAACTGCTGTCAACGGCAACAAGCTCCAAAGAACAAAAGTGTGCGAGAAAAGTTGTCTTGTTATGGTGCCAGAAAAGATGCTCGTGAAGGACTAATATGACTTGCCATTTGTGATGATTTTCAGTAATTACAGTTGTTGAAAATTTTATAGGAATCTTCTACTGACCAGTTCTGCTATTAAATTCTAGCAACGAGCAGTTTTGCATACATGCGATATTACATAGCTAAATACCGCACGTATTCAGATGCGCATTGTATAGTGAGTGCAGGATCAAAGTGTGATTTTTTGTCTTGACAAGGGTACTCAAACATACGGTGTTTATGAGCAGAGGTTCTTTTTAAGATGAACTGCGATTATTAAAATAGATAATATTCAGTTCAGTCTCAAGTGCGGTATGCTCATGAGACACACTTTACACTTGCACAGAATTTCTTGACCATAAATCTTCTCCACTATAAGAGCTCTGTGTCCGGTAGAGAGTGAAAAAATATATAAAGGTGGCTGCGACTTTATAATAAAAGAAGGTAATTCGGGTGTACGTTTGTGATAATTTCAAATAATTTGGTGATTTGAAATCCCCACGAGGATTGGCCTTCATTGCAACGTCAAGATAAGCATTTCATCTGCTCAGTGAAATCAAACAATTATGACGCTCCCAGGGGGGCTATGTGAGGGCTCGAGCTAAAGGTTAGGTAGGCTTCCTTTTTGTAGTAATAAAATAGGTTTTTGTTTTGTTACGGACCATCTTTTTTCGGTTCACTGCTGTCCTGTTTTTAGCACCTACTACTTTCTTCTTCAACTTTTTTCTTGTTTCATGAACTTCTTTCCTAGCTTACTGTTTCTGTGCACCTTGTGCATAGATTCCGCGTTCCCTCAACTCCATACTAAATGGTGCCTTCCTCTTTCCTCTCTTGGAACATCTTTGTCGTGGTTAAGGGAGGCTAAAACTTTCTTATATAATAATAATAATCAAATAATTATGAAGTTGTCAGAAATGGTCAAGTAAAGAGGCCTTCACACGAGCGTTTTTCATGTTGCAGGCATAATGAGCAAGGTTGCTCTTCTCCAGCCTCATAATTCCATTTGCATATGTGTCAATAAAATTCTGGATAAAGTCCATGTGTATTTTTACAAATTTCTCAAAAGTCTGTGCACTAATGGAAATATTTTTATATATCAACTACTGTTCAATTTTGATTCTTGCCAAAGTGCAGTGCACTCACTTTATCTAATTGCGCTGCTAGGAGTTCTCAGCGGGGAATCGCTAAAGAAAAGCTATTTCCCTGAAAACACATACTGAAGTTCCTTCCTATCCTGATGAATAGATAGGTTATCAGCCCATGAAGCTAACATTATCTATCACAACTTTTGTATCTGTGGGAATTAGCACTCCTAGGGAAATTGTGAGGTCCTCAGCTAAGAAATAGGTCTTCTTTATCTTGAAATAAATTCTTTTTCGTTTGGTTATGGACCATCTTTTTACGGTTCACTGCTGTTTTGTTTTTCAGCACCAACTACTTTCTTTATAAACTTACTGTTGCTATGCACTTTGTGCATAAATTTCGCGTTCCCTTTACTCCATACTGAATGGCGCCATCCTCCATCCTCTCTTCAGAATGTCTTTGTTGCGGTTAGGGAGGCTTAAACTAGCATCTAATCTAATCCTTCCTCTCTTTGGAACGTTTTTGTTGCGGTAAGGGAGGCCTAAATTAGCATCTAATCTTTTTGTATGGTCTGCAGAGGGATGAGAACTTGCTCCTGGCAGGACCTGAGGGATCTGGCACCGAGGAGGCTCTGCAGGCGTCTTACTCTCGCCCTCTTGTTGGTGAGACGTACTTGCTAACTTTGACCTTCGTGTTAAAGCACTCTACCTTTTTTGCCCGATTGTTGGTGGCTTTCACGCTACGAAATTCGGTGCCTCATTCTCGGTCTCTTGCGTCCTTGTTGGTGAGACGTACTGGTTTGGTTAACTTTGACTTTTGTATTAAAACACTTTACCTTTTTTTGCACTGTTGCTGGGCGCTTTCATGTAACGAAATTCGGTCCCTTAATCTTGATCTCTGGTTGATGAGAGACCCTGGCTATTGTATTGAAGTGCTCTACCTGGTCTTTCCATGAATGTATTATGGTAAATATATTTCATTGGTGCCTGAGCGTGATTGAAGTATGACGGCATGAAAATTGAGGACTACCCAAAAATATGCCACTTGGCGCATTTCTATTGCGATTTTAAATTTTATTTTTACTCTGCCTTGATGGACGTGCTGGTCGTTGTCACGCAATATCATTTGATCCCTTATTCTTGGTCTCTAGTTGATAAAGCATACTTTCTACCTTTGGGCTTCTGTATGGAACATTTTGCCCTTGTATTGAAGCGAGTTGCTTTTGTACAAGATTCTTGAGTTCAATAAATGAGCTACATGTGAATAGAAGATGTTTAGTGAAATATTTTTGAAGAATCTACAGCTTTCACTACTTTTGAGAAGTGTGCGTTGAGTTAAAAATTGAAAATTTACCTCAAGGTATTCCGGTTTTCAAAATTCAGAAATACCTACACTCAACTTCTGTACACTAATTTGACATTTTTAAGAAGACTCTCGTTTCTTACTTGATTGAAGTGAATAGTCTCTTACTTGATGGAATAAAATTCAATCAAGCTAAAAAATTTAGATGGAAATGAAATCATGTACTGGGTGGGGCAAATTGAAGAATTATTTTGAAAACACTGTAATTAATACTGCTATTGGGTTTCTCCAATTTGTACTTAACCACCGTGATCTAGGTGGATTAGCATTCAATAAAATGAAAGACTATCACATTCCCCAGCATTGCCTCTAGGATATGGGCTACATCGTGTTGGATCCATTCCCCTCAGGGGGATACACTTCCTGTATCAATAGGAATCAGCACTCCCACAGGGGAAATGTGATATCCCAAACTGGAGCTAGATAGGCCATCTTTATTATTGAAATAAATTTTTTTTGGGTAGGTTACGGACCATCTTTTTTTGGTTTACTGCTATCTTGTTTTTCAGCCCCTACAGCTTTTTTCCTCATCATTTATTTTGTTTCATAAACTTTTTTCCTATCTACCTGTTTCTATTCACCGTGTGCATAAATTCTGTATTCCCGTAACACGATACTAAATGGTACCTTCCTCCTTCCTCTTTTTGGAATGCCTCTGTTGCGGTTAAAGTTTTTGACATATCTCACGTATAATCTTATAATATATAATCTCACCTATTATCTCGCATATAATCTCACACATAATGTAATCTGTTGCCATGTGTCCGTATTACAGTTGGGTTATATTGTGCAGGAGTGGAGTTTGTGCAGTCTGTGGTGGCGCTGTACTGCTCGCTGTGCCGCTGCTACGTGCCTGCTGCCGGCCGTCCTGAGGGGCACTTGCACAGCGCCCAGCACATTGCCAGCTATGAGGTGAGACCACATGGCCGGCTGTGAGGTGAGGCCACATGGCCAGCTGTGAAATGAGACCACATGGCCGGCTGTGAGGTGAGGCCACATGGCCGGCTGTGAGGTGAGGCCACATGGCCGGCTGTGAGGTGAGACCACATGGCCGGCTGTGAGGTAAGGCCACATGGCCGGCTGTGAGGTGAGGCCACATGGCCAGCTGTGAAATGAGACCACATGGCCGGCTGTGAGGTGAGGCCACATGGCCGGCTGTGAGGTGAGGCCACATGGCCAGCTGTGAAATGAGACCACATGGCCGGCTGTGAGGTGAGGCCACATGGCCGGCTGTGAGGTGAGGCCACATGGTTGTGAGCTATGACCACATCTTAGGCATACAGTCCCCGTTTTCTACTCCATACTTAATGGTCTCTTCTCTTCGTTCTCTTGAGATTGCCTTTGTCATGGCTAAGGAGTCTCTAAACTGATATACTAATGACATAAAAATTAGCAGAAAATTTGTCAAACAGGTTCCACTAGGCCTCGTTCCTATGTTCTTAATTTTTGAATAATGAGGCTTAGTGTATATATGCATGATATTATTTTTCTGTACTCTAATCTTACCCTCAAGGTCACTATTCTCAACCTTTGTATCACAATAATAATAAACAAATCTCTTCACATAGTCCTGGAAAACGTGTCCTTGAAAAGTTTGCTCATGGTGTTTGGATAGAATTAATGTTAACAAGGTTCTCAATGCAGAGGACTTTCAATGACGGTTTCTTCTATTTCAGGGTCTCATCCAAAAGGAACCACTCTACGAGTCCACCTTCCTCAAAGCCAAGATGAATGCGTATGCTAAGTTTATGATGTCCCAGAGCCAGCCTGAGAAGACAGGTAAAGCGGCTGATTTTGGAGCCCCTGCCAAAGGGCTCAATGCCTCCATAGAGATGGAACCTCCTCTTCAAAGAAGTCGAGCTCCCGAGTTTCCTGTTAAAGAGGACAGCAAAGAGAATGCGTCGAGAGGCCGAGATAGGAATGATGAGGGACGAACCAATGCTGAAAGACTCAAAAGATTCTCTGAGAAGTTTGAAAGTAGCCAGTCTAGGGGTTCCACTCGATCTCACTTCGAAGGTGATGGCCGTGAGTTTTCTCGATTCGATCGTTTGGCTACGGAAAAGGTTATTCCGAGAGCAGCGCGTCAGTATAGGTCACACCGTGAAGAGGAGGATTCTTCTCATCCACGCAAGGCTCCCTCCAGTCCCAAGTCCAAATCGGACTCCAGATCTAAAGGTAACAATAAGTATGCGTCCGAAGTGGACAGTAATGTGAGACGAAGCAACGAAGCGTGCCAAAACCAACAAAGCATCAGAGTTGTAGCTCGGGCCTTCGGCGCGCAAGCCAAAACTGACGATGAAAAGTCAGAACCAGACGTTTCAGCGAAAACGTCAGTTGCTGATCTCATCAAACAAACTAGCAAGAAAAGCGTGGGCCCAACAGTGGTTGAAATGGTCGCGACTCAAGTTGATGAGAATGAAAAAATACTGGAAGAGCTCAAAAAGAAAGTTGCATCTCGAATCAGAGAGAAGCGAGAAGCCCAGTCCTTGAAAGATGAAGAGGAGGCTAGGTTACGCGAAAAAGAAGAAAAAGAGGCAAGAAAGAAACTAGAAGAAAAGCTTGACAAGTTTGCCAAGAAGCAACCTGTTGTTGAAGAGAAGAAAAACCATTCTCGGTTTCCGCTCATTGGGAAAATGCCGTTCTTCAAAAGCAAACCCATGAAGTCTGTGAGTGGCAAGGCCGCCAAGGATAGCGATTCCAGCGACAAGGATGACAAGGACCGCCGAGAACAGAGGAGTGGAGAAGCGCATCAACCATTGAATGGTTCTGCATCAATGCAAGATATACAAGACCCAAAATTTGTGCGTCATCACACGGACGAAACGGAAGCTTTTTTTGATCCACCGAGTTCTGGGCACACAAAGACGACCACAAAAGAAAGCACTCAGAGTCAGGACCCTCCTTCTGATCAGGTTAGTGGCAGTGGCAACAGCTCGACCAGCAACGACACTTCCGCCAGTGGCGTCCAGAACCAACTTTTGAAAGTTCTTGCCATGAACAAACAACGCAGCGAATCACCTGGCAATTCTGACACAGTTCCTTCATCTTCGCCAGCAAGAGTAGCATCTAGCACGAGTAGCAGTGGCAACAGCGGCCCTCTGACAGTCACTGTATCCAAGCCCCCAGAACCCCTGAGGCCAACTTTGAGTTACCCGACGTATTCCATTGCTACAGAAGCAATTACTCCCACATTTCAGACGACGTTCGTGGCGTCCCCCGTGACGTGCGTTCCCTCTTTTGTGAGAACCGTGCCCCCCCCGGGGGGGCTTTCTGCCACTCCCCCTGAGCAGCTCGTACCCCCTCTCCCCCCTCCGAGTCACTACAGCAGCCCTGTGCACCTGCAACGCACCCCGCTACCCTCCTTAGGACTCCCTGACTACTCAGCATTGGTCAACAGACCGCCGCCCCCGCCGTGCTCGGTGGAGTCTGCAGCCACCGGGACGCCGGCTCCAGCGAACTCGGTGGACGAACGGGCCACTCCTCCACCTCCCGGCACCGAGGCTGGCGACGATGACATCAGGAGTGTCGCGTCAGGCGTGTCGTAAGTTGGAGTGGGACGCTTCATGCGTGTCATAAGTTGGAGTGGGACGCTTCAGGCGTGTCGTAAGTTGGGGTGGGATGCTTCAGGCGTGTCGTAAGTTGGGGTGGGATGCTTCAGGCGTGTTGTAAGTTGGGATGGGACGCTTCAGGCATGTTGTAAGTTGGGGTGGGATGCATCAGGCGTGTTGTAAGTTGGGGTGGGATGCATCAGGCGTGTCGTAAGTTGGGGTGGGATGCTTCAGGCATGTTATAAGTTGGGGTGGGACGCTTCAGGCGTGGCGTAAGTTGGGGTGGGACGCTTCAGGCGTGTTGCAAGTTGGGGTGGGACGCTTCAGGCGTGTTGTAAGTTGGAGTCGGATGCTTCAGGCGTGTCGTAAGTTGAGGTGGGATGCTTCAGGCGTGTCGTAAGTTGGGGCGAGACGCTTCAGGCGTGTCGTAAGTTGGGGTGGGATGCTTCAGGCGTGTCTTAAGTTGGGGTGGGACGCTTCAGGCGTGTCGTAAGTTGGGGTGGGACGCTTCAGGCATGTCGTAAGTTGGTGGAGCAGCTCTCTGCTTCTGTGTCATCTCACTTTAAGGTGCTCATGGTTCTCTGTACCTTTGTTATTGTCTCAAGCTGCTTCTAAACTTCTAAGCATTCACAGCGCTAGTGTAGCATCAAAATACTGGTTTTCTGTTGTGTTAACAACCATCGTTTTTGGTTCAGTACTACCCTGTTTAATACCCAAAGAAAGAGATGATGACAAGATCCATTCTGCGACGTATTTTCCGAGATCACCTTCACAGTGACCACAAGGGAGCTTTTCATATCTACACTGACGGTTCTAAAACGGATGACGCAGTGGGCTGTGCTGCAGTTTCTGATGGCGGAGTGGTGGAGGAAAGACTGAAGCCTGAAACGTCAATCTACTCTGCGGAGTTGATCGCCATCCTTGCCGCACTCCGCATGATTGAGGAGCGACCTGCTTCGGGTTCTTATGTGGTGTTCTCCGATTACAAAGCTGCCCTCCAGTCACTGAGATCCTACAACTCCACACATCCAATAATTTCTGGAATAATGTTTAGCCTTCTGCGACTTGCAAGCTCCCCAAAACTTGTAACTCTATGCTGGGTACCTGGCCATGTTGATGTGCGTGGCAACGATCGGGCAGACGAGTTAGCGCGAAATGCTGCAACCTCTGCTGCTAACCCAACAAATACCAGAGTACCCGCCCGAGATTACTACCCTATAATTAACCCAACTCTGGCAGCCAGAGTGGGAGGGCACCCAAGACAAGCTGCGCAAGATTAAGAACAGTGTCCGAGCCTGGCCTTCTTCAGCATGCCGGAACCGCCGCGTAGAAGTCCTCCTATGTTGACTGAGGATTGGTCACACCCGCCTCACTCATGGCCATTTAATGGAGCGTCGCCCGGCCCCTCTTTGCGATCGCTGCTTGGTGCCGCTGTCGGTGCAGCATATATTGGTTGAGTGCTTTCATTTTTCCGATGTACGTTCCCGTTATTACCCTGGTTTACAGGGCGCTGACTCTGATTTTGTCTTGTGTAAGATGTTGGGAGAACCGACTCATGGGCGTTTTAATCATTGGCGGCTTATTAGTTATCTCTCTGACTCGTCTCTTATGAACAAATTATAGTGCCTCTGTACGCTGAGAACTACGAAAAGATTTATATGTTTGAAGTCTTTCGGAAGATTGTAGATGAAGAAACTACAATAAGGCCGGACGTGCTACTTTGGTACATTGGGGGGGTTTCAGCGTGGGTAAGGCGTCCGGCCATAAATGGGTGGGCAGCTGAAACCCCCTTAGGGGTTTGGCTGCCCAGTGATTCGGATGTACTGTAGTATGTACAAAATTTCAATGGGGAGGCAATTATAATCTTGAGTTGTAATTAAATCATGATCATATAATTTTTGATGTTCATATAATGTTGATGTTCATCTTTCGTGGTAAATCGGAAAAGCATGATACTGATTAAATTATGTGACCTTCGCTGCGATATAGTTTAAATAACTGAAGCGCTAGCAAACCTATGTTACTACTACTACTACTACTACTACTACTACTGTAGCATCAAAATGCTGGTTTTCTGTTTTGTTAACAACCATCGTTTTTGGTTCAGTACTACCCTGTTTTTCAGCTCCTACTACTTTCTTCTTCAACTTTTATCTCGTTTCATAAACTCACTTCCTAAGTTAACTGTTTCTGTGCAGCTATGATTTTGTGTGAGGACACACCTTCTGCATACATTCTGCGTTCCCTAAACTCCGCGCTGAATGATGCTTTCATTTTTCCTCTCTTTGGAACACCTCTTTTGTAGTTAGAGAGGCTTAAACTATCTAATAATCTAATATGATCGCATCAGGCATTTTGCCATTCAATTCAGCTCCGAGGATTATTCAAAGATTTCATAGTGAAATGACCTCTTCTATTGTATGTGTACGAGTGCTGGGGCCTCATTGAGGCGGTGAGGAAAAAAGCACCGTAATTCCATTCATTAATGTCAAGTACTCATTAGTTGAGCTAATTTAATCTCGCCAAGTACACATCGGTTGAGCTAATTTGATCACGCCATCGTGTTTTTTTTGCAGTTTTAAATTTCTAACGAGATCATCACAAAGGGAAAGTTTGCCCTGTCACTTGTTGTGCATTCATTTTACTGGCGTTTGAAAGAATTGCACATTAATTGCATTATCAAACTTTGTAGGCGTGTACCTTTTTTTCTCAATTCTTCATTACAACACCTGCAGTTTTTTTGTTTCTTCTATCAACAGAAAACCATCAACAACCCGCGAAGACGACGATGAAAACCTTCTTCCTCCAGGTATTGACCCCTCCGATGTTGAAGATTCTTCCCCTGAGAAGGCGAACGTTCGAGAAGAAGGCTCCGGTCTCGACAAGAATCGCTCTGCAGGTTCTGCTCTGGACAGCGCCTCAGAAATTCTCGCGCACGCCATCCCCACCAAAGCCCAAATCGAGACCCGTCTTGCTCAGGCCGGACAGCTACTTGCCAAGAAATGAGCTGTGTTTCTGTAATGTTTACCACCTTAGTTCGGCGTTAGAATAAGAACGTTAACAAAAATTAGGTGATTTTTTTATAGCAACGAAACCTGTTACACATGATGAAATATGTTAGGGTTAAATACACTTTATCCTCTGTCCACGTTCAGTCGGAGGATACAAAATAAATTTTTTTGTTGCCCACTTCCCTCTGCAACCTGACTCCTTGCGTTTAGGTTTAAGGTTAAAAAATGTACGGCGTGTATGTTGTCGCGTACTAAAATATATCTCGTACATCATAAGAGCTACAACCTTATCTGTGTTGAGGCAGGTGTACCACACATGTGCCCGCTTTGAACGTGCACCTTGTTTTAAATTAGCTCATATATGTGGTGATTTTTACCTTACTGTCAACACGAACAGCGCGTTAGGTCACTCGTGGTTGCTCTTCCTGGAAAGAACAAATTTGTGATGCAAAATTAATGAGCTCTCGAGCCGTGAAGCTGCTCGTTTGGGGCAGTTCACGCCTTCGATTTTTTTTTTTTAATATTCTAGGCATAATTGGTGCCTAAGTTACAGGCAATGTTTGATCTTCCATTCCTGTCGGGATTTTCGAAATTTGAAGAGCATTTGTGCATTTCCTCGATTAGTGACAAATAATTCTATTCTTCGCTGCTTTATTTTTGTTTTTTGGCGGCTCTCTCGTGTGCATTTTACAAAAGTTAGATAAGCTTGTCTTTCCCCTGCAAATATACATTTTTGGGCGTAGAACACGAAGAATGAATACAAAAAATGACAAAAAAGGATTCTCTTGTTCGTGTTGTATCAAATTCAATTCACTATCCAGCATTTTTTCAATGTGCAAAGTCAATTTAGATGTTGACTTCATTTCTGGAAGTTTTTGCCATCGCTTAAATCTGTATGACTAGCGACCGCACTCTCTACCAACAAATGCACGTTCTCAGTATGTGCACAAGACTAAGCTTTGCCTTGTTCGGCATGATAAAGTTGTGGGAAATGTTGTCGGGAAACAAAATCAGAATGCTCTGACTCGTGTAACCCTAATTTTTTTGCAAACTGATGCTTGCCATTTTAGTCTAGTTGTGCATTGGTGTTGCTACAAAGATCGCTTCGTGGACTCTGTTAAAAAACATGACGAGATCCAATAGATGTAGAAAGAATTGAGGTCAGCGTTCCAGATTGTTTCTCAAAGTACAGCAAAGATTGTTTTTCAGATGAGATAAACTGAACACTCATCTAGACTTTACTTGACAGCCCATTTTCTTGTTTGGGAAGATCTTGTTCAAGTGTTTGTTGTTGCTGTGACTTTCATGTACTCTAATTTGTAAAATATGTGTGCTCTTTGCTTCCTAATTACACCTGTTTAGTAAAACAGTGGAATGCTTTTTCTAGTATGGTAACTATGTCATAACTTTTCAAATTAACATTTTTGTCAGCATTCTCTCTATGTTCATTTTAGGGTTCTGATTTTCTTTTCTTTTGAGTCTCACGAAGGAATTTCGGCGCGCGATGACTCTGGCTTCTCTTTCTCAACCTTTCGACACATCTTCCTCCGTTTATTGGTTTTTGCTCTGCTGAGACTGCTTTGTGTCGGTATATTTAGAAAACATGTAAGCCCAAAATTTCTACCGCCAACTGTACCACACCAGAGGTGTTGAATACCTGTGTGGGTGTAGCTTTGGTTGTATACTGCCTTGTTCGCGCTATTCGGATTTTTTTCACTATTTTTTCAGTAGAATTGACCAACAATTGAGGTCGTCGTAGCAGCAATAGAGCTCGCGGCGCGTAGAGTTGCCAAATCCACTTGTAAGAACTTCAGCTACCATTGTACCGCTACGGTGATGTAAATTGCTCAAAGACTTGGCCTGAGGTAATGTTCTACAAGTGTGGGCTCAGTACTTACAACTGCTGTGCACGAACTTTTTACTTCGTTTTTGTTGGGTTCGTTTTTGAGACGAGAGTGTAAAACGACAGACTTTAGACTGTCTTATAATCTTTCATTTCGACACTGTTCATTTTAAACGGATGCATTCTGTTGTCAACAACATTAATTTCATATTTTCTACTTTTTTGTTGAATTTGAATTCTCATTTGTTGATTTCTTTCAATGTAAGGAAACTGAGTCCACTTACTGAGTTTTTTCTGAAGTGTTTGTTGTTCTACGTTTCGCTTCCTTTGAACTTGTGTTTGTTCTTTTTGTTTTAGTGTTGCCATTTCTGTTCGTTCAAGGAAGCAAACGTCCACGTATTACTTTGCCTAGTCGTTTATAAATTAGAATTCTCTTTTTGATTATGCGGAGCTGAAATTCTACTCAAGAATTGATTGTTTGACGTCACGCGCACCTTTCAGACTCAATATGAACAGATGACATAAGGTCTGACCTTGTGGCGATCCTAATTAGCGTAACTCATTAATTTTTTAACCTTTTGTAGAGCTTGCTAAACAATGATGGTAATAATAATAACTGTTGGTTCTACTTTTTCTTAATATTATCACTTCTGTGACGCACTTCTCACTTTTCTTTCCTCCACTCCAATTTTTTTTGTCTCCTTTTGAACGGATTTGGGTACTGAAAATAGCTTGGGATTGCCGTTGAATTATCAAGAAAGCATTATACTGTTAAGGTTTTTCCTCTAAATCTTGAGAGTCGTCTGTGCGGGTCGCTTGTTTGTGGTAACGATGGTTAAACAATTACAATAATACTATAAATAACAATAATCTTGAGAGCCGATATTTACTGCAGTGAAGATCCATCTAAGGTCGTCGCTTTCAAGCGTGCATCATTTCTGTGAAGGACTGGACGTAACTCCTACCATCTGACTCAGAATAAAGCGGTTACATGACCGACCCTACGCCCATGGGACTCCATAGCCCAATTTATCAATGGAAATAGCAGCCAAAAAGGTGATGATCAAGTAATAGGTTGCTGAAATGGCTCGCTTCACGCTATGGTGACTAATTTACGTGCACCATTACCTCCCTTAAAATGTGTGAATTTTGATTGATGTAATATGGTTGCATTTATAAGATTTTTTTCATCATATGTGTTTAAAAACCTAATTTTATACGGCTAGGGAAGGCTATTTCGCTCCAGTTTGATCAGGGCTAATATCTTCGTGAGGCCACATATTTTGAACAATCTTCCAGAAAGCCAGTAAAAGCACTTCGATATTTTTTGCTCATTTTTTCTACTCTGTTTTGCAAACAGCGCTTCTAATTTCATGTGACCATGATCGTTTCCCTAGAGTAACTTTGCAGTTTCATTCTGAATAGGGAATATTAACCTGAAACCTCTAACACTTGTAGTTGGATTCTATATCGATGCGGCTTCTGGTTAAATATTACCTGTGAAATTTACTGTTGCGCAATAGGATTGAAAATACCCTGAATATTCATGCAATAATGTACCACGGTTGTGTACAGTTCTTATTACGTGTATTGTGTGTACAAAGGCAAGTGACCGTGAACTGTCCAGATTTGGAAGAATTCTGTCTCCAGCGTTTTACATTAACACTTTGACTGCGACGTGAACCTCATTTGGTCACTGGGGTAGTTTTCATTATGATGCTTACCAACCAGTAGTTACAAACTCTATTTTTAAGAACACCTAAACAAAAGAAAATGAAATCACAATCCAGTTAATATTTGATATTTTCAACATTGCTTACTACAATTTACTTTGAATTTGAATTGAACATTGAACTTGAGTTTTACCTGCCGCACTCTAAGTCTTCAAGAGGGATTCTTTCCAGCATGCCATAGAAATTTTTGGGAAATTTCACTGTTCCCTTTACCAATTTTACTGGCATCGAACTCAAAGTATTTTCTTACGGTTATTTGATGTGCATTCTTCTTTTTGTGGTTTAGGGAACAAAAAAGAAAAACAGACAAGGATTTGATAGAGGTTACCCGTGCTCAGGTGCGGGTATCCAGCCCACCCGCACCTTCTCGTGGTGGTGCCGTTAGTACACCCACTACGACTACCGTCATTTGTACAACCTGTTGTACTGGGATAGCGACTTGATTATTGTAATAGTTTATCGCCAATCAGAGTTATTGTGGGTGGAACCAACGCGGGGGGCGCCTAGAGCACCTGTGTGCTCTAGGTTGTAATTTCTTTTTCATTTTCGTGTGCTTTGCGTTCGTTAGTGTAAGGTGAATAACTAGGTTGTATAACCTACCAAATCATTTGCTCTTGTTAGCTTTGAGTATTTATCCTCATTCCGTATCTTGTAAGGAAAAAACAAACTAAAATTAATAAAGTATCATAAATAAAACACCCGACCCTGGTCCTGGGGGCCTAGTGCCCCGAGGACCAGTCAGAATGGCGAGGGGCGGCAAAGGATCGCGACCCAGCCAGAGGAGCTCTGTGGGGGTGTGGAAGACGCCTGCAAGAGAACAAAAGAAGTCATCCGCCAAGCCCAATGAGGTAAAATCGATCAGGACGCCAGTTGCAGAACATGCAAATAGACCACAGAGCAGCACATCCCCTTGCTCGACCTCTTCAGCAGGCGCAAGTCGTCAGACTGGGGAACGGGAGCACGATGGAGGCATGTCTGCTCGGATCACCGACATCGAGAACAACATCGGCGAGGTAGTGAAGTATTTGGATGGGGTACTGCCGGAGCGAAGTGTTGCTCGGGTGAATACAACGAGCCATGCCTCTGGTGCACCCAACCTAATCTCCAATGAAGAAAGAATAGAGAAGCTTGAGAAAACCATTAAAGAAATAAAAGAAGTTCTATCGTCCCTATCTTCCTCTGGAGGACTGAAGAGCTCAATCAACCCTCCAAGACAGAAAGATAAAAACAAGTTCATCCCTATGGATATTACAAAACAGCCACCACCACCACCTGTATTCACGCGCTTTTACACCATGAAGTTTGCACCAGAAACAAAGCGTGCAATCGACCCTTACTCAATTAAAAAGTTAATTTTGGCTCTGACAAAATTGCCACCGAAGTCCATCACCACCAGCGGCAAAGACAGCTTCACCCTTGAAGTAAGAAGCGAGAGCCAAGGCCAGACACTCATGACTATCGCAAACATAAATTCAACACCGTGCAAGGTCTTCCCCCACCCAAAGCTCAACAAATCAAAAGGGCTTATCTACATTAAAGAATATAACATGGAAAACTTTACTGAATTTGCAGCCGGACTGAAAGAAAATTACAACATTAGCGATGTAATAGATGCAACTTTCATTAAAACGAAATATGAACAGACCAGCGCCCTAATCATTGAATTCAACTCTGAAACTCCTCCCGACTACATCTATATACCAGGT
This sequence comes from Morinoia aosen, assembly GCA_030386875.1. NCBI lineage: Eukaryota > Metazoa > Arthropoda > Malacostraca > Amphipoda > Talitridae > Morinoia > Morinoia aosen. The sequence continues at coordinate 30,224,533 of CM059556.1, forward strand.
GAGCGGTCCGATACAAGGGTATATCCGTACATCGAGAAACCCATGCAGTGTACGAACTGCCAAATGTATGGGCACACCAAGAAACGTTGCACCCGAGCACTCACTTGCGGAAAGTGCGGAGTGGCGGGACACAGCAGCGACCAGTGCCTTGCAGCGGAAGCTATGTGCTTCCACTGCCGAGGTCCCCACTGCGTCAAGGACAAAGCATGCCCAAAACAAATTGAAGAAGAGCAGATACTTGCCATCCAGAACAGCCACAAGGTTGGAAAACGCCGCGCCAGACAAATGCTCAACGGCCCAACGAACGTGCCTGAAAAATCTTCACCTCTACATCCCACACATTTCAAATGCACATTGGATCCAAAAGAAAAACGTAAAATGTCTCCGTGGGTTTTCGAGAAATGCCTCCAGGTCGAGTTGGGTGATAAGCCTAAGCGAATTACCTCCCAAGATGAAAGCTCTTTTATTATCGAGGTAACCGGCAAACAACAAAGCATCCAGATCTGTAACATTACATCCCTAAACAATATCCCAGTCTCCATATCTGAACACCCACACTTCAACTTAGTCAAAGGACTCGTGTATCTCTACGAGTACGATCTCTCTGACTTCGACTGCTTCCGAGAGGGGCTGAAAGCGGATCACGGACTTTACGACGCGGTGAAGGCAACCTGGATCCGACCAAAGAACCCCCTCTCTCAAGCTCTTCTACTCACTTTTAGACAGGAACTCCCTGACTACATCACCATCCCTGGTGAACAATCTCAAACAAAAGTACTCCCATACGTGCCACGTCCCATGTACTGCAAAAAGTGCCTCGAATACAACCACACGCAGAAACGATGCCCTAGCAATATAGTGACCTGTGCTAGGTGCAACAATGCAAGCCACGATAGTGGAGATTGCACCAACACCAAAATAGAATGCCACAACTGCGGCCAAGATCACTACTCAGGATCCTACAAATGTACCGAATTTAAATATCATCAGGAAATTCTCACCATTCAACACAAATACAAACTAACTAGAGCCCAAGCAAAAGTTAAACTTGACTCAGAACAACCAAACTATCGCCACAGCTATGCTGCTGCCGTAACGTCAAACAGCTCAGAAGCACCCAACCGACAGCCTCCTGTACCTCAGGAACCCGAAGCAGTAGCACCTCCCACAGCTACTTCATCCGGACCCTCTGAGCCTCAGAGTCCTAAAATCTCCGTACGGAGGAAGAGAAAAAACTCCGAAGATCAAGAAAAACCAACCGAAAAGAAACAAGTAACTGAAGCAGTTTGTGTTGACCCATCCACGGGAGAAACGTATACAACCCCTATCCAAATCATATCAAACTACGACTCTGCAATGAGTGATAGCGAAATAACAAGCGAGAACAATCCGACCGTAAGAAGTGAAACAAGAAAAATTTACCAACAGTACCAAGTGGAAACCCAACTAAGCCAAAATGAATAGTGGAGCCAGCGCACTGCAATGGAACTGCCAGGGTGTTCGGGCGAAAAAAGACGAATTATTACAACTAATCAACCTCCACAAACCGCTTGTAATTGCTCTTCAAGAAACCAAACTGTGGCACAACTGTAATTTCTCAATACCACAATACGTTCTACTCACCAAGCATGGACACCTTAATATCACACCCCATGGAGGAGTGGGCCTTCTAATCCACGAATCCATCCCCTTTCAGGAAGTCCCCTTGACCTCAACCATGCAAGTCATCGCAGCTACCGTCCAACTCACTCAGCGAATAACCTTTGTCTCGTTTTACAACTCAAGAAACCACACCTTATCTTCAGAATTGTTGAGCGAGTTATTGGCCCAACTGCCTCCTCCAATCATTTTGATGGGCGACTTCAATAGCCACAACACAATCTGGGGATGCCAAACTACGGATGCCCGGGGCCGTCTGGTAGAAGACTTCATCAGCCAACATAACCTGACTTTGCTCAACACGGGAACCCCGACTCGAATATCGTACAACTCAGAATCTGCAATAGACCTGACCTTAACCTCTCCTCGCCTTGGTGCTGACCTATTATGGAACGTATCCGAATCTCCAGAAGACAGCGATCACTGTCCTATTGTACTGAAACTAATGAACTCACCACGCAACGAGCTGAGACGCACCGTATGGAACATCAAGAAGGCGGACTGGACGTCTTACGAAGCCCACCCCTTGTGGGAGGAGCTCCAGATACCCAATGAAGCTACATGTGCCGAAGCACTTGAAGCATTCACCAGGACATTGACTGCCGTAGCAGGGGAATGCATCCCCACAACCAAACTAACAACCTTTTTTCCGAAACCCTACTGGAGTGCAAGACTTACAGAAACGCGCAATAACAGAGAACGCCTCTACCAAAGATATAGACAAACAAAATCCGTGCAGAATGCCCTGTGTTGGAAGAGAGCTAGAGCCATCCATAGAAACCTATTGCGGGAAGAAAAACGAAAAGCCTGGATTTCACTCGCCAATACCTTCACAAAGAACACACCAATCAGCTCTATATACGAAAGTGTCCGAAAAATCAAAGGAAAATCGCAGCGGCATGTATCAATACTAAGGGAAAACAATGTGACATACTCGACAGTACCAGATATAGCAAATAAACTAGCAGAAACTTTTAGCCATATCAGCAGCACGGCCAACTACCCTCAAGATTTTATACAAGAAAAACTACGAGCAGAAGCGAATAAAATTGATTTCTCGTCTCACAATAGCGAAATGTACAACGAAGCATTCTCCTCTGCCGAACTCGACGCCGTTTTGAATACCGCAAAGAAAACATCACCCGGAGCTGACGGAATCTTATACGAGATGCTAAAACACCTCCCAAAACAGGGCAAAGAAAGCCTCTTGTCCCTCTACAACAAGCTGTGGCTCCATGGTTACTTCCCACCCAGTTGGAGAGAAGCAGTAATCATCCCGTTTCAAAAACCCGGAAAGTCTCCATACTCACCATTGAACTACAGGCCAATTGCGTTAACAAGCTGCCTCTGCAAGACTCTAGAACGACTCATCAATAATAGACTCCTTGACCATTGTGACATGCACGGTTACCTGACCAATATTCAATGCGGCGGCCGCCCTAACCGATCCACCACCGACCATCTAATCCGTCTGGAAACCACCATCCGAAAATCCTTCATCCACAACGAGCACTTCATAAGCATATTTTTTGATCTTAAAAAAGCCTACGACACCACCTGGAGATACGGAATCATGCGAGACCTTTACAATCTAAACCTCCGCGGACGACTCCCTTACTTCATAAAACAGTTTTTGCATCATCGGACCCTCAGAGTACGGATAAACAATCACGTATCCGACCCATTTCCACAAGAAGAAGGTGTCCCTCAAGGCTCCGTCTTATCAGTAACCCTCTTCATCATTAAAATTAACAATATTACCTCCTTGATCCCAAAAGATCCCCGGTATCACGCATCGTTATACGTTGACGACTTCCAGCTCGGGTACCACCACAGCGACCCCAAAATTGTTCAGGCCAAACTCCAAGAGTGCATCGACAGGGTAGGGCTCTGGACTCGAACCAACGGCTTCTCCTTTTCAATGGACAAATCCAGAGCTGTACATTTCACCTCTCTACCGGGTATGCATTTGTCACCGCCACTCAAAATTGGAAACCAAAATATAGAATACACTGATGAAATAAAATTCCTTGGGCTAACATGGGATCGTAAACTTACCTGGAAGACCCATATCACCAACATAAAAGCAAGCTGCCAGAAAAACGCGAATATGCTTAAATCTATCGCCTCGCACGAATGGGGTGGAGACCAGGCAACTTTGCTCCACCTATACCGACTATTCATCCGGCCAAAATTGGACTACGGGTGCATGGTCTACTCCTCTGCCTCGTTATCAACACTCAAACAGCTTGACCCCATCGTGAATGACTGCCTACGGCTAGCTACAGGCGCATTTAAATCAACACCGATCCCTAGCTTACAAGTTATTTCCGGCGAAATGCCCCTTGAGCTGAGAAGACAGCACCTCTCACTAAAGTACCTCTACAAAATAAAAAGCCGCCTGTCAAACCCAGCGCGCAATTGTGCCATACGGCCCATCGACAGAAGACTGTTTAATAATAAACAATCCTCACCGCCTTTCGCCGTTCGCACCGTCGAACTCATGGAATCTCTCGATCTCCACGAGCCTCACATAAAGCCTGCCTTCTCTTATCGGCTATTGAATATCACCACGCCCACATGGAAAACCGCCCCCGCCAAAATAAATACAGAACTGACACTCTACAAGAAGGAATGTACCCACCCAGTCCTGTACATCCGGGAATACCAGCGACTGCGGCGCGAGGAATACAAAGAGCATGTCCCGATCTTTACCGACGGTTCCAAGTATGATGACAAAGTCGGCGCCGCAGCACTGTGTGGCGGTACGAGGGAGATGATGTCCCTTCCTGGAGTTACATCAATTTTCACTGCAGAACTCCACGCTATTGAAATGGCTCTAAAACTTATTCGCGACCGCAACCAAGAGAGATTTGTAATCTTCTGTGACTCCTTGAGCGCCCTCACAGCTCTGCAAAATAAGCGTACCCCCCATCCCCTTGCGCGGTATCTCATACATCAAATCGACAAACTAACCCAAGAACACAAAACAGTTAAACTCTGTTGGATTCCGAGCCATGTCGGCATCGAAGGCAACGAGGCAGTTGACAAACTCGCTAAAACGGCAGCACTTCGACCAGCAGAAAATGTCATGACTTTCTATGGAGACTGGTACCCAATCATAAGTAGCAAAATACGTGCCCTATGGAAGGAAAACTGGCATCGGGGAAGAAATTTCCTATTCAACATACAACCCGATCCGAACTCCTACAAACGAGAAAACCTGACGAGAAGAAGCGAAGTGGTACTGAACCGCTTGCGATGTGGCCACACACAACTCACACACGGATACTTAATGAATAGCACAGTCCAAGAACCTCCGCCCGGCTGCCCTCTTTGTTTGGGGGCTCGCCTCACCGTACATCACATCGTCATGGACTGCCCAGCCTTACATAACGCAAGACGCCGTCACATAAGTCTATTTGCCGCTGACCACCACCACCCGCCTCTCACAATCAGAGACCTGCTGGGTCATGACGCCCCTATCGCCGAACTTATGGAATACCTTCACAGAATCAACGCGTACGACCTCATATGAATTATACGTGCCCCTGCCAAATTACTGCAAGCTAGCTATCGTCATCGGATGCCAAGCATACGGAACTGCACACTTGTGGACCTCTCAGAGTCCAACAGTCATACTACTTACCTTATTTCCGATGTGCGCTGAAATGAGTGTTCGACACCACACGAACTGATAATACTAACATCAATCCAGTTGTCTGTAGCAAGTCTCGTTGCTCATAATGTGATCGCCTAGCCGATGTGTGATTACCTAGCTGAAGCTAGGGGGGTCCATAGTTGCAAGTTGCTGGCGACCCTGGTGGAAACGTAACCCTAAACTTATTATTATTATTATTCTGTGAAGGACTGGACGTAACTCCTACCATCTGACTCAGAATAAAGCGGTTACATGACCGACCCTACGCCCATGGGACTCCATAGCCCAATTTATCAATGGAAATAGCAGCCAAAAAGGTGATGATCAAGTAATAGGTTGCTGAAATGGCTCGCTTCACGCTATGGTGACTAATTTACGTGCACCATTACCTCCCTTAAAATGTGTGAATTTTGATTGATGTAATATGGTTGCATTTATAAGATTTTTTTCATCATATGTGTTTAAAAACCTAATTTTATACGGCTAGGGAAGGCTATTTCGCTCCAGTTTGATCAGGGCTAATATCTTCGTGAGGCCACATATTTTGAACAATCTTCCAGAAAGCCAGTAAAAGCACTTCGATATTTTTTGCTCATTTTTTCTACTCTGTTTTGCAAACAGCGCTTCTAATTTCATGTGACCATGATCGTTTCCCTAGAGTAACTTTGCAGTTTCATTCTGAATAGGGAATATTAACCTGAAACCTCTAACACTTGTAGTTGGATTCTATATCGATGCGGCTTCTGGTTAAATATTACCTGTGAAATTTACTGTTGCGCAATAGGATTGAAAATACCCTGAATATTCATGCAATAATGTACCACGGTTGTGTACAGTTCTTATTACGTGTATTGTGTGTACAAAGGCAAGTGACCGTGAACTGTCCAGATTTGGAAGAATTCTGTCTCCAGCGTTTTACATTAACACTTTGACTGCGACGTGAACCTCATTTGGTCACTGGGGTAGTTTTCATTATGATGCTTACCAACCAGTAGTTACAAACTCTATTTTTAAGAACACCTAAACAAAAGAAAATGAAATCACAATCCAGTTAATATTTGATATTTTCAACATTGCTTACTACAATTTACTTTGAATTTGAATTGAACATTGAACTTGAGTTTTACCTGCCGCACTCTAAGTCTTCAAGAGGGATTCTTTCCAGCATGCCATAGAAATTTTTGTGCTCACCATGAGACCTGGGAAGTTACTGGGCTCTCCCTCGAGATGTGTCATACTAGCATACCTGCAGCGCTCCCAGGGGGAAAATGTGTGGTCCTCACTAAAACGGGGTCGGGATGATCTACACCCCCCGCAAATTCCCAATATGAGACCCAAATGTAGCACCGCTACCAAATTACGCTGTGATTTCGTCAGAGTATCGAAAACGGCGGGAAAAGCCAAAAATGTGTGGTCCTGAGCTAAAAGTTAGGTTGGCCTTTTTGTTGAACAAAGCTTTTTTTTTTGTTTTGTTAAGGACAATATTTTTCAGTTCATTGCTGTCCTGTTTTTCAGCACCTCTGACTTTTTTCTTCAACTGTTAGCTTGTTTCCCCCTCAGGGGGATACAATTATTGTATCTATGGGAATTAGCGCTCCCAGGGGGACAATGTGAGGGCCCGAGCTGAAGGTTAGGTAGGCTTTCTTTTTTGTTAAAATACAATAGGTTTTTGTTTTGTTACGGACCATCTTTTTCCGGTTCACTGCTGTCCTGTTTTTCAGCACCTACTACTTTATTCTTCAACTTTGATCTTGTTTCATGAACTTCTTTCTCATCTTGCTGTTTCTATGACCTTTCTGCATAGATTCCCCATTCTCTCATCTCCATACTAAATGGTGCCTTCCTCCTTCCTCTCTTCGATACGCTCTTTTTTTGTAGCGGTTAGGGAGGCTTAAACTAACTTATAATCTTAACTCATCTTGTTTCCTAACCCTCCTTCGTAACTACTGTTTCTATGCGCACGGGACCTTGTGCGAAAATACCCTTTCTGCGTAGATTCCACGTTCCTTTAACTCCAGACTAAATGTTGCCTTCATTCTTCCTATCTCTGAGCACTTTTGTTGTGGTAAGAGAGGCTAAAACTAACTTATAATCAATCAGTATCATACCTGCACTCGTCAGGGTACTTGCAACTTGCAAGTGAGCGCTACTCAGCTCATCTTCCTTGTGACTTGCAGAGCAATGACACCTGCAGAGCCCGTTGTTGGTCAGGTTATCATAGGCCGAATTTTCAAGTAAATTATGTCGTCATAGCAATAGAGTTGATAAGTTCTAAGTGCACTTGGCTACGCAGCCTTGAGAACTTACGCTGCGAGCTATACCGCTCCGACGACGTGAATTACTTCAATATCCGGCTCCTGGAATGTATTGCTTATCCTCTTCTATCTTTTAAGGGCAGGTCTTTCTATCTTCCTCCTACCTCTGTTTTTTTTTTATCTTCCTCTTGAAGTAACCCCGCAAGTTTCACTTTTTGTGTTGGACACTTTCTTGAAAATGGACGAGTTACATTTAGGTTGTTGTCTGTTTCCCGTGTTTTCTCAATTTCACAATTGAGTCAGGTAAAACGTAGAAAAAAAATTTTGCGCATTAGCTCTTCAATGTGCGTTTATTTGAAATTTAGTTTTGCATATTAGTCTACGCCTCGTTTGCTACACAGTAGAAAATCTAGTATTCGTGTCATCTCATGTACTTATTCATTTGGTGATGTATGCTACTGGTGCTGCATTGCTATTCCTACCTACCTATGACCACATGCTTGGTAAACATGCTTTTTTGTGTACATCTCGTTGAGTTTAACGTACATCATTAGGATTAAAGATTAGTGTTGTGTGCGCTCAATACTCGTTTACATATCAGAAGGATAGACGCCCACCGATTTAACTTCTAGGTTATTCGCTTGAGACATTGTTTTAAAAGCCAACAGAAAGCAGACTTGCCAAAAATCGCGATCCCAGTTTCGAAAGTGCGTTTAATCTCGTAGAATGCGTTCCTCGATCTCTTGACCCTATTGAGCTTGCTCAAGAGTGAACTGATTATTTCGAAGATAAAATTGTTCGAAATCTACTCACTTCTGTCGTGCATATGTCCGCACGTTAGGCTTCAGAATATGTACCTGTGCGGTGTGTGTGAAACTGTCGGCAACTCGCTCTCATTCCCATTCCGCGCAGTGAGCCTTCGACCTGTGCATACCATGTGAAACTCGGATTGTATGTTGATAACTGGTCAAAAGTGGCGCAAACGCAAACTGCATTTGAAGAAGCCGTGTGTTCGAAGCTGGAATTTTCTAGAAAGCGATTCTCTCCAAAGCTGGGGTGCTGACCAAATAATGTTGAATTAGAAATGCGGAGTACTTTTAAACGCCTTAAAACATATGTGGTTCAGTAACCACATGTGTGGTGTGTGCTAATTAAAGGGATTCAAATGGACTTGTTAAAAAAATTTGAGTCAATAAGTATGTTATTAAAGAACGGTTCCCTGGCCTAGAATGGCACCGAATGCAAGAAACGACAGTAACAGATGCTGCTATGATTCCCCCAAGCCATTTTTTACATGAACTTTTGTGACTGGTGTTATAAAAGAGGATGTTGTTTGTGAGGTACATGCAAGCCAACAGCAGCTACTGGCGCTAGTACGTTGAATAAGTAAGCTTGAGAGTATACATTGTATTTCATTACATTTCCACCGTTAATAAATAGGAATTATTTGACCAATTGGTAAACCTGTTGACACTAGGTCGAAGCTTGGGCATATGCGCACTCGTAATTAATTTCACCACTGAAAATTCTGGTTTATGCTGTACATGGAAAAATATTTGATTGGAGTACGGTTAGTTTCAATCAGCTTTCTGTTATCACGTGCGCTCCGATAGTCTTTAGAACTAACAAAGTGTGAGAACTTAATGAGAATTTAAAACAACTATTTTCTCTCATCAATTGTGCGCCATTTTGGACGTCTTCTTCAGAGGAATATAATGAGTTCATCGATGAGAATTAGCGCTCCCAAGGAGAATGCGTTAGGTTTGGAACTAAAAATACGTAGTCCTTCCATATGTTGGAATAGAATTGTCCATTGTTGCGTTACGGACTTTTTGTTTTCGTTGCCTTTTTTTCAGCATCAATTTCTTCATCGGTTTTCTTCTTGTTTGATGGATTTGTCAATCGTACCGTTGCTACCGCAGGGTCTGGATACACGCATTGTGCGCAGGTGTCCCGTTCCCATAATTCAATATGAAGTGTGGCCTTGCTCTTTGTGCAACTCGCCTCATGGGGATAAAACCATTTTATCTGTGAGAATTAGCGCTCCCATTTGTAAAATGTGAGGTTCCAAGCTAAAGGTTAGGTTGATCTTCTTTATGTCAGAATAGAATGTTTTTTTTTGTGCACTGCTGTCCGTTTTTTTCAGCACCTAATTTCTTCTTCAACTTCAATGTTGTTTCATGAACTTCTTTCATAACTCACTGTTACTATGCACCTTGGGCATAGATTCTGCGTTTGTTTTTCTCCATACTAAATGGTACCTTCTGCTTTCCTCCTTGATACATTTTTTCGGTTAGGGGGCTGTAGTCAATGTGTTGTTCTTGGTCTGATCAAGTCCTTTCCGAAATGCAAATCGTGTAAGCTTTTCTGCCTGAGATTTCACCGTTCTACGTTGAAATAATTTCGTAGATTTTAGAAATGAGTGAAGTATAGCTTTACCAGATTTGAAAAATTAGGCTCAGTTGAAAGGTACTTGAACTTAATCCACACTTGTTCTCTTGTAACGTTGATAAGTTGTTTTGTTCCGTTTTCGTACTTTTGTGTATGAGCGCATTGTTCTTGCCTGAAATTTTTTGACCACGGATCATTTCTATTAGATATATTTAGTACGTGGGTATTTAAGACAGCTAAAAAAAATGAATAATCGCAATGACGGTCAACCAAAGGCTGAAGCGCACTGAAAGTTGGTCTTTTTAAAATGAGCGGTTCGTTTTTCGTAGCAGATTTTGCCAACCAAGCTGTATTTGATATCCCTACGACCTAAATTGCAATTTTCATCAGATTGGCATGTTATGAGAGACTGCCAATTGCGCAAAATAATTTAGTATTTCATGCTCTCCGCTGAATTTACTTTCCCCCTCTATGGGCTAATGAGCTCAGTCTGAAGCATGAGGTTGAGAAGTTTACCCTACAGAAATGCAGGTTATAAAAGTTTCCAAGATTTGTGCTTTATTTGGTATGCATAAGTCCGTTTTTATTCAAATTGACGTAAGAGAGTTACAAGTTCTCGAATCATCAGCTGTATGTAAACGTCCCCAACTCAGTTTTTGCGTATGCAAACGTTCGCTAATTAGTAACCTATAGCCTCTGAAGGGAGTTCGTTGCGATGTGTTGAAACTCGCGCCTGATTTTGCAGCTGTAGTAAGGTTGGGTCAATCATTATGTCGCTCACGCAATCCTGTGTATTGATGTGAAATGAACCTGAATAAAAGTGGACGCTTTCTCTGCCTTTGACAATACCCGAACACGCAGATTATAACTGGTAGTTGCCAAGTGTTTTTCTTCACACAGGACGTGTGCAAATGTGACCACTTCTAACCTCAAGCATGACCCGTAATTTTTGAATTTAATCTACTTGCTTCAAACGCTGTACAAGGAGAAATAGAACGTTTGTCTGAACTGAATGCAAAGCAACATGGACTCCGCGTAATGTAAATTGATATTTCAAGGCACATTGGCCATTGTTCAAGCATTCAAAAACCCTTGAAAGATTTTCGGATCGGGGCAAGCAAAGAACATGCTCCGGCATTAGATTTAATATAAAATATCCGTACCATTACTTAAACCACGAGTTCAATAGAACGAGGAGAGCACACGAAAGAAACCCCTTAGAGGCACTGAACGATTGATTACATAAGGAGAGGTTAAATATGAAAATTTACCCAGTTTTTTTTCTCTCCTTTTATTATACCTTACAAAACAACCAACCATAACAGGCCGTTAGTATAGTATGATATAATAAAATAAAGGAGCTAACCCAACGCAACAAGTACCAGTTACAACTTGTCCAGGTAATTGGACAGCTCGGGAAGACCCTCCTTGAGACCCTTCCTCTTGCGGGTATCGCAAACAATATTGTAGGGCTTGTTGGAGGGGCTGGGGTCCATGGGATTGCCAGGCATGTCCTGCCAGTGGTCAAACACGCACTGCGGGAAGGCCTGACCGCCAGTGTTGGATCGGAGATCGGCAGTGAAACCGAAGGATTCGTTGACGGGCAAGTGCGCCTTCACAACGAACATGGGAGTGCCAGGGACCTGCATCTCTTCGAACACGATACCACGACGCCTGTTCAGCACACCGTAGATGCCACCAACGGCAGTCTCGGGGCACTGAATTTCGCACAAGTACACGGGCTCCTGCAGGCGAGGGGAAGCGGTAAGCACGGAGGCGTACAAGACACGACGGCAAGTGGGGATGATCTGTCCACCACCACGATGGATGGCGTCAGCGTGCAGGGTCACGTCCTGAATGTTGAAGCGGACGCTACGCATGTTCTCGTCGCAGAGCACGCCCTCCTTGGTTGCCCACTGGAAGCCAGCAACGCACGAGTCCTTGATCTCGTTGAGGTACTGGACACCTTTAGTCGTATCAACAAGCAAATTGGCACCGGTGGATTCTGGGCCGAAGGTCCAAATCTTCATGGCATCGGTAGCATCGAACTGGAACTCGTTGCAGAGCACGGTCTTGCGAGTCTTAGGGTCGTCACGGGGCGTAACCTTTCCGGCCTCGATAGCGTCAGCCAAGCCATCAGGCATGGGCGCGGCCTTCATGTACAGACGGTTGTGCTTGTTAGGAGACTTCGACAAGCAAACCTCAGATGACTCCTCAGCCACAGTCTCCCTGTAAGACACGACGGGGTCGCTCTTCTTGATGGGAATACCCGCGTGATCCTCTTCCAAATCCTTGAGACAAATTTCCAGATGGAGCTCACCGGCACCAGCGATGATATGCTCGCCGGACTCCTCGATGATGCACTGCACCATAGGGTCGGACTTGGCCAGGCGCTTCAGACCCTCGACCAACTTGGGCAAGTCAGCGGGATTCTTGGGCTCGACAGCCACGCGCACGACGGGCGACACGCTGAACTTCATGACCTTCATGTTGTGGGCATCCTTAAGCGTGCAGATGGTTCCAGTCTTGACGAGGAACTGATCGACACCGACAAGACCGCAAATGTTGCCGGCAGGCACATCCTCGATGGCCTCGACAAAGCGACCCATCATCAGGATCGTACGTTGGATGGACTTCTCGTACAGGTCAGCCTTTCCACCCGGCACATAGTTGGGGCCCATGATACGGACTTTCTGGCCCGTCTGCACCTTGCCAGAGAAGACACGACCGAAAGCATAGAAGCGTCCCTTGTCGGAGGTCGGCACCATTTTGCTGATGTACATCATGAGAGGTCCATTGGTGTCGCAGTTCTTGATGCCAACGCAAGACTCGTCATCCCCAGGTCCTTCGTAGAGCATCTCAGCCCTGTACCTCTGGGCAGTGACGGGAGAAGGCAGGTGGACGGTGATCATATAGAAAAGAGTCTCGCCAGCAGGCAGCCACGTGCGCATCACAACTTTGAGCAAGGCCTTTCCTTCCTTGTCCTTATCATCAATGGGGAGCTTAACCTTCAAGGTGTCCAGCAGCTTGGCGGTCTCTTCCTTCTTGAAGTTCATGATGGCATCGAAAAGCTTGAAAATAGGGTCCAGAACGTACATGTTGAACGCACGCTCGTTGTCGCCATCCTTCACCTTAGACCACTTCTTGGTTTTCTTGTTGAAGAAGTTCTCTCCCCACAATCTGGAATACGATTAACCACCATAAAAAATGAACTAAATATGATGACAATGCATTAAACGCCTTAATTTCAACAAAACCAAAAAATGATTTTTGTTTTATATGTCTATCAACACTACATACTAATATTTACGGCAAACAACCAAATGGAGATTCTACATCAACTAAGTTGAGCTACAATGAAATGTCAATTCAACAAATTCACCTTGCACGGCGGACGTACATTTCTTCTCTCCCTTTTCATCTCATCGAATACATCAATGGCAAACCAATCAACTGTCACAAAATGGTAAATGTATCTGTACCCTATGGCTGGTTATATTTCATCGAAGTTTCATGATCAAGCCTAGCCTGACTCCTATTAAATCTATCAATTAAAAGTTGATAGCGATGAAGTATACCAAGTTCATCAAAACTCCAACGTTGGAGAATATGCAGTAAACAAGTACGAAAATGACAACACTGGATCGTACATTCACTTACGTCTAATTATTTAAGGTAATTTAGTAACAACCTCGATTCCGCTGCATTATGAAAATTTCCTGTGTACACCGGCAGCTCACATCGCGAACGTGTAAATGCTCAGCTCTGATGAGCCGAAGTGCGCCCTCAATACTCACTTGCCCATGAGCTTGGCAGTAGGAACCTTGAAGAGTGACGAGTAAATATCAGCGAACTGCTTGATGGAGAAAGCCCATCCGTGGAGGCCTGAACCGAAGCCCACAGAGCCTTTGCTGGGGTCAACGCGCATCTCGCCCATAGGGCCAGCATCATCATTGTACGTAGCGATGATCACGTTCACATTCTCAACAATACGCTGCAATAAACAAGGCGCGTTAATCTTCCAGCCGCATTGAAGGAAGCAAAACAAAAAGTAATAACGACGTCGCAAATCAAACGCCAGTTCAAAATCATACCTGATTCCTGCTGTTAACTGGCCACCACTACGTTATTATCCCCTCGTGAGACTTTAATCCTCTAAAAATATATTAAAGTAAATAAACTTTTACCAAATCAAATGCGCATCCAGTCAAACTTCACCAGCTTTAAATAACTTTTGGCATCATAATGATAGAGTAGTAGTAGTAGTACCATGAATTTGCTAGCGCTTCAGTAGGTCCTACTATATCGCGCCGAAGGTCTCGCGTCAAATTATCGGCCTATCGGTCACATCACCGCTGTGGTACAAGATAACCATCAATCACCATCACAGAGCACCATGCAACAAATTCAAGAATTCGCAAACAGGTTAGGTATTGCAGCCACAAACACAACAAAATGTCAGTCATGACAAGCTCAAATTAAATTCAGTTGCTTCAAACACAACTGCTCCACTAGTTCAGTCATAAAAGCAAGTATCAAGTCCCCGGAATTATTCCGAAACACGTAAGAAAAAAAGAACAGAAAATCAGGTTACATATGCATTCATTAGGCAGCCGAGCCCCAGGGGGGTTTCAGCTGCCCACCCATTTTACGGCCGAGAGCCGAACCCACGTTGAAACCCCCGTTGGGCATCACGTAGGCGCGCTCGGCCGTATTACAGTTTATCATTAAGATAGCAAAGCTTGAAATTTATTTTTCATCACAAAATTGAATTTTTGGAAGTATATTGCACGATTCAATAAACGCTCTCAGTGCATCAGTGTGGAAGGGGGCACGCTCAGGTTCCGCCAGAATGCTGCGCATCATTGCATCAGGATCATTTCCGCGCAAACGTGGGAAGCACGCGCGCCGGACACCTGCATGCAACGGGCACACGACAAGGAAGTGTTCAACGGTCAAAGGACCCTGCATCGCTCACAGAGCGGTTGGGGGAGCCGCTCCATGAGGTAGCTGTGCGTAAGTCTCGTATGACCAATCCGCAGACGGCACAAAGCCACCTCCATCCGCCGGCTACGACAGCTGGACGAGATCCATTCACGCACAGTGTTTTTAATCTTCCAGAGCTTATTGCTATTCTCGGCAGCCCACCGCTGTTGCCATAATTCTCTTACTGCTGCCTTAATCATAGGGCAATAGTCACGGTAGGGTACAGATGCATTCAAAGTGTCTCCCTCAGCGGCGGCCGCTAATTTTGCTTCGGTGTCCGCTTTCTCATTTCCCGAGACACCCACGTGCCCAGGCACCCAACACAACCTGACCTGTTTTGAGACGCGTACAAGTCGCATCAACACGTCGTAAATCTCATCAATAACGGGGTGGCTGCTTGCATAGCTTTGAATAGCATCTATGATGCTCTTCGAGCCCGTGAAAATAGTGAAGTGGTAATTTGGATGTTCCTCTATGAATTGCAGAGCCTGCACGACACCATACAGTTCGGCAGTGAACACAGAGGTCTCCGGAAGAAGTCTTCCAGCTCTCACCACCTCACCCGAGACAGCGGAGCACCGTACAGCGTTGCCAGACTTTGAGCCATCGGTGTAGATCTTCACTGAAGCAGCGTGCTGGTCAGCAACATGTTCAAGAAACAGGCCTCTAATGGCGTTAGCCGGCAACGAAAGCTTTTTGGGCAGCCGACACCCAGTGCAGCAAGTCTCTATTGGTAGTTGCCAGGTTGAGGTGCTATCTGATAATCAGGAATACTGGGGGCACACTCGCATACCATCCAGCTGCATGGTCTGAACCAGCACATGATAGCTCATGGATGAAGGAAGGAAGTATGGGAAGCGCAGATATCGTCCCAAAGGTGCGTGTACGCTCATCCAAGTTGGGGATAGAGGGAGCTGCTCCAGTCTGGCCAAGTACTGCAGGCTCAGGGTAAGCCGCCGTGCCCAGAGAGGGGGCTCGCCACTCTCCACACACAAACTAGCCACTGGTGAAGTGCGAAAGGCGCCAGTGCACAGTCGGAGGGCGGTATGATGCAGCGGATCTAGTTTTGCCAGGTTAGTTTCCCTGACATTTTGGTAGACAACACAGCCATAATCCATCTTACATCTAATAAGCGTCCTGAATATCCTGAGCAGCGTAGCCCTGTCTGCCCCCCCATGACAAACAAGATAGACATTTCAGTATATTCATTCGCCGGGTACACTCAAGCTTGAGAGAATTCAAGTGAGGTTTCCATGACAGCTTATCGTCCACAATCATTCCCAAGAATTTGGCACTATGAACAAAGCTTACTATCCTTCCTTGTAGCACCAGCCGCGGAGGGTTGCAGCGCTTACGCCCCTGGAAGTGCAGGCCAACAGTCTTATCCGGGGAAAAACAAAACCATGTTCTGTAGCCCAGTTGTTTACACGGCTGATAGTCATTTGCATCCTGCGGCTCAAACCCTGGCAGGTGTGCAGATGAAGAGTAAAGCATGAAATCCACATACAGAGGCGCCGACACATCGGGAGGCAAAACAGATGTAATCTCGTTTAGGCCCACGCTAAAGAGTGTGCAGCTGATTACACTGCCCTGTGGTAGGCCCTCGTGTTGCACTTGCAGCGAGGACAACGTTGTGCCAACTCTGACACGAAAAGTTTTTTCTCTTAGAAATTCCTGCACATACATGGCCAAATTACCAAGGAGTCCGTATCCGTGCGAAGTTCTTAGAATTCTGTATCTCCACGCAGTGTCATGGGCCTTGTGCAGTTCAAAGAAGACACACTGAGTCTGGCGGCGCTCGGCGAGATTGGCCACCAGGTAGTTTTGGAGACGAACCAGAGCGTCTGTTGTCCCTCGGTGCGGCCGAAAATCAAACTGGACAGGATTTATCAATTCTTCACACTCCAACCATCTCATGAGCCGGATGTTGACGATTCTCTCCATCAATTTGCCAATACAGCTGGTTAAAGCAATAGGGCGGTAACTATTCGGGTTAGAAATGCGTTTATTTGGTTTTGCAAAGGCCAGGACTGTTGCAATGCGCCACTGGCGTGGGTACATATGCACGTTCCATACTTTGTTATAAATATATAAGAGGTGACACAC
Organism: Morinoia aosen; assembly: GCA_030386875.1. Taxonomy (NCBI): domain Eukaryota; kingdom Metazoa; phylum Arthropoda; class Malacostraca; order Amphipoda; family Talitridae; genus Morinoia; species Morinoia aosen. The sequence goes on from CM059556.1 coordinate 30,241,591, forward strand.
TGCTGTAGAGTGCATTCTCTTCAACATCTGGTAGTGGATGCCATCAGGGCCAGGTGCTGTATTTTTTGACTTCTTTAAGGCATAGTATAGCTCAGTAATAGTGAGGGGTCATTGTAAGACAGCATGACATTCATGGAGAAGTCAAGTGCCCGCCGCTCTTGCTGGCGCTTAAGCGCTAGGAAAGCAGGAGGATATGAGCGACCGTTGCTCGCACGAGAGCAGTTCCGGGCCAGGGCATCCGCTACACGTCCTGGATCTGCAGTGAAGAGTGCCGTCAATCTCCAAGCACGGTTTCCTGGAGCCATACCCTTCCTTTCATCTTATTTACGCGCTGCCACACCTTCGCCATGGGGGCGTCTGTATTCAAGGTTGATACATATCTCTTCCAGGATATCTTCCGAGCTTCATCTTTCACATTTTGGGCTTTGGCCCTCGCTCGATTGTACGCAATCTTATCCGCTACTTCTCCCGTCCGCTGGTATTTTCGCAGGGCTTGCTTCCGTATAGCGTTTGCTGCTGTACACTCACCATTCCACCAAGGTATACAATGTCTTGTTGGCCCTCTTCATTGAGAGATAGCAACATTAGCAGCAGCATGCAGGGTTCTTTCCAACTGATCGACCAAGGCATCCACGTTTAGGGTCTCATCGGGTTCCTCCATCAGCGACAAAGCCTCGAAAGTTCTCTCTTATCTGCCCGCCTCAGTATATAGCGCGGTTCCATGGAGATAGGGTGGCGTTGCTGCATGTTTACCATAATGGGATAATGGTCACTGCCATACGTGTCTTCGGCGACGGTCCATTGGGCATCTGGGTAGACATCTGACGAGCACAGACTAAGGTCTATGGCAGATGAGGTGTTGCTTTGGACATGGAAGCGTGTCGATGCTTCGCTGTTCAGCAAGCAAAAGTCAGTGGAAGCAAGGAACTCCTCCACCGCCCTGCCATGTCAGTCAGTAGTCTCGTTACCCCAGTACACGTGTTTGGCGTTGAGGTCTCCCGAGTATAAATGCCGGCCTATCTAGCTGACTGCTAATATGAGTGATGTCCTCCGAATTGAGAAGGTCTCCAGGTGGAACGTATACATTGCATAGACACCATACGTCGTCCGATGCACATGTGAAGGGCTAGAGCCTGCAGCCTAGTGTTCAGGGTCACCCTACTATACCCAACGTCCCCTCGCACCAAAACCGCCAGTCCCATTCCTGGCACTGGGTCGGGTATTGGCGAGAAAAACTCAACATTGTAGTTTGACGGAGGGGCGAGTTGAAAGCTTCCAAGAATGGTCTCCTGTAGACAGACGCAAATAAGCTGATGCATTTCAATGAGCACTCTTGAGGTCACCGTAGTTACGGCGGTATCCTCGTATGTTCCACTGGATGAAGGTATTCATGGTTTGCTTACTTTGGTTTTGCACGGGTATGATTCCCCTTCAAGTTCTTGCTGTGAGGTACATCCCGTATTGGATGATGGAGGGTCGTCAGGTCTGTCGTCCCACGAGTGTATAGGCACTGTAGGAGGTTTGGCGGGGCGAGGAATTTTCTTTCTTAACAAGTGGGATGCAACATACTCTGGGACGGTCATAACGCGTTCCCGAGATCGCACGCGTTGCGATACCACATGAGGCAAGAGCTCAGTCCCGCTGCCCCCCGACCCGTGGAGCTGAAAGGTCACGTCTGTTTCCCACCTCCACCACACTCGGACGACCGGGCTCCCGCACAGCAGTGCGGGCTTCCTAGTCACGACAGGCGGCGGCTCAGGGGCTATATTGGGCATGCCTGTCGACTCCCGCGCTGGTTCGCGTCTATCATGGGTGGCCCGACTCAAGGGGACCCCTGCCTTTGGCTGGGTGACTTCAGTGATTTTAAGGATCTTAGTTACAGCACTATTTTGAGGTGGTGAGGCGCTGCTTTGCATACGTTTCCGGGAGGTTACAATAGATGGAATTGCCCTCAAGGGTTCTTCCTGCTCACCCGGAGATGGTTCTACTGCAGCTGTGGGAGCGCTTGTCTGGCTGCTCCTGGATTCTCTGAGCGGCCGTGGCTCTTCTATGTCTATAAATCTTGTAGAGCCTTCCGGTCCCAGCTGCTGTCTCACAGGATCAACACTCCCGTGTCGTCTACCGAGAAGGGCAGGAATGGAGTTTAGCGGTCTTTCTTGGGTTGTTCGCACCGCTCCAGCATATGTTACACGGGGGGCGTACAAACCTGCTGCTAACAGTCCGCTTGGCTTCGCCATAACTAATCTTTTCTTTTGTTTGTACTGCCAGAATCTCCTCTTCCAACTTATAGTAATAACAGTCTCGGGAGCTAGAAGGGTGCTGCTCATCACAATTTGCACACCTCGGAGAACCAGTGCAAAGCATTTCGTGTTGCTGTTCAGCACAGTTGGCACACACGCCAATTTGAGCACGGCAGGACTTTGCTCCGTGTCCAAAGGCCTGACACTCAAGGGGATCATCCGGGGCCCTTGCCAGATCCTGTCGATGTCATGGTCATTTTGCATGTTTTTGTTGTAGAAGGACCCTTAGTTGGTGGACTATTCGTTCCTAAAATTTTATGGCGCTACGACAATAATTCCCCCCCCCCCCCCTCCCGGGGGTGGGGGGGGTGAGGGTGGTGAAGGGACCAAAATCTTCCCTATTTTGACCCCATATAAAAAGAGAACAAATGGCAAATGGAAAAAAGCCGAATTTGAGTGGTTAGAAATGTTTCAAGGATTCTAAAACTGTCTTTGCTTTTGTTCTAGCATCAAAACTGAAGGAGGAATTTCATTTTGAAATATCAATATCAATGAAAAGCACCCAAAATTTTCAACTTTTTCCCGATTTTTACCCCATATATAAAGAGAATAAATGGGAAATGGAAAAAAATCGAATTTGAGTGTGTCATTAATGTTCCAAGGATTCTAAAACTGTCTTTGCTTTTGTTCTAGCATCAAAACTGAAGGAGGAGCCCCATTTTGAAATATCAATATTAGTGAAATATCATTACCTAAAAACCAATATGTCAAAATTTGCAAAATCTAGGGCCTGAATCAAAAAAATGAATAGAATCAACTGTGTTTCTTTTCAAAGGTTACATATCGTAGTCAAATTTCATAGGAATCAGACTGAAAATAATAATTAATTTTTTTGATAAAAAAGGAACAATTTTTACAATTTTTTTTTAAATCACAATTCACAGTTTGAATATGAAGTTATGTATGGAAAGTATCGAAATAAAAATTAAAACTACATTCAATTACATCAATTGTTCATTATATTACACTTCAAAAAATTTTGTTTTTTGCTTATACCCCAACACTTCGGAATTTTCAACATTCATCCTGAAACTAGTTCTCAAGTTTTGATGCTTGAACAAATCCAAAGACAGTTTTAGAATCCTTGAAACATTTCTAACAAACTCAAATTCGGCATCGTTTCCACTTCCCCATTTGTTTTCTTTAAATATGGGGTCAAAATCAGGAAAAAGGAAAAAAATTTTGGGTGCTTTTCACTGATATTGATATTTCAAAATGAAACTTTTCAGTTTTGATGCTAGAACAAATCCAAAGATAGTTTTAGAATCCTTAGAACATTTTTAACAAACTCAAATTGGGCTTTGTCTCAAATTCGAATTCTTTGAAGAAATGTATAGATCTAAACCCAAAAAAAATTGTTGCCGATTTTTGAAATTTTTGAAAAAATAGAAATAATTTGAATTTGAAACAAAGCCGAATTTGAGTTAGTTAGAAATGTTCCAAGGATTCTAAAACTGTGTTTTTATTCTAGCATCAAAACTGAAGGAGTTCCAATCTGAAATATCAATAAAAAATATGCCAAAAACATGTTTCGTCAAAAAAAAAATAATAAGGCCTAAATCGAAAAAAATGGCACGAGCAAAAAAGGTTTACTTTCACAAAAGACATATACTGGCCAATTTTCAAACGAATCGGACGAAAAAAGGTCCCAAACCCGGATGATCCCCTCAAAGCAGCAGCGAGGCTTCGGTATATATTGACGCACCAAGCATCGCGTCCATCCAATGTCTACAGACTGGGGCACGTTACATCGGTCGAAGGTGAGGATGTATATCGAGGAAGGGACCAACGCACCATATTCCATCCTTCATATCCGGTAAATCACCTTCACCTCAAACTGCTTCAGCTCTTCCAAAAGCCGCTCATCGCTGTATTGTGGGTGGTTAGCATACCATATGGTGCCCTTGCACTCATTCAGGCTCTCATGCGGGGTCATAATGATAGATTTAAAATAAATTTACATCAGAGACTTGTTCTACCTAGATATAATCTTTGTGCCCATGCTTTGCTCTCTCTTTAAAGACCAAGATCAATGGGATCAGCCACTAAGGTACCAAGTCGATATTAACATACCATAACATCGAACTACTTAAAACCATCCTTAAACGACTATCTTATTGTTGATGATAGTTCCGTCAGCGCCGTAGCATTCTCCCACGAGAACTATACTAACTTGAAAAATTTGTTACATGTAAAATAAATTCAATGGCCAATAGATCAATCGCTCATTAAAATTAAATGATACATAGTATAAAAACAAGGCCCAATACACTCCTACGAATTCAACAGCTAGACGCAGTACAGAAGTCTCTTCAAGCATACTCATTTCCAGTATGCGAGAATACTGGAGAAGCAGCACCACTGCAGCCAGAAAAGCTCACCTGGAATGTTTGGTAGAGCTCTTCTTGCTCGAGCTGGAGTTCGAGCAGCGCGCGGTCCATCTTGTTCATGAAGAGGACAGGCTTGATGCGCTCAGCAATGGCCTGACGCAGCACGGTCTCCGTCTGCACGCACACTCCTGCACACCCACACACGTTTACTCGCTAGCACCTAACACGGTCAATCTTCACCTACATCGGTAGATCTTTACCTAGCACTAAAATGCCATCTTTCATCAACCGATATGGTCACGCATTGACATCACGAGATGCGAGTATTTTGCCTTTAATCCTTTCCTGCCAACCTTTACTCCTGCATAAAATAATACAAAACCTATCTTATTGCAGACGACTATATCTGCAGCCTCATTTTTCCAATGCCATTAAACGCGTACATATGATCGTCTACTATACAACCGCATTCAAAGCGTAGCCTATCGTAAGTTTCAACGTGATAAACAAATAAGTAAATCAATCAATTAATAAATACATATCAAGACCCATCAATTTTTCTCATATAAACTAACAATAAAAAACCACATCACCTAATAATTAGGATTCATTCTCACAAATCACAACTTCCATTTCAGAGGGAGTGGCCAACGTGAGGTGCCCGGTAGATCTAAATTAACAAACACGCACCAGAGACGCAGTCGACAACGACGAGAGCGCCATCCGTGACACGGAGGGCGGCCGTCACTTCGGAGGAGAAATCCACGTGGCCGGGAGAGTCAATGAGGTTGATGAGGAAACCACTCTCGCCCTTCTCCTGCTGGTCGGGGCTGGTGATCAGAGCCTGGGTCTCTTCATCCAGCTTGAAGTACATCGTGATGGCCCTGCAACATTATTGCAACCAAGTTGCAATACACCGACTCATTTCCCCACCCTAAAAGCACTCGCCTTTCAGTCAAGTTTATTGTGCGGAAATACTAGAGAAAAAAATCGTACAGCTAACTCTAGCATTGACACTAAAAAACGATATTCAATTATAAATGAGAATGAATACCTTAAATTCTTAATTAAATTGTATATTTGCCAAACGCGTTCCGTTCCATGTTCCCCACAGTCTCCAGTGCGCGACTGAATTTATCATCCAGATTTAACTTTCTTGCGGTGAGGGAATGACATTAAATTTCTTAACAACCGCAACTTAATTAGAATATGTATCTCAATTGCAGAGATTTCAATGCTTGCTTATTTTCAGCCATTCTAAATGGCTAAGAATTAAGGTATCCTATTAAGTATCAAATATACCGATCCTCAATTCATCTATACGGTATTTGATTTGTAAAATTTAATGTTAACAATGAAACTATTCTTCAAGCTTAGACATGAGTCATTTTTCCCTAAGAGAGTAATTTGAACCTTGCATATACTTGGCAGGTTTTATATATTAGGGATATAGAAAAAAAAATCTAGGGAGACCCAGTAGAGATGGGATGGTTGTGCAAGACCTTAAAAGATTAAACGCAAATGTCAACAGAGGCAAGCATTTCAAAGATGCTTCATTAAATATCCTTCCGTATTATATTTTCATGTCAAAAATTTTCCCCTTTAAAACAAGGGCACACAAGTTTTGAAAAAAACTTTTTCAGTGTTCAAATACAAGCACAATCGTTAAAGACCATCAGAATCTGCTTAATTCTGGAGCACAGATGCCTCTACTTACAAAACCCTGTGTCTCAATTCAACCAAATTGGATTTATCTTACAAACATTTTTGGCATAAAATCAGTGCATTCATTGAATCAACTATTGCCTGAATGTACCTTTTTTCCATACATTAATGGAAATCTTTATCAAAAATGTATTTTCTATTTCAAGTCTGCTGAATCCTTAATCACATTTTCCAATATAATAAAAACTAGACCGTTGTGTCGGAGTTTCTTTAGGATAGCAGGAAAGTATTGTGATGTAGTTCCAAGTATCATCTTACTATGATTATGTAAGTTTTAGCCTCCCTTAACCACGACATGGATGTTCTAAGAGAGGGAAGAGGAAGGCACCATTTAGTATGGAGTCGAGGGAACGCGGAATCTATGCACAAGGTGCACAGAAACAGTAAGCTAGGAAAAAAGTTCATGAAACAAGAAAAAAAGCTGAAGAAAGTAGTAGGTGCTGAAAAACAAGACAGCAGTGACCCGAAAAAAGTTGGTCACTAAAAAAAACCTATTTTATTACAGAAAAAAGGAAGCCTACCTAACCTTTAGTTCGGGCCCTCACATGGTTCCCCTGGGAGCGCTAATTCCCATAGATACAATAGTTTCATCCCCCCCGAAGGGAGTATCATCTAATTGGACAACTAATCAGATTAGATGTCAGTTCAAGCCCCCTTAACCACAACGGCATTCCAAAGACAGGGAGAACAAAGACAATCAAGTATGGAGTTTAAAGGACTACTGCATAGAACCACAAGGTGCATAGAAACATGAAATTGAGAAGTATATATAACAAGATAACATGAAGAAAGTAGTAAATGCTGAAAAATAGAAGCAGTTAACTAAAACCAGAAGGCCATTGAAAGAAAAAATTCCAAGTAAAAAGGATTCACTCTCACCTTGGGACCTCGTATTTTACCTGGGAGTGCTAATTCCCATAGACATACTATAGTTGCATCTCCTGAGCACAGAGACAACCAACGGTAAATCTGAAGGATACGTCAGTTATTGATTTTCCACTTTTTGGTGCCTGAACTTAATTAATTGAATCAAAATAAACAAGTTTTCTTCTATGCACTTTCCGTCTCGAATGAGTATTTTACAATTTATAGCGGTAAGTTTAGTTTCGTCTTTGGTTACGAATGCGCTCGAATAAACAGCTACTCATCGATTTTCGAATTTTTATTGCTTGAGTCATGGTAATAACATCGAAATGAAACAATTTTTCTTCTATACACTTTTTTCGTCAAATGTGTATTTAACGAGGTATAGCGGTAGGTTTGGTTTCGTCTTTGATGACGATTGCGCTGGAAGCGAGTGCGCATTGCAGTGTTGCTGTCCGACGTGCTCCTTGAATTACTTGCCGCTTCAAACACTAGAAATGCGGTAAGTCATTTACCGCTATAACTAATAAAATACTCATTTGAGACAAAAAGTGCATAGAAGAAAACTTGTTCATTTTGATCTAATTAACTATGCTTAGGCATCAAAATTTACAAAATCAATAACTGACATATCCTTCAAATTTACCCAACTAACTTTAAATGAAAGTCAAGTTGAAAGAATATTCTTCAGTAAGTAATCATACCTGGCTTAATAGATAAAGATCTGTAGAAATTGATAAGTTTCAAGTCTTCATATTATGGCAGCATGCATGAAAATATCATTCCTATGCATTTTAAACAAAACTATTTGAAAGAATTCCCTTTAAATAGAGAAAAATTACATATATATATATGTATGAATCAGTTAAAAAATTACGGGATTTATTTCCATCCACAATTCAATAATCTAGTTAACTCACGTAGATTTGATGGTAATGCAGCGCTCCTGCTCATCTTTCCTGGTGTCGGTAAACCTAGTCTCTCCTGCCCTTGATGAGGCGATGATGCCAGCCTTAGAGACCAGCGAGTCTGTAAGCGTACTCTTGCCATGGTCAACATGAGCAATCACAGACATGTTGCGGATATTGCGCTTGTGATCCATGAGATCACGGATCTCGGTTACTGTGAAGTTCACCTGTAAACCCCCATGTTTAATTAATAGGTTTTCAGATACAACACTTGGCACAAACATGTATATAAACAAAAAAGCAAACAATAGTAGAAGAGAAATATTAAGAAAACTTGAAATATCTATTAAACAGGAGCTGTTGCAATTATATATTTATGCTAACTTGCTATAGGGACATTTATTTACATATAGCAATTCTTTATACAGTACATCTTACATTGAACATTCAGGAATGTGGCCAAGAGTAAAGATCTTCAAGATTTTACTGTCACAATTGCTCTCATCAAGTTTACAAATGTTCCACTAAGCTGCCTCTTAAACAATAAAATAATTCAAGAAAAGTAATACCTTACAGCTATTTAATAATACAGCTATAATAATAAATCCCATAAGGAACAAACATCAATCAGGTGTGCAAATCACCTCACAGAAAATAGGAGTTAAAGCAGCAATCTGATCCTATTAATTGAAAGATTGTCAAAATGTTTGAGTTTAAATATCTAACTATACACACGTACCTAATACCACTTTATCCAAGTTAAGAACAAAAGTTATCAAAGTATACTTTAAACCAGCTTTTTTCAAGCTAACTAGCAAGAAACTTTAACAAACAAATTTTAAATTCTTGGTAAAAATGCAGGTTATAATAATAGGTCTGATATTTTCAATTTAAGAGAATGTGTAACATTACAAGGTAATAGAATAAAACTAAAACAGAATTAAATTATGCTCTAACTAGGATATTCCAATACCATTTGTTCCATATATAAAATTTAGCGACGCAATGCACTAGCCTAGCCAATCATTTACACAATAAAAACAGACAGCAATAATAGTTCAAACTCGTATTTTTAATTATTAAATTAAACGAAATGACAGAATTGTAATTTTGTTCGAAATAGAGCAAAAATAGCCCGGCACAGATCATTCATCACTCTGAAGGAAATAAATTTACCATTAATCTACCTCATTTAAATAGACATTCAATTATACATAAACAAGCAGAAAATATTTCAGTATTTACCATTGTTTCACGAAAATAAGAACAGAACACGGAGTCAACCGGAAACAATCAAAAAGGAAATCTAGACGAGCAGCAACCGTCGCCGCCATGACACTGGGCCCGCACGCGGAACGCGCATGGTTCATACATACCATCGTATATTTACGGCTGTTCCGACTATCATCACCGAATTACTTCTTTCAAAATTATGGATGTAAATTAAATAAATTGAGGTGTATTATGTACGAAAGACCTTTCATATAAAATTACCGGGCGGGAACTACCGCACACTATTACGTCATTTCCCCACATGCTTTCTATTCTTTTCGACATTACATGCAAGCCACATCACGCCTGATAAAAAAGAACTGTACATATAATTTTGTTCAAAAATTATATTAACACGTACAATAAGATAAAACCACAAATATCGTACCATGATGTCGGTTGTAACTACTTGGCAGCAGATAATTTAATAACGATGCTCAGTCTCACACCGTCAGCGCGTAAAGACCCGTTGCTCTAGCAGTGACGTTGAGCTGTACTGACTAATATAGGGCTCGCCAGAGGGCGCTGATCACATGGTTCCCTGTTAAAACATTCGGTGCAATAATTTCATTTCATGGGAAATGTTATAGATGTTGCGCCACGTACTGTGAAATATACCTATTTTTTTGTTATTTATTTTTTTGGCTTCTTTAAAAGCCTAAAATCCTTGAATATATAGTTTTTAAAAATACTTTATATTCATTTTTAGTTGCACATTCGTTAAAGCTAAATGTGGTAATAAAAAATATAACATTCAAAAAAGTTATTTTTTTAAAGAAATTAATGCATTTAATATCGATTTTTTATTACAAAGTATTGTTGTTAATAATTCAAACTACAATAACTCTTTAGAAGAACTTACCATCAATGATGATGGCAATTGAAGTTTTGTTATCGTCACATGGTGTGTCACACATTTAAACACATGTTGTAAAGCCTGAACCAGAGCTGGGGAAAATTGTGATGTTTCTTAACAGTAAAATTTTTCTGAAATAATTTAAACTTAACAAACACTCATTATATAGATTTATTTCAACGGCAGAGAAACTCATCGTCTATAACTTTCTTATCCGTGTAGTTGATATTACATGCATGAATAAATTATAAGTTATAATTCTAATTCATCAGCTATAAAATCTACCAAATGGCTTCGTACCAGCATGAAAAAATATCCTCTGATATTTAATACCATATGCATGTTTCTTTTTCATTCTCAGATGCAAACGTTACCGATTTTGAGCATACGATTTCTGCTAAAAACAGGTAAAGAGAAATTCCAATGAAATCAAATCGCCCCAGCAAAATTTGTGTGCTCACAACAATATAAAACACTCGGTAAGCTAATTACCCGTAAGCTAATTATTCAAAGCTGCTAAAATGGCTAGCCGGTAGCTGACCCTTGACGCGAAGATTCGTTAGTTTGATATATGAAATCTCTCTTTGATAGCCCTTCGTGCTTTTCCGGCTGGGAAAAGAACTTGCTATAATTCTCCATTGGATCCTGATGGTGGTGGGTGAAATAGGAGCTAGCTCGAACTGAAGTATCAGCCATTGAGTTCTCAAATTAATTGCAAGGGTTTTGAAATATGCATGTGATGTATAACATCAACATGATTCCTTTAAGAACACCGTTTGAAGGTTGCATTACTCATTTATAAAATGCGTAAGTAGCTCAGCTGATTTCAATTTCGTCTAATAATTTCGCTGTGCTCTCCGTGGCACAGCGGTTAAGGGATCGGACTTGTATGCTGGAGTTCGCGGGTTCGTTCCCAGCGCTGGCGCGGAGATTTTCCCCGTTGGGTATAAGGGAAAGCTCAAGCACAATACCCCACTCAACCCAGGTGTCGGAAATGGGTACCGGCTTTACGGGGGAACCGTCATGGTGTCCTATATATAGGGTTAGTTATAAGGCATTTGAAAAACCAATGCTAAGATCATATGTATCAGGCTTGATTGGAAATAAAGCATCCCAAAGATGCCGATGTTAACCTCAACCTAACCTAATAACTTTCGATAAATACCATTTTACGGATGTCACTGAGCGGACATTAAAAGTTCATATAGTGTCGAATCAGTTGACTTAATTAAAAATCGTCTGGCAAATTGAACGCTATAATTCTACTTTTCGTTTATATGATAAACATATTCTTAAATATATATTAATAAATTGTTTACGCTTTTTGGGATCATTTTTAGTTCATCATTGTTAATTTATTCAAACGTAAAGATTTCGCTTACCCGCCTACTTCACAATTTTGTCTGTAATTTTCGATAATTTCGGAAGATTTCGTTAATTTTCTTTCCTGGCAAGAACATTTAAGCTCAAGCTGTATATTATCTTATGATGAATAAATTTCATTAATAATTCTCGCATGATTTGTTCATCTACGGAGTAATGGGTGACAGAAAAAAAAGATACTAGTGCTGTAATGCACAGTGTCTAAGTATTAAGGAATGTATGGGTGACAATGCTTGAACTGATATTTCGATTATATTGTTAGTACTGAAATATTAATCTTTTCTTCAACATTGTCTGAAACCTCCTGTGAAAACTTTCAATTAAGCTTGGTAAGAAAAGGTTATTCTGAACCCACACGTGATCCAGATTTTCAATGCAATCTTCTGAGTTTTCCTTCAACGCGACCTTGAGTTACAATTTCCCAAGAAACAAGACTGTTTTAAAAAAAACACTGTTTACGATGCAGCAAACAAGCTAGAGAACTCCAATGTCATTTACACAAAACATCTCCATTTCAGATGATCGTCAAAGTGTTTTTGCCACCAATGGCAGGCACCGTGTGATACCCATTTCATTTTTTAACAAATAACGGCTGACAAAATTATTATATGATTTTTTCCAAAGAAACTTATTCCCTCTCCTCCAAGCTGATATGAACTGTTAACGTATCGTCTCAGATGCAAAAATAAAATCTAAAGCGGGGGGGAAAGAGAGAGGTTGCCGTTTCAAACAAAAGTGTAAAAGAAAAAAAATTATTGCTGATAATTAATGTCTGTTCCCAACCTCCCCTAAAATTATTTGTCGGGGATCATCGTACCTCCGTAAATTTTTGGCAGGCTGCACCACTGCTGACAGCGATAGACAAGATCTGTACTGGGGTTCGACATGGCTCCTTCCTGCGCATGAGCTTCACATACTACTAGTTCTTCGAGCGAGTTCCTACCTATTCTTCCGATGTAAATCGTCTACGCACGCAACACTAAATCTGCTACACACTTCCTTAAACCAATTCCTAACAACTTACCATGAAATATTTGGCGAGATTCATTTGCATCACTTAGTGAGGCCTGATATTGTACTTGAAGTTCTATTATGACAAAAACAGTATTGAACTATTTATGAAAACTGAGGTTGTCACTATTGGTTGGTCAGCAGCATTATGACAATTTCCTCCGAGTACCACCGGTGGCTTACGTCGCAGTCAAAGTGTTTATAAGTCTCTTGCAAAGTTGTACTAGGTATAGTTGGAAAATGAACGTCCGGCAAATTCTAGATGTATTAAGAAGCTTACAGAGGGTCAGAAGAACTTGATTACGTTCTAAACCACTCATAAAAATAAGAAATAGACTCCTAAAATAGACAAATTTATCAAAAGAGTTGGTAATTTTGTACGTAACACTTGAAGTAAATCGTTCACATAAAATCTATCTAAGAAGCAAATAAGGATCTCAAAATGCGGGTAAATTTGAGAAAAAAAAACACAATTTTGTGTTTTAAAAGCAAAGAAAAATCTTGAAAAACTATATCGTAAATAGAAAACATTGTTCCAAGATTTAGAAGGAAGAATTTAGGAGCAAATCTATACCGTAAATAGAAAAACATTGTTCCAAGCTTTAGAAGGAAGAATTTAGCAGCAAAACTATACCACAAATAGAGTGCACTGCCTAAAAATTCGTAAGGAAGAGTTTAGAGATAGAGTCCTTCGGGAGTGCCCTCCTTCTTGCGGTAGAGCACATTCTCCTTGCTCTTCTTGAAGTCCTCGTTGGTGATCTTCATGCGTCGCTCCCTGAGCGCCATCAGGCCCGCCTCCGTACAGATCGCCTGCAACGGCCACACATGAGCGGGTCTTGTCATCAAGTAGATGTAGGACAGAGGTGTCTAGTCATCGAGTAGGAGTAGGACAAAGGTGTCTAGTCATCGAGTAGGAGTAGGACAAAGGTGTCTAGTCATCGAGTAGGAGTAGGACAAAGGTGTCTAGTCATCGAGTAGGAGTAGGACAAAGGTGTCTAGTCATCGAGTAGGAGTAGGACAAAGGTGTCTAGTCATCGAGTAGGAGTAGGACAAAGGTGTCTAGTCATCGAGTAGGAGTAGGACAAAGGTGTCTAGTCATCGAGTAGGAGTAGGACAAAGGTGTCTAGTCATCGAGTAGGAGTAGGACAAAGGTGTCTAGTCATCGAGTAGGAGTAGGACAAAGGTGTCTAGTCATCGAGTAGGAGTAGGACAAAGGTGTCTAGTCATCGAGTAGGAGTAGGACAAAGGGGTCTAGTCATCAAGTAAAAGCAGTACAAATGTTACTACTGCTTCGACAACAAAGGATGCATCATGCTCAATTCCCAGCAGCAAGCTTATCTCATTTTTCATAAATAGTCAGCGCGCAGTTATTTAAACATAACATTGTGACAAATTTAGTCATCAGCTCCAGTTAAGTGCATCAAGATGGTGCAAAGGGGAGCCTAACTTGACCCGATGGTCTTTATTTCTAAAAAAAAGCAGCTGCAATGTATTCCTTTACATTCTGAAGAACATATAGCAAATAAGAAGTTAGTTTAAGCCCCCCTAGCCACAAAAAAGGTTTTCTTGAAAGAGGAAACAAAAAGCACTTTTTAGTATGGAATTAAAGGAAAGGGGAATCTACGCACAAGGTGAGTTCCCAAATCCTGCTCTTGGCAACAGCTAAATTGAAAGAAGTTTTGGGAATAAGAGAAAAGTTAAAGAAGAAAGCATTAGGTGCTGAAAAATAGCACAGCAGTGAACAGCAAAAAGATGGTCCTTAACACAACAAAAAACATTTCATTTAAACAAAAAGAAGGCCTACGTAACTCTCAGCTCGTGCCCTCACATTTCCCCCTAGGAGTGTTGTGTCAATAAAACTAAGCAGCCAAGTTGTTACATATTTTCCTAAAAACATGTAACAAAGTTTATGACCATAGCACCTGGCACAATAGCTGTAACGACACAGGGAACACTACACCAAGGCCCACCCATGACGCCAGAGGTGAACAGGAACAGAAAAGCACGACACCTCACCTTGATATCGGCCCCGCTGAGATCATCCTTAGCCAAAATAAGCTCATCCAGGTTGACGTCGTCGCTGAGTGTCATTTTGTTGGTGTGGATGTTGAAGATCCGCCGCTTGGTCTTCTCGTCAGGCAGGGGGAACTCGATCTTCCTGTCGATGCGTCCTGGCCTGATCAAGGCAGGGTCTAGGGTCTCTATCCTGTTTGTCGCCATGATCACCTGCTCACAGTTAGATTAGATGTTAGTTTAAGCCTCCCTAACAGCAACTAAGACGTTCCAAAGAGAGGAAAGAGGAAGGCACCATTTTACATGGAGTGCTCACACATATTCACATTATTCCCATCCCCAATACTGGTTTTGTTTTGATTTTGGCATCGCCTGATAACTGATTAATTTTTCAACACTGATGAAAGAAAAGAGGAGAAATTCAACACGATAACCTTTGAAATTGTTCATTATCATTATATAAGTTGAAGACTCTCTAGCCGTAACAAAGGCAATCTTAAGCAAACAAAGAGAAGGTACCATCAAGTAGGGATGGTAAAATACAAGGAATCTATGCACTAGGCATGTTCCCACACGGATAATCTGTGCATAGTAACAGCAAGTCAGGAAAGAAGAGGAAAGATGGACAAAGAAGCAACAGTGAAGACGGCATGAAAATTGAAAAGTAAAGTGAGCACAAAAGATGGAAGTCCCGAAGGCCCAGTTTATTAGTTTATTAGTTAGTTTAAGCCTCCCTATCCTCAACAATGAGATGTAAAGAGAGGAAGGAAGAAGGCACCATTTAGTATGGAGTTGAGGGAACGTGGAATCTATGCAGAAAGGGCACAGAAACAGAAAGCTAAGAAAGAAGTTCATGAAACAAGAAAAAGTTGAAGAAGAAAGTAGTAGGCGGTGAAAAACAGGACAGCAGTGAACCGAAAAAAGATGGTCCGTAACACAACAAAACCTATTCTATTTTAACAAAAAGAAAGCCTACCTAACCTTTAGCTCGGGCCCTCACATTGTCCCCCTGGGAGCGCTAGTTCCCATAGATACAATAGTTGTATCCCCCTGAGGGGTCCCGAAGGCCCATATAAAGCTGAAGTAACCAACAGTAACCCTTTTGGGGTTAAAATTCTCCACGATCAGGACACTTTGAATGTAGACGAACACCAGAAATATTAAGAATGAACCGAGCGCTCTAAAAAAACGAGTGCTTTACTAGGATTAAGAGACGTTTTTATGAGTACAATACAACGTCAGTGTATGTACTGGCATGTTCACGAGTTTATTTTTTCCAACAGTAACGTTGTTGGAAGTAGCTACAAACATACACAAATAGTAATTCAATTTCCATCATGTCTGGAGACATTTTCCTAAGCTGTAGTAACAAGACCATGATCACTCGCCAATACAAGGACTTGAACCTCTAGATTATCCTGTATTATCTAAAAGATTCACTTTGACATTCTTGTGCAACCTGAAAGTTTACCTTTGACATCCTCGAAATGCCAGAGAATTCTATATGGAAATCCCGACCAATTTGATGATTATATCGTATTGAACGATATAATAATTATTATATCGTTATTTTATATATTATACTTAATATTATCAATTGTACCGTATTAAGCGAGAAGTTGACCTTGAAATTTCCCTTTCACGTAATAATCTAGTAGTAGTAGTAGTAGTAGTATTAGCATTGATTTGCTAGCGCTTCAGTAATTCGTACTATATCGCGCCGTAGATCTCACAGTTTAAAATAATGGATTCACATCGTTACACAAAAGCACACTATATAAATGTTGTTCAAAGTTTGTCACAATAACCATCATGGAAACACAACAGCAGCCATCATAAAGACCGCTTCAATTGCCACCCACATCATTGTCATTTTATAAGAGTCCTAGTTGATCTTTGAAGAGATCATCTACAGAGCGACGCACAATCCGCGAAACACAGGACAGCCAAAAACCCCGTAGGGGATTTCAGCTGCCCACCCATTTATGACCGGGCGCCTTACCCACGCTGAAATCCCCAGAGGCATCTACGCAGCGCACCCGGCCATATTGTAGTTTAGTCATCCACATCTCAGACGTGAAAAGTTCCTTGATTACGCTGTCCCTTTCCTGGCTAAATTTGAGACATCAAGTTGCACTTCTCTAGAAACATTTTCAGCGCCGTCACACTGAAAGCTGAACGCTCGATTTCCTTGAGCATTCCGGTCATTACATCCTCATCAGGACCTCGCAGTCTCGGGAAGCACACACTCCTGGCAGCAGCATACCGGGGGCACTCAACAAGAAAGTGTTTGACAGTCAGAGGAACGTGGCACCGCTCACATCGAGGCTGCGGCTGTCGCTCCATCAAGTGCCTGTGCGTCAAACGAGTATGGCCAATACGAAGGCGGCAGAGTATCACCTCCATCCGACGAGGGCGACAACTAGACGATGTCCACTCACGTACGGTGGGTTTTATAATTCTTAATTTATTGTTAATTGTTCTATCCCACTCCTGTTGCCACAAGCTTCTCACTGCAGCCTTTATCCGTGGGTAGTAGTCTCGGAAAGGGACCATCGAGTTCAGCGTCTCCTCGTTTGTCTCCGCAGCCCGTTTAGCCTCATGGTCAGCTCGCTCATTGCCCGATACTCCCACATGTCCGGGCACCCAGCACAGCATGACACTCTTGCGTCTACTTGCAAAGTTAATTAGCATCACGACAATTTCAGCAATGAGCGGGTGCGTACTATTATACATCTGTATGGCATCAATTACACTTTTTGAATCAACGAAAATAGTGAAGGGCCCACATGGATACTCCTCAATCAGCTTCAGCGCCTCCATCAGACCGTACAATTCTGCTGTGAAAATTGATGACTCTGGGAGCAGCTTCCTTGCACTGACCCTTTCCCCAGACACAGCAGCACATCCTACAGCATCTCCCGTTTTAGATCCATCAGTGTAGAACTTTACAGACTTGGTGTGCTTTTCCATTACATGGTCCATAAAAATTCCCTTCAGGATGTAGTCCGGCACGGATTCCTTCTTGGGCATCCGGCATCCGGGGCAAAAACTATCTATAGGGACGCGCCACGTCGCAGTATTTTCTAAGAGTACTGGAAGTATTTGCATGGGTCTCAATTGCATAGCAGCTGTAATCACAGGGTAGTCCACAGACGAAGGTATGAAATAAGGAAAAGGCAGGTGTCGTCCAAGGGGCGCGTGCACACTAACCCATGCAGGAGACAACGGGACTTGTTCCAGCCTGGCTAGGTACTGCAAGGTTAGTTGCACACGTCGAAGCCACAGAGGAGGCTCTCCGCTCTCCACGTACAGGCTGTAAGAGGGTGAGGATCGAAAAGCACCAGTGCTTAGCCTGATAGCTGCATGGTGCACTGGGTTCAGTTTAGCCAGGGTCGATTTTTTTGCATATTGATATACTATGCAGCCGTAGTCTATTTTACTCCTGATAAGAGTTCTATATAGTCGCAACAGCGTCATTCGGTCTGCTCCCCACGCTACTCCGGATAAACACTTAAGGAGATTCATTCTCCGAGCACACTCAACCTTGAGGGCTGCCAAGTGAGGTTTCCAGGTGAGCTTATCATCCACAGTCATCCCCAAAAACTTGACGCTGTGCGCAAAAGCCACCCGTCCCTCCCCCAGCACCAGTCGAGGGGGATCACATCGGCCACGTCCCTGGAAATGAAGGCCTACAGTCTTCTCAGTAGAAAAGGTGAAGCCATGTTCAAGAGCCCAGTTGTTCACTTTGTTGATGGCTCTCTGCATTCTGCGAGTCACTGCAGGCAATAATGCAGATGAGGAGTACAGCATAAAATCGTCCACATACAGAGAGGCTAAAATGCCAGGGGGGAGGACCGAAGTAATACCGTTCAAGGCGACATTAAATAGCGAGCAACTCATGACGCTGCCTTGAGGCAGGCCTTCACGCTGAAGCTGCAGTGAGGAGAAAGTACCACCCACTCTAACACGGAAGGTTCTCTCACCAAGAAACTCCTGGATATACAAGGCCATATTACCACGGAGTCCATATCCATGCAATGATTTGAGGATCCCATATCTCCACGCAGTATCATAGGCCTTGTGCAGGTCGAAGAAAACGCATACAGTCTGTCGGCGTTCTGCGAGGTTAGTTACCAGGTAGTTCTGTAGACGTAATAATCTAACCAGAAGTAAAAATTGGATTAAATTTCTAAACTCAAAATCCAGTATAATCCTAGGACCTAGTTACACATTACTCATTCAAATTCAACCTACAGGCGCATGACTCAAAAATATAAGCTCCAAATGAAGGTGCAATCAGAAAACCTAACTTTGATGTTTCTACCTAAAGTGAAAATCTGCCCTCGACCAACACGCAAACGACTCAAAACTTTACACTTAAGTTCCGGGTATAACTCGGTAATTAACCCATGAAGTTTCCATCTAATATGAAAGCGAGTAGAAGTATAGCTAGAACATCTTTGCTCAACACTACCTGTGCTCAATACAAGAACGTCACCTAGGAGAACCTGACCTTGACGTCACCTAGGAGAACCTGACCTTGATGTCAACTTGGAGAACCTGACCTTGACGTCACCTTGGAGAACCTGACCTTGACATCACCTAGGAGAACCTGACCTTGACGTCACCTAGGAGAACCTAACCTTAACGGCACTTAGAAGAACCTGACCTCAACATCACCTATAATCTGACCTTAACGTCTCCCCTTGAGTCGAACCCGTCTAGCTGGTTGAGAAGCTCCAGCATAGTGCGCTGGATCTCCCTCTCGCCGCCGCTATTGCTGTCGTATCGCTTCGTGCCCACAGCGTCGATCTCGTCAATGAAGACAATGGACGGCGCGTGTTCCTCCGCCACACGGAACAGCTCACGCACCAGCTTAGGACCATCACCCTGCAACACCAGATTGCATTAGATGCTAGTTTAAGCCTCCCTACAAAGAAGCATTTCTAAGAGAGGAAGGCCTCATTTAGTATGGAGATAAGGGAATGCAGAACCTATGCAGAAGGGGCATAGAAACAGTAAATTAAGAAAGAAGCTAAAAGTTGAAGAAGAAAGTAGGTGCTAAAAAACAGGACAGCAGTGAACCGAGACTAGATGGTTCTTAACATAACAAAAAACATTCCATTTCTGCAAAAAAGAAGGCCTACCTAACTCTCACCTTGGGCCCTCACACATTTTCCCCCCTGGGAGTGCTAATTCCTACAGATACAATAGCTATATCCCTCTAAGGGGCCCTGCATCACCAATCTTCATCAACACATTGACTGCTACACGACCCATTGGTGGGTCGAGCTTAAGTTTTTCCTGCTGCGAAACCGCCCAAGTCACACAACATTTTCTCGTTTGAGAAAGTTTTTACAATCTTTTAAAATTAATGGTATTTAATGGACTGAGTTAATGCTTGTGTAAATAAAGTTATTAGCAACTACTGAACTTAAATTGATGTCAAATACTGACCTTCAGTTTAACCTATCGCAGTCAACGTGGTAAATCCAAACAACACTTCACTGTTACTCGTGTGTCTGCATTCTCGAGAATGACGGCTCTTTTGAAGTTAGAGATGAAATTCATACGCCAAGACTGCTTTCAAATGAACCGCTTGAATTAGTTTTTTTTGTTTCTCTATTTCTGCATTAGGATTTTACTGTAAATAGTTGAAGGTTTTTGACATTGACTTCTTGCAAGCATATATGAAATATTCATCAAATGAACAAGTTAGTGCTGATGTTATTATGACTTACTCTAAGTCACAATTTTGAGAGAGACAATTGTCATACATTTGATTGCACCCAAGTCCTGATGCTGCATCGGAACACTTCTCCTTAGCAAAGATAACCTGAATCCCTTTTTCATCAATCTATTCTTTTTATTAAGTCAATAACATGTTATCTAAAGCAGTGCATCGTTTTCCAATGTCACCGTTTCCATTTCATTCTTTCAAAAACTTAATAAGCATAGGTTACTCATATTCAATATGCATTGTTAACAATTTCCTACATAAACTGAAGAGAAAAGCAATGAGAAGCTGGTAAACTCAGCAAGTATTTCCTCTGCAAACTAGTGTGAAGGAATCTTCTATAAAATCTTCTTAAGAATGCGCAGAGCATTTTGTAAACACAAAAAACAATGACTACAATAATATTGAACAACTGCAGTACAATTAAGCCCTAATTTCCAAGCACTGTTACACTGAAGAGTTGGGCAAAAGAAGCATTTTGTAAACGAAAGAGCAGTGACTGCAATAATATTAAATAGCTGCAGTACATCTAAGCATAACTACAATGAAGAGTTGAGCAGACGAGTTCAACGAACCAGATATTTCTGAATGAGTTCAGAGCCGACGACTCTGAGGAAGGTGGCACTGGTTTGGTTGGCTACAGCTTTGGCGAGCAGAGTCTTGCCAGTGCCAGGGGGGCCGTACAATATAACACCTTTGGGCGGCCTGATGCCCATCTCCTCGTAGTACTCAGGGTGGGTCAGGGGCAGCTCTACGGACTCCTTAATCTCCTGGATCTGCGTGTCCAAACCTGCCACAAAAACATCGAGTATTTTAATACACGTTGGTCATGAACAGAGGACTGCACATTTTCAGCTCTGTAATGCGTTCAGCAAACAACTCTTTACAAGGAACTAAAACTTACCAAGGAATGAAATTTATATTTTCATAAAATTTTGTAAACATGTTGGTTTGTTTGATTGTTTTTCATCATTCCCACTCTACTTTTACAGGGCATAAAGACCACTGAGCATCTGACAATGCTTTTGTCAGTGTTGACAAACGCAGCCTCCAGGTAACACACACCAAACAGACCAGTCCACACGTAGTTTTGGGCCATTCATTACAGGCAACAGGCTACGAAAGACTAGCATTGATCACAGCAACACCTCCTCAGGAGGATACAACTATTGTATCTATGGGAATTAGCGCTCCCAGGGGGACTATGTAAGGGCCTGAGCTAAAGGTTAGGTAGGCTTTCTTTTTTGTTGAAATAGAATAAGTTTTGTTTTGTTATGGACCATCTTTTTTGGTTGACTGCTGTCCTGTTTTTCAGCACCTACTACTTTCTTCTTCAACTTTTTATTGTTTCATGAACTTCTTTCTTAGCTTTCCGTTTCTGTGCCCTTTCTGCATAGGTTCCACGTTTCTTTAACTCCATACTAAATTGTGCGTTCTTCCTTCCTCTCTTTGGACAGCCTTTGTTGCAGATAGGGAGGCTTAAACTAACTAATAATCTAATCTAATCACAGCAACACAGACTGCTGCTTGGACTTTGCCATCAATTACTGTACCAGCTTCTGCACCACACACGCGCCGCAGCCTCAACAAGTCATGACTAGTGAATTTTTGCTAACTTTCTGCCACGAGGACTCACCTCCAATATCAGCATAGGTTTCTTGTGGTGCCTTCTCCAGTTTCATGACTGTGACCATCGGGTCTGTGTCGTCACTGAGTACACCCACCACCGCGTGTACCTGTCAACACAAGATGTTGTTTGTAAAACATGTCAAGTAGAAACATTGAGGAAGCTAGGTTCTATAAAAGAACACATGCATCATAAGGTGTGTTCACTCTTACATCTCATGGCAGTTGGTTTTTTCCCATTTCTAATTGATAGATCTTTCAGATTCCTCATACACGTAGCTTTGATTTCAATACATCGAATAATCATTTATAACGTTTAATAGCACACGTAAATGTAAGAACTGCTGCACTGGGACAAGTAGAATAAAAATTATTCAATGTAAGATCTATATCCTTAATAGATTATTGAGGAAGTCCTTTCACTCTCAAAGACAGTAACCCCTAACTAGACAACTAATTACATATTATGGCCTGTTATTAATTCCAAGCTGCATGAAAGCTTGCAGAGCTCCAAGCATGTTCAGCGGAGAGGAATAAAATTCAACTTAACATCTATATAATTTACAGATTATAGATGAAGTCCCTTTCACTTTCAAAACAACAAAGTACACATCATGGCCTGCTATAATCCATGAAAGCTTGCCGAGTGGACAGGAATAAAAGCAGACCCACCTTGTGATTGAGCAGCACAGAGCAGCCAGGCTCGAGCTGGTCCTTGTCAACAAAGGAGAGGATGGAGACGTAGTGCTCAGAGCCGACCGACGTGGACACGATGGCGTGGTTATCGTCTATGATCTCCTCCAGCGTGCCCACACTCATGGGGCTGCCGCGCAGGTCGTCCACCTTGCTGCGCTCTTCCTGCGGTGGATTGTGCGAGAATGAAGTCAACCGAAAAAAAATGCTCCTCAACAAAACAAAAATCTATTTTAACCCTTCACCGTCAAGTGGATTTCAAAATCTACTTTCATAAACAGCTCTAATGTGTTTTATTTTTTGTGAAACTTGTGCGCTAATGTGTTATTCAAAGTTCATCCTGCATTGAACTATGAGAGAATGAAGTTAACTGAAAAATGATGCTCCTCAATAAAACATAAAACTTATTTTAACCCTTTACCATCAAAGTAAATTTCAAAAACCACTTTCATAAACAGTTCTAAAATATTTCATTCCTTGTGAAATTTGTGCTCTGATGTGTTCTTCAAAGTTCATTGTCAAGTTGCAGTCACTTCCTCGTTGTGACGTCCGTGACTACATGATGCCGGTGCCAGTTTAATGATGGTGGTTGTGATGACGGTAATATGAGTTCAAAATGCGGACGTTGACAGAGTAATGATGGTGGTTGTGATGACAGTAACATGAGTACAAAATACGGACATTAAAGGGTTAACCCCTTACGCCCAGAATTCTCAGAACAGCCAGTAAGAGTGCTGCAAACCACACATGACATGCGCACACACATGTAGTTTGTTAAATAACTTATAAATTGCATGCAGAACTGATGTAACATTGAACTCTGCTTGAAGAGAAGGTGTACCTAAGTCTTCACATTTGTTTGCTAGAAGCTCTGCTTGTAATTTAGTACATAAGAAGCTTGGATTTTTGGCGTGACGAATACGTCACACAATTTGTCTGACATCAACATGTGGCATACAAACTGAGAGGTAGAACAGTTCAGCCTAAGATCTTCTACACAACAGGGAGGGCACAAAAAATAGAAAAATCGCAGTAATACTGCAATGACAAACGAGGAAAGAAGAAAAATAAAAACGAATATTCAGTTACTAGAGATTTAAAAAGAAGTGTAAAAAGCTTGAAATTATAAGAAAAAAAATGAAAAATGAAATAAAGTGAGATGTGAGGAGAAAAACAAACAGGAGTAAAACAAAAACTAAGGTGAAACAAAATCAAAATAGTTGAGAAATGAGAAAAAGCCTTGAGCACTCATCTACACAAGTCAACATCAATAGCAGCAACACAAACAAACTTAAACTTAGAAGTCTCATCAAGCACAGAAATAGTTCCTTCTTCTTTTCAAAAATGCAACGTCTCCAGTGTGATGTATCATATTTTATTACTTACCCTTGAAGTTAAGTATGAATGTAGCATTTCACTAAAGTACATGTCTGCTCTGAGTCAAATTTCTACCCTAAGTGCAAATGGATAGAAGATGAACATGCTAAGTTTCTTAGGGTGAAACAGAGGTGTAGCAAAAAGGCAAAGGCATCATTTAGTAAGGAAGTAAGGGAACAAGGAACCTATGCACCAAGTGTGTCACCACACCCTGCCTATAGAAACAGCAAGATTGTACGGCATTAACAAGACAAGATAAAAATAGGAGACATTAAAAGGTGTTGAACACAGAATAGCACCAGACAAAAAAAATTGTTTGAGATGAGACAGGTCTTCATCCTGTTACAGTGCACAGCCTCAGCTGCAGCCCTCACCTCTTCTTTCTCTTCCTGAGGCTTGAGCGTCTCCTGATTGCGTATGAACTCTTCCTCCATGAGTAAGAAGTCCTTTATGCGCTCCAGCTTCAGCATTTTGAGGCGGCATCGCGTGTGAGGCGTCACTGTGAGCAACATGAGAGCTTAAGTACAAATGTTTCACAGATATATGTACCTACACTACACACACACATAAGACACATGGGAGTTGTAGTCTTGTCAGAGTTACAGAGAAAATGTTCAACTAATACAGGTAAAATTTCACATAAAACTGTCTTTTATAATACACATAAGATATGTGGCAGTTGTAGTCTTGTCAGAGTTACAAAAAAGACATTAAATTCGAGATAAATTTTAAATACTGTCTTCCATGATGTTACTGTTAAAATGACACCAATGCCAAAGGAGAACTCTGTCAGACCTTCACAGGAGTTAGACGCCTACAAAAATAAACTAAACAAAGAATGATACGCCTTTTATGTGAAGAGGAACAGATTCTACAGAATATAATACTTGTCTGCCACAATGTTAATGCTGAATTGCAAGAGAGATACACAGCTGCCCCAACTAAGTACACATGATGCAACTGAAGCAATGCTACTCATGTTAGGTGGATCATAGCAATTCTTTATTCTCAGAAAGTGACAAAAAAAAGTTGAATCAAATTAATATACTTTGTAAAAAATTCATAATCAATTTTCACAGCAATGAATTAATTTAAGTTGCATATGATTCACACTAATGAAATAAGAAATAAAAAGTTTTTAATATATTTGTGTTTTTTAACCTTACATTAGTGCTAAATTCAGTCTCATTATCTGAAATATAAGCTAAATTCTTGTCTTTCTATACATCTAGATCAAGTAATCACATTTCAAAGTATTCTAATTTCATTTTTTCATCTTTTCAAACTTAATAACTATAATTATATGAGGAGTCTCAAGAGAACTAAGGAAAGGGAAACCATGCACTGATGCCATTTCATAGTAGTTTTTACTTTACCTGTATTTATCGAATCACTTCTGTATGGACTCTGATTTTAGCATCCATAGTATGGATAGCTCTTTCTCTACATACATTTATCTTAAATAAAAGAGATGCTAGCATATCTATCTTTTACCAAAGATACTAGGTAAGCAACATAAGGGTACAACAGTCTCTCTAAAACAAGCCTCTCCTCATTGTTGCAAGATCTTTTAAATGAATTTCAATGATCATCTTTATCTGTTTTTTTTACCAATAAAAATTGTG